>CM057453.1:1090495000-1091695000 GCA_016271365.2 Neoceratodus forsteri | reverse complement strand
TCTTCAGTGACATTGGGGATGATAGTAAGGGTAAAATGGGTCTATTCACAGATGACACCAAGTTCTGTGAAAAGGTGGACTCAGCAGAAGGGATACAGGACCTACAGGACAATCTGAAAAAGCCTGAGAGGTAGTCCAGGATCTGGCAGTTAGGCTTCAATGACGAGAACTGCAAAGTTATATACATTGGAGCCAAGAATCTCAGGACAGAGTACTACCTGGGAGGGGTCAGGGAATCTGCAACAGAGGATGACAACTTGGGAGTAACGATCACTAGTGACCTAAAACATATTGTGCAGTGCAAGAGGGCAGCGGCAAGGGCAAACAAGATGCTAGGATACATAGCTAGGGAGATTAGCAGTAGGGAAAGAGGTCATTCATACTGCCCTTTGTACAGGTCACTGGTAAAGCCACACCTGCAATATGAAGTTCAGTACTGGTGTCCATGCCCACATCTCAAAAGGACATTAGACTACTGAAACGGTCAGAGGAGGGCTACAAAGATAATGAATCATCATGGTAAGGCATACGAGGAGGTTAGCGCAACATGTACCCCTGGAGGACAGGAGGGAGAGGTGGGGGCATGACTGAGACCTTTAAGTACTTGAAAGGATAAACAGGGTGGATAAGGAGGGTCTCTTTATGCTGAGTAGAAACCATAACATGAGAGGACATAGCCCTAAGCTGGCGTGGGTCATCTGAAGGGAGGTCAGAAAGAAGTTCTTCACGAGAGGGTGGGTGGTCAGCTGGAATGTGCTGCCTGAAGAGGTGGTATCTTAAGACAATGGGGGGCCTCAATAGACACTGGGACAGACATAGGGGGAAGGTAAGGGTTAAGGGTGGGGAGAATGGAAAGGATGGGGGGGGGCTGGGTCTGTAGTTCAAGCTGTGGACCCGGCAATATGAGCAGACTAAATAGACCAAATGACCACCTTCTGCTGGCTTCTTTTTATGTTCCTATGTACATTCTGACAGTTAGGGTCAGTTCAGCTGCATCATTTCGGGTTTCAGAACACCTAAAATTCTGGACCCAATAATCTCCAGGACCCAAAGAAACGCTGCAGGGAAGGCCTTCGACTTTGTCAGCCCTACCCACTAGAATTCCCTCCACACCCACATCCAAGGCACTGCAGCCTCCTCTAACGTGTGGTCTACTGGTATAAACAGCTGGTTCCTAAACAAAGGGCACAAGCCCAAGCCATGCTGCATTAGATAATCTCAGCTATACTCTATAATAATCATGTTGTAATTTTAAATTATCAAACACTGAACCATTGTGTAACTTTCTTGTGAAAATGTGCATCTGTGGTCTCATGCCACTAATTCCAGGACTTCAATGTAAATAAGCCTTGGATCAATGAGTCTTTTCCAGACAAATAAAAATGAAATCCTGTGCCAATGCAACTTGTTGCGTTAGTAGAAAAGGGGAAGTGAGTCGAATGCTGGGCAGCCAGGGCCACCTGATCAACCTGCCCGTCAGTCCCAGTGTGGGATTATTAGGCTCCAGCATAAACCCTTATTATCCCAACTAGCAATATGATGGTCTGGCACCATGTAAGATCCTTGTTGATTTGTAACATAAAAACTAGAGCAGACTGTCTCCAACGATAACTCCCTGTCCATTCTCTCTCTCTCTCCACTTCCTCATACAGAAAGTGTCAAGTGAGAGCAGTTCTGGGAGGGCATGGGGGCAGAAGACACCCTTCTATCAAGGCTCTGTGCAGCACTGCAGATGTGAGATAGAGACGTTAAAGAAACTTTTTTAAGAAGCATAGTCCTTGTTACATCCACATTTTCAAGGGTACATCTTTGAATCCTGCACACCCAATAAATAAAGTGACTGCTCTTTTGATTATGAAATTATAACTATGGTCACAAAATGGAAGCAGGGTCATCCATAATAAAAACAAAACAAAAAAATTATGAAAGACACTCATGAGAGAGGTGGACCTAGCATCATGTCAGACTATTTGTGGCCATCACCATCAACGGAACCAGCTGACTAGTCACTTCGATAACCAAATCCAATAATTCTGGATAACAGTAATCAACAGGATTTGGAAAACTGGTCAAATTCTGTCTTCTAGTCAGTCATCCTTTATGGTCAACACATCTGCATATGTAACCTCTGTGCCAATGATCATCTTGAGATGATAAAAGGAGATGGAGTCATTTTGGTGGGAGAGTGCTCTAGGAAGACTCAAGAGTGTGCAGGCAGAAGTGTTTGCACTGCATATGCCTGGCAATCTCTCTCCTCCGTCCCCCAAGCCTGCAGAGATTTCCACAGTAGAAGTTGAGCCCTAGCAGCTCTGGCACACAAGTAACAGAGGCCAGTAAACTCCCCCCCTCCCGAGCATTATGGTGTGAGTCACCCAGCTGTGAGCACCTTTCTGCAGCACCTTGTAGGGAAACAGAGTGATGGTATCTGGAGTTGTGATGAGTCTAAAGGTACGAAACATGGTACAGGGTTGAGGTGTGGGTTCCCTCTTAGGCATCCTCAGGGACTGAAATGTGACCAATACAAGTCACAAGCTGCATGGACGGAGCACTCTAGAACTTAGGGTCACTTGTCCCCACAAAGAGGGCTCCTCCCAAGTGAAGTCCAGTGGTCTCTGCCAGGTTAATATCTCCTCATGTGCTAATAAAACTTAATGTTAACAGCCAGTGAAGTTGTGTTATAATCCAGAGGACTAAGTGCTACGAAAAAAGTGTAACATCAAAATTAAATTGCTTACAAATTAACTTAAGTCCTTCTCTGGTGTCCTGTACTGCCAAATAATATTAATGCATCAGCTGTGACTGCTCCCAGGACAGGAGCAGCATACACCTTTAGCAAAATCAAATAAACTCTGTACTGCTTGATTAAAATGCCTATGAGCTGACAATTATTTTGTTTTGTAAATTAAGTTTTATTGCCAAGCATAAAGATACATACACAATGCATCATGTAATTTAAAAGTGAATTTTGAAAGGAGAACTGCAATATTGCTGGCCTGTCTTTTCTGTTAATGCTGTCTTTCAAACACTGGTTCACATTCTTTACAGGCCTTTTAAGTAAATTCTGTGGGTTTTTCTGACTTGCACTCTGGTGTTAAAGACCATTTTCCAACTGGATGCTGGAGTTTATGCCCACGCTAAGTTCTTGCATTGCTGTCACAACTCATCTGTGTTCTTCTATGGAATTCTGTGGTTAACATGCGCATGACCTACATCTCCAAGTTCTAAACGCACTACTAGTGTGTAAATCAGAAATGCACAGTGAGTTTAGTAAATGATCAGTAACGCTGAAACAGAAGACCTGGAAGACGTTCTTAAAAAAATAAAACAGCTTCACAGGAAAAACGATTTACAGATTCAATGCATTTCTTCCTGAAGTTGTAGGTAATGGATTTAAACAGCCCCATCTCCACTTGTGCACAGTGGTCCCACCAGCACCCCCATGGTAGAGGGCCCCAGAATACCTGACTGCCAGAGGGTTAGTTAACATATAACAAAATACAAAATGGAGCTTACCAAGTGCACTTGTAGCATCATCAAATATGTTGCCTACAGTATTGCTTGGACGTACTGCAACACAACATAAAAGAAACACTGTAGTACAAATTAAGCTAAAACACAAATAAAAAAGCAGTGATCTGAAAAGTCAATCCAAGTTTTGCAATATGTTCATAATGTAAACAAGGAAGAAATGTCATTACTTCCGGCACTTGGAGCTTTTTATTTTTATCCAACAGTAATATGGAATGGTAGCTTAATTTATTTGAATTGCTGCCTTGTAAGACTGGCAGACATCTTATTGTGTGGGCTTAACACACTTTGACTTGACAAGCAAGGGACTCTCAGGATGGGAGGTAGTTTCCAACCAAGAGTGCCTATTCATATTTCAAGCCTCCATTAATAACATGATCAGTTTTCTGCAGCAGCTCTGAGATTGTCAGACCAACGGCCAAATGGGCACAATATTCTAAAATCAATCTGTTTACACTTTTATATACTCTGGGCAGGATATTCAAAGGGCAGTAATGCTGCTGTCACGATACTGAAGGGGGACTTGCAGCGCAAGTCCTGATCAATAGGCGCAATGTCAATGTATGTGGTGCAATGTAGTACGTTTATGCATATGCGCACATCCTGATATTCAGCCCGAGATGTGAAGCGATATCCTGGCACAACCCCGAAGCTGAGCCAGAAAATAAAGGCTCAAAACCAGGCCACCCACAGGTGAGCTGCTGTATTGCAGTGCACAAAACAGCACCCGCCAGCCATGGGTGGCCACCCAACCAGCAGGGACACCGTCCATAAGCACCCACACCCTCCCCGGTGGCCCAGTGCCCCACCCCCAACCAGTATGCCTGATCATGGGCATTTATAAATATCTAGAATATCCTGGTGGTCTAGTGGTCCCCCTCCCTTCCGTATGCCCGCTTGCAGGCATTAGTAGTGGAAATCAATAGCTGGCAGTACCCCCCTCTCCACCCACCAAGGACCCTGGCCACCCAGCCCCCCCCCATCGGCGGGCGGCTATACCCACTCACATAGCACCCGGCCACCCACCGAATGACAGCCAACAGTATGATCTGTAAGCCTACTGGTGCTCAGTGTGGACCAATTGTCTTGCAGACCATACTGTACTACACAGGCACAAATATGTGAATGAATTCATTCACATATTTGTGCCTGTGTAGTACAGTATGGCCTGCAAGCCCACTGGTCGACACTGTGCATCAATAGGCTTACAGATCATACTGTAAGCGGTTATTCGGTGGGCAGGGTGCAGCCACCCGCTGATGACGGGGCAGGGGCTAGGTGGCCAGGGTCCTCTGCGGGCGGGAGGGTCCACTGGACCACCAGGTATTGACTTCCACTATTAATGCCCATGATCAGGCATACAGTAGGGTGGGAGGGGACCACTAGACCACCAGGATATTGCAGATACATATAAATGCCTGCGATTGAGCATACAGTAGGAGGGGACCACTAGACCACCAGGATATTTACAAATGCCCATAATCGGGCATGGAGAGGTGGCCACTAGACTAGGTATTTTACAGCTGCTATGCAGGGCTAAGGTGCATTCTGAAAGGCTGCTTTGCACAAGGCATGCAAATGGGACCATAATGACATGCAAATGGCCCCATTTGCATGTCCACTCTGAATATAAATGGGTGATGCGTAGGCGCACCTACATTTGCGCTGGAGCATTCCCGGTGCTCCCTGTCTGGGGAATGTGCCGGTGCACTGTACATGTGTCAGGCGCATTCTGTGCCATATTCAATGGAGATGCGCCTTGGCACATCTCCTTTGAATATCACCCTGTCCTGGCCCCCATGCATCTCGGTTGCGCTGCGCCCCATCTTGCACCACAGCCCGGAGCAGTCTGAATATCTTGCCCTCTCAGTCAACGCCACACAAACAGGTCTATTCTCTTTATTACATTGGAAGCAAGTCCTTCTGTTAGCTTTAGCTTAAAAATAGATAAAGGCAGAAAAATCCTGCAGTCTGATAGGTCAGCCTGATTTGGGATTGTTTACTCACTGGTAAATCCTGCAATGACAAACAGCAAAATAAAGTACAGCTACATAAGAACTTATCGTAACAGCAGATCTTCAAGAGGAGCTCTTGCAGCAGGTTGCACCATAAGGACTGAAGCGGTCAGGTGCCAGGACCCCACAGAAAACTTTTTTTTTTTTTTCAAATCAAAGTTTATTGCTTTTTAGAACAAAAGGAACAGATCCAGTTATAATAAGCTGAGTTGTGAATAAAACCAGAGACAGTACTTCACTGCATACACTGGAGCTGTCCCCCCCCAGGCCTAATCCCCACCCCCCATACTAAAAGTCCTCCTCCCCATTCAGCACAGCTCAAATTTATTAGGTGAATTATCAAACTCTAACTTTGACAGTAGCATGCAATATACTAAGCAGTAAGCAACACGTGAAAAGGTTCCCAGATTTTCTTATATTTATTCATTCTGTTACTAAGACTTGCCACCATTTTTTCCATCCTGAGATTGGCTACAATTTTTAAGCCATTCCAACATTTAAATATCTCCATCATCTTCCAATGACGGAGAATCACCTTTTAACTGATAGGGAGATCAATGCTATATAATATAGCCTACCATTTACTGGAATCAGGGTATAGTCACCTAGAAGGCATACCTCAGGAGTGAAAATATCCGAAAGGCACAACAAGGAATCCATCTTTCATTGGATGTCCTTCCAGAGAGTAGAGACCTTAGGACATTCCCAGAATATGTGAAACAATGACCCTTCTGCCTGCTGACAGAGGGAGCAAGTGGGTGCATCAATAAGCCCATACTTATATAATTTTTTGGAGGTATAGTATATTATGTAAAATGTAAAACTGTGTAAGCCGTAATCTATCCTGAGTAATATATTTATGGCAGTTCGACCACAAAGTTGTCCAATTTATCTCCAGATCAGGAAAACATGAAGCCCAGTGTATCTCAGGTGCAAAACTAGTCGGATACTTATAATTATATAGAATTTTATACATATTGGACACAGAATGGGCCATACCAAAGCGAAGGTGAGAGTTCATCCAGGAAAGTTTTCATACTTTTTGGGGCAGGTTCGACCAAAGACCTTCATTATTAGATGTTCTAACTGGTAAACTTTAAACACAAGTTTACCAGGAATATTAAAATTATTTAGTATTTCAATAATTGAGAACCATGAACTGTCCAAGGTAACGAGCTGAAAGAGCTTAGCACCTTCCAATTGAGGAAGCCACCTACGCGTGATTGGCTTATTATCTATTTTTAAATTTGGGTTACCCCCAATAGGTTGAGCTAAGTCTAAGGTGTGATTATATTTCATAAAAAGGCATATCTGGGAGTGCACTCTGACTGATGTCGCGATGGGGGTTGATTTCAAGATTAAAAGGAGGGCACCCGGCCTGATATGAAACAGCGACGCTGGCGAGAGACCGCTCTCTTTAATCAGAGACAGCTTGATTTTGAGCCAGACAGGAATAAAGGCCGTGGGATTAACTTCTCTCGTCTGTTTCACCCATCTCATGTATTTAACCATGTGACTCGCCCAACAGTAAAAAGTCAAATGTGGAAGACGGAGACCCCCTTTGTCCTTAGGCGCCGCTAACTTATAGAATGCAATCCCAGGTTGTCTATTAGCCCAAATAAATTTTATAATCAGGCGTTGATTTTACGGAACCAGGCTAAAGGCATCCAGCTATTAAGCAAGTACAAAGGGTAAACAAATCCTAGGGAAAACATTCATTTTAATTAAGTTCACTCGGCCCCAAAGTGAGATGGATAGTTTGGCCCACCTGTCAAGGTCTGCACCTATAATGTTTACTAGGGCATCCAAATTCAACTTTTGAAGTGAGGCTGGGTTCCTGGTAATTTGAATGCTCAAGTATTTTAAAGATTTCGGCACCCAGGACATACCTGTCTCTATAATATTTGATTTAAGCACTTTATAGTTAAGCAGGAAAACAAAGGATTTTCAATGTTTAATTTGTAATTTGAGAATTAGCAAATTCTTCTATGATGGGTAACATGGCAGGTACTAACTTAACGATCACGATAACTGTAACAATAGGTCATCGGCATATGCCGATAATTTAACCTTGTATCCCTAAATAGTAATTCCTTGAATCATCGGGGACGTTTTAAGTCGGCAAATAAGGGGCTCTAAATATAAATTAAAAAGTAAAGGGGATAGTGGGCAGCCTTGTCTGGTTCCTGAGTGTGGCATAAATCTTTCGGATATGACCCATTAGCCATCACTCGAGCAGGAGTATTATACAAACTTTAACCCACTTTTGAAAAGCAAAAGGGAACTTATAAACATTAAGGGCCCTAAATAAAAAATTCCAGTCTACTCCTAGGACTTCTCAGCATCCAGAGAAACCAAAACAGCTGGAAATGAGGCATCCCTGGATGCCGAAAGGATGTCCGACAGGGGTTCGGAAATAGTCCATCGAAGCGCCCTTTCACGAATCCCACCTGTTCGGGTCCAATGAGATAGGGCAGCACTGATGCAACACGATCGCTAACATTTTAGCTAATATCTTGATGTCCTGATTCATCAGGGATGAAGCGATAACTGTGGTAATTCTGGGTTCTTTCCCGGCTTCAATATGAGGACTATTAAAGCCTCCCATAAAGTAGGGTCCACAGGCGCACCCAATAAAATATATTGAAATAAAAGGACTAATAAAGGTAATAACTGTTCTTGGAAAACTTTATAAAAATTAGCCAAGAAACCATCTGGACCAGGTGATTTGTCTGAAGGTAAACTTTTAATAACCTTGAGAATTTCTTCAGATGATATAGGGGATACTAGCAATTCTTGTTGAGGCTCAGAAAGCGAAGATAAACTGGACGCCCCTAAATAACTGTCAAGGTTTGGTTCCGATAATTAATTTATCTTAGGATTGTATAAGTTTGTATAATACCGCTGGAATTCCAGGACTATATCCTCTGGAGATGTTTTTAGGATACCATCTAATTGGGAGCGAATTGACAGAATATATCTATTCGCTTCCAGTTGTTTAATCCGGAGTGCCAACAACCTTCCTGCTTTCTCTCCCTGATCTGAGTAATTTGCTTTAGCTTTGAGAATAGCAAATTCAGCTTTATCCCTTAATATTTCCAAATAGGCCTCATTTAATTTTACCAGCTCTTGCTGAAAGGATTCTGAGAAATTATGGGAAAGTAGTGATTCTTTTGAACGGATTTGTTCAAGAAGAGAAGTTAGCTCCCTTTCTTTTTCCTTTTTCGTAGCCATACTGATTAAAACTCCTCTAATGAAAGCTTGAAAAGCGCCCCATATTAAATCTGGTCTGGAGATGGATTGAAGGTTGGTATCTATAAAATGCTCTATATGTTTATTAATAGTTTTAACTATGTGGGGATCCTTTAACATTTGGTTATTAATCTTCCACCGGGAGGATTTCTTGGGAAGAAATGAAAGGGCAAGCTGATATGTTACCAACGAATGATCAGAGGGTGGACCTGACTGTATAGAGGCTTCTGTTACTCCCGGAGGAAGGGCTTGAGAAAGAAAGATATAATCAATACGTGTAGCTGTTTTATGTACTGGCGATAGAAAAGCGAATTCCTTCTCTGAGGGGTGTAATACCCTCCAAACATCACACAGAGCATAATGTTCTATAAATTCCTGGAGGGCCCTTTGAGCCAGAGAGCGGCCTCTCCTCAGAGGAGAAGAACGATCCATTAATGGATCCATAACAGTGTTTATATCACCCCTTATGATAAGCGGTAGGGGCAGAAATGGGTATAGGAGTTCAACTAACTGCGTGAAAAAAAATTGGGAGAATCTACATTAGGCCCATAAAGATTTCCCAGGAGAATCTCGGTGGCATATAAAACACAATGACTGAACAGAAATCGACCTTGCGGGTCCTTAAGCACCTGCTTAAGAATGAAAGGAATTTTCCTATTAATTAAAATCAATACACCAGCCCTGTTGGAGGCAAACCCTGCAGAAAATACATGACTAATTTGCTGTCTTCTCATGCAATTTGCCTCTGAGTCCAATAAATGTGATTCTTGTATTAAAGCGATATCTACAGACAACAAGGCAAGGTGCTTGAGAACCTTATATTGTTTCACGCGCTGTCTCAACCCTCTAACATTCCACGTTGCAATCTTGATAACATCAGCCGTTATTAGTCATTCCTTACTATATAACTTGAACAGATAATGTACTCCCCAGATTACTCAGTCCTATCAAACTTAAGTAAACCGTGCTGAATCCCTTCCCCCAAATCCCACTTAGCTCCCTCCAACAACAACCAAAATACAACACTAATCTACCAACCCACCCCCCTTCCCCTCCACTCTATCACAGGTTTTGTTCTGCAGCGTACCAATACCATTGCTCTCTCTCCCCAGCCACCCTTGGGTAATCCTCAACACAACTTTAGCAGTAATGGGCGAGGTAGATACAATCTAAACCTCATTCAGAATAACTTCTAAAACTAATACAAGCCAAGGAAAACATGTATAGGCTTGCTTTAATAAGATCCTAAATGGCTGTGTCCCTCCAAAGGTTATACGTTTATACTGCGGTTCTCTTTGTAGTTTAAATAAGCCAAACAAAGTAATGAGAACTGGTTTAATCCACCTACAGCCCCTTAAAGATTAAGTTCCAAACTAAATCCTGTTTTATGCCCCATATAAGTAATGTCAACCTACTACATAAAAGTGTAGTATGGTCTGCTGTCTCCCTCTAGCGAGCGCAGCGAGCAATAAGAATACTTCTCTCCTCCTACCTCAGGAGCTACAAAACAAAATATGATCTTTTGCTTGAAAGTTTTACATAATTTTTAATCCAATCCAACCCCTTTTAATCTCCAATACTAACGTTCTGCTTCCTTTGTTTCGGTTCTGCCAGAAAAATCAGGAAGCTAACGGGAGGAACCCACTGGCGTTTCTTCAGCCATCATTTCTCCTTCTAGAAACAAAGGAGCAGACTTCTGAAGCTGCTTTCCCGATCAAAGTATTGTGAAGTAGCCACTGGTTTCAAACTTAGAACTGGTATGGTATCGCTGCAGCTCCTTAAAGACTATATTCTTGACAGACTGCTGTTTAGTGCCCCATATAAATAGTTTCAACATGTTACACAAAACTCTAGTTTGGGCTACTGGTCCCCTCTCAGAATCACAATAAACAATGCAAACTATATCCCCTTCTTACATCGGGAGCTAAAACATAAATCAGATCTTTTATTTTGAAGATCTACACAGTTTATTACTTCAGTCCAGACCGTTTTGGTCTTAAATACTGATGCTATGCCTCTCTTGCTTTCGTTGCACAGAAGAAGCAGGAAACAAATGGAGGGCACCAGCTGGCATTACTTCAGCAAACGTTTCACTTTCTGGATAAAAAGAGATAAACTTCTAAAGCTGTTTTCCCAGCCAAAGCATCATAAAATGCTTTTTAACTTCAGAATTGATGCTAGAGGCAACTCAGACTTCTCGGAACAACTCAGGCAGCAATTCTTTTAAGCCAGCATGAGCTGCCTCTGGATCACTGAAATTATGTCAGACACCCGAAATTAGAACCTGCAAACGAGCCGGGTACAGCATCTTGAATCGAACTCCAGCTGCTATTCATTTCGAGACATAAGGATGAAAAGCGGTACGCCGCTGCCTGACAGTGGTTGGGAGATCATGGGCAACTCTTACTTTCCTGCCCTCCCAGGTGATATCTTGTGTCTCCCTGACTTTCTTCAAAAAATGCTGGCGCTCGAGGAAATTAAGAAATCTGAATATCAGGGGTCTCGGTGGCGATCCAGATGGGGGAGGTGGTCTAAGGGCCTTATGTGCCCTCTCTATAGAATATTTAGCCCCAAAGGGCGAGGGACCAGCAACATGCTCCACAAATTTCTGGATAAAAACAATTGCATCGTGCCCCTCTTCGGCTTCAAGCAATCCTATCAGGACTGCATTGTTTCTTCTACTTTGACCCTCGAGGTCCTCCAGTTTAGCTTTGATCCTGGTGATCTGTCTCGTGGCTACCAGATCCAGCTCAATTCTATCAACTCTTTTTTCCAGAGAGTGAACTCTGACTTCAGAATCTGAGGTTCGTCGTGATACTTCCTCCAAAGTAAGTGATAACGCTTTAATTTCAGCGGTCAAAGATGTAAGCTCCTCTTTAAAGGGCCTGAATTTGGCTAGAAACCTGGCCAAGGTTAATGGTTCTTGCTCAGCTGGGTCAGCTGTACTTGCAGGTCTAGGCTTCTTGGGGCCTTTCTCGGGGGTGGAGGGCGGCGTTCTTTTCGGTAAATTCTTCTTCATTTCTACCTCCATTCAGGACAAAGTGTAATCTCTGAGTGAGACGACCCTTTTAAACGTCTCCCCCCCCTTTCCAATTACTTGCTTTACTTTGAGCTCAAATATAAATGTAAATAGCGATCGGGTGGCTAGAGCAATCGAGAGAAGCCTGCAGTCGGCACCTACATCACGTGACCTCCTCCCTACATCACGTGACCTCTTCAGAAAATTTCTAGCTAGCAGTCTAGGAGGGGACCGCCCCAGGACATCTGCCCGCCCCAGACGTCCACCTACGGTATAAAAGGGGTGGCCCCCAGCACCACCTCAGTTCTCCCACTCGAGACCCCAGCAAGCACAGTATGGAGAACTGAAATGTTCCTCTGAAACAGAGGAAACTGAAAAAGGATGGAGAATCAGTCACTAGGGGGATGAAGGGTGAGAAAGCAGCACATGCTGCAAGAGCTCTCGAAGCTCTACTGTTACAGTAAGTTCTTGTGCAACTGTACTATCTCACTTCAAGGGGGCTCTTGCAGCAGGTTATACCATAAGGACGGAGTCCCAAGCAGTGAGAGAACTGACCCTGGTCAGCTGGGAGGAGGAAGAGATCAGAGTAAAGCCCTCAAGAGAGCAGGCCCTGCAGAACAGCCAGTCCAAAACCTGCCCTGTGCTTAGAGGCAATGTCCAGACTGTAATGTCTGATGAAAGTGTGGACAGAACTTCAAGTGGCCACTGCACAGATGTCAGCAATGGACACATTTCTGTAGGATGCAAACGAAGCAGGTACACCCCTGGTAGAACGGCATTTTAACCAGGCCCAGTAAAGTCGTGTTGTATTTGCAGTAACAAACAATGCAATCAATTAACCATTTTGATGAACATTGTTCAGAAACTGAAGCCCTTTCCTATCGCAGGGTGAAAGAGACAAACAAGGGATCAGTTTTTCTGATGATCCAGGTGTGGTCCAAATAATAACTAAGCACCTGGTGAACAAAGAGTATGTAGAAGAGCTTCCCCTTAATTGAAATACTCTGGGTAATACACAGGAAAGTGGAAGTCTTGATTCAGATAAACTCAGACACCACCTTAGGCAGGAACTTAGGACTGGTTCTCAAGGACACTGTCCTTGTGCAAAACTAAAGGCTCTTTACACAGAGCCCAGAGCTCAGAAATCCTTCGAGCAGAAGTAATAGCAACCAAAAATAACTTTCCACAACAGAAAGTAAAGTTTGCAACTTGTGGCAGGTTCAAAGGGAGGCAACGTAAGTTTCTCTAATAAACAACATATCCCAAGGGAGAACCGGGACCCTTATGGAAGGTTTCAAAAGCAGAACACCCCGCAAGAATGTGTGGAATAGGTCAAGCTGGGCAAGGGTCTTGCCCTTTATAGGAGCATGGTACGCAGATATGGCTGAAAGGTGCACCTTAATGGATGAATAACTCAGGCCCAAGTTAGATATGGAGAGGAGATACTCTAGAATGAGATTCTTTGGACAAGTAGGGGATCCAGTTGAAGAGCGGTGGCCCATGTGCAGAACCGCTTCCTCTTTATTGCATCAAGTTGACCTAGTGGAGAGCTTTCTGGCAGCCACGAGGACCTCTGCCATTTGGGGGAAACTCCAAAGCGGGCAATAGGTAGGTCTGCGGGAGCCAGACATGAAGGTGCAGTGACCTTAGTTCCGGATGGACCATGGTGCCCTGCTCCTGTGACAGCAAGTCAGAGCACAGAGGCAGAGGAATCAGTGGTTCCACTGCAAGCTGCTGGAAAAGTGGAAACCAAATCTACCGTGGTCAGAAAGGGGGGCTATCAGAGTCATCTCTGCTCCTTCTGACTGCAACATGAGCAGAACTCTCTGCAGCAATGGAAAGGGAGGGAATGCATACAGAAACCTCCCTGTCCAAGAGAGGGACAATGCGTCTCACCAGAAAACACCAGGCCCTAGATCTAGCGAGCAGAAACTGGGCAGTTTTGCGTTGGATGGTGATGCAAATAGGCCCAGTTCTGGGTGGCCCCACCAGTCGAAGAGATCCTCGACCACTGCCGGAAGAAGTTTCCACTCATTAACCATGGACCGGGAACGGCTTAGACTGTCGCTAAGGTGTTTTGAATGCCTGGAACATGCACAGCAATCCGGCTCAGGTGATGCTCTATGGCCCAATACCATACCCTCTTGGCCTTTCTGCAGAGTGGATAAGAATGCACGCCCCCTTGCTTGTTTATGTAAAAGACACTGGATATATTGTTCATCTGGATCAGAAGAGGACCCGAGAGTAGATTCATCTGAAAGGCTTGGAGAGCATACAGTATCGCCCCTCTCCAAAATGTTGATATGGAGGGGCTGCTCAGATGGGGACCAAGTTCTCGGAGTCTGATGGGCTGCCAGATGTGCGCCCCAGCCCAGGCCAGACACATCCATGGTAATCTGTCGAGGAGACTCTGACCAGAAGTGAACCCCCCTTGGAGAGGTTGAAGGGGTCTAGCCACCGCATCAAGGTCTGTCGCACTGAATTGGAAATTGACACAGGAAAGTCCAAGTCATCTGACCGCTGGTCCCATTGGACCTGAAGGTTCCACTGGGCCACCCTCATGTGCAGGTGAGCCAAGGGTACTGTCACAGTGGCCGCTGTCATATGCCCCAGCAGCCTGAGAACTGTTCTGGCTGGAACTTGCCAAGACAACGAGACCAGCTGAGCCAAAGTCTGAAGGCATTCTGCTCTGTCTGGAGGAAGAAAGGCCTTGCCTTGCTCGGTGTTTAAAAGCACCCCCTATATATTGAAGTCTCTGACTTGGCCAAGGGGAGGATTTGGGAAGGCTGAGGGTTATCCCTAGATCTCGAAATAGAGAGAAGGTGGCCTCCATGGTTCTGAGCAGTTGCTCCTTGGTAGGGGCTGTCAGAAGCTAGTTGTCTAAATAAGGGCAGACATAATGGCCTTCCCTCCTTAGGGTTCCTGCCCCTACTGCGAAGCACTTCATAAAGACTTGCAGGGCAGAGGACAGTCGAAACGGCAGGGCCCAAAACTGGTAGTGGTTTCCTTGGAAGTGGAAGCAAAGGAACCTCCTGTGAAGCAGAAACACCAAGATGTGCAGGTAAGCGACCTGCATGTCCAGGGAACACAGCCAATCCCCCTGACGAAGTAAGGTGAGAAGGCAGAGAAGAGCGACCATCCTCAATCTTCTGTACTGTATAAATCTGTTCAGGTTGCTGAGGTCCAGAATGTGACAGGGTTGAATAAAGCCCTGCCTTATTTGTTATGCAGAAAGAGTTTAAACGCAAGGATCTGTTCTATCCTCTCCTTTTCTTTCTCGTCTGTCTGGTTGCACAACCAAATTTTCTTGTGAGACCTAGGAACTAATCATTCTGATGGTTTTGTAAATCTCTGCCTCTCGCTATCTCTCTGCCTTCCCTTGCTGTTCTGCACATGTCCCCGGATATCTGTGGGTATAAAAGTATATGTGAATCTTTATTTGGAAATGTCACTGATACTGGGATACCTTTATTTAAACCTGTATATGGTTATAATGTTGAAATGCTTTTGCTAAAGAGACGAGGAGAGACAGATTTGAAATTGAGAAGAAACACTCAAAAAGTGTTTTCTCTGTTTGCACTGCCTTTGTAAATAGTTATTCTGAACAATTTTTATTTTACTATTATTGATAAAACACTCATTGCATGATTTTTCAACTGCTCCTGGTTTTCCTATGCTTCCTGACCTGTGCCTCGACAGCTCAGAATGGGAAGCAGATCTCCAGTTTTCTTTGGAACCATGAAGAAATGCGAGTAGAATCCCTTCCCCCGCTGTGATGGCAGGATGGGTTTGATGGCCTGTTTTTGCAGGAGAGCTTGGATTTCTTCGTGAATCAAGGCGAGATGGGCCTAAGGGTAATGGGAGGGAGCTGAAAGGTTGTCTGGGGGAATCTTCAACAATTCTAGGCTGTGCCCCCGTTCCACTAACTGCAGAACCCACTGATCTGAGGGTATTTTGCTCCAACTCTGTAGAGGGAGCAGCGACTCCCACCACCTCCCCCAAGGATTCTGCTGAAGGAGGGGGGTCAGGTAAGGAGTCAGGCAGAGAAGCTGGAGACAGGTAACACGGCCTGTGAGGTACTGGGAGCTCTGGGCATGGAACCTCCTGTGGCTTGGGAAGTAGCCTTTCTTTTAAAGGCACCTCTGGACCGATGACCTCTAGGTTGCTGCTTAAGAGTTGCGACAAAAAGGCTGTCGCTGGGATGACTTAGGGTGAGACCGATACAGAGTATGAACTGAATGGATAGCTTTACCCGACTCTTGGAGGCGTCTGTTGATATTCTGAAAATCCTCGCCAAATAAGAAGGGGTCTCTTAGCGGGGCATCCAAAATCTTAGACTGGACGTCCGGAGCAAACACGGAAAACCTAAGCCACGAGTGGCGGTGCAGGCAAATTCCTGTAGCAGCAGCTCAACCTGCGGAGTCCACAGAAATATTGGAGGCTCGGAAAATAAGAGCCCCCACATCAGAGCCTGACTTGAGAAGATGCTACAACTCGGCCTTCTCGGGAAGGTCCAGCTGAGCTTATGCCACCTTGAAAGCCTTCTCCCACAGGGCATTGATACTGAAACATATGGGCAAAAAAGTTTAGGGAATGGATAGCACATGTGTGTGAGGAGTAGACTTTTTTCCCCCAAAACAGTCTATCTGCCTTGAGTCCTTATCAAGAGGCTGAGTGCTGAGGTGCCTGGGCCATTTTGAACGGTCATGGGCTGCATTAATAATGACCAAATCGGCCTCCGGGTGCTCCCCATAAAAGGGTTTGTTTCTTTTGAGTGTTATACAGGCGATCCACCTTCTTGAACTTTTCTGGTGTTGCAGATGGGTGCTTCCAAGCTGCCTGTGACATCCTTGCAGGGATCGATCAAAGTCGGGACTACCAGAGGTAAGGATTCCTTCTTGCAAAGGAAAGTGGCTAGCTGAAATCGCTCAGGGCCCACTTCCTCAGTGTCCCAGCCCATGAGGGCCTGGATATGCATCATCATATCCATGAAAGTTGGGTCGTCTGGGGGCGACCTCGGGGTATTCATGGGCTCCTCGGGCTCCAATGGGATATCCGAGTCTCCAGAGTTGTCATAAGAGGAGAAGGAGGAATATCCACAACTCACCCGAATCCAGTGAGGGAGAGGGTGAGCGCCTAGGCTTATGCTTAGGGGTCTTAGAACGACCAGTGTCTGGCCTTGCTAGCTGTGGGATAGGCTCCCTAGAAGCTGGCACTGGAGCCTACCTGGGAGAAACCTGGTCTTTAGAAGGAGTGGATAAAAGGTCCCTCGGAGCTGGAGTTGGGGGCTCCTTCGGTGCATCCTTGTCTTGGAAATATGACTGCCAGGCCGCAAAATGTGTGTTAAGTTCCATGGGTGAGTTTTGAGGTGAGGCTGGGGGAACTTGCATCTGTGGGGCAGGTTTGGAAGGCCCCGGTGTCTGCTCGATTGTGGTAACCCTGACGTCGGCTTCACTGGTGTCAGGTTAACCGGTGTTGGATGCAGAGGTAAGGAACCGTCTGATGTTGGTCTGACTGAAGTCGACAGATCGGGCGTCGGGTGTGACACAACCGGTTCAGCCGGTGACTGCAGGGGGATGTGGGGGTGATGGTTGAGGTATCACTTGGGTTGGCGCCAGTCAGGTCAGCTTCGATGAAGCAGGTGCAGGCAGATGCTGGTCTGGTGAAGCAGCCGGCACCGGCCTGGAGGGGAAAGCTCATGTAGGGGGGTGGACTCCCAAGCTGGGCAGAGGCATCACTCCTACAGGGGAGGTGACTGCATGCTCTAGGCATCATGAGCTGGCGTCAGTACCTGACTTCAGAACCAATTTCGCAGATGCCACAACTGGGAGGGCGACAGGCAAAAACACACCTCTGGGGGAAGACCCAGTCGAGCCACTTGGATGAGTACCCATGTGTTGGATGGGCCCGAGCATGAGTGGCTGAGAGGCCAAGGACGAAGGCCCGAGCCCCAAAGAACCACCATATGAGATTGTTAGGACAGCAGGTGGTTTGACCACAGGCAGACCAGAGGCTGTGAAAGTGTAGGTGGCAGACCTTCTAAGGGATGAAGACCCAAGTTCGGTGCCCAACTTGCGTGGGGACTTGGAGTGGGAAGCAGACCAGGGTTTCTCCCTGTGCCTCTCCCAGCGCTTTGTGCTTTCCCAAAGACTTCCTAGAATCTTTAGCCAAATAAGTGGAAACCCCGGAGGCTGGAGAAGAAGAGGTACTCTGGTGAAGCTCCTTCTCCGTTGTTAAGAGCTTTTGCTGCAGCAGGAAGGATTCCAGGGTCTTCTGGCCATGAAGCCAGGTGCGCTGGTTAAAATCCTGCCAGTGCTGACAGGTCTCAATGTCATGATCTGGGCCTAAGCAAAGCAGGCACACTGAATGGCCGTCTTTGTAGGGCAACTGCTTGCCACAAGCTCACTTCATTTGCTGCCTCTCGACAGACGAGAAAGGAGAAAAAGACATGCAGATTTTTACAAAACTTGAGGAAATCGGTAAAGTAATAAAGCGCAGGTGACGCAGTGAAAATGGCAGTCGACTTGAACAGAAAGCACCCGTGGAGTTAGACCTGCACGGGTCAATGGTGGGAAAAGAACTGAAGTGGTGCTGGGAGACCGCCCCTTTTATATCACAAGCAGACGTAGAGGGCAGGCCATCAAGTGGTGGTCCCCCGCTATAGACTGCTAGCTGGAAGTTTTCCGTGGGGTCCTGATGTCTGCCGGCTTCAGTCCTTATGGTATAACCTGCTGCAAGAGCCCCCTCGAAGTGAGATCCAGTCATTCTTGCTACTTAAAACTTTCAAATGGCCGCCCCTTCACTGAAATTCTTATACTAGGCCCTGTCATAGGGTGTGGGATAAGGATAACAAGGACAACCAAAGTAAGTAGGAGGCAGTATAGCGCAGTGGTCTAAGGCTCAGAGCTTCAAATTTGGTGACATCCAGCAGACCAGACCTGGGTTTGAATCCCACAGCTTCCACTTGCATACTGTGTGACCCTGAGCAAGTCACTTAACCTCCTTGTGCTCCCAGGTCGCTCCTGTAAAAAAGCTTTCAGCTTAGTGTGCTATACCTGGTTAAACAACTAAATAAATGAAAATAAATAAATAAAAGGTACAACATACAATAGTAAGTAAGCAATGTGAGAAGGCAGTAAGGAGAGCTGGGGGGGGATACTGGGATGTATAGGGAGAGGCATCCCCAGTAGAAAACAGGAAGTTGTTATTCCTCTGGACAGACAGTTGGTGAGACCCCATCTGGAGTACTGCGTGCAGTTCTGGAGAACCCATCCGCAAGGACAGACAGGCTAGAGGCAGTCCAGAGGAGGACAAGTAGAATGGTGCAGGGTCTGCACCAGAAGCCCTACAAAGAGACTAAAACAGCTTAATATGTATACCCTCGAGGAAAGGAGGGAGAGGGGGGGGGGACATGATAGAAACTTTCAAGAACCTCAAGGGAATCAACAAAGTCCAAGAGGGTAGCATCTTTCAGAAAAAGATGTACAAGAACAAGGGGACACAATTTTAAGATAGAGAGGGAGACAGCTCAGGGGCAATGTGAAGTAGTATTTTTTCACTGCGAGGGTGGTGAACACAAGGAACGACCTTCATGAGGAGGTTGTGGGGTTAAAAATAGTAGGGGAATTCAAGAATGCATGGGGCAGACATAAGGCAATTCTGGTGGGGGGTAGGAAGAAGTAGGCTGTTGGTTAACTAGGATCTGCAGCTTATCTAACAGGTAGGGAAATGGTCAGAATGGGTGGGCCAAGCGGTCCTTATCTGCTGTCAAAGTCTATATTTCTATGTTACGCCAAAGTATGGCTTTATTTACAAAATAATAAACTAAAAGAAAAATAAAAAAGTACAGTTACATAAGAACTTACCGTAATAGTAGATCTTCGAGAGGAGCTCTTCCAGCAGGCTATCACAATTAGGACTATGCCGCAGGCACTAGGACCACACGGAAAAACTTCTGCCAGCAATACCAGCTGGGGACCGCCCCCCGACGCCGGCCCCGCCCCGACATCGGTCAGGGTACAAGAGGGGGCGGACCCAGCTCCACCTCAGTTCTCCCGCCAGTACCCGGCAGATGGCATGACAAGAGAAGGAGATGAAGCCCATCCTAGAGAAGAAACCTGCACACTCCGAGGGGGAAGGTGGGAGGGAAAACAACGCCTGCTGCAAGAGCTCCTCTCGAAGATCTACTGTTACGGTAAGTTCTTACGTAACTGTACTATCTTACTTCGAGATAGAGCTCTTGCAGCAGGCTATCACAATTAGGACTGAGTCCCAAGCAGTTCCCTAGTGAAGAGACAGTCACCCCGGGAGGAGGAATATGCTGACTCCAGAGACCGTCAGGACAAGAGTCCTTGTAGAACCGCCAGGCCGAAGCCAGCACGGCGTCTGGAGACGATATCCAAGCTGTAATGCTTGATAAAGGTATGCACCGAATTCCAGGTCGCAGCCGCACAGATGTCTTGAAGGGCGACATTCCGCAGTGCGGCAAAAGAAGCCGAAACACCCCTGGTGGAGTGACCCTGTACCAGACCCGGTAGGGGTTTGTGGTGATGCTCGTAACAGAATGAAACGCAATGGACTATCCACTTGGAGATAGTCTGCTTGGACACCGGCTGACCCAAGTGTTGTGGCGCAAAGGCCGCAGAGAGTTGCTCCGATTTACAGTGTTGAACCGTTCTACTGAGGTAATACCTCAGAGACCTGTAGACATCCAATGTGTGGAGGAGAACCTCCCCTCTATTGGAGGGAGAAGGAAAATAAACAGGAAGATCAACCAATTGGTTGAGGGTCAATTCCGAGAACACTTTTGGAAGAAACTTAGGATTCGTTCGGAGGGAAACCCTTTCCCTATGAAAAACCAAATAGGGCTCTTTACACATCAGAGCCTGCAGCTCGGAAACTCTTCAAGCAGAAGTAACAGCAACCAAAAAACAAACTTTCCAAGACAAGTATCGCAGCTCGCACATCGCTGCGGGTTCAAAAGGGGAAGGTGAGTTTCTCCAACACAAAAAGGAGGTCCCAGGGTGGGATAGGGTCCCTGATGGGAGTTCTCATATGGAGGACCCCCCGAAGGAAGGTGCGGGCCACGTCAAGCTGGGCTAAGGCTTTGTCGCCCACCAGAGCATGGTAGGCAGAGATTTCCCACAGGTGCACCTTGATGGATGAATGGCTCAGGCCTTTGTCATACAAGGAGAGGAGCTATTGCAAAGCGGAGTTCACAGAGCACATGACTGGGTCCAAATGCTGAGGGAAGGCCCAAAGGCAAAAATGCTTCCACTTCATGGCATAAGTAGAGTGGGTAGAGGGCTTGCGGGCAGACGCTAAGACCTCAGCCACATCTGGGGAAACCCCGTATCGATATACAGCTACGTCTGAAGGTGCCAAGCATGAAGGTGCAGGGATTGGAGATCCGGGTGGACCAGGGAACCCTGGTCCTGGGACAGTAGTTGCGAGCACAGGGGCAGCGGGATTGGAGGTTCCTGGGATAACCGCTGCAGAAGTGGGAACCAAATCTGTCGGGGCCAGTTAGGGCCACAAGGATCATCGTGCCCCTCTGCCTGCAACGAGCAGTACCCTCTGGATGAGAGGAAGGCAGAAAGGCATAAAGAATCCTCCCGCCCAACAAAGGGACAGCGTCTGGCCAAAAATGCCAGGCGGGCTCTATGACAAAAGCGTGGCAGCTTGGCATTAGTGGTGATGCAAAAGAGATCCAGCTGGGGCAGGCCCACCTGCCGAGGCGATCTGCCACGGACTGAAGCAATTCCACTCGTCGCCCTGGCCCACGACCTGCTGAGATCATCGGCCAGGCTGTTTAGGACTCCTGGAACGTGCACCGCTGATAGACAAATGCCCCGTTCCAGCGCCCAGTACCAGACTCTCATCGCCTCCCGGCAAAGAGGATAGGAATGAGTGCCTCCGGGCTTGTTGAGACAAAAGGCGACCGCCATGTTGTCCATCTGAATGAGAAGAGAGCCGGGAACCAGGTCCTCCTGAAACGCCTGAAGGGTGTAGAGGACCGCTCGCATTTCCAGGACATTGATATGGAGGGACTGTTCCTCGGTCGACCAAACTCCCTGCGTGCGGTGAGCACCGAGATGTGCCCCCCAACCCAGGTCTGAGGCATCCGTTGTCAAAGTCTGACCCCCTTGTCCAGATTGCTGGGGTCCATCCACCGAAGCAACGTTCTCCTGACGGGCTCCGAGATCATGACTAAGGCGTCCAGGTCGTCGGAGTACTGATCCCACTGCACCCTGAGCATCCATTGTGGGATTCTCATGTGGAGGCAGGCCAAGGATATTACTGGGATGGCCGCCGCCATGTGCCCCAATAGACTGAGGAAGTTCGAGCGAACTCGAGTGCTGGAAATCCGTTCTGCCAAACTTCAGGCGCAGACCCCTGTTCTGGGGAGAAAAGCCCTGCCCTGGACGAGTCCAGAGTCGCTCAATGAGCGAGGTTTTGGCTGGGCTCCGGGGCGACTTCTTTAAGTTCAGGGTGATCCCCAGCTCTCGGAAGAGAGTATAGGCATCTCCGAGAGAGGCAGAGAGGCCATCCTTGGCCAGGGGCTGTCAGCAGCCAGTCGTCGAGGTGAGGATGACATAATGGCCTGGCGCCCAGCGGCCACTGCAGGCATTTGGTAGAACTTCATGAGCAGAAGAGAGCTGACAGGGCACCGGGTGGTAATGCTCCCCAGGAAGTGGAACCTCAGATACTTCCTGTGGGAGGAAAGACCCGATATGCATGTACGCATCCTGCATGTCGAGAGAACAAAGCCAATCCCCTTGGTGCAGCAGAGGGAGGAGACTATGAAGAGTCACCATCCTGAACTTTTTGTACTCTATAAAGAGATTTAAGGGACGGAGGTCCAGAACGAGGCGAAGGTCCCCCGTCTTTTTTGGGATTAGAAAGAAGTGGGAATAAAACCCTTGACCCCACTGCTCCTTGGGAACTCATTCTATTGCTCTCTTTTGCAGGAGGGCCTGGATTTCTCCTTCCAAGAGTGGAATGTGAGAAGGAGGATAACGGGAGGGCTTTGGTGGAGTACTGGGAGGGAACTCTGTGAACTCTAATGTGTGTCCTCTCCGAATGACGTCCAAGACCCATTGATCTGTGGTAATAAAGCTCCACCCTTGGAGGTGAAGGGAGAAGCAGCCCCCGACCGGCTCCCCCGGACGTCCGACCACGGAGAGGAGGGGCGGAAGGGAGTCACTGGGCGGAACCGGGGGTGGGGAGAGAGGCCTGGGAGGACTTGGGCCCATGGCCAGAAGGTCCACCAGACTGCTGGTTTCCAGATCTCCGGCGGAAGCCGCCCCTCTGCCCCTGCTGGGAACCACGGGCTGAAGCCTGACTGCCTGAGGACTTTCGAAAAAGCCGACGGCGATGAGGGCGTCGCTGGTCGCCACAGTACAACTGGCGGACCGACCAGATAGACTTGCCCGATTCCTGGAAGCGTGAGATCAGATTCTCCGTCTCCTGCCCATAAAGGCGGTACCCTGAAGCGGCGGGTCTGGATACTGGACTGCAGATCCTGGTGGAAGCCCGAAGCCTCAACCAGGCATGGCGCCGGAGACAAACCCCGGAAGCAGCTGCCCTGGCCGCCGTATCTGCAGTATCGTAGGAGGCCCTCAAGACGTGAGTGCCGATGTCCGAGCCCGACTGCAAGAGGGCCAGGAGCTCCATCTTCTTCTCGGAGTCTGGCATGGCCTGTACCAGCTCAAGACCCCGCTCCCACAGCGCATTCTGGAACTGCACCATATGCGTGAGGAAGTTTAAGGATCTAATGGAGCAGGTGGAGGCAGAGTAAACTTTCTTGCCCACCTGATCCAAATAACGGGACTCTAAGTCGGGAGGCTGAGAGCTGAGGTGACGCGGCTGTCGAGACTTGTCGTGAGCAGCCGTGATCACTGAGAAGTCCGCCTGAGGGTGTTCAGCCAAAAGAGGTTCAGCCCTCAGAGCCTTGTAGAGCCTGTCTGACTTCTTGGGAACCGCCAGGATGGAGGCTGGGCACAGCCAGGTGGATCTAGTCAGGTCCTGAAAGGTATCCACCAGAGAAGGAATGACCAAAGACTTTGGCTCCTTCTGCCTCAGGTACTTGGCCAATCTCCAGCGTTCCGGGTCCAGGTCTTCCCTATCCCACTGGTTAGAATCCTGGATATGCCTCATGACGTCCAGAAATGTGGGATCGTCTGGAGGTGAGCGAGGCATGTCCTTCTCCTCAGGGGAGTGCTTGAGGCTGAGGGAGAAGGAAGAAGATGAAGATGCAGAGGAGGACTGACTATCAGATTTAGAATGGTCTGGTTCTGCCTCATGGCCATGCCTCCGCTGACGTCGGTATGCAGGGGACCGACGACGGTCCGAGACGACGGTCCCTGGACTGGCGATGGAAGCGATGACCGGCGTCGGGAACCGGCCCGCCCGAGCAGGAAAGGAGCTCCGAGAAGGAGACGCGACCGGCGTCGGTCAGTGGGACCCAAGGAAGCGGCGTCGGTGGTCAGAGATCGGCGGCGGAACAAGCCCTAGAAGGCGAAAAAACTGCGCTCGGGGACTCAGCGGGGAGGCCTGCGCCCTCGGCTGTGGTTCGCCCGCAGGATCTGGTACCGGTGTCTGGGCCGGCGACGGGGTGGTACGTTTGTGGACCTGCCCCCACCAAAACGAAAAAAGTTGTTTCAGCTCATCCTTGGAGAATATTTCTGCGCGCTGCGGGAAGGAAGATTCAGGCAGCGGGGCGTGAGGCGAGCTGTCCTGGAGCCAGGGGAGGAGGACTTGGGTGGCGGGGCGTTGGCAGAACAATGACCGACCCCAGGTCCTTGGCCTTCGACGGCGTTAGTGCCGTGACGATAGCGGGGTGGCGACAGAAGCGGAGAGTCCTTCAGCTCGGGCGCACTTTAGCAGGTAGGCGGCGCTGCGCCAGACGGTAGGGCCGGAGCAGGCACCGCCACGGACTTAGAGATGACCTACGGAGCTCACTCTTAGCTTGGTCATGGATCTCACGGGCCGGCCTTAGCCTGGGAAGAGCGCGCGACTCACCCGAGCCCGGCGATACAGGCCTTTTTCGGGAAGGTCGCCACCATGAGCGGACTGGTGCCGCCACTGCGCTCCTTACTATGGCGCTTTTTCTCCTTCTTCTTCCCCTCGGAAGAGTGCAGGTCCATCTTTTTTTCCAATAGGTAGGCCTTCAGGCGTCGGATGCGGGTCCGGCTCGTAAACGCTTGGCAGTCGGTGCAGGAAGCGGTGTCGTGGTCCGGGCCCAAGCAGGAAACGCACCGCCGGTGACAGTCTTTGGCGGGAATTTGCCGGCCGCACTCACACTTGTTTATGTGTTCGGGAGAGAGGGACGCCCGGGAAGACATGGAACCCTCAAGGACCGTCTGCAACGCCAACGTTGGCTCCGACGACAGGCAGCAACACCGAGGAAAAGGCGATGAAAAGCCGGAAAAACCGAGCCGCAAACGGCAGATGTACAGGCGTCGGCTGCGGTAAAACGACAAAGAAATGGAAAAAACCGTTGGAATCGACATAATATCTTGATTGAAGCTCTGTTTTCGCCAGTGAATCACAGGCAGTAGCTCTTCACGTGCGTGGTACACGGCGGGAAAGAACTGAGGTGGAGCTGGGTCCGCCCCCTCTTGTACCCTGGCCGGCGTCGGGGCGGTCCCCAGCTGGTATTGCTGGCAGAAGTTTTTCCGTGTGGTCCTAGTGCCTGCGGCATAGTCCTAATTGTGACAGCCTGCTGCAAGAGCTCTATCTCGAAGTAAGATCAATCAGCTAGCACTACTTGTAGTATTTACACAGTCGATCATATCAAGCTCTCAGATTCCTTTTCCTGTGTGTGTCCCAGGACCATACACTTCTGTATGTCCTCCTCTCACCCTGGCTTTGGGTATACTGAGACCATCCAAAAGGCTAATCTGAAGTTCACCCTCTCTCCAGGGTTTTTATATCCCTCCCAACAGTTGTGTGATCCACCCACTATTCTAATATATTACATTTCTAAACTAAAAAGATCCATACAGAAATGAAAGAAATAAGGGGTTACATTTTTATAAGGTCAGGATCCTTCCCTCTTGGTATCCCAATGTTTTCTATTACATTTTATGTGTAAAATGACCATGCATATGTAACGGGGCTAGCCCCTCCCAATTGGTTGTGACCAACATCTAGACCTTAGGATAAATGTTCAAACTTGGAAGCCGCTGGCTCCTAAAGGAGCTATACCGAGATTCACCCTGGGTAAGGGTATATAGCATTTTATTCAAGGTGCTTTTGCAATCATAAATAATGAAACAAAACTACAGCACAGTTCATAAGAGTACTGAACTTATGAATTTTATCCTGGTATCTTTATAATAGTGTGCCGAAACAGTTCAATATGACAGAGAATAAGCACAGAGTGAGGGAAACAAAATCTTTTTTTCTGGTGTTAATTTATATAGATATTTCTTTTTACATATTTATACTCAGGAATAGTTTTCTTTTATTTACGGGTAGCTTTAGGTTTTAGGGAGCTGCCCACCCCAGACTTAAAATCAAGCTGCAGCCTTTTCTAATTGCACCAGAGAATCTGCGGGAGTGGGGGAGTGCACTCAACCAATGCCTGCAATGCCTGGACCTGAAGTACTTTCTCCTCCCTCTCCAGAGGCCTTTTAAGTTTTCCGTTTTAGCAGTCTGTAACATTTGATCTTGAATACCTATCCCTACTAACTCTAAGCCTTACTTTTTATTTTATTTTTAGGACCAGAGGCATATGGTGGTTTTGATAGACACAGAGCGGGTTTCTCTTTTAAAAGCAGACCGCATTATTCTAGCCGCTCCGTTCTACAGCTGACTGTTCCCACTGTCACAGCCTATGGTCTCTCATTTCAAGCTTGCAGGGATTTTATTTTAATAAATAAATAAAATGAATTATGGTATTTCATTTTTTTTTATTTTATTTTATTTATTTTTTTTTTTTAAGAGAGAAAAAAAAAAGAAGAGAATACAGGTGCCAGAAGTGAACAGCAAGTCTATGTTCCCTTGTTCAGCTTCTGACATGGGAAAACTCTATGTAAGGATTAACCCACGACAGAGTGTAGGTTTACTTGTGAATTAATCCACGCTGGGGGGGGGGTGTTGAACCACAAGGCTGCAGGCCAAGTGGTTCCAACCACCCAAGCGTGAATTCATTTACAAGTTGACTCGCTCTGGAGTGGGTTAATTTACTTGTACTATGGGGTAGCGAAAGGGTTCAGCTCCTTTTTTAATATGTGCGGTTCCCATGTTGTAAGCTGAAAACAGAAAATCCACCGCTCTGAAACGATCGGTTCAGTGTTAGGAGCGAAGGAACACCGCAGGAAGATGAATAGATTTCCGAAAGTACGTTGCATGTACAGTCTAGTTAGGCCTACTCGGATGTTACGGAACTTAAATAGTGCTATGGCACTTTGCAGCTTACCTCAGTGGTGTTTCTCTACTACATTAATCCATGGGCACGGAGAAATTTTTCCATGTTGCTGTTTTTCTGTGCCAAATACTGTTTTACTGTTTCGTTACCTTGCTGACACAACATGAATAAATTGGTTAACGAGGCCTGACAGCACCTGCATAAATTAGAAGATCGGCCACAATGTGCACGGCTGCTATTCTATACTACGGCTTTTCCCTTTATGAACAACACAACAAGCAGTCGTCGGTCATTAAACCCGTAATTCAGTAATCAGTTTTCCTCACAATACCTAGACAGACTTACCATATGGGGAAGGGAAACTAGGTGTCTTATGCTAACAAGTAAGGATTATACCTGAAAATATGGGCACAGCAAGTTATGTTACTCTATTTGCTTAACATTATCATGGTAACTACAGCCATGATCATTCGTAAAACAGAATAGTGAGAAACTTTTACAGCACTGTACTTGCACTTTAACTGTCACGTGGCTGCTCTGGAAGATGACTTTTTGGCTTAGTACAGTACTGGCACAGTATGCATCTTAGGGGAAGAGGAAAGTAGGTGTATGATGCAAACAACATGAATGATTATACCTGAAACTGAACAGGTAGAACAGGTTATGTTACTGTACTTGCATAAAAATATCAGGGTAACACGTACTGTTGATAGGTAAAATATAAGACTAACAGTCTTACAGCACTGTCCTTGCAGTTTAACTGTAATGTGACTGTTCTGCAGACTCGGTACTTTGGCTCACAGTACTACTGCCATAGTATGGGTCAAAATGGTAATGAAAATTCACTGCACTGTTGATAGTGAAGTGGTGCAGACTGAAAGGGTTACTAGCTGAAATTCTGCGTCTGTTCCTGCTGCGCCACTTCACTGCTGTCAGTATTACACGAGTGAGGGCAAAGTGCTCTGTACTTCTGTCATGCTGTCTGTGTTGCTGGGATTACAATGTCTACTTTAACAATCTAAGGTGTGGTCATGGTGTTTGTCTTGATTGGTATGGGTTGTCCACTGTGTGTGTTTTCTCCCTGAACAGAATTGTGTGACAAAATACTTGATCATTTCTCACAATCTTTGCTGGTTGGGGACCAGTAGTTGCGCAAATTAGTGCTGCAGTGATGGCCTGTCCCACTCAATCTCTCTTGATGCTAGACCTGCCTGTGACAACAGCTGTACAGCGGTGCTGCGTATTGAATGGTTAATGTATTGCTTGTTGAGGCTAGCCTTATGAGATATTTGAGACATCATATCACAGAAATAATTGATGACCATTGGCTGGTTGGTATACCAGTAGTCCTGTTCATCTAACACATACTGTCGTAGTTTCTTAGGATGTAAGTACAGGGAAGGAGCATTTGGGGACATTTAGATATATATATCTATCTTATATAGGTGTACTGGACAGTTGGGGTTATTTGGATTAGCAAACAGTACACCTCGTGGAGCTTGTCAGTGATGCTCATTTGTCTTGCTATGATTTTTAGTAGCTTTATTAAATGCAAGACAAATGTATTCTTTTCCACTGTCGTCTGTGGTTACTACAAGAGATTCCTGCTTTAATTTGGTTAAGACCTTCTTGGCCATGACATGCCAATCCTAGTTGCAATTCAAACCATAGTCTTCTAACAAGACCACAGGCAGTGTCCGGACTAAGTTTCTCAGATTACCCAATTAGATCTAGGTCAGAATCACAGATTCTGTAATGGAGGCTGCTAACATCATGTCCTGCTCTAGGGTACTCTTTTAGCACTGCTACAAACAGACTGTTGGCAGATATGAACTCAGAGTCTGTTACAAGTAAGCATTAATCCACTCCGAAGGTGGCATCTAATGGGGAATTAATGCATGGTTGGGACCGTTGTGGCAAGAGGCTGCAGGCCAAGTGCCTGCAACGGAACAATCATGCATTAATTCCCCATTAGATGCCACCTTTGGAGTGGATTAATGCACTTGTAACATGGAGAGTACAATAAACTGTGTAGTGTGACTGTTATTTTCATCCTCTCAATAAGAGAAGACAGATATTTTCCACTTTGTGAACACCGAAGACACACCAATTTATATCCTTATGTTGTGAAAAGTACAGCAAACATAAGTATGAGTAAACTATGTGTTAACATATCTTTCACGAGATTTGTCTCATCTGCGCGGCATTTATTTTACTTGCGGTGCTAGGAGCTCTATTATATGTTGCTGTCTCCATCTCGCTATATGCCCCTCAATTTGTTTTGCATAATATCTGACCTGTCCTCTCTGTGTCTCCCCGTGGCTCAGATGTCGCTGCATTCGCCGTTTTCTACCTGCCGTTCTGTGCCTTGCTCACTGATTTCCTGACTCAGTTCTACATGTTTGGACTGCCCTACGTGCATTTCACACACCTAGAATTCCATTTCAGTCTCTCCTGCACTGTGCACAACTCAACATTTACCCTACTGAACATTTCCTCTTCTGATGCCTCTGAGGGTGCGTTGTGCTCTGGATATTCTTTCCTGGTTGCTCCACTCTCCTCGTCCGCATCACTGCTGCCTCCCTGTCTACATTTCCAGATATTACGACTGCCTGCTGTGGACTGTGTGTATTTCAGTACACTGCTACTGTGTCCTCCGCGGTTGTATCAGGTAGTTCACAAGCAACACGGCATTATCGTGCCATAATGCCGTGTTGCTCTTGTACCACCCGACGCATTTCAACAAATCGTGTTTCTTATTTTACATCTTCTTTTGCCATGTTACAGTGTTTCTTTTCTGCTGAACATTGCCACTGTTAAAATGTCTATTCAATCCAGCACACAGACCAATGAATGAGCTGTGTACTGTTGACCACCTGCTGTGCGGAAAGTCCCATAAAACTCACACAAAATGTTTGCAAACTCTGTGTTGCTCACAGTTTGTAGAGTGAGCTTTATGCCATTAGCCGAGAGCCACTCCTCAAATACGTTGAGAGCCCATGCAGTGTTTTTATGAGTGTTAAGCTCATTTTTTTTGTTTTCTAACTCATCAAGCTCAGTGTTACTTAAAACAGCATAATGCATATCAGTTTTTTTTTTTTCCTCAGTGGTACATCGGTTTGTCAGTTTTTTTACAATGCGTTTCTTTCCCTGTTTGACAACTCCACAATTATCTTGTTTTTGCCATGCAGATGTACTTTCTGCAACAAATGTTGGGATAAAACCACAGATCATAACATCTGGGCACTTATGGGCAGAAACTGCTGATGTGGCAGGTAGAAGGGAGCTTTCTGTTGCTACTGTTCCTGTGCACTGCTGTACTTGGAATTTACCGCCTTGTGCTACTGCGGTGCTTTGATGCTCCTACTGTTGCTTATTCGTATACATCTGTGTTGCTGTCAGGGTATACTGAGATGCGGAGTACTCTGAAACACTGCAGTTGTGTGACTTGTAACTGCCTTGATCTGGTGACATATTGATAGATTCTGCTGACAGGGCTGGGCTCTGTTTCTCTAATATGGTACACTGAGAAAACGGTGCATTTCTCTTTCTGGAATCCTCATCAGTACCCCCTGCTATCACTGATTGTGCTGATAAAAGTACAGTTACATAAGAACTTACAGTAACAGCAGAGCTTCGATAGAGGCTCTTGCAGTAGGTGGTAACCATTACGACCAAGCTGCCAGATGCAAGGCCACACGGAAAACTTTTGCTAACAGTGTCTGGTGGGGGACCGCCCACCTGACGTCATGTGACCAATGTCAGCGTGACGCTATATAGTAAGTGGTCTCCACGCCCGTCCTCCAGTTCTCCCGGCGGAAACCTAGAAAGGTGCAATAGGAGAGACGAGTGGGCTCCTGGAGCTATACAGAAGCTATATAAGGAGAAACAGCAGAAGAAATACAGGGGGAAGGAGGGAGGGAAAGCAGTACCTATTGCAAGAGCATCTCTCGAAGATCTACTGATGAGGTAAGTTCTTACTTCGAAAGGGCTCTTGCAGTAGGTAATAACCCTGAGGACTGAATCCCATGCAGTCAAATTCAGACAAGTTTGAAACAATGGGCGGTAGGAAAAGATCTGCAGTAGGCAGAGCTCTAAGATAAAAGCCCCTGAAGGACAGCTAAGCCAAAGCCCATCCCTTGCCTAGAAGCAATGTCCAGACTGTAATGCTTAGTGAAGGTGTGGACAGAACTCCAAGTGGCTACCACACAGATATCGGCGGCAGAGACGTTTCTGAAACAAGCAGTAGAGGCAGCCATACCTCTGGCTGAATGCCCTTTGACTTCCCCCAGAAGTGGTATGTTATACTTCGGTTAAAAACCATTTGGACACACTGTTTAGAAACAGCAGCACCCTCTCTTTTGGGTGCAAAGGAAATGAATAACATTAGTTTTGTGGACTGACTTTTTCCGGTTAGTGTAGTAATGTAGAATTCTATATGCATCGAACGTATGTAGAATTGCTTCCTCCCGATTTGAATACCCAGGGTAGCACACTGGCAAGTGAACTGTCTGATTTAAGGTAAACTCAGAAACCACCTTAGGTAAGAACAGGGTTTGCATGTAGAGCCACCCAGTCTCTGTGAAAAATCAAATAAGGCTCTTAACACATCAGGGCCTGGAGCTCAGAAATCCTTTGAGCAGAAGGAATGGCAACTAGAAAGAGCACTTTCCACGAAAGATAGTGCATGTCACAACTTGCAGCTGGTTCAAATGAAGACAGTTTTTCAAGAATGAAGTTCAAGTCCCAGGGAGGAGTAGGGTTCCTGACTTGGGGGGGTTCAAATGGAGGATCCCTTTTAAGAATGTTTTGGCTACCTCCAACTGAGCCAAGGTTTTGCCATCCACTGGGATGTGGTAGGCAGAAATGGCAGACAAGTGGACCTTCAAAGTCAAGTAACTAATCCCAAGGTCAGAGAGGTGCAGCAGGTACTCTAGGACCTGCGGAACAGGGCATGAGAAGGGGTCCCAACCCTTAGACGTGGCCCAGATGGAAAATCTCTTCCATTTCACAGCACAAGTGGATCTCGTGGATGGCTTTCTGGCCTCCACTAGTACTTGAGCCACTCTTGAGGACACTCCAAAGCGAGCAGCAGCTATGTTAGTAGGTGCCACGCATGCAGGTGAAGGAACTTGAGGCCTGGATGGACCAGGGTGTCCTGTTCCAGAGTCAGAAGATCTTAGCAGACAGGCAGGGGAACCGGAGGTTCCACCATCAGTTTCTGAAGCAGAAAACCAAATTTGACGAGGCCAGTAGGGAGTGATCAAGATCATGCGTGCTCCCTCCACCTGTAACTTCAGTAGTACTCTCTGTAGAAACGGAAAGGGAGGAAAGGCACACAAGAACCTCACTGTCCAGCATAAAGACAGCGCATCTCACCAGAAAGCACCACGCCCTGGAGCAAGTGAGCAAAAAGTGGGTAGTTTTGCATTGGGTGGAGATGTGAACAGATAGAGATCTGGTCGACCCCAACGAGTGAATATTTCTTCTACCACGGACTGTCTCAGTTCCCACTCGTGGGCTCTAGCTTTAGTAGGGTTGAGGTTGTCCGCTAGGACATTTTAAATGCCGGGGACATGCACTGCCATGAGGTGAAGACTGTGTTGGACTGCCCAGGACCATACACACATTGCTTCCCAACATAGGGGATACGAACGTGTGCCTCCTTGTTTGTTCAGATACTAGACAACACACGTATGTCTGAACCACGAGAGCTTCCGGACTGATGAGGTGCTGGAAAGCCTGACGGGCATACAGCACTGCTCTCATCTCCAGCACACTGATATGAAGTGGAAGTTCCCTCTGCGGCCGGGTTCCCTGTGCCTTGTGAACTCCCACATGAGCTCCCCAGTCTAGTCCTGAGGCATCTGTCATTAGGGTCTGGGTGGGGAGAGGAGGCTGGAAAGGGACAACTCCACAGAGGTTGTCCAGGTTCTGCCACCATAGTAGGTCTCGAGCCGTCGGGTGGGAAACTAGGATCATGTGATCCAGGTCATCTGATTTCTTATCGCACTGTACCCAGAGTCTACTGCGTGACCCGCATATGGAATCTGTCCAGGTGTACAGTCAGGATGGCTGCTGCCATAAAACCTAGCAGACGTAGGACAGATCTTGCAGTAGTCAGTCTCTAAGAAGCCACATGGTGTGCTTGTCTTTGTAGAGTCTCTGCTCTGTCTGGCAGGAGGAAGGCTCTGCCCTGGACCGTATCCAGCTCTGCCCCAATGAACTGCAGGAGTTGTGATGGATGAGGTGGGACTTGGGAAGACTTGACTGTAATGCCCACCTGGTGGGAAAAAGTCCAGTGTAGTGGATAGGGATGCTATTAGACTCTCCCTCGACAGTGCTGAAAAGAGTCAGTCGTTGAGGTAAGGGAACACATGGATGCCCTGTCTGTGTAATGCCGCAGCTACCACCGTGAGGCACTTCATGAAAACCTTGGGTGCTGACAAAAGGCCAAATGGGAGAGCTTTGAACTGAAAATGTTCTCCCTGAAAAGTGAATCTGAGGAAGTGGCGGTGGGTCGGAAAAATGGGGATATGTAGGTTTGCATCCTGCATATCCAGAGCCCCTGATGTAAGGGAAGGAGACATGGGAGGGTTAGCATGCAGAACCTCTTGTACTCCATAAAGAGGTTCAGACTGCTAAGGTCCAAGATCGGTCTAAGATTGTCCATCTTTTTGTGGACTAGGAGAAGTGGGAAAAGCATCCCCCCTGCCAGTCTGGTTCTGATGCATGGGTTCTATGGCTGCCTTTTGCAGCAGAGACTCTATTTCCTCTCTGACCAAGTGAATATGTCCCGGAGGGTAATAAGAGTAACTTTGAGGATTTTCTGGTGGTCTCTCTAAAAACTCGATTGTGTGCCCTTGGGCTATGAGCTGAAGCACCCATGAGTCTGATGTGATTGCCTCCCAACTCAGTAGATGGTTTGCAAACCTGCCCCGTGCCGGTTCCCCCTGATCTTGCTTTGGGGGTGGGAGGGACTGGCGCGAGTCAGGAGGCGGAAGGGAGGTTGTTGGGCCCTGCTCCTGAGGCTGTGAGAGACTTGGCCAGGGGAGCTGTACCTGCTGATGGGGCCCAACCTTTATGTCGGGGCTGCTGTGGTTTTTGTTGCCGCCGTTTCTGCCAATGAAATGGCTGCTTAGGCTTGTGAGGGGGTTTATACATGAATTGGACAGAGCTTAATGCTTTGCTCATCTTGTAGGTTAGTGACAATGTCCTCGACACCACTGCCAAACAGGACAGGACCCCAGAAGGGGGCATCCTGAATGGCTGATTGGGCCTCTGGTGCCAGGCCAGAGATTCTCAACCATGAGTGTCTTCTTAAGCTCACAGCAGTTACCATACCTCATGTGGAGGGCATCCACCTTATTATAGGTAGCTCTTAGAGTGTGATGGCTGGCAGATCTGACCATACTGGCCATGTCTTCCTTAAGCTCAGAGTCAGGTAGTTTCTCCAGTCTGGACTCTAGATGCCCCAGAATGGATTTCTGGTAGACCACCATATGAGCATCTTAGTCAAGTGCTTGAATGGCTAAAGTGGGGACGAATAAAATTTCCTCCCAAACTGGTCTAACACCTTTGACTCCTTGTCAAAAGGTGATGTGTGGAGGTGTTTTGGTTTGGCAGAAAGATCATGTCCGGTGCTGAGGACTACAGAATCCACCTTAGGATGGGAGCTAAGTTGATCCTTACCCTCCGGTGTCTAGTACAGCCTGTCAGCTTTTCTGGCTATAAGGGCCACAGAAGCAGGCTGCTTCCATATCGTGGTGGCCAAATCTTCATGAGTGACTATCCACAGAAGAATGAGAGTCTGAGACTGGTCTGATAGTTCCAGATGCTCCACAAGCCTCTGACACTGAGGATCTTGCTCCTCTGTTTTCCAATCATAAGCCACCTGAATCTTCCTAAAGAGTTCCATAAGGGAAGGATCCTTGGGAGGAGACTTGGGTGATTCCTTCAGTTTCGGTTCATCCGGGATAGGGGATTCGTAATCCAATCCCAAATGAGATGCGTCAGACTCAGATTCCAACATCGTGCTGTTGTTGGGGGTTCTGAGCTTAGGGAGTGGTATGTCCATGGTCCTTGAGAGGTCCCTGGGCCGCTCTGGTTGAGGTAGAGTTTCCAAAGATCTACCTGTCGAAGGTCGGGAGTCCGTCGGCTCTGTAATGACCAACATGGGGTAACCGCCGGCTGACATTTTTCCAGTTCGGAGGTAAACTGGGTCTTGGTTTCTTCCCACCAAGAGAGCAGCACTGCCTGCAAGTCCACCTGAGGATGGGGAGATGGAGGTGGGGGTGGTTGAGGTTGATGAAAAACCTGTCCATACCCTATTGGCGGGTAATCCGGCGCAATGTAGTGAGGTGTCCAATATCCTGACGAGGGATAGCCCAGTGAATTATAATGAGGGTAACCTGGCATCGGGTAACCTGGAGCCGGGAAGCCCAGAAATGGATACCCGGAAGGGTAGTGCAGTGCCAGGTAGCCGGGCGTCAGATAGCTCAGTGGAGGATCCAAGGGGCCCAGCAGAGGTCCTGACGGAGGGGCTGCTGGACCTGGCTGAGGGCCAGACGGTGGGGCTGATGGGCCTGGTAGGGGGTCCGATGGACCCGAAGGTGGGCCCGATGGCATATCAGGAGGACCCAAAGGGAGGTCCAGCATTGTACCAGTCGGCGGCCTGTCCGATGGAGGCCCAAAGGGACCCTAAGGATCCTGTGGAATGTCAGATGGAGGCGTTGGGCCTGTAAGCAGGTCAGGCGTTAGCGATCCATCTGCAGCGGAACAGTGCTGAGCGGAGGTCGCTCACCCCCTCTGGATCCCGGTGCTCAGGTGAAGACTGCAGCACAGGCGGCAGCTGGACCAGATTCTCGACATCAGGCCTGTTGTTGGGGCCTGCCAGAGGATCCAGGACTGGGTGGATGCCGGAAGGAGTGACAACTTATCGGCCTTGCCAGTTACTGTAGACCCTGTGGTTTTGATGGGTCTAAGGGCAGCAGGTGTCTCAGATTTCCCAGAGGCTCCCACCAGAGCTGAAACATGCTCTGGCAGGGGTGTCAACAACTGCTCTGTGGCGACAGAGAGTCTTGGCTGGAGAGGAACTCCTCTCCATGTCCACGGTTCCAGAAGGGAGCCGTGGGCGGGAAGGAGACTGATCCTGGTCTCGATGTCTCTTCTTGTACATCTTCTTCCAATGGCACTCCAATGAAGAGGATGAACTCCTGAGTTTCTGCAGCTCCTTCTCCATGGAGGCCATTTTCTGCTTCAGAATATGGGCTTTTAGGGCTTGTTGATGGTGTTTTCGTGTGGCCTGGTTGAAGCTCTGGCAGGCCTCACAGTCCTTGGTCTTGTGCTCTGGGCCCAGGCAGAAGAGACAGAGGGAATGGATGTCTGTCAGGGAGCTGGGAGCTACAGGAGTTGCACCTGTTTTTATGCGAATCGGGAGGCGTCTGAGACAACATACATTAGGCGCAAAAAAAATTAAGAAATAAAAAATGACTAGAAATATTCATCCAAAATGACGGTCGACAGAAGCAACATTCTCCGTGAGGTCCAAGAAAGTAGCATCTGTCGGAAAAAGAGATGTGCAAGAACAAGTGGACACAATTTGAAGATAGAGGGGGGGATGGCTCAGGGGCAATGTGAGGAAGTATTTTTTCAGAGAGAGGGTGGTGGACACATGGAAGAGCCTTCCTGAGGAGGTTGTGGGGTCTAAAACTGTGGGAGAATTCAAGAATGCATGGGACAGACATAAGGCAATTTTTGTGTGGGGTAGGAAGAAATAGGCTGTTAGTTAACTAGGATCTGCAGCTTATCCTGTAGGTAGGGAAATGGGCAGACTAGGTGGGCCGAGCGGTCCTTATGTGCTGTCAAAGTCTATGTTTCTATGTCTGACATACGCAGGTTGATGGCGGGAAAGAACTGGAGGGTGGGCGTGGGGACCGCTTTCTATATAGTGTCACACTGACAGTCACGTGATGTTGGGTGGCCCCCCCGACACTGCTAGCTAAAGTTTTCCGTGTGATCATAGCACCTGGTGGCTTAGCCCTAATGGTTATTACCTACTTAAAGAGCCCTCTCAAAGTAAGATTACCGAGTTCTGGATTTCAGATTTCTCATTAGTGATGTACAGCTCATTCACTGTGGCATGCTCAGACAGCTGTCTCTTTGTACTTGGAGGCTGTACCTTAATATAGATCATGCTTGGCACTGACTGACTGTGCTGTACCTTCCCACGCCCTAATCCACCAAGATAATGCTGTTTGGCTGCATTGCAGTGCTGTATGCTGTTTTTCCACCGTTCGGCTGCTTTTTTTTTTTTTGAAATTACTATTTATTCCTCCTCCCCAGCCTGCCCCCTCCGACCCTTCAGGGGGGACAACTGGACATCCCACTGCCTGGAACCCTACCCAAGCAGACCCCTAGGCCCCATGGAGCCGCGGATTACCCCCCGGGCAGTGGCGAGACGGGGACTCAGACCCCATAACACATTTCGTTGGTCTGAGGTCTGCTGGGCGGGCACAGGCAAATCGTGAAAACGACCATGGTCCTCCCGTCTTCCAGCCGAGGCAGGCTTGTTTCACGTCTTTCTCCTCCCGAGCAGCAAGTAACCCCCCGACATCATGGCCGTGGCGCCCGGCGTCCATGCTGCTCAATGGCGCCCATCCCCAAATGGAGCTTGCAGTTCCTCGAGCCTCGCTCGAGGTCAGGCCAAGTGTCGGGCATCGGCAGATCCTCCCGGAGAGCTGTCGTTGGATGCTCCAGCCCATCTCCCCGGCCGACCTACCGGCTGACCGAGGTCCTCCTGAACCGGGTGGTCGGGCGTGGTGCGAGGTGTGGCGTCCAGCGCCTCAACCCTCAGCGCCACCGGGCCGGCCTACCGTTCATCTGCTTGCTGAGATTGATCTGTGCAGAGCTGCTCACGGACATTCGCCCACGGCTGCAGTTTCATTTTTTTCACTGCTTAGACTGCTGTTCATTTCAGGGAACTGTGTCTAACCACTTTTTATTGACATGCCTCCCCATACACTGAAACTCGCTTCCATTTTTGTTTTTACAGAGTGTCCGATTCAGTTTTCATAACGACCATTGCTACTCATTGCACAGTGCTACCAGCTCTACTACTTTCGTCTACTGGAGCACTGTGTGACATGCAAGGTTATAAAATGGGTAAGGAAAATTGAACATTGTGAGTTGCTGAAGATGAAATGTCAAATATGTTTTACACATAGTTAAAAAAAAAAAAAAAGTACTGGCAAGTAAATCAATGACTGTAACAAAACAGTGTGCAATTAGAACGGTCACGTTTGAAATGCCACCACTGTTTTATTCCCCGCTAAGGCAACTCATCCATATGAAAGAAACTTTCCCCTTGCTAACTGCAGCTCATCTCTGACTTGCAGCCAATCAGTGAAACCTTGGTGCCGCTCGCTAACGTAAGCCTACACATGGAACCGTTAAACAAAAATAAAAAAAAAAATTACTGACTAGTCTAGATGCAGCAATCGTGGTGCTGCTTCCAGGGCTTCCCTGATCCCTTTCATGATCCTGCAACATGCCACCTCCAGTATCTCATACCAAATCGCGCTTCCGTCCAAGTACCTTACACAAAAAAAAAAAAAAAAAAAAGCGAATCTGCATCTGTTATTCTTTTTTTTATTGCAAAACTGGCGCAACCTGTCAGGGAGAACCTGTTACTTCTGCTTGCTCCATTCTGGTGCTCGGACTGTCACAGGAATGGATGCCACAATAGTACAAATGTTAATGTGTCAAGAGACAATAACATCACCCAGTAGGCGGAAGGACTATTTTATGTCAAATTAACACAATGATTTAATTTTTTGTCAGTTTAGTAATCTTTTTTAGGGTGAGAAATATTTTTACAAAAAATAAACCCATTTTACAAGTGCAATAAGACACACCGGGGTGTGCGCAGAACAGATACTACCGCACTTCAAGGGGCTGCAGACACTTGGCCTGCGGCCTTGTGCCTTAAAACACCCCTTGGCGTGCAGTGCTATCTGTTCTACGCACACCATGTCATGTCTTACTGCTTACATATCAGAGTTCCGCCGGGTGAGTAGGTGGGAAAGCACCAACAGTAACACTAACTTCTGGCAGTCATATTCACTAACAAGCACTGGTGGCTCTGTTACAAGGCAAAACAAATGTACTGCAATATCTGGCATACACTGAAAACAATCACCAGTTGCTTTACAGCTACAAGTATAGAGATAGTAGCCATCAAATTTAAAAGTTTGCCATACAAGTTTTATAACTTACAAAATGAAGATTGTCATATTAGAAACAGCTATGATGGCTAATATGGGTACTACACACTGTTTTAAATAGTATCTTGTAGCCAAGTACTGTAACTTATTTTTACATTTTTTTTTTTTAACATAACACCTTAGAAAAAGGAAACCATTTCTTCTGTATGGCACTTTACTACTTTCTTGTATGCATGTTTGTTTTCTCCTCACCTTGCAACGTTGCATTACATGCCGGCTATGCAGCCTTGCATTCCAGTCTGTCATTTACTTACTGTATTTAGATGTCACATTAAACACCTTTGAGCTATCAGCTCTTTTTTTTTGTATACTATTTCTATTCTGACTGCACACAACTCTCTGGCAGACTCCACTCACCACGACTGCTCTACCACTCACCTCATCCTTGTCCCACTGGGAAATCGGGGACAGACACTCCCCACCCTACCCCGATCCGGTGATTCCCCAAACCGGACCCAGGGCAGGGGACTGGGAGAGCCAGCGACACAAGTTCGGCATTGGGTGTGTGGCAGCAGGCACTGGAGGCTGCTGTCGCCTATCCATGGGCCAGGGATTTTTGCTGTTTGGTGTGTTGCCCCGGGAGTGTGGACATGCAAGGACGCCCTGCATGCCATGGGTGCACTCCCGTACCTACAGCGTCCATTGTCACTCCCAAGCCCCGAAGAGCATGCCGAAGATGCGCCACCCCCAGGAGCCGTTAGCACTGTGGCAAGCACAACCACCCACCCCCAAAAAAGCAGAGCAGTCCCCCGGATGCTCAATCCTTTCCTGCCCTGCCGACCCCCAAGCTCGCTCCCAAACACGGGTCGCCGACCTGGTGCAGGTGTGGTGTCCAGCACCTCAATCCTCAGCGCCACCAGGCCAGCCATCAGCTCTTTTACATAGGTTCCACGTCAGTATGAGAGACAAGTTACGGTGAAGAATGGATTACAACAACACAAAATGGCATTGTACAATGTATGCCAGAGATTTAGGTTAATACAAGAAATGCAGACTGTTGGGACACAAAACAATAACTAAGATCAGCCCATGAGACCCTGTCCAGGAAGGATTCAGGTGGGAGGAGGGAGTGAAAGTTAGGGTAGGAGGTGAGGAAATGAGGAAAAAGGGACAGATTTCTCCAATGGCACAGAAAGACACGAGTGTGAGGGACTGAAAGGAAAAATGAAAAGGTAGTTTTTTTTGGGGGGTGGGCTTCTGCAGGTGGCCAACCGACTTAAAGAAAGAGAGAGCAAAGGATAGAACAGATAATCGCAGTTGCAACAGACTAAGCAAAGAAATTACAATGATAGGAAAGTGTCCCTCATGCCCTCTCTATACCAAGGTAGAGCACAGCCCTACCACCCACCCCCGATCAGGAGGAAACCAGCGTTTTTGAACAAACTGGTTTTCAACACATACTTCAGTGAATGTCAAACCACATAAATAGGGGAGTTGTTGGAGCTCCACCCACCCTCTAGAGAAGCTCCACCCCAGGGTCCCTTAAACAACAACAAACAGTACATTTCAGACACACTGCACAGTAGCAGGGTGTTACATAGCTGGTATAACAAAACGCTATGCAAATTAGAGGGTAATGCTCAAGGCTCCAGATAAGATTTTTGGGGTGGAGTATTGTACTCATTTTGAAAGTGAGGCTAGTAAAACCAAATTCAGATGTGTACATATGTTTGAACAGGGTGGAGTGAGGAGTACATTTTTTAAAACAATGTGGTTTTTTTCTAGGTTAAGAATCGATCAAGTGCCAACAATGTTCCAGATAATGCTGGCAGGTAGGAGTAATTTACTCACCAGTTTTAAAATATAGTGAGTAAAACAAAACTGGGATGCATACGAGTGCTGTAAATCTCAAAAAACTGCTTCTTTTGAATCACCAGTTACGTTATGAAGCACTATTCTTTGGTGTGGAGTATTTACAAATGGTGGGTGAGTACTGGTACTCATTAAAACATTTTTCGGAAGAGTATTTCCTGAAATGAGGTAAGTAAAACCAGTCGGTACTCCCCTTATCTGGAGCCCTGGTAATGCTAGCCATATTCTGAATTGCATAGCACTTGACTGCTAAACATTTTTTGACATTTTTATTCATGCCTACCCGGTCAAAACACAATAAAAATTTAGCATTTTTAATTCTGTTAATTTTTGCCAAGTGCTATGCATTTTCACAGCTGCTTAGCACTTTCTCGCGCAAAACTGCCAATCAATTTTTTTCAGTTTATTTAATACCCTGCAGTAGCCATACACTCAATAATAATTACCCTAGGGTTGAGTAGGTATTGTTTTGTTCTCACAGTACCTCATGCCATTATTTGCATTATCGTTTGGTTTACATCAGCTCCATGCCTGCATAAAAAATTTGCATTCTTATGCTGTGTTCCAGGCCTGTGCTTAACAGTAAACTTACGCATAATGCGACCATTTTTGTCTTATCTGGTTCAGCCAAGACAAGGGGTTATGGTCTGTGACCAAGGTAAACTCAGTTCCCTAGAAATAGAAGTGTAAGGCTTCTACAGACCACTTCACTGCTAGGCACTCCTTTTCTCCAGCATATTTCTGTTCCGTCATGAAGTTTTCTACTGATGTATATAACTGGGCATTCTTTCCCTTGGATTATTTGACTAAGGACTGCTCTAATCCCAGTCTCTGAGGTGTCTGCATGCACCTCAAATGGTATGTCAAAATTAGGACAGTTCAGCTCTAGGGATGAAGCTGCCTTTATGGACTGAAAAGCCTCTTCACACTCTGGTCTCCATTTTACCTTGTTGGCACATCTCTTTTTTTTATGTCTGTCAAAGGTGTGGCTATGGAGGCAAAGTTTGGAATAAACCTCCTAGAGTACCCCGCCAGACCTAAGAAAGACCTAACTTTCTATTCTTCTGTGTTTCGGGTACTGGACATTTGGCAACAGCAACTATTTTTCCCATCTCTGTTATTACCTGCCCATTTCCTAGCAGAAACCCCAAGTATCTTGTTTCTATCATTGCCATGGCACATTTGGTGGGGCTGATGGTCAGTCCTGTCTCTCTTATAGACTGAATGACAGCAGAGAGATGAACCAAGTCTGTATTCCAATCTGGGCTATAGATAACTACATCGTCCTGATAAACTGAACAGTCAGTTGTGTGAAGCGTCAAAATGTGATCTATGAACCTTTGGAAAGTTGCTGGGGCACCATGGGGGCCAAAAGGCATGGTCACAAATTGAAATAGTCCCACTGGTGTAATAAAACCTGTATTTTCTTTTGAGTGCTGTTCTAAGGGAATTTGCCAGGACCCTTTTGTTAAGTCTAGGGTAGTAATATATCTGGCATTCCCAATACGATCAATAATGTTTTCAATTCGTGGCATGGATACCCAAACTGTGACAATATAAAATTTTCTAAAAGCTATACACAGTCTGATCCCACTTTCTTTCTTTGGCACCACTACAAATGCGGACACCCAAGCACTTGTGGAGGGGTTCTATGATTCCCAACTGACTGGGTTTTCAATTTCTTGTTTGATATCAGCTCTTACTCCTTCAGGAAGCCTATACAGTTTTTGTCTGATTGGGGGAGGAGTCAGTTCTGATGTGATGTTCCACCACCACTGCCCTTCCTGAAACACTAGTAAATGTGGATGGAAATGACTACATTAGCGTAAAGAGCAGGTTTTCACTTAAAAGACATCTCTCCCTCTCTTCTGTAGCTTACCCTCCGGTTTAAAGTTCCTTGTATGTGCAGCATTTCTTTAATATTTTTCTTCAAAAAATTACTCGTAAAAACCAGCACGGAGACCCCCCGCAGCCAAAACACCCATACTTCCTTATTAGTAGAGCGCATTGCGCTAGCATGTTATGTGACGTCCAGTCCTAGAACAACGTGGAGGCACACCTCATAGGCTACAACTGGGCCACATTGACAACATTCTAATGGGATTGTTTTGAAAGAAAGCCACCGGGCCAACTAACAAGGGCTTTGTTAGTTGAGCTGCGGCTTTTCCAAAACCGCCCATGGCGTTTAAACACATGCCAAAACAGGCCCCATTACAACCTATGAGGCATGCCCCTGCGCCATTCTAAGACTGACATCACACAACATGCTAGTGTGGGGGAGTGCCTACTAGTGAGGAAGTATGGGTGTTTTGGCCGTGGATCTCAGTGCTGTTTTTTCGAGTAATTATACGAGAACAATATTAAACAAATGCTGCACATATAAGGAACTTTAAACCAGAGGGTAAGCTACAGAATCGGGGACGGATGTCTTTTAAGAAAACCTGCTCTTTAAAAATGTATTCCGAGTATTGCTCAAGGTGGGGTTAATTTTGATCTCTTTTATCCCTTCTGTCTCCTAGTCTCCTGTAAGCGAGATCTAGATCAGATGCCTCTCTGTCAGGGATAGTAACCATACCCACACTCTGCTCTGGTTTCTTGTGCCATCTCTTAAGTACGTTGGCATGGTACACCCTTTTACCTGGTCTCTTGCTGGGTGTCTCCACTTCATAAGTCACCGGCTCTGTCTGACTCAGAATTTTATAAGGTCTCTGCCACTTCATGAGCCATCTGTTTTCAGAAGAGGGTAGTAGTAGTAAGAGTACTCTGTCTTCTTCCTGAAATTCCTTATTTAAACCCTTTTATCATATAGCTGTTTTTGTTTCTCTTGGGCTTCAATGTTATTCCTATGTGCCATTTCTGTGTACGTAACTAAGTGCTTTCAGAGTTGTACCGTATACTCCACAATATTGGTTTGCCTAATTACTGCCCCCACTTCCCAGATTTCACTGACCAAGTCTAATGGTCCTTGGGGGTTCCTTCTGTACAATAAATGCAAAGGGGGGATAACCTGTTGAGTCTTGGGGGACCTCCCTGTAAGCAAACAACCAAAATGGAAGATATCTGTCCAAATCTTTCCCTCATCATGCACAAATTTCCTTAGCAATCTCTTTAATGTCTGATTAAATTGCTCTACCAAACCATCTGTTTGTGGGTGGCAGGGTGATGTTTTGACAGCAACTACCCCCCCCCCCAATCAGGCGGTACAACTCTTTTAGTAGAGCAGCACTAAAATGACTCCCTTGATCAGTTAAGATCTCCTTGGTAATACAAAATCTGCTAAAAACCTACACCAATTCTTCAGCAACATTAGGTGTTGTGGAGCGTAAAGGAATGGCCTCTGGATATCTAGTGGCATAATCACAGATGACAAGAATTAATTTATTACTCCTTGAACTTTTTTCTAGGGGCTCACGATATCCATGGCCATCCTCTTGAAGGGTGTAGTTACTTTGGGTAGGGGCATCAGGGGCACTGCACTGTGTCCTTTTTCTTTGTCTAGGCCACGTTCTGACACACTTCACATGATCCGCAATACTGTGCCACTTATTCTATGTATATTTGGCCAGAAAAACCTCTGTAATAACCTGGTTAGGGCATGATCCCTCCCTGCATGCCATGAACAAGGTAGGTCATGACCAAGATATAATAACTGGGCTCTGAATTTCTCAGGGACTACCATCTGTTCCACTTACTCACCAGTATTGTTGGGGTTAGTACACACCTTGTACAAGATATTTTTTCCTGTAAATTCAGGGGTCTCTTTCTTTTTTTAAACTCTTGCCCACCTGCTGAAAGAAGGTTAGGGATGGATCGCACCTTTGTTCACTTGCAATATCATGCCTGACAGATACAAAGTTCAGCTCATTCTCAGGTAGTCCATTATGGTCCTTATTCCACTGTCTTTGTAGCTGTTCTTTACCACTTCTGGATTTTCTGTCTTTTCCATGAGCCCTTATAACATCCCCTTCAAAAGCAAATGTGTCCCCAATCATTCTGCCTTTTTTACTCTGGGCTCTGGTAGCATTGCGGCTGATTGTTCTTTCTTGGAAATAAGGGAACCAAAATGTGGAAAGTCATTGCCAATCACTACTGGCACAGGTAATTTGGGAACAACTCCTGCAGTGACAGTGGCAGTTTGGCCTTGAATGTCCATGTCTACCATAGTGGTGGGGTAATGAGGTGTGTCACCATGAATACACACACCACCAGCAAAAGGTCCTGTTATGGGTTCTTAGTCTAAGAGATCTGGACGAATCAAAGTTTATTTGCTTCCAAAGTCTAACAACTCTATCACAGTCTATTTATCTGCACATCTGTCACAGAACAGCCTCAGTTTAACAAAGCTAAATGTGTGGGCTCCATCTTCTTCTTGGTACAGAACCAGGCTATATGGCCCAACCCCTGACAATTATGGCATACAATGTCTGATGCAAATGATCTCCCTCCTCTTCCAGTTTTCCCTTCTGGCTTCCCTGTAGATCTTACTAGGGGACGAGAAGGAGTAAAAGAAGTCAGTCTTACGGTCTGCGTTGCACTGGTGATTGTTGAATCCGTATTCTGGTAATCTCTCTTGATATACTGGCAAGCAGACAGGAAGTCTTCTGCTAAGGTGATGGCAACTTCAGAGGATTCTGGATGGTGATGTTTTACCCATATTTGTACATCTGAAGGCAGGCTCCATAGGAATTGTTTGATCACCAGAATTTCTATAATATCCATAACTGTGTTCCCTTTGGGTTGTAGCCACTTAGTGCAGAACACTTTCAACCTTGTAAAAGTCTCTCTAGGGATGTCTGTATTTTGATGTCTAAGGGAATGAAACCTCTAAGTCTCTGAATTAATGTAAAAAAAAGTAACACTTTTTTCCCACCAATTCATAGTTGTCACCATTCCATGTGTCCATATTGCTACAGGTCAATCGGGCATGACTAGCCAACTAGGGAGCTAGCCCGACTACCCACTGTGACTGGGGCCACTCGCATGCCCTGGCAATTCGCTCAAGGGGAGGTACACTTCAGTATCATCAATGGGAGCCATTAAGTTTAATGTCTTTTGGGTTGGTGCCTGCACCATCATGACTGACTTGTCCCAATAATCTGTAGTGCCTTCGTGGTGTCGGTCCATCTCTGGTCCTGCCTTTTTCTCTCCATCTCTATTTCTCGGCTGCCCTGTTTCCTCTGCTTCTCCATCTGTTTAATTGCTAGCCACCTTAAAAGTTAATATTTTCAAGAGGTTCATCTGCCAGTTCCTCATCTGTCTTGGGACACACTGGCATCAAAAACAAGGTCGGGTTTTGTTTTTCCTCTAGCCCCAGGTGAAAGACTGGGCAGCAGCTTTTCGCCCATCTTCTCAGCCATGGCTCTTGTTATGACTCCACGATACGTCTTCTGGTTGCTTCTCCAACATGTACTTTTTGGTGTTATTCATGTGACAGGATTGAATAAGACCCTGTCCCATTTGTTATGTAAAGAGAGTTAAATCCAAAGATCTATTTTATCCTCTTCCGTATCTTGTCTGTCCGATTGCACAGTCAAATTTTCCTGTGAGACCAAGGAACTGGCCACTCAGACGGTCTTCGCTATCCCCCCGGCCCGTTATCTTACTGCCTTCACTTGCTGTTTCTATCTTTTCTCCCCCCTTGCGTATCTGAAGTTACAAAATATGTATGAATCTTCATGCAAAACTGGGATTGCTTGGTTTGAAAATGTATATGGTTATACTGTTGAAATGACTGAAAAAAGCTATTTGGAGCTTAAGGGGTTAACCTGAGATGCTGGTTTACAAACTCTTATCAGAGCTGTGAACAAGAGGTTAGTTCTGGGACACCATGTACTGTTTTGCTGCACCTGCAAGGAAGGAAACTGACAAGAACATTTTCTGAAAAACAGAATGTTCTCTTAAAGATTTCCCAGGCAGAGACTTATAAAAAGAGCAGCAATACTTTTGCTAGAGTGAGACTGAGAAACAAACTTGGAATTAGAGACCTTCAGATGAAGGATTTTGTTTTCTGTGTTTGTACTGCCTTTATATAAATAGTTACTGAAAATGTTATTTTTTTTCTTTTACTGTTATTGGAAAAAATAAAATGCTACTTGTGAGTTTTATCTCTGGTCCTGGTCCTTCTATGCTTCCTGATGACAGTCCAGATACCAGAACTGGTACCAGCTGACAGGTTGTCCAGGTGAGCAGGGGGCCTCTATTCAATATCCCACTGCTTAAATCACAATGTGATAGGGTGTGGGATAACACGGACAACCAAAGTAAGGTACAACACACCAAAGTGTGGCTTTATTTACAAAACTAATCAATTAAAACAATAAAGATAAATAAAAGCAATCACTATGTCTTTTAGTATTCACACAGTCCAGATCATATCAAGCTCTCAGATCCCCTTTCTGCTGTGTGTCCCAGTACCATACACCTCTGTATGTCTTCCTCTCACCCTGGTTTGGGTATAGAGACCATTCAGAAGGCTAATCTGAAGTTCACCCAGTCTTCGGGGCTTTTATATCCCTACCAACAGTCATTTGATCTACTCAGTATTGTAATACTGTACATTAAATTTCTAAACTAAAGATACATACAGAAATTAAAAAAAATAAGTGGTTACATTTTTATAAGGTCAGGAGCCTTTCCTCTTGGTATCCGAATGTTGTCTACTGCATTTCATAAGTAAAGTGACCATGCATATGTAATAAGGCTTAATGAAATCTAGCCCCTCTCAGCTGGTTGTGACAGACGTCTGGACCGTAGGATAAACTGTCAAACTTGGAGCCACTAGCTCCTAAAGGAGCTATACAGAGAGTCACCCTAGGTAAGGGTATATAGCATTTTATTCAAGGCACTTCTGTAATAACAGAAAATAATGAAACAAAAATAAAGCAAAGTTCATAGAGTATTGAACTTATGAATTTTATCCTGGCATCTTTATAATAGTCTGCCTAAGTAGTTCAATATGATAGAGAATAAGCAGACAGGGGGAAAACAAACAATGTATTACTGGCTTTTATTTATGTAGATATTTCTTTTTACATTTTCATTTATGCTCAGGAATCTTTTTCTTTATTTAGAAGCAACTTTAGGTTTTCAGGGGAGCTCCCCCCACTCAATTTAGAATCTAGGCTGTAGCCTTTTCTAACTGCGCCAGAGAACGCAGAGAGGGAGAGGGCACTTAGCCAATGCCCCGACCTGCAGTACTTTTTCCTTGCTCACCCCAAGAGCTTGTAAGTTCTCCATTTTAGCAGTCTATTACATTTTATCTTGAATACCTATCCATACTAACTAGCAGCAGTGCAACAATCTGGTGAAAACTTTGACCTATACTTTTTTCTGCTATTTTACATTGCCACTTACCTCCCGACTTGTATACCACCATTCTTTCCACTATTTTAGTCTGCTTTAGTACTTTTTATCCATGTCTGAAATAATGAAAGGAGTGCTCCTTTTAGTACGGTACTGACCAGGTCTTCATCAGTATTTTCTGCTGTTTTGGTCCATCAGTTTGTTCATATATCACTTCTGTTGTGACTAAAATTAACAATTATGCAGCAGGCAGCGTTTTCTGACCTTACAGAACAATATTTGATCAAAAACAGCTGCAAATACTGATGGAAACCTGGTCCGAGCCATATTAAAAGGAGTGCTCCTTTTTTTTTTTCCAGATACGAGAAAAAGTACTAAAGCAGACACAAATTTTGAAAAGAAAGGTATCATACAAGTCAGGAGGTAAGTGGCAATCTAGAATAGCATAAAAAAGTATAGGTCAAAATTTTCACCAGATTGTTGCACTGCTGCTTTAAGCATCACTTTTTCTTTTATTTTCGGACTGGAGGCATACGGGGGTTTTCACAGACACGTAGCGTATTTTCTCTTAAAAACAGCATCATTTGAGTTGCTCCATGCTACAGCCGACAGCTCTGTCAGAGCCCACGGGCTCTCATTTCAAGCTTGCAGGGATTTTAACAAGAAAATATGAATTAAGGTATTCCAATATTTATAAGAGGAAAAAAAAAAGAATACAGGTGCCAGAAGGGAACGGCAAGTCTATGTTCCCTTGTTCAGGTTTTGACACGGTAAAACTCTATACTGTTTTTACAAGGCATATTGTATTAAAGTACTGTAACTTTTTTTTTTTTTTTATTAACATAGCACCTTAGAAAAAGGAAACACTTTCTTCTGCACTGATGGCACTTTACTGCTTTCTTGTATCCATGTTTGTTTTTTTAATCACCTTGCAACATTGCATTACATAACTGGCTATCCAGTCTGTCATCTGACAGATTTCTCCGATGGCACAGAAGAAAAAATTACTCACCTTAGTAATTATGTTTCTTCTAATGGAGTCTTGCTGTATTCTGACATTGCAGTGATTCCCAACCTTTGAACTGCCCCGGAGAACAAAGAGTTAACTTTCTATGCAGGGCACAGAATGCTGAGCTCGAGCTCGGTTGAAGTCTCTGTCTGGAGTGTTTCAAACCTAAACTGTCAGATTCTTACGAGTCCAACTAACTAAAAATTCTACGTGGAAATTGTAAAACTTCCTACTAGCCAACTGGCCAAAAAAAGTTTGAGATTCCCAGGAAAGACTCAAGTCAGGAAACCCAAAAACCAATCTAACACAAATAATAATAAATCAGCACCCAAACAAAAAGGAGGAGGGTGCAAACAAAAAAACACCTCTGGCGTGCAACACTGCACCTGCCCACTCACTTCCCAAAAACGGGTTCTGAGAAGGGAGGCAGGGAGGGAGGTCAGAATACAGCAATACTCCATTAGAAGAAACATAATTACTAAGGTGAGTAATTTTTTCTTCAAACATGAAGTCTTGCTGTATTCTGACATATTGCAAACTACCAAGCAGCACCTCCATGGAGGAGGGACAGAACCTACTTTGGGAATAGGCTCTGAAGTACTGCTGTGCCAAACCGAGCATCACTCCTAGCTTAAATATCCAGTGAGTAATGCTTGGTAAAGCTATGGACTGTTTTCCAGGTGGCTGCTTGACAAATTTCTAAGAGAAGGATATCCCTGGCAGCAGCCAGGGAAGCAGCTGTACCTCTTGTGGAATGAGCCCTCAGGCCTGAGGGTGGAGTTTTTCCCAGTTTTTCATAGCAGAATTGTATACAAGACACAATCCACCTGGCAATAGATCTCTTGGTGGCAGGTTTGCCCTTTCCCACTTCTCCATAAGTGAGAAACAACTGGATGGAGTCAAACCTGTGACCCATGGTACGCTCTATGTAGTAACTAAGGGCTCTTTTAACATCGAAACTGTGTAGCCTCCTCTCTCCTGAGGAAGAATGATCAGTGAAGAAAACAGGAAGAGAGACAGACTGGTTTTAAGTGGAAGTCTGAAACCACTTTGGGCAGGAACCTTCTATTGGTTCTAAGGACCACTTTATCCCTGTGAAATGAGATAAAATCAGGTTCCATTGACAGGGCTCGGCATTCACTGATACACCTGGCAGAGGTAATGGCTACCAAGAACACAGTTTTCCAAGTCAAGCACTTAAGCTCTGCTGAAGACAGTCTCAAAAGGGGGTTGCATAAGTTGAGCAATGCAAACATTCAAATCCCTGGGAGGGGCAGGGCCTCTAAAAGGAGGATTGGTGTGAAGCAATCCTTTAAAAAAAATTACAGAACACAGGATGAAAAGATAGTGAGGAAGACTTCCCCACAGACAAAAACGCAGAAACAGCTGACAAGTGTACCTTGAGAGTAGCTAGTCTGAGGTCTAGGCCATTAAGATGGACCATATAATCCAGAACCGTAGGCAATCTAGCAATGTCTGGAGAAATATGCTTCTTAGAACACCAAATGCTGAATCTCTTCCATTTGGAGTTATAAGTCTTTCTGGTGGAGGGCTTTTGAGAAGCCTTGAGGATATCCAGAACCCCTTGGGAAAGATGCAGATCTGCAAACTCTAACTCTTCAAGAGCCATGTCTTGAGATTGAGAGGCTGAAGATTGGGGTACCAAATCCTCCCGAGACGATGCTAACAGGCTGTAATTCCTGGGAAGAGACAGGGGAAGATGGACTGCTAGGGACAGCAACAGAGGGTACCAGGGCTGTCTGGCCCAATCTGGAGCAATCAGAATCACCTTGCAAGGTTGAGACCTTATTTTGACTAAAACTTTGAACAGGAGTGGGAAGGGGGGGGGAGAAGGCATACAGAAACTTACCTTGCCAAATCAGAATCAGGGCGTCCAAGGGGACTGAGACCAAGACTGGAGGTCTGCAACAAAAGAGAGGGAGTTGGTGATTGTCTGGGGCTGCAAAGAGATCCATCTCTGGAGTGCCCACCTTGAAAAAATCACTTTCAACACCTGAGGGCCCAGGGACCATTCGTGATGGCCCTGAGAGATCCTGCTCAGTGCATCTGCTAGCACATTGTTCTTCCCTGGAAGGTGAACTGCTACCAGAGAGGTCTGCTGGGAGTAAGCCAGGGACCACAACTTCATGGCTTCTGTGCACAAGGCTGTGGACAGAGTGCTTCCCTGCTTGTTGATGTACCACATGGTGGTGCTGTTGTCTGTTCGGACTTGAACCACCTTGTTCTGTACTGAGAGAGAGAGAAAGCTTTTAGGGCCAGCAAAACTGCCCTGAGCTCTAGGAGACTGATATGGAGAAGGGATTCTCGGGGGGACCACAGCCCCTGGGCAGTGAGGGACCCCAGATGGGCTCCCCAGCCCAGAAGAGAAGCATCTGTGGTAAGGACCACTGAACAAGGCTGAGTACCCAAAGGAACACCTTGTCATAAACTGTCCTGTTCCTGCCACCATTGGAGGACTTGGATCAAGGTCAGAGTCACTGGGATCAGTTTGGCGAGGGAATCCTTCCTCTGAGACCAAAAAGCTCTCAGGTGGAACTGAATACCCCTCATCTGGAATCTTGCCCCTTGGACCACTGCTGTTGAAGCTGCCATGTGGCCCAAGAGCTGGAGGAAATGCCTTGCTGGGCGAGATATCCGAAGGCTGAAAGAAGAGGCTAATTCCATAAGAACCCTTACCCTTTCTAGAGGGAGGAAGAAAGGCTCTTGCTCTGAATGTGTCCAGTTCTGCCCCTATAAAGGTAAGAAGCTGGACTGGTTCGAGAACCGACTTGGGAAGGTTGAGAAGAAATCCTAGAGAAGTGAGCACTTGCTGGGTCACTTGCAGGTAAGACCTGACTTAGTCTGGAGACTGACCCACTATTAGCCAATCGTTCAGATATGGAAAAATGGAAATCTTTTGCCTTCATAGAAAGGCAACAACTACTGCCAGGCACTTTGTGAAAATCCTTGGGGCTGAGGTTAGGCCAAAGGGCATTGCCCTGAACTGATAGTGGCCTGAGGGCAACTCGAACCTGAGGTACTTTCTGTGGGAGCACCTGATGGGAATGTGAAAGTAGGCATCTTTGAGGTCCAGGGAGGCTAACCAGTCCCCTGGCCTTAGACAGGGAAGGATTATTCCCAGAGTTACCATTTTGAACTTTGGTTTAAAAAATGTTTATTTAGATATCTTAGGTCTAGGATGGGTCGCCACTCCCCTGTCTTTTTGGGGGTCAGGAAGTACCTGGAGTACAGTCCTTTGCCCCAGTGTAGGGTAGGTACTCTCTCTATGGCTATTAAGGCAAGAAGAGAAGAAACCTCTGCCTCTAGGGCAAGGGTTTCTGAGAGATTTGCAGGTGGAAAAGATCTGGTTCTCATCTTTGGAAATTTTCTGAAGCTGAGAACCAGTACCTGGCTTACTACTTCCAGGACCCACTTGTCTGATGTAATAAGACATCCAATCCTGGACAAAGTAAGCCAGCCAGCCTGCCCCTTACTGGAATAGGAGAGTCGACCCGGGCAGACCCATCAGAGTGTCTGCTTGGCAGGGGCTTTAGGCTGAGGAGTGGATGCAGCCCTACTCATCCCCCTTCTGCCTCTCCCTCTGAAGAACCCCCTCTGCGAAAGGGAAGAAGAGGCCTGTGCTTGGTAAAAAGGCCTCTGAAAAGGTCTGCCCCTGCCCTTAGACTGCTGCCTTTGAGGAGCTGCCTGCCTCTCCTTGGCCTGAGCACTCCTGTAAGTGGTCCTGTACTCATCCATTTTCTTTATGTAATTCTCTGTCTGCTCCCCAAACAGAGAATTACTCACTACAGGAAAATCGATGGCCTTAGCCTGGGTGTCCTGCGAGAGGCTAGTACATCTGAGCCAAGCCATCCTCCGAAGAGCCACTGATGTAGCCATGACTCTAGATAACACATCAGAGTCCACAGCAGCATGAAACTGAACCTTAGATGCCTCAATCCCACCTGCAGCCACCGCCTTGGCTAGCTGGGGGAGGCCTGTTTAGCCAGTGCCAGTACAGTGTCGGACCTGGACTTCTGGTACCTGGCTGTATAGGCCATGTAATTCACGTGCCTGAGTCCCAAAGAAGATGCCATGTACTGCTTCTTTGCCATGGCATCAATCTTCCTGGAGTCCTTGTCAGGGATGTGTGAAGCCAAGGGTATATTTGCCTTGGCACAGGCAACAGCCTGCACTACCCCAACATGGCTGCATTGCTGATATAAGAACTCCGTGTCTGAGCCTGAAAGTGTATACCTCTTGTCCATTCTTCTATCCACAGGAGGTATAATGTTAGGAGACTTTAGGATTTTTTGTGTCTGTTTCCCAAAATATTTGTGGAGGGGAACAGACAGTCTCCTGGACTCTGGGATGTCCATCGTCTCTACATAATCTGGCTCCTCTTGATCTTCCACAGCCTCCTCCATAGGAAGTTGGAGGGTTTCAGCCACCTTTCTGTAGAACATAAAGTGAAAAGGGGACTCAGAAAGCCTAGGAGGGGGAACACCTGAAGGTCTGTCTGGGGAGATGTCCGGTTCCACAGGCACATCCAGACCTTCACTTTCACCATCTTCATCCTCAAATTCCCCTTCCTCTTCAAATTCCAGTTCATAAAAATCTTCAAGGGTATAATCTTGAACCAGAGGAACCAACCAAACCAAACCCCTGCCAGAAGGAGCCATCGGTAGGAACCAGACGGAGCGACTCCACAATCTGAATCGCTCTGGCTATCTCTTCGGCGGTCGGAACATGAACCTCTGGATCCGAACCTGTCGATTTGTTTTTACGTTTTCTTTTTATCGGAACCGATCCCTCGAAATCGGCTCTCCTTTTGCCCGAAGTAGTATCACTCTGGTCAGAGGGCACTCCTTCTGGTTCGGTCGGAACCAAACCGGGCTAGCCATTCAGGTCAGCGGACTTCTCGGCCTCCTTTACCCTCAGTCTGCCTAATCTCTTCTCAAGGGTAGATTTGGGAAAGTTTTTACATATTTGGCAGTCTGAATCGAGGTGGTCAAACCCCAGACAATAAACACAGGTGGTGTGAGGATCGGCCTTAAAGACCTCCCCACACTAACTGCAGTGTTGAAACCCAGTGGGCCTGTTTTTTTTTTTTCTTGGGTTTCTCAGACATGGCCAACCTAACCAACTTACCCTTTTTATGGCAACCGCCAGGCAAGACTCCCTTATCGGTTCCTAACCGTGTCATCGGTATTGGAAAAAAACATACTAAAACAGTTTTTTTTTTTTTAGAACCAATAAGAACCGGTAACCACACACTAAGTAAAACATAAAACACAAGATTTCACTATCAAATGGCTGGTTCAGCCAAACCGAGACGCACTTTTACAAGTTCCACACAGAGAAACAGAACAATTCCTATTTAGTACTCACGGCACCACAGACAGAGACCGAACCGACTATGCGGATAACTTTTTTGGTTTAAAAACTGACGAGAACTGAAACTTTAACCGACTTTCGAACCGAGCTGAAGGAGAAATCTCCAGAGCGACCGTTCAGTGAGGCGGAGTAAAGAATCTGACGGGTTAGGTTTGAAACACTCCAGATAGAGGCTTCAACCGAGCTCGAGCTCAGCATTCTATGCCCTGCATAGAAAGTTAACACTCTGTTCTCCGGGGCAGTTCAAAGGTTGGGAATCAGTGCAATATGTCAGAATACAGCAAGACTTTATGTTGTCTGAAAGGCATGAGTGTAAGAGACTGAAAGGAAAAATGAAAAGGTAGCGGGGGGGGGGTGCTTCCATAGGTGTCCAACTTACATAAAGAAAGAGATTGTAAAGGATGCAACAGATAAGCACTGTTGCAACAGACAAAGTTGCAACTTACAGAAATTAAGGCGATAGGAAAGTGTCCCTCATGCCCTCTGTATACCAAGGTAGAGCACAGCTTTACCACAGGCTTTAAAGAAAAACAAACTTCTTTAAATAAAAAAACCCTTTATCCTATAGGGAATTGATAAGGGACAGATTCTGCTACCATTTTTATCAACCTGGCAAAGGCCTTCGACCGAGTAGTCCACCCTTTATGTCTGGATAAATTAAAGTGTGCAAAGCTCTCCATTACTGCCCTTGACTGGTTTTGATAACTCATGGATGCAGCCAGTCTGTCCAGGTTGGGGAGTCCTCCTCCTCCCCTTTACTCTGGATTACCACAAGGCTCCATTCTGGAGGCTTATCTGCGTATGCATTTTTCTAAACGATCTCCCCTCTGCTTACCTCTGAACAAACATTCACATGTACATTGATGACACCATACTTTATGCCACCAGGGCATCCGCCCATCTGTTGGAGCAGGCTTTGCAGCAGGATTTTGACAGCGCCCAATGCTAGTTCTGTGCTAATTAACTCTCATTGAATGCCGAAGAAACTGTCACCATGACTTTTGGCACTTACCAGTGGCTCAGTATGCTCAGCTGGTCCCCCTTTTCTCTGCCCTTGAAGGTACTCCCTTCACATTGTCCTGGCTTCAAATGTATAGGTGTGTGATTTGATACTCATTTTGACTTCGAGGCCCAGTTTCATGCAACCATCAAGATGCTGAGCCCTAAATAAGGGGCCCTTTAGAGGAACAAATCTAGTCTTCCACTCCCAGTCAGATGGGAGATCATGATCAAGATGAACCTACCTCGGTTTGATAATGCAGATGGGGACTACAGAGGAGCTTCTAAAACCACCTTGGCCAGACTGGATCCCTGTCATTCATTCTGTCGCTTTGTCACTAAATACCCTCCCCACGACAATCACTGTAACCTTTAACAATTCCTCTCAGGGTATTAAATAGCTGGTATAATATAGCAAAACTCTATGCAAAACGAGGGGTAATGCTAACCATTTTCAGAAATGCTTAGCAATAGATTGCTAACAATTTGTTTAAGTGAGTCCATGACATACACAGTACACAACATTAATAAAACTATATAATTGTTTTATATTTTGCTAATCAAGCTGTGCCAAGTGCTATGCATTTTCACAACTGATTAGCACTTTCGTACGTCAGTACGTCAAACTGCTAATCAGTTTTTTCAGCTTAAACCCTGCTTCTCCTTTCCCATCGAGCTTCCTTCACCTCTAAATTTGGGTTTTCCTCCCTTCCCTCCTACCTCTGATTTGCTCCGCCCCTCTTCTACCCACTCCTACTCTCTACACTCCTCTAAGTCCCACTCTTTTGTTACTTCCCACTTCTCCTCATCAGCAGGGCAACTTCTCAAGTCATCTGATCTCACTCTGTAATTCTCTTCCACTCTGTTTAGTCTCCTCTTACTCGACTCACACACTACTTCCATGCTCTCACTTTTGTTCCCCTTATACCTGCCCTCACTGTGCTGTTCCCTAACCCTGATGAACCCTGCCTTCAGGCCCCCTGTGAATTCTTAGGACTTACTTATCGTGCCACTTGTACATTTTGCTGACTTGCTTAATGTCTTTGTACCTTATGCCACCCCAAAAGTCACATCTGGAAAGCTCTAGCTCAATATGCTTTTCCCAGTTACTCATTTTCAAAAAACAAATATACAAGCCCTAATATAAATTATAAAGTACTACTCAATTTTAATTTCTTGTGTAATTTTACTTACAATAAAAAAAAATAAAAATCAACCGTCTGTTCTTTTTTTATTTATTTGTTGACCAGGTAAGTATGCTGGTCCGAGGGGGCTTATTTCAGGAATAATCTGGGCCTAGACAGGCAAAGAATAAGAGTGATACATGGTTATAAACAAGCTAGCAAAATACATTTGGAAAAAATAACAGCAAGTACAAATAAGAAAAGTAAAAATAAGGATACCGTGTTAATAAAGTGGTACAACAAATACAGGTTACTCACCGGTAACAGGAGTTCTAGGAGTGGTATATGTTGTTCATCCACACTTATTGGCAGTTTTCTTGCTGCTTTAAATGTTGCCAGAAGGTCTTCAAGCTGGCTCCTCCCACCCACCCGGGTGGTAAAACTCTCGGCGCCGCCCCATGACGCCAGATCTAGCCCATTGGAAGCCAGGTTGTGCGTCAAAGTCGGGGAGGTTGGGTGGGTTGTGTGGATGAACAACATGTACCACTCCTAGAACTCCTGTTACAGATGAGTAACCTGTATTTCTAGGGATGCAGATATGTTGTTCAACCCACACTTATTGGCAGACTCCTAGCAGTTCTCCGGGAGGAGGGAGGCAAGGCGCGCAGCCCCTACTTAGGGAATAAGGACTGGAGAACCGAGGTCCCAAAACCAGCATCCTGGCATGACTCTAGGTTAATGTGGTAATGGGTAATGAAGGTGTGTGCTGACTTCCAGGTAGCAGCCCTGCAGATTTCCTGGATAGGGATGTTCCTGGAAGCAGCAATATGGTGGGTAGAATGAGCTCTTATCCCTTTGGAAGGCTCCATGCCCACCAACCTATAGCAGTGATCTATGCAGGAGGTGACCAACCTGCCTATCGTCCGCTTGGCTGCAGGTCTGCCAGGTGCGGCTTTAGCGTAGGTGACAAACAGCTGGCGAAAATCTCCCCGAACTTCATCCATCCGCTCCTTGTAATAAGACAGCATTCTTCTAGGGTCCAAAGTATGGAGCTTACATTCGGCCTCCGAGGTGCGACTGGGGTAGAACACCGGCAGTCTCAACACCTGGTTAAGGTGAAACTCCGACACCACCTTTGGAAGGAATTTCGGGTAGGGGCACAGGACAACCTTGTCCCTGTGGAAGACTAGATAAGGAGACTCGATGGAAAGCGCCTGATGCTCTCCCATCCTTCTGGCTGACGTTATAGCCACCAAGAAGGCAGTCTTCCACGACAGGTGAGAGATGTCACACCTGTGCATCGGTTCGAACAGCTTGCTCATGAGCTTAGCCAATACCAGCAGTAGATCCCACGGAGATGGAGGTTCTCGCACTGGAGGGATATGATCAAAGCCTTTGAAAAAGCGCCTGACCACCTTCTCCTGCACCACCGACTGCTTTCGCCCCTGCCTGCAAGGCAGATGGCTACCAGGTGCACCTAAGGCGGCTTGACTCAAGCCCTAGCTGAGAAAGGGACCATAGGTAGTCCAGAATGCTGGCCAAGGAACAGGAGGAAGGTCCACCTTATCCTGACACCAAATGGAGAATCTCTTCCATTTGAAGGCATAGCATTTTCTGGTCGACTCCTTAAGGGATGCCTCAACAATGCTGAGGACCTCGGCGGAAAGACCCAAGGCCTGGAACTCTAGCCGCTCAGGAACCAGGCCATCAAGTGCAGGGAGTGAAGGTCCGGGTGGAATACTTTCCCCTGGTTGACTGAGATCAGGTCCGGGCAGGCTGGAAGCCGTCTCGGGAGCCTGGAGCCGAGGCTGAGGAGATCTGGATACCAGAACTGGCGGGGACAGTCTGGGGCTACCAGAATCACCTGCGCCTTGTCCCTCCTAGTCTTGAGAAGCACCTTGTGGATCACAAGGAAATGGAAAAGTATTGAGGCCGGGTCCTCGGCCTCGAAAACATCCCCCTGCAGCAAGCCCTGTTGAGGGGGGCAGGCATGAAACAGTCTCAGCTTCGCATTCTCCCTGGAGGCAAACAGGTCCACCTGAGGTGTGCCCCAGTGGGAGAACAGATCATGTACTACCTCCGGCAAGAGAGACCACTTCTGAGGTGCAGCACCTATCCAGCTTAGGGCATCGGCCAGAGTGTTGGAGGCTCCCGCCACATGAAAGGCTAGGAGATCCGCCTCCAGTCTGCTGACGAGAGACCAAGTGCGGAGAGCTTCCTTGCACAGAGACAAGGAGTGCATCCCGCCCTGGTGGTTTAGGTAGTACATGGTCGTAGTGGTGTCCGTCTGGACCTGGACCACTTGACCCCGTAAAAAACGGAGCGAAGGCGGTGAGGGCTAGTCGGACCGCTCGAAGCTCCAGCAGGTTGATGTGGTATCGAGACTCCTGGGGGGACCAGAGGCCATGCACTCTGAACTCCCCAGATGGGCACCCCAACCCATCAGAGTGGCGTTGGTCGTTAGAGTGACAGTCAGCTCTGGGCGGACAAACGGGATACCCTCCTGCAGATAAGCGGGAATGATCCACCACTGGAGAGCATTCCCCATCTCCTGGGTCACTATCACGGGTTGGTCCACAGGACTGGAGCACTGTGACCATTGGTGGGCCAGTCCCCCACTGTAGGGGATGCATGTGCCAGCGGGACCAACGGACCATGTTGGTGCAGGCTGCCATGAGACCCAGGAGGCGCAGGAAGTCCCGGGCAGGGCGCAACTGCCCAACCAGAAATGACTGGGCAAAGGAGGAAAGAACCTCGGCCCTGTCCGCTGGGAGCTGTGCTATGGCTCGAAGACAGTCGAGCCCTGTCCCAATTAATTGAACCACCTGCGTTGGCACGAGTTCCGATTTGGCCTCGTTGATGAGGAGGCCAATCTGACAGCAGACCTGGAGGGCCACATCCCTGGACCGCTCCACCTCCGACTTGGAGGAGACTACAATCAGCCAGTCGTCCAGATAAGGGTACACCCGGACCCTTCGGCGCCGCAAGAATGCTGTCACCACTGCCATGCATTTGGTGAAGACCCTGGGAGCTAGAGAGAGGTCGAAGGGCATGGCCCGGGACTCGAAAAGGGATCTCTCCGCTCTGAAGTGGAGGCATCGCTGGTGGGACGGACGGATTGGGACGTGAAAGAACGCGTCCTGAAGGTCCTGAGAACAGAACCACATGCCTCGTTCCAAGGATGGGGTGATCTGAGCCAGAGTGACCATCCTGAAGGTTCGAGACCTTAGGAACTTGTTCAGGTCGTGGAGGTTTAGAATGGGGCACCAGCCCCCTGTCCGTCTTGGGACCAGGAAGTACCTGGACACAAACCCTGGGTCTGAAGGAGGGTCTGCCACCTCCCTGATCACCTCCTTCTGGAGAAGCAGGGCAGTGTCGTCTCGAGGGGCCGACAGAGAGGCTGCGGAACCTGTAGCCCCCCGTGGGGCGATGGCTCAATACGGTGGGGACTGCTCAAATTCCAGCGGCAGACCCTTTCCTACCACTTCCAACACCCAGTGGTCCGTGGTGATATCGGACCAGGCGGAAATGAAGTGGCGGAGCCTTCCCCCCATGGGGGGAACCCAGGGGAGGGCGAAGGGCTGGGCGACACCCTCAACCGTCACTGGGCAGGCTGGAGGAAGGACCTGCCGAGGCCTCCCAGACCTTTCCCTCCCGGCTTCATGTTGGAGGAAGTGGCAGGCTTGGCTTTGGGGTGCCAAATGCGAGTCTGCTGGCCCTGATGCTGCTGTTGCTGGGCCGGACGTGCCGCAGAGGCTGAAGGACAAAAGGGCTTACGCTGCTGCTGGCAGCCTTTGTCCTTCTGGGCAGACGTGACCGAGTCCAAGGTGGCGTTGGACTTCTCGATCCGTTGGAGATGACCCTCCACCCCGGGTCCGAACAAGTTGGTAACCAGGAAGGGGAAGTCTGCCAGCTTGTGCTGGGTATCCGCCGTAAAGGTGGAGATCCACAGCCAAGCTAGGTGGCACATGGCCACTGCGGCTGCTACTGACCGGGCACAAGAATCAGCGATGTCCAGGGAGGTCTGGAGCTGCTGTTTGGCCACCGCCCTTCCCTGATCCTGCACCTGCTTGACTGTAGTTTGGAGGTCAGCCGGGAGATGAGGAATCATCTCATCCAGGGAGCCCAAAAGGGCGTATGAAAGTGTGCCATCAGGACGGCCGAGCTGGCATGACAAAGGCCTAGAGAGGAGGCGGCGTAAACTTTCCGCCCAGAGTAATCCAGCTTCTTGGACTCCTTGTCGGGAGACTTGTCCACATCCCAAGCGCTCCCGGAATGTCGGAAAACACCATCGGTCACGAGCCCCTCTGCAGAGGGATATTCTGAGAAACCGGAGAGTGAACCGGTGGGGACAGCATACTTCCGAGCCATCCTGGCCGATGGTGCTGGACAAGAAGCTGCTGACATAGAGCCAGGGCCGGGCCAACAATGGCTTGGCCACTGGAAGGCCTCCGTGGGGGAATTCCCTCAGTCCAGTATCTCCGTGAGGGGATACCTGACCCATTTTGAAACGGGTTCGAGCTTCATCCCAGTGGATTCTGAGATGAGTCGAAGCATTCCCAAAAACGAGCATGGGCTATCGTCCACTGGCTGACCCCCGGTGGACTCCAAGTCAAGCGACCTGGAGAACAAGGAGTCGTCATCATCAGACTCCGAGGAGTCTACGAACAGCTGCCGAGCCCCTGAGCCACCTTCCACCTGCTGAGGTCGATCGGGAGTGAGGGTGACCGACATCCGATGGGGCAAGCCCTGACCCGACTGAGAATCCTTGGTCAGGGCCCCAAATTTAGGTTGTGGAGGCGGGGGTTCCGCCACGATGGGTGGCGCAGCCGGTTTCGGCCGAACACCCAGTGCCAGCTTCGGCTCCTCGACTGCTGCGAGGGGTTATTTTGGCCACTCTGGTGACAGCCACTTAATGGTCGGGGAAGAGGATGAAGTTGGCCTATTCCCGGTCAAAAGGAGCTGCTGCCACATTAGCTCCTCGTAGCGCCGATGCAATTTGCGCCGGAGCCTATCCTTCGAAGAGGACGAAGACTAGTATGAGCGGCGCCACCGCTTTCCACGGTGCCGAGACCACCGATGTCAGTGGGATCGGCTGGACTGAGAAGAGGTCCAAATGAGACCTTCGGTGTGTCCGAGGGTGGGTCTGAGAGGGGGCCGGGGAAACCCACTCTTCCCTCTGTTCAGGGACCTTAACTGGGGACTCTGGCACAGGAGGCACAGGCAAGTCCTCGGTTTCCACCGGGGGAATCGGTGAAGAAGGGCTGTCGGCTTCTCCAGTCAACAGACCGTCCCACGGGTCAAGAAAAATCTCGACCGCGTCGACGGGTGTCTCGGCCGGCTGACCTGACAGGGACACCATGAAGCCAGCGGCCTTAGCCCCAACCTCGACTGAAGTAGAGTGTTGACTCTCTGGGGAAGAGGACCTCTCCCGCTCCCACAAACGTCAATGGTGGGACTTACCCTTGGGGTCCTTCTTTTTGGACTGATAGGAATGTCCCAAAGGGCCTTCTCCCTTGGTGGAAAGGGATTGGCAAAGCTCTTTGAAAGAAGCTGTGTAGGAGGATTCCAAGCAGAGCAGGATAAATGCCGCAACCAAGGATGATGATGATGACGCAGCCTGGACCGCCTCCTCGAGAGCAATCATTTGCTCCAGCTGTTCCACTGAGCCCACAGCCGCGGACATTGCCCAACGGCCCTCCTTAGACTTAACCGCAGGATAACGTTTCTCGGGCCTCCCCAACAGTAACCGGTCAGCACGGCCCTCCAAGACCAAAAACGAAAACGATCTGCACAACTCACAAGCCTGTGAGTCATGGCAGATTCCAAGGCAATAAACTCACGGGCGTGCAGATCGGTCCGGGGCATCAACTTCCCACAGGGGCACCGACAAAATCCGGGAGTCAATCCGTCCATCGCGAGGGAAGATACAGACTGAAGTCTTGTAAATCGTAAAATAAGTTTCAGATTAACCGAAGAGTGTGAATCCAGCCTAAAACACAGAGCACTAAGGAGTGAACCTGAGCTTCCAAGCGGTAAGGAAGATCTGGTGTCATGGGGCGGAGCCGAGAATTTTACCACCCCGGTGGGTGGGAGGAGCCAGCTTGAAGACCTTCCGGCAACATTTAAAGCGGAAAGGAACCTGCCAATAAGTGTGGATTGAACAACATATCCACGTCCCTATAACTAAACAATTAGGTTTCGTAAATCAGCATAGAAGAATTGTAAACAACAGTGCTAAAACAGCATAAGTGGTGCTAACAGCACATTTAAATTCTCAGGATAGTAGCTAGGATCTTAAGTTGCACATATGCAGAGAGACGCAATCAGTGTGTGGTCCAACAGCTATGATTAAAGAGCAAGGTTTGTGATTGGTGTCTGCCTGCTGGTGGATTTTCCATCTTGGGCGACTTGTGTTCTGCCCAGTCCACACGGCACTGTCAGTGGCACGATGCACGGGCAACATGCTTTGGCTTTATGGAATGTGGTGGGTCAGAGGGCCATGCTGCTTGTGGAGAGTGCGCTGCTGCATCTGGGCACAAGTGCACAGTAAAAGGGGCCTAGTGGGCGAGCAAGGAGGTGGTGCAGGGGCCAAGAGGGCTCTGGAGGAAGTTCTGATGATGCTGGTGCCCACCGCATTGGTGGTGTGGGCGCACGGTGGTGCTGGATTGTGTTCTGGTGTTGGGCAAGAACCAGGGTTTTTTTTTTTTTTTTTTAGTACGGGGTTCCCCATTGGCATTGTGTAGGGTGGGGGGTTGCCAACGAGGGGGACTGCAACAGACTTGAAGAATTCGTGACTGCCATGCACTGAGCACTTCGGGTAGCCCAGTTGCAGCCAACTGGGCAGGTGGAGACTGAACACTTTTTTGTTGCAGTTCTTGGGTGGACTGAAGTGGAGCCACTTTACTTGGAAGTGGCCTGGATGGGACTGAAAGGCAGGCATGTCAAAGTGGAAAGTTGAGTGTGCATCAAAATTTGTGCTGACTGCACTTCTGTAATGAGCAGTGTAAATCAGTTGGACCGGCTGCCCTCTGTAAAAGGCACTGTAAAATAATTTTGTGCTGGCTGCCCTGTAAAAAGAGGCAATTTAAATTGGGCTGGCTCTCCTATTCTGTAAAATTAGTATTGGTGTCTTCAGAAGTGTGCAAACCGCTGATTTTTTTCAAGGTAATAAGACACTATATTATTGTTTTTAACTTAAATCCAGATCTGAAGTACTAGTGCAGTATTATGGAAAAATTTCTTTTTTGCCAGATTAAGTAATTAAATTGCCCCTAGCCTCAGTCAGAACTGCTAAAATTTTTGTGCTGGTCTATTAAAAAGCCTGGGGAGGCCGGTGAATTTTCTAGTCACTAGCTCTTCCAGTTAGTGGACGAAAAAGTTAGTTTCAGTCCCAAAAGAGGGGGTGGGAGGGGTAGTTCTGATGCCAAAAGGAAGAGTGCTCCAGAGGGGTGGGTGAACAAGTCACTTTGCTCATGCTAGAATATACACAAAGTACTTTATGCAGAAGGAGATCAGAGAAGTGCAGGTTTTGTGAGTTTTTGTGTCTCAGGAACTTTGACAAGGGAGAAAGACTGGTGGTGTACAGTGCTTTGTCTATCAGTCAGCTGACTGTAAAGAGTCCCTGGGAGCTGGGGGGGGCAGCGCAGCTGGGTTTGGTTCCTGCAAAGGTTACAGTGGTGTGATCTAAAAAGTCAATATGGCAAATCAGCAACTACTGCTGTAAACTGTAGCTATCCAGGAGACATCTTTAGCAGTGGCTAGCGAATAAATGGGAAAGCACAGTCCAGTATAGGCAGCACTTATATAGAAACATAGGAAAACGATGGCAGAAGGAGATCCAGGGTCCACTGAGTCTGCCCAAGAGATGCCAAGGACTAGCAACTGTCCTGGAGGGCTACCCCCCCAAAAAATAATTCCATCCTCGCTTTAATGTCTTAAAGTTGTGCTCTAGCTCTGTCCCACTTAAGCTTGAAACTTGTCACAGTCTCGGTCCCCACCACCTACATTTGGCAACCGTGAGATGAACTTCAGGTGTCATGGGGTGTTTGCATCTAAAAGCCTGTTTTTGGTGAATCTTTTTTTACTCAGGGAATTAATGTATTCTGAGAAGATAAAGGAATGATCAAGTGTGACTGCCAGGTATTTCAGTGTGTGTACCTGCTACATGATCATGCCATGATAACAAGCAACATTTAAGGCGATGGATGGGTTAGTTTGGGTTTAGAGTCAAATAGCACAGATTTGGTCTTCCTGGAATTGAGTAGTAGTCTGCTTTCCTGGAACCAATTTTGTATAAGAGAAAAGTCATCATTTAAGGTCAGCGAGAGGTTGGTCAGGGACTTCTGAGCTGTGAAAAATGATGAGATCATCAATATACAGAAGAGTGTTGTAACGGGTTGCAGGCATGAGGGAGATGGTTTATAAATGAGAAGAGGATCGGGCCTAGGCTAGATCCTTAGGGCACCGCATAATTTTTTTATTTCTTTTCCTGAGTACCAGAGCGTGCTTCCTAGCAAAGCACATTAGGATACACCTGAAAGATAGTTTCCAATCAAGGAGATTGCCTGTGGGAATATACCAAGATTTGGGAGCTCAGCTATTAGATGGTCATGGTCAATGCGATTAAACGAGTTTCTCAGACCCACAAGTACTGCTCCTGTGAGTCTGCTATTTTCTATGGGTGAGATGGGGTGATCAGTAATACTGATTTTGGCAGTGTTAGTACTGTGTGTCCCTTCCCTAAAGTCATGTCGCTCAGGAGCGAGGAGGTTGTGCTGGTTTACAAAGGAATGGAGTTGTGCTAAGAATTTGTTCCAGGCACTCACTCAGTGAAGACAGAGAGTGGTTGGAAGCTCTCAAGTGAGGGGCTGCCTCCTTTGGGTATTCACACAACACTAGACTCCTTCAATACAGCAGGTAGGACTGATGAGAGAGAGGACAAAAGTTTTTGATAAGGTCAGGCGATGGCATGGGCAGTTAGTTTCAGGAACCAGCGGTCAAGTCCATCAATGCTCGTTCCATTATTGGTAGGGAAAGCAGAAGCATATAAATCTCACTGGGAGAGACTGTTTTAAAATAGAAAGGAGGGTATCCAGGGTTGAGAAGGAAGCAGTCACTCCCCTTGTAGTTGAAGTTTGGATTGTTTGGATCAAATGGAAGCAATCCAGCTAAGTAACTAGACACACTGGTAAAGCTGTTAACTGTCTCGCTACAGTGGGTAAATGATTAGCAGACCATCAAGTGAGAGGCTAACAGGTCTTGGTTTGGGCTCAGAGTTGTACAATTTATTGCAGACCACAATTTGCACAGTTCTGACTTAAGTAACATCTCCTGTCTTGGCTATACTACCTGGCTTCCCAAAAACGACACTGCTGCTACTTGTCCCGAGACAATGCCCAAACCTGTCAGATAACCTCCTCGAGTTCCAGGACGAAGAAAAGCATGTTGAGAAGATGTGCTTTGAAAATAAATACCCATCACCCACATTCCAAGCCAGAGGGCCCTCCTGGCCGGGAGCTGAAAAAGTCATATAATGCATCAGTTAGATATCCAGTGCCCACAGCTAGGAGAGATATTTCTGCAGAGTCCTTGTTGATGTTGAAAGATAACTTATGCAACAGTATATGACACTGGAGATGTACCAGTATATGTGCACCTTCATTGAGGTTCCAGCTACTTCATATGCCATCTTCATGGCAGACTCCATCCTCTTGTCTAGAGGAACCTTGATTGCCACTGTTCCCTGGAGAGGCAGTGTGATCTTAATAGCTATGCTGTAGGAGATGTATACCTTAGGCACCGAGACCCAAGATTCAGCAGATGTCTTGTGCATGAGGTAAAGCTGGGAGTGCTACATTCCACTCTTCTTTCATGAGATCTTGTATGGAGTCACAAACTAGGAAGTACCTTCGAGGTCTTTCGAACTCTTTGGGGTGGTCAGGCTTCTTTGTGGCCTCCTTGGAAGGCTCTTCTACAATGTGCAGTTTGACACAGGTCAGTTTCATAAGGGAATTAAGATCATCCACACAGAAGTCCCTGCCTGCTCTCTTCCTTGGTCTTTCCTCAACCAATGAAAAATACTCAACCCCACCCCACACTGGATGCATCATCTGAAAAGCTGTCAGGGGACAAGAAAAAAAGACCTCCTATGTGCCGCTGTCCCGGATGCAAGATGGGACAAATCAGGTAGCCAGGTGGCCAATGCCCACTTGTCAAACTGATTTGGTTACCAGATTTTGAATGTTACCGTCCAAATGGATACCTGTCCACAGTGATGTTTTAACTCTTAAGATGGTCACTAGAAATTTTGATTTGGCTGCCAGATTTTGAAAGCTAGTGACCAAACTGACCACCAGCTCACAAACTAATGTATCCCAACATGTCTGGAAGACACTGACCACTCCTCTTACAGCCTTTGACCCAAGTGCCTTGTCCAACAGGCTAGCAAGTACTCCCTGGGAATGTCAGTCTCTTCTGCAACAGTTAAGAAAATCACCACAGGATAGCTGCTTATATACTGTTGAGGGAGGAACTGTCAGAATTTCTTCTCCTTTTTGATGCCTGCTGCTGCATGGTGCCTGTTGTGTCCAGCACCAGGATAGGCTTGTTGAGCACTGGACCCAGGGTAGCTTTCTACACCTATGTGGGATACTGGTGGGGAGACTCTCGAAGTTTCAGGCCATCTGGTTTAAGTCTCAGGTGATAGCAGATGTAGGTCACAAAGTAGCTATATAAGAACTTACCATAACAGTAGATCTTTAAGAGCAGCTCTTGCAGCAGGCCAACACCAGTAGAACTTAGCCACCAGGCTCCAGGGCCACACGGAAACTTTCTCGCTAGCAGTCTACCACAGGGAACTACCCACCACCGACTTCACTCTCTATAAAGGCAAGCAGTCCCCCACACCCGCCTCAGTTCTCCTGCCGGAGACCCAGAGCGGGCAGCAAAAGAAGAATCAAGGAGGTTCATGTGACAGGATTGGGCCCTGTCCCATCTGTGATGTACAGAGACAGTTTGAAGCAAGGATTCTGCCAACTATCTCTGTATTTTCTATTGGACTGCGCAGTCAACTCTTGCCTTTACTTGCTATCCTTTCTCTTTCTTTTTTTACTATCTCTACCTTGCTTATATAGTTATAACAAACATGCATGAAACTGGGATCCCTGATTTGTAAACTACTGTAAATATAGTTATTACTGTTGAAATGATTACAGAGACAGCTCTTTGAGTTTATTAGCAAAGAGGCCAGCTTGTATCTGGGTCGCAATGCTGTGGAAGCTAGAAACTAACAAGGCTCTGAAGCTCTGGGTCACAATGCTCTGGTGGGAGTTAGAAATTGACAAGGTTCTGAAATTCTGGGTTGCAGTGCTCTGGGGAAGTTAAGAGTCTGGCAAGGTTCCGCAGTGTATAAAAGCAGGAGAGTAGGTGTCTCCAGTGTTTTTTCAGACCAGATGTTTATATAAAGCTGGTAGACTGTAGATTTCAGGTCTGAACTCAGAAATTGGACTTTGTTTTTGGAGCGCCTATGCTGAAAACCAGTCTGTACATTTTCTTTGTTTTATTTTCATGTTATTTAGAAAAATAAATCACTACTTCTGGATTTTTTAAATTTTTCCTGGACTGCTCATGTCTCCTGATCTAAACCTCCATTACAGTTAGGGTCAGAGGTATATGGATTAGCTAAATTTGTTGTCAGAAGCCACACCGCATCCAGAAGCCTCCCCACATTTGGCGTCAGAACAACAAGTGGATTTATGCCATGCATACTCTAAGGTCAAGTGTTTGTTCATGTTTTTCAAAGGATGGACGATACAACAAGAAACGGAGATGCAGAAAGAAAGAGCTCCAACGTTTAGAGGCATAGAGAAAAGGAGACATGCAGCTATGGCTGGCTGCCTTGTAAGCTATTAAAGGTGGAGGAACTGATACAGGTCCAACAGATCAGCAAAACGCAGGTAACTTGAAAGACATTAAACTGACAAAGCTGTGCTCCTCTAAGGATATTGAGACATACTCCACTACATCTGAAAGGGTCGCCAGTGCATGCCAAGGACCAAAGCAGCTATGGGCAATCCGGCTGGTACCTCATCTGACAGGTAAAGCCCAACTTGTCTACAGTAATGAGGACACTGCTCAGTCAGCAGACTATGACCTGATGAAAAGAGAAATACTGAAAAGATAGGACATCTCAGGACAAACCTATAGGCAACGTTTTTGGTCCCTTAAGTACCAGTCATTCGACAATCTTACACCCAACTCAAAGAACTCCTCAGTAAATGGCTCAACCAAAGGGCAAATCAGTCCCCCAGCTTATCGACATATTTACAATGGAACAGTTAATCAATATCCTGCCTACAGACATGCAACTTTATGTAAAAGAGCACCGACCAGAAAATTGGGAAAAGGACGTTTCTTTGGCTGAAGATGAACTGATGGCTAGACAGACAACACAGCAGGAAGGTAACAGACCAGGACCGGCAAGACCCTCTTTTTCCCAATCTAACTCCATGTCGGATAAGAACTCTGGTTGGGGTAACAAATCAGTACCTAAAGGGTAAAACAAAAAGAGGGGGAACCTGTGTTTAGAAAGTGTAATGGGCTACTGTACCAAGTTTATGTTAATTCTCAGACAGAGGAACAGGTAGAGAAATTGGTCATCCCAAAGAAGTATATAAATGAGTTGTTATAGACAGCACATGATGGTCCCATGGCTGGTCACTCGGGGAGGGGTCGCACCCTTGCCAGGGTGCTGTACAGGTTTTACTGGGCTGGGATCCATGATGATGTAGCTATTTATTGCAGGCCTTGTCCTAAATGTCAGAAAGTAGCCCCAATGTCTAAGAGAAACAAGGTTCCTCCCTGCAGCCCCTACCTTTGACAGATGTACCATTTGAGAGGATTGCAATGGATGTGATTGGCCCCTTAGACAGAAGTAAATGGAGTAGCCAATTAATTCTGGTAGTATGTGGCTATGCCAGTAGATACCCAGAGGCAGTGCCTATGTGCACTGTGACAGCCCTGGAAGTGGCTGCAGAGCTTGCAAACATTTTCAGCAGGGTGGGCATACCTAAAAAAATTATTAATGATAAGGTAGTAATTTTGGTGCTGCCTTGCTGAAGGAACCAAGAGTTGACTATGCAGTCCAGTAGAAAAGACAAGAGATGCTATGCAGAATCCTTGTTCCAGCTGTTGTCAGGGAGGCCCCAACAGTAGAGTTGTTTTAAAAAGGTGCTAAAGGCTCATTTATTTCATATGGCTTTTCCTGGCAAAGGCGACTGACCTGCACTAATTTCAGGTAGTTATTTTATCTATGCTGAGGTTTATTTATTGTTTTATACCTTTTTATGTGTGTCATGTTGCAGTGACCTTGCCTATTTTAATGCAAGGTGCCCAGAGCCCCAGGGACAAACATTACTTACGTTATACCGCGATATAATGGTTATCGCAATAATTTTATCACGGTTATTGTATTGTGGAAATTTTATTATCGTGACACCCATACTCAAGGCAGCCGCTACCACCACCAGACACTTGGTAAAGACCCAGGGGAAAGAAGAGAGGCTAAAAGGGAGGGCCCTAAATTGAAAATGGGCTCCCAGAAAATGGAAGCGGAGGGAGCACTGATGGGAAGGAAAAATCTTAATATGCAGATACACAACCTGCATGTTCAGAGAACACAGCCAATCTCCCAGGAGCAGGAGAGGCAATAACCTCTGAAGGGTGACCATCCTGAAGTGTTTGCACTCCGTACAAGTTCAGATGTCTTGGATCCAGGATGGATCGGAGATCCCCAGTCTTTTTTGGACAGAGGAAAAAGTGGGAGTAGAACCACCTGCCCCACTGGGCTGGAGGGACAGGATCTATGGGCATTTTTTTTGCAGAAGAGCCTGAATTTCCTCCCACATGAGACAGAGGAGCTGGGGGGTAAGAGAAGTTTTCTAGAGGATTTTCTGGGTGGCCACTTGAGAAACTCTAGCATGTGGCAGTGTTCTATGATCAGTAGCTTCCAGCTGTCTGAGGTAATGTCCTGCCACTCGTCGAGAAGGCAGAACAAACCCCCAACAGCCTCCCCCAGAACCCTTTTTGGGAGGAGCGGGAACCGGGAGGGTGGCTGCAGGTGCTTGAGGGACTCTGACAGCAGCTGTGGAAGAGGCAGACACCACTTCATGTTTGCCCTGACCTCCGGCAGGTGGGTGGGCTTGTTTGCAGGAAGAGGGGCAAAATTGAGGTCGCTGACCAGTCTTAGGTTGGGGGTATGGTACAGCGAGTGAATGAACCAGAGGGCACAGCCTAACTCCTGGAGTGAGGAAATTAGATCCTATACATCCCCTCCGAATACAAAGGAGCTCCGAAAGGGGGTGTCCAAAATGCTGGGCTGCACATCAGAGGCAAAGCTGAACACCAGAAGCCCGGAATGGCGCCAGAGGCAGACGCCTGTGGCTGCTACCCTGCCTGAGACATCCACAGCATCACAGCCAGACCGAAGAAGGTGGGTGCCTATGTCGGAGCCCACCTTGAGGAGCTGAACAAGCTGTGATTTGGAAGGATTGTTGGGCAAAACCTGAACTAGTCCCCTGGCCTGGTCCCAGAGGACATTCTGATATTGGACCATGTGGGCCAAGTAATTAATGACCAGGATAGCCAAGGTGGTGGACGCATTTGGTCCAGCTGTCTGGATTCCCTGTCTGGGGGAAAAGCACTAAGGTGCTTGGCTTCTTGGTGCAGTCATGCGCCACTTTGATGACCACAGATTCAGTTTTAGAATGACCTCCTAAAAAGGCTTACCTGGTAGAGCCTGTCTGCTTTCTTAGGCATTGGAGGAATGGCCGAGGGGTGATTCCAAGCCTCCTTCATGACACTGTCATAAGAATCAATCAGGGGTTGCCCAACCACAGAGAGGGCACCAGGTTGTCTTAAATAAATGGGCAAGAGATGCCACTCCAGGTCCTGCTCCTCCATTTCCCAGTCCACGGTGGCCTGGATGTGCCTCATGACGTCCATGAACGAAGGATTATCAGGAGGGGACTTGGGAACCACCTTGGTAGGTTCTTTGCCTCCAGAAGAATCCCCGGAGTGGAGGAAGACTCAGAATAAGCAGAGTCATCCTTGTCCACCTTATCTGGCTCGCTCTCGGTCAGCAGGCGCCCGTCCTGGCAAGCGCCAGAACCGATGTCTGGTCTGGATCCGGGGGATCCCACTGTACAGGGGGCACTGGTACCAGACTGCCCCCTGGTCTGGGGTGGTAGGTCCCCTGTGAGCCGCCTGGGGAATAACAGAGGCAGGCCCTGGCGCAGTGGGGGGTCTGCTTCTGCATAAAGGACGACCATGCAGAAAACAAGGCACTGTAGTCCACTGGTGCAGAAAAATTAAATACCAGCAGATAACACTTGGCCGTTACCAGGTAAAGGCCGTGGCATTGGGGCCAGCCTAGAGTACCCGTGTGTGTGTGTGTGTGTGTGTGTGGGGGGAATGAGGCAGGCAGGCACTGCTGTGTTGATAGACTGGCATCGGGCCCACAAGATGCAGCAAGGGCAAAACTGGTGCCAGGCCAGCAGGCTTCGGGAAAGGCAATACAGGCACCTGGCCTGTAGGCTGGGGCAGTGGCAGTACTGGCCATGGCCCAGTGGGTGTCTGTTGAAGACACCTGGGAGGAGAATCTGACTGCACTGGATGAGGAGAAACGGGGCACCTGGAGGGAAGGAGACCTCCCTGGCAAAGGCAGAAGAGACGCCGGTAGCCTGATATGGGTGCTGCTGAGAAGGACTGGCATTGGACCCTATAGAGGAGACCAACGTAGATAGCACCTTGGCTGGGGGGTGACGGCAGAGGAGCAGACGCTGGTCGCACACATGCTGGCCAAGCCTCCTGGATGAGAACTCATGGAAGTAATGGGGCTGAGCATCAGGGGCTGAGGAGCAGAGAGTCCACTGCCCTGAGGAGTCGCCGCCAGTGACAGAAATAGGGTCGGGTGGCAGGACCACCAGCAGCCCCATGGGAGTAAAGGCAGACGGTGCCGTAGAGAATTTTTTGTATGCTTTTGTAGCATATCAAAATAGAAATCCATATATTAAAATACAATAAATCACACTGCAAGAATCATAGCTTCACAATTTCAAACTTGCATTTGTGTGTGTGTGTGTGTGTTTATTTGTATCATCTGTGCCTCTTATAAAGTATTTCAACAGAGATGAGAGGTCTGATGGAAAAAACAGGTTACTCACCAGTAACAGCAGTTCTAGGAGTGATATATGATGTTCATCCACACTTCTTGGCAGCTGCCTTTCCCCTTAAGGCTGGCCAGAATGTCTTCAAGCTGGCTCCTCCCACCCTCGCAGGCATTAACTCCCTCGGCTCCACCCCATGACGCCAGATCTTGCCTGCTGGAAGCAACTGTGGGCACCAAAGCCAGGGGAGGTCAGGCGGGTCGTGTGAACATCATATACCACTCCTAGAAAGTATTATTACCAAGGCCCCTACTTTTCTGCGGCATACTGGGACCAAGTTCTGCGGCAAGACTACCATTTGCCGCAGAACTTCTGCGGCGGTGGTTTGTAATTTCTGTGGAAGTTCCGCGGCACTAACGAACTACCACATCGCAGTGTTAGCTTGCCATCCTGACTTCACTTTCATGGCAGTGGTTATAGCAATCAGGATGGGGGAAAGCACAGTAACACTAGTTCTAAAAATAACAGACCTATAGAAATAATTTTCTGCCTAAAAAATCAAAATAAATGATCCCTTAATGTCCTAGCCTATTGCATAAATGAAATACAGAGGGGACCTTATGTAATAAGGTGTTTCTATACTCAAGCTATCTATACCACTCGTGAGGTCCCCACTGTGTATCACTTATATATTTATATGTGCTGTCTACACCACGCGAGGTATCACATATTTATATGCAATCTGTAACATACATAAAAATTTGTGTGTGTCTACTGTAGGCATATATGTAAGTGTGTATATGTATATATTTATACAATGGGGTGAGACATATTCCAGTGAGATAAAACAAGTTATTTTCACTGCAGTGAAATAAATCCTGATGACATCAGCAGAGTTAAAATAAATGCTGTTTATTACATCCATGCTAAACCCGCGCAAGCCACGCAAACCGCACAAAGCCATGTAAATTGTACATTTTGCAACAATGAGGCTTCCATTGTATAAATAGGATACATGATGTGCACTCGTGTGATATGGGAAATAAGTTCAGTCCTGCACAGTGACCTCTGAAACCTCACTCGTGGCTTCGCCACTTGTGAGTATTCAGAGGTCACTCTAGAGGAGTGAAAATATTTTCCATATCACACTCATGCCCATCATGTATCATATATATTAAGGGCGAGAAACTGTGTGTGTGTGTGTATATATATATATATATATATATAATATATATATATATATATTTTAATTTCCAAGAAATTGTATCCTCATTCATACTGGTCCCTTTGGAAATGGAATAAACAGACTAAAGAAGATATTGCAAAACTCATTTTTCAAGCCAACCCACTTCCCCTGACACACTACATAACACCATCAGGCCATGACATGCATGTGAACCTGTTGTGAAATGAAGCTCTCGAGCCCATTACAATGTGTCTGTCCCCCATGTGACAGAACACTGTGCCATACCTTCCCAGGCTCAGAGCAGTGATGTGTTCCCCCAATCCTTGTGCTGCCCAGCCAGCTCCCAGAGCTCATCTCTGAACCCGAGTTGCCAGCAAGGGAACACAACATGCTATGCTCTGGTCCAACAGCTAGCACTGTACAAAACATTTCTCCATAACTTTTAGGTGAGTCTATCAACCAATGACAATATGTAATCAATAACCCTGGCAAAAATGTGTACAGACCAATTATTTATTTAACAGGTCTATTCTTTCAACGGGTCTACACATTATTATATTCCACTTTTCTGTGCATAATTACTTTATTTTTCTTAAAAATGACAGGTTAATTCATTTTACCATTTATTCATTTCAGATGGCATCTCTAAACCTTAAAGGCAAAAATAAATTTGTACAAAATAAGGGATGGACTTAACAGGTCTATGCTGTTGTCAAGGTTTTGTTTAAGTTGGCCCTAGTGTAATAATTCAAGACTGAAAATTGTATTAGGCTGTAGTGCACGTTGAGCAAATATCACTGTGCCTGATGTGCTGTGCCACCGCCTCTGGCAGTGGGAACTGTGGTAGATAAGTGACTATTCATTTCTGTGGCAGAATGTAGCCATTTCATTACCTAACGTATGATGTGATAGTATTAATAACATCACATTCTGAGCATAGAGGGGTTTTTGATATAAAAAGAGGGGAAGGAAACCAGGTTCTATAGATAAACGGAAATATTAATAAAGAATCACCAAGAACAGTGAATTCTGTGGCACTGCAGAAGTTATGCGGTAGGTTGCAAGTTCTGCGCAAAATTCTGCAGCCGCAGAATTCTAGGGGCCTTGATTATTACGCAAGAACTTACCTTAACAGTATATCTTTGAGGAACCGTCTCTTGCAGTAGGTTATTACTCTTGGGAGTCCGCTAGGTGGAGCTGTCACACAGTAGCGTCTCTCAGCAATCTTCTATGGGGCCGCCCTCATACCTCACTTTCTGTGACTGTGCATAAAAGGGGGCGGCCCCCAGGCACACACTGTTTCCCGCCGGCTGCAGCATGCAAAAAAGGCAGAGGACCGAGGGACCATGGGAAAAAACCCAACCCAACGGCCTGAAAGCCAAGGACCCGATAGCAAAGATGACAGGGGGACAGAGAGCGGGACTGTACCTACTGCAAGAGACAGTTCCTCGAAGATCTACTGTTACATTAAGTTTTTACATAACAATACTATCTTCTACGGACTGGTTTCTTGCAGTAGGTTATTTCTCTTGGGAGAGTACCAAGCAGTTATAACAAGGGAGGACAGGCAGAGCATGAAACCGGCATATAGGCCACGGTAACAAGCAGAGCCAGGAAGTACATACGTGACAATGGAAAAAGAGGCAGCAAAAAGGAACTAGGCAGAAGCCATGGAGGAGTTTCCAGACATATCCAAGGGACAGCCGTGTAATCCCGGTCAAGGGACGGCATGTCACAACAGTCATATGCAAGTCAACTCAAGCCACACCCAGAAGGGCTGATAAGCCAGGAGTGGTGAGGACAATGATACTCCACGAAGAGAGAGAGAGAGTAGGAACAGGGCCATGCCAATGAGACAACCTGCCGAGCAGGGGTGCAGAAGGCAATGGCATACAGCAAGTGCAGCAGGGCATTCAAAGCATCGCAGAGACAGTCGGAGACCTGTCAAGGCAGAACAGAGAGATGCAGAAGGCCATGCACAGTGATGCAACCCGACGAGGCAAGGGTCGAATGGCCATGACAAGAAAACAGCAAATCCAGGAGAACACGTCAAGCGCGCACAGCATGTGCAAGGAGTGGAGAGTAGCGGGCAGGAGCACCAGGCAGGCCACAGCAAAGAACAACTGAGGGACTCTAGGAGGAGAACAGCAGGAGTTCCAAATAGACTGCAGAGGAGGAAGCAACCAGGAGGAGGAAGCAGGCCTTAGAAAGGAAGGACAACGGGTGCCTCAGAGGCATGCGGAAGGAGGCGAGAGCAAACCTTGTAAAGCGGTCAAGGAGGATGGGCAGGCCCAGCCTGCCAGAAGGACAGGCTGGTGACGAGCGTCCTACACAAGAGGCCCCACCAGAGACCTGAGCAGTACCCCGGGGAGGGGGACAGGAACGTGACATCTCGGCAGTTGAGGAAGACAACGGGAACCAGGAGGCAAGGGAGAGGTCCCAGACCAACCGTCTGGCATGATCAAATGGTGGGCAGCAAACCAGAAAGGCCTGGGGATCATAATTAGAAATGCAGCACCATAAAAAGGGGCGACAGCAGCCGATAGGCAGACATTTGGTGCCTAACCGACGCCAGGCGCACGCCAAGGCAGACAGATCGGCAGATGCAGCCATGGCATCGGAACCATGAGGAAGCCGGTGTGGGAAGGCATGGAAGAGCACAAACAGGCAAGCGTAACAGAACTGACCCAGGCAGGGGGTAGAGGCGGGAGAAAGTCGCCAAGCCGAGCACATGCGGCATGGATGCACCCCAACCACGCTGCTCACACAGGAAAGGGCCGCAGCAGCAAGGCACCAGGGAGGGCACAACCGCATGTCAGCACACCAGGAACCACATCTGCTGAACAGGCATGGTGGGAACGTGGCCAGGCAGGAGCCCCCTCCCACTGCAGCTGCAAGAGCGGTACAGAAGGCCCGTGGCGCTGCACAACCGAAGGGGAAGGGAGGGGATGCCCAAACCCAGGCATGGACAGAAAAGGCCCCCCTGCAGAGAACCCACAGGGCCAGACCCCCAGAAACAGAAGAAGGGAGGGGGAACCAGGCGGAGAGAGCCTGAACCGGATAATGCCGGAAAGGCGAGGGAGGGGCATCCCAAGCATAGTGGGGTGGCACCGGAGGGGCGAGACCCAGGAACCCCGTCCGAGGGCACAAAGGAAGGGGCGCCCGAGGGGCATCAGTTCAGTGATGGTGGGGTACCCCCAGTGACACAGGAACAGGATGCTGGTGCCAGAACGGGCAGGGGGGCAGGGAATGGGACCCCTGCACTGGGGACACCTGAGGTGCTGAGCCCCTGTTGGCGATGGGGAAACCAGCCCCACTGAAAGGGATGAAGGCAGGGATGTCCAGTCGATGGGGAAGCAACTCCATCGATGAGGAATGGAAATGGGGACGTCCCGAGGAATGCTCCATTGATGAGAGAGAGTGAACAGCATGCTCTGTGGACGGGGGAGGCGCTCCAGTCAATGAGGGAAGGAGAAAACATGCTCCATCGACGAGACAGGACAGCTGCATGCCCCGTCGACAGAGGGAGGGGGAAGAGCTCCTGTTGACGAGGGAGAAAAAGCAACATGCTCTGTCAATGGGGGAAGCCTCCCTGTTGACGAGGAGCGTGTCATGGATGGGGGGGATAGAGCCAGTCGACGAGACACGTGCTTGAGAGTGCTCAGTCGACGGGGGATGACCCATCGACGATGAGGGGGGTAATGAAGACCCCATCCACGGTAGGAGATGAAGGCCCCATCGACTGAGCAGATCAGAGGAGTGAGAGGAGTGTGAGTCCTGCTGCCTCAGATGCCAGGATTGAGAGCCTTTGGCTGGGGACCCTTAACACGTGTCCCTGAGGTCTGTCCCAGGAAGGTTGCTTTGTCAGCCATGGACGGAGTCCCTGACCCAGCAAGAGAGCCTGGACCAAGGAGCAGCAGGGGTACTGAGAGTAAACACAGGCCCGCTGAAACAAGGAGAGGCCGGGGGTACTGTGAGAAGCACAGGCCCGGCCCAGTAGAAGCAGAGGAGCTGGGGCCTGGGAGTAGTACACAGGCCCAGGACCAGAGTCAGGAGCCAGGGTTGCTGTGAGTGGTTCACAGGCCCGGGTCCTGGAAGTAGAAGAGCCAGGGCCTGGGAATATTCCACAGAGAAGGAAAATCGTGTTCAAGTTCACATCGAATACTGCAACACAGAAGATACAGCTAGCTGCCATGCAGGCTGAAGCTGGCGGGAAAATGAACAGTGTGTGCCTGGGAGCCGCCCCATTTATACACAGCCACAAGAAGTGAGGTATGGGGGTGGCCTCATGGAAAACTACTGGAAGAAGCTACCATGTGACAGCTCCACCTAGCGGACTGCCAAGAGTAATAACCTACTGCAAGGGACCAGTCCATAGACGATCTACTTTTACAGGTGAGTAACCTATTTTTCTAGGGACGTGGATATGATGTTCCATCCACATTTTTTGGCAGACTCCTAGCAGTTCTCTGGGAGGAGGGAGGCAAGACGCACACACCCTACTTGGGAAATAAGGATTGGAGAACTGAGGCCCCAAAACCAGCATCCAGGTGTGACTCAAGGTCGATGTGGTAATGGGAAACAAAGGTGTATACTGACCTCCAGGTAGCAGCCCTGCAGATTTCCTGGATAGGGACGTCCCTGGAAGCAGCCACCCAGGCAGCGGTATGACAAGTTGAATGAGCCCTTAGCCCTATGGAAGGCTCCCTACCTGCCAACCTATAGCAGAGGTAGATGCAGGACACAATCTACCTGCCAATCGTCCGCTTACCTGCCAGTGTGCCAGGTGCAGCTTCAGTGTAGATGACAAATAGCTGGCGAACTTCTCCCAGAACTCCAGCTGTGCGCTCTTTGTAATAAGCAAGCGATCGCCTCACGTCCAGAGTATGGAGCCTGTGCTCGGCCTCCGAGGTGCGACTGGTGAAGTACACCGGTAGATTAATCCCCTGGTTAAGATGAAACTCTGACACAACCTTTGGGAGGAACTTCGAGTTGGGGCAAAGGACAACCATGTTCCTGTGGAAAACCAGGTAAGGAGACTCCACCGAAAGCAGATGGAACTCACTGATCCTTCTAACTTATGTGATAGCCACCAGGAAGGTGGGCTTCCATGACATGCGAAACATGTCACACCTGTACACTGGTTCGAATGGCTTGCCCATAAGCTTTGCCAGTACCAGCAACAAGTTTCAAGGTGGTGGTGGTGGTTCACACACCGGAGGAGAAATGTGGTCAAGGCCTTTAAAGAAGTGCCAGACCACCTTCTCCTGCGCAAACGTCTGCTGACCAGCCCACATCAGGTAAGCAAAGATGGCTGCCAGGTGCACCTTGACAGTCGCTGACCGAAGGCCCAGCAGAGGGACCACAGGTAATCAAGGAGGCCAGCCACAGGACAAGGGCTCCAACCCCTTGCCTTGACACCAAATGGAGACACTCTTCCATTTGAACGCATAGCACTTCCTGGTCGACTCCTTCCGAAATGCCTCCACCACAGTGAGGACATCTTCAGAGAGACCCAAATCCTGGAACTCTAGCTGCTCAGAAACCAGTCTGTCAGGTGCAGGAATTAAAGGTCAGGATAGAGTACCTTCCCCTGATTAATGGAGAGCAGGTTCAGGTGGAGAGGAAGACTCCTCGGGAGCCTACTGTTGAGGCTGAAGATATCAGGGTAGCAAAACTAGCATGGCCAGTCCGGCGCCACCAGGATCACCTGTGCCTTGTCCCTCCTGGCCTTGAAAAGCACCCTGTGGATCAAAAAAAGTGGAGGGAAGGAACAGGAGAGGCCTGGGACCCGGGGACTCAAGAAGGCATCTCCCTGCAGCGTCCCCTGCTGAGGGGGGGGCAGGCACAATACAGCCTCAGCTTTGCATTCTCCCTGGATGTGAACAGGTCCACCTGAAGGATGCCCCACTGGGAGAACAGACTGTGTACTACCTCCGGGTGGAGAGACCACTCATGAGACGCCTTGCCCACACAGCTGAGAGCATCCGCCAACTGGTTGGAGGCCCATGCCACATGGATGGCTTGGAGATCAGCCCCCAGGCTGCGCACGAGGGTTCACACATGGAGAGCTTCCTTGCACAGAGGCAGGGAGTGTGTCCTGCCCTGTTTGTTGAGGTAGTACATGGTCGTGATGTTGTCAGTCTGGACCTGGACTACCTGACCCACGAATGTGAGGAGCAAAGGCAGTCAAGTGCTAGCCCAACTGCCTGGAGCTTCAGCAGGTTGATGTGGTATCGGGACTCCTTGGGCTCCAGAGTCCATGGACTCTGCATTCCCCCAGGTGGGCACGCCATCCCATGAAAGAGGCATTGGTCGTCAGGAAGACCGTCAGCTCTGGGCAGACAAATGGGATCCCTTCCTGCAGATGTTCTGGGACTAACCACCACTGGAGAGAATCCCACATCTGCTGGGTTACAGTGATCAGTTGGTCGAAGTGACCTCTGTGCTAATACCAACTGGCTGGCCAGCTCCCACTGCAGACAGCATGTTTTCCAGTGGGCCACGCTGGTGCAGGCAGCCATGTAACCCAGCAGGTACAGGAGTCCCAAGCAGCACACACTTGCCCAAACCGAAATGATTGGACAAAGGATGAGAGAACCTCTGCCTTGTCTAATGGGAGCCAGGCTCTGGCTCTGCAAGAGTCGAGCTCCACCTCAATGAAGCTGATCACCTGCGAAAGCACGAGTGCTGACATAACCTTGCTGACTAAGAGGCCAAGGGAGATGCAGGTCTGGAGGGCTAGGTCCCTGGACCACTCCACCTCCTGCCTGGAGGGACCTTATCAGACAGTCGTCCAGGTAGGGATAAAGCCAGACTCCTTGGCACCTCAAGTAAGCTGCCACCACTGCAATCCACTTGAAGTCCCTGTGGGCTGAGGACAGGCCAAATGGCATGGCCTGAAACTCAGAGGGCTCACTCTGCTCAAAAGTGGAGGAACTTTCTGTGAGACGGACAGATCAGGATGTGAAAGAACAATCCTGAAGATCCAGGGAGCAAAACCACATGTTTTGCTCCAGAGATTGTATAATCTGTGATAGAGTTACCATCCTGAAGGTGTGCAACTTGAGAAACTTGTTCAAGCTGTCCAGATCTAGAATGGGGCACCAGCCCTCCATCCGTTTTGGCACCAGGAAGTACCTGGAGACAAACCCTGGGTGTTCCGGAGGATCCACGACTGAAATCACGACCTCCTTATGGATGAGCTGGGCAATGTTGTCCCGAAGAGCCAACAGAATGTCTGCAGATACAGAGTCCTCCCATGGGGCGCAGACTTGGCAAGGAGGGTACTGCTCAAACTCCAGAGGCAAACCCCGACCGACCATCTAGAAACCCACTTTGGCGGCGGCGGGCAGAGCAGAAAGGAGTGGCGAGGCCGGCCCCACATGGGAGGTAGCGGGAGAGGGGCACCCTCTAACCGTCAATGGGCAGGCTTGGAGGAGGAGGGGAGGCCCAGCTGAGTCTGACACCGGGGCCTCTCCATCCAGGCTTGAGGACGACCGAGGCCACCGTCTTGGGCTGAGGTTGCCAGGCCTGGCGGTGGATCAAAGGGGTCTTCTTTTTCCTGCTGCTTAGAGCCCTTGGGGAACCTCTGAGCGGATGTCATGGAGTCCAAGGTGGCACTGGACTTCTCAATGCGGGTGAGGTGGCTCTCTACTCTGGGCCCGAACAAATCAGTGCCCTGGAAAGGGACATCCGCCAGCTTGTGATGGGTATCTGCCGTGAAGGTTGAGATCTGCAGGGAAGCCCTGTGGCGCATGGCCACTGAGGCTGCCACGGAGTGGGCACAGCAGTCCCCAGTGTCCATAGCTGTCTGGAGCCATTGCTTTGCTGCAGCCCAGCCCTGGTCCCGGATCTGTTTGACCATGGTCTGCAGGTAGGTGAGAAAGCACTACATCCAAAGTGCCCAACAGGGCATGGGAGAAGTGGGCCATGAGAAGGACCAAGCTTGTCTGGTGAAGGCCAAACAAAGAGGCAGCACAGACTTTTTTAGCCACATGGTTCAGCTTCTTGGATTCTGTCAGGCGGCTTGTCAACATCTCCCATATTGCCAAAGCGCCTGAACACAGAATTGGCCACCCAGCCCTCAGCCAAGGGGTGTTCTGTGAATCCCGACAGGGAGTCAGTAGACCACGATTTAGCCATCAGTGGACGGTAGTGGGCTGGAGGCGGGGAGCTGCTAAAGCTCCAAGGCAAGGCCCTCTCCACCAGGAAGGCTTTCCCAGGGGTATCTCCCTGGTCCAGGATCTTGAGCCAGTTTCTGGACAGGCTCCACTTTCATCCCCGTGGACTCCAAGATCACACGAAGAAGGCCCATAAAACAAGTTGGGCCTTCATCTGCTGAGATATCCCCTACCAACTCTATGTCAACCAGATGGGAGTGCAGGGAGGAACCCTCCGACTCTCAGAAGTCATTAAAGAGGGTCTGACCGCCAGAGTCCCCACTGACCCTTCATGGATGGCCAGAAGTGACGGTGACAGTCCAGCCGATGGGGAAGCCCCTTGGATGGCCCAGACTCCTGGATCGGAGTGCCAGTTTTCAGCTGTATTGGTGGCGGCTCCATGGGAATCGATGGAGATGCCAGGGTCGGCCGACCCAGGACTGCATGGTCAGCTCCTGAGGCAGAGAAGGCCGCTGACAAGAAAGCCAAGTGATGGCTGGTGTAGGAGCCAGAACTGGCTCCATACCGGAGTGCACCAGCTGTTGCCACATAAGATCCTCATAGCGTCGATGCAACTTGCACCGAAGCCTCTCCTCAGCGGAGGAAGACAAGGATGAAGAACAGCGGCGGACCACTTCCCAGAGCATTGGGAGCAGAAGCGCCATTGTCGGTGGGAACCACTCGACCTCCAGGAATAAGAGAGAGTGACCCTGACCACCGGAGGGGACTTGTGGGGGTGGGGGCTCAGAGGGAGCCGGCAAAAGCCAAGGCACCTCTGGGTCTTGGTTGGTGACCAGAGGTGGTGGGTCAATGGACTGATCCATCCCTCCAAAGGTCTGAGTCAGGACTGGCGAAAGTGAAGTGTCGGCCTCTTCAGTCGACAACTGGTCGATTGGCTCGAGAACAATCTCGTCCAGAAGATCAACCAGCATCTCGGCCAACTGGCCCAATGGGGTTACCATTGAGCTGGCGGTCTCTGCTGAAGATCTGACCGAAGTCAGTTCAGGAGAAATGCCAGAATCCGAAGCCCTCGACCGAGAGCGTTCCCAATCCCAAGCTCTACGGTGAGACCATTTTACTGGTCTCTTTTTTCGACTTGGATTTGTGCCCCGAAGACGGGCCCCTAACAGAGTTTGTAGAGACTGGCACAACTCCTTAAATGACCCTGTAAAAAAGGTGTTCAGCTAAAGCGGAACAAAGGCCGAAGCCAAGGAGGTGAAAGTTGAGGCCAGGGCCGCCGACTCCTCAACCGCTGCTAGCTATTCTGTGGACCCCACTGCCGTAAAGTCCACCCGACAGGCGTCTTTAGATTTGACCAGAGGGTACAGTTCACTCGAACAGCCTAAAGCAAGTTGGGTTTTACAGTCCTCAATAACAGAAGGATGGAAAGACAGACAAATGTAGCAGGCCTGGGGATCGTGCTCGTGACACAGGCAGTAGACACACGTGACATGCGAATCCGTTCAGGACATCTTCTGCCCGCAAAGGCACCAATGAATCCCTGGAGTGGACTTGTCGTTGTCCATCGTGTTCGCGATCGAAGATCAAGCCTGAAGACAAAGTTTCGTATTAAGTTTTGGAAGTAAATCTGGAGATTTTGTAGCAAAAGGCCTACTCAGCGCGAGAGCGGTAAGGAGGGAACCTGCTTCTACCAGCGGAAAAGAAGATCTGGCATCATGATGCAGAGCTGAACGTGTTACCACCTGGGAGGGTGGGAGCAGCCAGCTTGAAGACATTCCAGCCAGTCTTAAGGGGAAAGGCAACTGCCAAGAAGTGTGGCTAGATCATATCCACGTCCCTAGAATTGAAAATTACATTCTTCTGTTGCCCAGCTTCAGGGCACTCAGCTGAGAGTGGCTTTTATACAAGAAGTCCTTTGTACTCAAACAGTGTGGATGAGGATTGCAACAGTTCCTATCCTGTAAAGGCCATATGTTTTGGGTACAATTCAAAGGGCTGAGCCCCTTTTTCTCTACATAGACTATGACGGCAGATAAGGCCCGCTTCGCCCACCTAGTCTGCCCATTTCCCTACCTATTGGATAAGCTGCAGATTCTAGTTAATCAACAGCCTACTTCCTTCTACCCACCCACTATAATTGCCTTATGTCTGTCCCATGCATTCTTGAATTCCCCCACTGCTTTTGACCCCATGACCTCCTCAGGAAGGTGGTTCCATGCACCCACTACTCTACCCGTGAAAAAATATTTCCTCATGTTGCCCCTGAGCCGTCCTCTCATCTTCAAATTTTGCCCCTTGTTCTTGCACATCTCTTTTTCTGAAATTTGCTCCCCTCTTGGACTTTGTTGATTCCATTGAGGCACTTGAAAGTTTCTATCAGGTCTAAAAGGCTATGTTTTGCCCACAAACACATGGTTGGGCCAACAAAATTATACTTTGCAGAAAAGTCGTCCAGAATAACAAAAGGGACCAAGCTTCAATCCACAAAGCCAGTTTGAACCTGTTCTTGTAAGAGGTGGTCCCCAGAGATCAAAGACAGGTCCATTGTGTGATGTCAGGTATGTACAATAACGCATGTATAGTGGGCCGGCCAGCCTAATGTATTTGTTATATGTTTACAGAGAGAATTCAGTTGTGTTTGGGATTTTGAACTTGATATATCACATGTTCAAGTGTGCCATACCTCACAAGATCCTAGCTGGAATAAGCTACTCAGAGATTTAATTAGCTTTGAGTTAGGTTTTTCTGTGTGATCTCTATTTTTTCAAATGTGTTTATTTTAATCTCTGTAGAATACTGTATTTCCCATAGTCTTTAGTGTGTATCATTCTGTAACACAAGTAAATGTCGTGGAGTAGTAAATGTTATTATGTATGTCATTCTTTCTGTGACAGAGTCATTAAAAGCACAGCTAACCCGGGGTAAACTGGCAAGTCTGATCTGTTTCTGAACAGACAGACTATGAAGCTACCATATCTACAGCAAAAGTGTCAGCCGCTGGGACAATGGAAAGTTTGTCTTTTGGGAAAGAGCACTGTACTGAGTGAGCAGTGGCTGCAAGTGGGATTCAGACCTACAGGAGTTCAACTGGGTGTTGGGGGCATACCAAGGTGACCATTTCAAATGTCTGAAGAGTTGTGAATACTGGCAGCAGTACAGACAGGAGTTCTGTGAGAGAACCAGTTCATGACACCATCTCTCTCTGTCCACAGGAAATGACCCTTGACTACAGTGTAAAGTTTTGTGAGTGACTGATCTAAGAGCAAACAAACTTAAAAGTGTCAGTGGCTCCATAGCGCGCTCACCTCTTGGGCCTGAAGATCGGAAAGGTAATACTCAGAACTGACAATGTAATGCAGTACAAAGGGGGTGCTGCACTGGTGAGGGATCGTTGTTCGGATAAGACGTTAAACCAAGGTCCCTTCTGCCCATCTCTGGTTTCTGTCCAGGTGGAAGTAAAAGATCACACGGCATTTATCTAAGAAGAGCAGGGGAGTTTCCCCAGCGTCATGGCCAACATTCCCACTGTCAAAAAAGGTCCATGCAATCCACCCCCCAGGACACACCTAGAAACAAGCTTGTAATAACTTAGCATTACTTTCCTGGTCAAAAATTCTACACAATGCCATTTTATACCCCACCCCTACATTCTGCATTCTATTATCTGGAAATGAACATGTTGCACAGATGTTAGTAATTTAAGTTTGGTTCATGCCTTACCTGCCACCTGATTCTGGAGTACTGGGCGTTTCTGCAGACTTCTCTGCCAGTTTCTCCTCCGTAGGCGTAGCCTCTGAAGTAGCAGTTGTGGTCGCAGCTGTGTTAGGAGTTGGTGCAGCTGTTGTAGTAGTAGAAGTAGCAGTAGTAGTACTAGTAGGGGTGGTTGTGGTAGTGGAAGTGGGGGTAGAAGTGGTGGTTGCAAGTGGCTGAGTCGCAGACTTCTCTGGTGCTGCTGTTGCCGTTGCTGGTTTAGGCTATACATACAAAAATACAAATTTATTCTCGCATAAAAAAATCTATACTTGATTAACTTCCAAATAAACCTATGCGATAAGCAGCACATGTAATGTTTTTAGTTTCGTGGTCCCAGATTGCATCCCTTGAGGTACGGTATTTCATTTACGAGGGCCCCCTGCAGATATAGGCAGCAAATACAGTTACAAAACAATAAAATAACACAGTGATAAATAACCAGGCAGTGATAAATAATTTTTAGTATGCACTTATGTAATAAAAATGTTTTGACTGCAATACACACTAGGCCTCTGGCCTATTTTCAGGTGTATTCCTCTTACATTTGTAAAGTTAGACATTCAGTACACTACAATTACAAATTTACAAACATCCCAAAAAATGTTTGTTATAAACAGATTTTCAATTCAGTAATAACAGCATTCTGGATCAGGTTGAGTGTCGATTTCCTGTAGTAAACACTCAACCTGTTCCAAGACAGAAGCAATAAAACACATGGGTGGACAAGCTGGTTTCGGCCGAGCGATCTGTGCCGCAGTTGGCTCCTCGACCAAGGAACCGAGGGCGAGAGGTTGCTTTGGCCGTTCGGGCAACAGCCACTTAATTGCTAGGGAAGGCGACAGAGTTGACTTACTGCCGGCCAATAAGAGCTGCTGCCACATCATATCCTCATAGTGCCGACGCAACTTGCGCTGGAGCCTATCCTCCGAAGAGGATGAGGAGGAAGAGTGGCATACCACTTTCCGTGATGTCGAGACCGAGACCACTGATGGCGGGACTTATCCGACACGGAGGGAGATCAATACCATTGGGGTAGCAGACGGCGGGTCAAAGAGGGGCCGGGGAAACCTGCTCATCCCCCCGGCTCAGGGTCCTTGACCAGAAACTTCAGCTCAGGAGGCTGAGGCAAGTCCTCGGTAACCACCGGGGGGTACCGGTGAAAGAGGGTTATCGGCCTCTCCAGTTGACAGCCCGTCCAACAGATTGAGAAAAATCTCGACTGCTTCGACGGTTGTCTCTGCCAGCTGACCCGACGGGGACACCGAAAAGCCAGTGGCCTTAGCCGCAACCTTGACCAAAGTCGATAAGAGATGCTCCGGGGAGAGAGATCTCTCCTGCTCCCATGAACGACAGTAGGACTTACCTTTTGGTTCCTTTTTCTTTGACCAACTGAAGTGAGTCCCTGAGGGCCCCTCTCCCCTCGTAGAGAGGGACTGACAAAGCTCCTTAAAGGAAGCAGTATAGGAGGAGCCCAAGGAGAGTGGGATAAACGCCGACACCGAGGAAGAAGATGACGCGGCCTGGGCTGCCTCCTCCTCGAGGGCGATTAACTGCTCCAGCTGCACCACGGACACCGCATTAACGGGCCTCCCTTCACTTCACCAGCAGAACCGCTTCTAGGGGCGCCCAGCTGAAGTCTGCGCGGCCCTCCAAGAACCGAAGCCGAAAAAGATTTGCAAAGATCGCAGGCCTGCGGATCACGGGCAGGCCGCAGGCAGTTGATGCATGTGGGTCGGTCCGAGACACCTTCTGCCTGCAAGGGCACAGACAGAAGCCGGAAGTAGATTTAGAATCCATCGCAGCCACAAGGGAAGGAGAAGACTTAAGTCTCGTGAATTTAAGCATGATTTTCGGTAAAACCGAAGGTTTAGGATCCAGGCCTAGAGACGCAAGAGTGCTAAGGAGAGAACCTGAGCTTCCAAGCAGTAAGGAAGATATGGTGTCAGGGGGTGGAGCCGAGAATTTTACCACCCGGGTGGGTGGGAGGAGCCAGCTTGAAGACTTTCCGGCACATCTTTCATTTCATTTCATTTTATTTTTATACTGATAAGTTTGTGGGACAAGCCCATTTTCACAAACGACCAGTTTATACAACAAACATAACACATCAGACTTTACAAGAACAGTATACAATCAATAAATATACATTATGTAAAACATTTACAAATTGAATTCACCAACAAATTATTTCTAAGAGCTGTCTTAAAAATGTATAACTGCTTTTGACTTGTAACATAAGGAAGATGGTTATACATCATAACAGTGGCAAAGTTCAAAGAATTTTGACCAAAAGATGTATGAAAGAAAGGCACCAAAAACAAGCTCCTTACTCCATAATCTTGTACAAACAGATTTTATATTCCTAGAAAATAAACGAAGAATACTTTGTGGCAAAATACCTAACTGAACCTTATGCATAAACATCAGTAATCTGAAATTAAAACGCCCCTCTAAGGACAACCAAAATATTTATAAAGAGAACAATGATATGTTAACCTTGATTGGCCAGTAGCAAAGCGTAACACAGAGTGATAAGTAACTTGAAGTTTGGAAAACATTCTATCTGAAGTATGGGAATATACTATGGACCCATAATCCATTATAAATAATAGACTATGTGTAAGTAATGACCTGATATCAACTGTAAGATTACTTCTAATTCGATAAAGAAACCCTAGCCTTTTGTGTATTCGATTAATTCCAAAACATGAGACTCAAATGTTAAATGGCAGTCAATTAATATTCCCAAGTAAACAATCTAACCTGTTCAATTACATTACCCAAATTATCAAGAATAGTTAGTTCCTGTGTTTGCACTCTCCTAGAATGAGAGAACACCATTGTCTTGTTTTTTTTTGCAGAATTTAGCACCAATTTATGTTCATCAAACCAATAGTAGAGCAGACTAAAGGCTTGTTGTAAAGTATTTTCAAGAGTCAGAAGATTGGAACCAGAACAGAACAAAACCACATCATCTGCATATAACAATTCAGTGTTTGAAAAAGTAACCGATCCAGAATTCACAAATAAAGAAAAAAGCAAAGGACCCAATATATGGAGCCCTGAGGGACTCCACATTTCAACAAACATCTCAAAGCGGCTAGGAACCAGCCAGACAGTGTGGACTGAACAACATATCCACGTCCCTTGAACTTTATTTATATAGCGCTCTTTCTCAGAGGCTTAGAACACTTAATATTCAAAACAATCCAAACATAACACAAACATATTCAAAAACATAATGCAGAGATCAATATACAATGTTATCTATCATACATTAAAAAAATGATAAAACAATAAAACGTCAGTACATCTTAAGCTTAACTCAGATCCCATGCCTGATTAAATAACAGCGTTCTGAATCCCTTTTTAAAGGTTTCCACCAAGGGTGTCCCCCTTAGATGTCTCGGTTAAGAGTTCCATAGGGTTGGAGTGGCCACTGAGAATGCATGGTCCCCAGAATGCTGCAACCTAGCCCTGGGAACAACAAGAAGGCAACCCTCGGCAGAACGGAGAGCCCGAGATGGGCAGAGAGAAACCAGGAGATATTGCAGGTAGGCTGCCCCGCTCCCTCCCATGCAGGGCTTTATAGGTCAGTAATCTGATCTTGAAGGCAATCTTCCACCTTACTGGCAAGCCGGTGCAGTTCGTGCAGGACAGACATGACGTGGTCAAATCCTGAAATACCAGCAGCAGCTGGTGGAGACTGCCTCCAGATAGCCCCAGGTACAGGGCACTGCAGTAGTCCAGCTTGGATGTGACGAAAGCGAGCACCAGGGTGGTCAGGTCATCAGTTAGCATCAAGGCTCAGAACCAAGCAATGTTCCTCAAATGGTAAAAAATGCTTTTGATGATGGCCGACATCTGTGCATCAAGTGTCAAGCCGTCATCAAGGATCACACCCATATCCTTTACCCAAATGGAGGGGACCAGAGCAACACCCACCAGAACTAGCCCAGGGGAATCCCCAAATGATGTCGCCATATGGCCCAAGAGATGAAGAAAGACTCTGCTAGGAACCTGACGACTCGAGGAAACTTGACAGGCCTGCTCCATCAGATGGGACCCCCTGTTCTCGGGCAGGAAGGCCTTGCCCTGTCGGGTGACCAGGATCGCCACCAAATACTGAAGGCACTGGCAAGGGGAAAGGCAGGACTTCGGTAGATTTACCGTGACCCCCAGATCCTGGAAAAGACTAGAGGTGCATTCCAGGGTCTGAACCAAGCGCTCCCTGGAAGGGGCTGCTAGCAGCCTATCATCCAGGTAAGGAAAGACATAAAAGCCGGTCTCCTCAATGTCACAGCCACCACTGCCAGGCATTTGCAAAATACCCGGGGGGGTCAAACAAAGACCAAATGGGAGGACCCTGAATTGGAAGTGGGCACCCTGAAAATGGAGAAAACTACTGTGAGCAGGAAATACCTGGATGTGCAGGTAAGTATCCTCATGTCCAGTGAGCAGAGCCAATCCCCCTGGTGTAGCAGGGGCAGCAACCCCTGAAGGGTCATCATCCTGAGGCATCTGTACTTTATGTAACGATTCAGACTGCTCATGTCCAGGATAGGTCGAAGATCCCTGGTCTTTTTGGGGGCAAGGAAGAAGTGGGAGTAAAAGCCCCTTCCCACTGAGCCTGAAGGATGGGCTCTATGGCCCTTTTGTGCAGAAGCACCCTTTTCTCTGAAACCAGAGGCACGTGTGTGGGAGGGTATGTAGAGTGGACGGGAGGGGTCTTGGGTGACCACTCCAGAACTCCAGAGTGTGACCTTGAGCTACGAGCTAGACCGCGCAGTTGTCTGTGGTCACAGCTTGCCACCCCGCCAGGTGGAGAGAGAACCGACCCCTGTCAACCTGCTCCGGACCCTCGGTCGGGGGGGGGGGTCGGCTAAGGAGTCAAGAGGTGGGGGCGGAAGCAGGCGGGAGGGCCAAGCGCCAGCTCCTGCAGAGGCAGGGATTGCCTTCGCTGTTGCTGGCGTGGCAGATTGGCCTCCAGCCTGCTTGCAGGATGACCGATGAAAGGACAGGGTGCTTCTCGCCCAGGTTGGGCACGGGAGCTGCATGGATCAATTTTAAGGGCTTTACTCAACTCTTGCAAATTAAAATGAGGTACTGAACATCACCCCCAAAAAGGACAGAGTTCCTGAAGGGAGCATCCAAAATGCTGGCCCGAACATCCGGGGAAAAACCCAAGACCCTGAGCCAAGAGTGGCGCCGGAGGCAAACACCAGCAGCAGCCCCATGCTCGGAGGCATCAACGGTGTCATAAGAGGCCCGGAGCACATGGCTGCCCACATCTGAGCCCGACTTCATGAGCTGGGCAAGCTGTGTTTTTGTGGGTCCTCGAGCAAGGTGTGAACAAGATCCCTGGCCTGGTCCCAGATGGTATTTTGGTACTGCACCATATGGGTCAAGTAATTAATGGCCCTTATAGCTAACGTGGCAGAAAGACCCATCTGTCAATCTGGTCCAGCTGTTGGGATTCATGGTCTTTGGGGGGGGGGGGGAGAGAAGAGTACTAAGGTGCTTGAGCTTCTTGGAACAATCGTGGGCAGCGATAATGACCATGGAATCTGCCTTGGGTTGACTCCCCAGAAAGGGCTTGCCAGCCATGGTATGATAAAGATGATCTGCCACTTTAGGAAGAGGAGGAACAGTGGAGGAATGAGCTGCCCAAGCTGCCTTAGTGACATCTTCATAAGAGTCAATCAAGGGTGGCACCACCACTGGCAAGGCATCCTTCTGCCTAAGGAAAATGGCTAGGCGACATCTCTCCGGATCTTGCTCCTCTGTCTCCCATCCCATCATGGACCGAATATGATGCCTAACATCTATAAAGGACAGATCGTTTGGGGGGGGGGAGATTAGGCACCTCCTTAGACAGATCCTCCGCCCACTGAAGACTCTCCTGAAAAAGAGCCCCAGGACTCAAACATCTTCAGAGGATTTACTGTCTGGAATCGGAAAAAGAGGCTGGTGTTTGTCCCTCCTGGTGCCTGAACCATCAGGTCGTGCCCCGGAGGACCCCAACATATGGGGGTCGAATGGCCCAGCCTTACCCGTATCCCGGGGCTGGGTGCCCCAGGGAGGAGGAAGGGGAGAAGCCGGAGGTAGGCCCCGAGGAGTGCGGGGTCTGCTTCTGTATGACTGACCAGCATGCAGAGAATAAAGCATTGCAGTCCACCTGTGGAGCAATATTATACACAGGCAGGAAGGGCAACGCAGGCGCCAGGTTAGGAAGGACGCCTACAGGGCTTGTAATGGGTAGCCCAGCATACATCCCGGTGGCGCCAGCAAATGATCCGTAGGTCAGGGCATCAGCAGCACCGGTGACGGCCTTGTGGTCGACAGTCTAGAGCACCCAGGCAAAGGGTCCATACACACAGGTTCTACAGGGGAAGTTGGTACCTGAGGGGAGGGAGATCCCTGGGCAAGGGCAGAGGCGATGCCAGAAAAGAGGAGACAGCAACAGCCTGCTGCAGGCACTGCCAACCAGAAGTGGAGTTGGTCCCAGAGGTGGGAGCCGACGAAGGCAGAGTCGTGGCCGAGAGGAGGGGGGGCAACGCGCGCAGACCAACCACCCCAGAACCAGCCAAGCCACCTGGCTGAGAGCCAGAGGATGATATGGGACTGAGCGTCAGGGGCTGGGGAGCAGGAGACGAAGTCTGCTGCTCAGAAGAGCTGCCGCCTGAAATAGAGATGCAGACTGTGGAGCCATCAGGGGCTAGGAGGAAGTTTAAGGGTTGGCGGCGCTGACACACACACACACACACACCTCCCCGCGCGGGAGGACGACAGTCAAGGATTTAAGGGGCAACTGCGACTGGGAAACTGACCCCTGATCTCAGTGTTTATCCCAGTGTTTATGCTTTCCCTGACTTCTCCCTGTGGAAGAGGAGGCCCTGAAGGACTGTGCTGGCAAGGCGGAAGAGCTCCTGGCCTGCAGCTCCTTTTCCACGGCAAGCAGCTTCTGTTTAAGACAACGGCTCTCTAGTGTTTTCAACTGACGTCTCCAAGTGGCCTGGTTGAATTTCTGGCAGGCTTTGCTGTCATGGCTGGGGCCTAGGCAGATCAGGCATGAAAAGTGACTGTCCTTCTCAGGAATCTGTTTGCCACAGGCACACACTGTGGAGCGGGCAAAAGACAAGGCAGGTGTAGAAGACAAACTCGTTGGAAAAAGACACAGAAAATTCAATATTTTACAAAAGAAGAATCAAAACTAAAAAAGCAAGGCAAATGGCAGTCAACTGTAGCTGCGATGTTCAGGGAGGTCAGACATGCACGGGTCAATGGTGGGAAAAAAAAAAAACTGAGGTGGTGTGGGGGACCACCCTCCTTTATAGCTTATAATGATGTCAGATGACTGATGTCAGCGGGTGGCAGTCCCCCGTGATAGACTGCTAGCTAGAGGTTTTCTGTGCGGTCCTAGTGCCTGGTGGCATAGTCCTACCGGTGTGACCTACTGCAAGAGCCTTCCTCGAAGTAAGATCTACGTTTATAAAGAAAGGGGCTCAATTAATAATTTATGTGTGTAAGGTGGAGAGTATGAACATTTTGTACTGGTAAATTACATTTCACCAAAAGGTACATTTACTACTCTGGTCCTACTACTAAGCTGATCCTGTACACTCTGCAGCAAAGGCAGATAAACAGAAAAAGCCACCAACTTTCTCTGGATAATGACATTTACACCTAGTTTGTACCAAAATAGATTCTTCACAAGTCTTTAAAATGAGCAAATTGAGAAGGGTGAGAAATTAATTATGGTAGATATAGCAGAACAAGAAATGAACAAATAATGCACAATATGGGGTGCCTTGTGCTAGGATTAACAGCAAGCCCTGGGTAGGCTGAAGCAAAAGGCTGAAGGTTGAGGCTTTCCACCATGGCAATAAGTGCCGTTATCCCAGCAAAACACACCCCTGGAATGCCTTCTTATGATGAAACAGGTATATTGTAATTAGTAAATAAGAAATTTAAAGACTTGCATTTTAATTACAAAACACGTAATGAGACTTGTATTTTAATTACAAAAAAATTTAATAAAATTGAAGTGAATGTTCCAAAAGAACAAACAGTCCCATTCAACCATTATACTGCTGCAGCTTGGCCAGTTGGTTGCATTAACACTGCACATATGTAGCTGGCCCTTGCCCACCCCCAACAAGGGCAAAATGAGGGAAGCCAAGCTTCAGTAGAGAGCATTGAAGCTTTGTTGGCTACATGGGTGCTCGCTCACTCACTCGATGACTGGCCAAAGAGACTGGTTAGGGTTACTGAGAAGGTGCAGTCTGTTATGAGCCTGGTGTGGCCTATCTGGGCATTTTTAAAGAAATACCGGCACCATGGTCAGAGTGTGAAATCAGGGGGAAGTGAGTGCTGTGGTGTTCAGCAGTTGATTTTGGAGCTGCAGTTAATGCAGCTATCTTTTTTCAGAGTCGCTTTCAATAACTAAACATATGCACTGGAGTTGCTTTTTCTGGAACGGGGTCACTTAAGGAACCAGATTAAAACATGGTCAGTGGCAGTGTTCTAAACAGCAGTTTTGGAGGCGGAGATGGGAGTTGCACTGAGTTACGGTCATCGGTACTTTTGATACAGCATGACTGAGTATGATTATTTAAATTTTTGTGGCTCTTAGAAGAGCATATATTGCTGCCCTAACAGGGCCGGCCTGCCAGTACAGAGGTAGTGCTACCATTTGCAACACTGGCAACGTGGGTTCTGGAATGCCACAGGGCTAGCCAGGGGGAGGTAGGATGACCATCCCAGGAACAATTCTCCTCCTCCAGCAGTGGGTGGTTGGGTAGCACCACACGCACAAGTGGAGGCTGACAGTACTCCGGCAGGAAACAAACACGTGGGGAGGAGGTGATGGCGGACATCTGCTGGTCGTGCACAGGAGCACGCGTGACTGGGAGTTGATGTCACTGCACTTTCATGCCTCGAGGGCAACCTCCATCAAACCCCCTTCTCAGCTGCGCAGCATAAGGTCTGGCTCAGGACTCTCATTGGCCCGAATGACATCCTGCCATGCCCATCAGGGACCAAAGGCTGATCTCACTTCCTCCTCCCTCTTCCACAAACATGGGCCGAGCACAGCCGAGTTCAATTCCACGCACAATTTCTTTTTGCCCCCTCGACCACTGTGTGACACACCGGGTTTCTTTTTTCTTCTTTTGTTTCCTTTTCTAGCAGTACTGTATCAAGTAATACAGGTATCAGCATTAAAGCCTGCCCTGCCCATCACTGCCTCAGACTCCACTCCTTCCCAGGCACTCAGCTCCACATGATGCGTCATCTCCCAGAGTGCTCCCTCCCTCCTCTCAACTAGTCCCATTTCGTTTTTTGTAGTCTGCATTTCTTTTTTTTTTTTGGTTAAGGTAAAACACGGAAACCATTTTGCATAGCCCAACTCGTCAAGTAGACTGTGCCTGCCTATACCAGAAGATTTCTTGACCTGCTGCAGACTAGCCAGTTTTAACTGTGTGAATAAGCAAGATGCACAGCTGCTGCTCTCCTCAGAGTCTCTTCAGTTCTCAGCCGCCCCGCCCCCCCCGAACAGGAACAGTCAAATGGGAAGACTGATTCAGTCTGTCATTCAACAACGGTGGTGGCAAATAACTTTCTGATCAGCCAGTCAGGCTTGCCCCACCATCATGAAGACACAGGTTGTTCCTCTGCTGCTCAGCTCCAGTCACACTCTCCACAATGTGATACAGGGCATGGGGGCAGGCCATCACGTGACAGGAATAGATAAACCACGGGACAATGACCCACAAAATGCAGCCCCATAGTCCATCCTCTTGCCTCTCAAGAGTCTCATCTAGGCCTGCAGATCCTGGTAAGAAAAAATTAAAAAGTTTTCGGCCCGGCACCAGAATGTCCACCCACACCCTACCTGGCAAGGCAGAGAACTGCAACAAAAGGTTAAAAATTATATATATTTTTTTTAAATGATTGGCTGTCTGGAGGAAAACTGACAGGGTAGTTGGTGCTTGCCTGCGTCAGTTTACTTAAAGCCTGGGATGTCAGGCTATCATACTTGCTGACCCCTGTTCTACAGGTATCGAAGATAGTTTTATAGCTTCTTGGATATTCTTCCCCCTGTTGTCTGGGCCCCTGCCTTTTTCACTGGTACCTCTGCATGCTCCCTGATGGAGAATCGGGCAGTTCTAGAGCTGCCATCTCAGGGGTCACTCTTCCAAATATATTTGCTGTCTGCAGGTTAGCAGGGCTTGTTGGTTGGGAAGGAATTCCTCCTTGGCAGACTCTAAAAAAAAAACTTGTATGGCTTGTGATCGCCAAATCCAATCCACTCATGTAAGTGTCTCTGATTAGTGTAGTTGGGGGCATCTTTTTTTAAGGACTGATCTAGGTGTCCTTTCTCAGGTCACGTGGGATACATCCCATGCTCAAACAGGTGGACCAGTAACTCTTTGCCAATACAGTCTGTGAGCCATTAAGGCTATTCATTCATGTTGAATGAGCACTTCTTTATGTCCCACACACATTCACATGCATCTGTACTGGTGATAATAGATATTTGGCTATTACTAGCAGGTTTATGTGCAGTAGTGGGGCCTGTCCCCCCCTCTCTGTAAATGAGGGAATCCTACTGCAGTGATATTGGGATCCGAGGCTTTTTGCTCCCCCCAAAACGAGATTTGACCTACGCTACACCTGCTGAGGCCTGAACCCAGAGTTCTGAATAATAGCCATTCTGTAATAATTGCTTCTAGAGAAAAGAAGCTGATACTAAAAATACTGGCTCTGTGATTTGTGGCGGACAAAGCTTGAATTACGTTATTTCTGCTGGGGCCTGGGCTCAGGAAGTAATGGCTACCCAGGATCCACCGCACTTAAATACTATGGAGTAAGTTGTGCTCCAACTGTGGCCACAGTCTGAACTACAGGAGAGTAGACATAGCCTAAAAGATGTGGAAACCTCCAACCAGAAAGAGAAGCCCATTTCAGGTGGAGGTGAATGAACCAATTCCCTAACCCCCCCCCCCCCCCGCCACCACCACCAAGAAACTATTGATCAGCACATGTGAAAACATTTACCATGATGATGGCTATGACCAAATCGGCATGTACGCGCTTCTAACCAAGACAGCTGCAGAAAAATTAGGACGTGTAACCTGCTCAACATGGCTGCTGGAGCGCAAAAAAACAGATAAATATCCAAAAAGGAACACGATTCACAAAAAGAAACTACCTACAAAAACTCCTTAGAACACACAAGTGGCCCAGGGCAGCACGGTCGTTATCTCTCAGCACAGAATGGGAGGTATGTCAATATCGCCCAGATGGGGCACAGAGCACAAGAGTGTTTATTTTTCCATCCTTCTGTAAATGAATGAACCAAGACTTATCTGCAATGTGCTAGGTCACCCTGAGGTGAGAGCATGCTGAAGCAGCCACTACTGCACGGCTGGGGGACCCTTGAGTCTCAAACACCTGCCGAAACAACGTCCCTGAATATTAAGTTGAGGAAAGAAAGGCACATCATGCCCTCAATATGACATCTGCTGTGAAAACTTGGACAACAACGTGCCAAGACCCAATGGATCACCCACCCTTCTGTGGTTGCAATTCTAGCTTCCCAGACGCTCCCTCTCACTGGGAAAAACCAAACACACACACACACAAAAAAAAAAACACACTTCTACCTGATGCAGTCTTCTGGGGGACTACAGGGGAAGACAGTGTGCCCACCAGGCACCGAATGGAGTATGGTTTACGACAGCCCTGCCAGGTATGGCAGTCCTGGGTCCCTCCTGAAATGTCCAAACACCCTTGATGACTGCAGCTCACAACCATTCTGAATTGCAAACTTCCCCTAAACAAAATAAACATGAAAAGCAAAACCGTTCTGCATGGCAGGGACCTGCCCACCAGCTAAGACATACTGAACCAGACTGAAGGAATCTGTAAGAATGTATTTTAATGAACAGCTAACATGATCTGAGGTTTTGGGCAGGCAACTCATACCAAGTACTTGCTTGCCCAAGGAGCTATTTATGCATATTTTGAAATGTTTCTATTCATTAATTAAACAGAAACTTAGGAATTATATTCCTGGCTCGTAACTTCCTAATAAGAGCTACATGACATATATTAAAGCCCCATACATCTATAACTGGTAGCACAGAAACTGTATGCATGTTCACAGAATCCCCCTCCACAGATTTCATTATTTATTTATTTGCTTTTGTTTACCAGGTAAGCACACTAGACAGCCAACTGCCTATTTTCAGGTGCGACCCGGGAGGTTACAAGGCACAAATACCATCATTACAGGGTACAATACAATCAAATTTGGCAGAGTCAAAGTAACATACAATAACATCAAGCACTGGCAGATTAATTGATAGATATCATAAATACAGGCACGGGCGTCAGTTACAGTCAATAAAGGGTTCAGCCATAAACCTCAGGTGGGGACAGGATAGAGTTTCAAGAGGAGTGGGGGGAAAAAGGGAGAGAGACCAGGGGAAAAGTGGAATGGAATTTTTTAAGCAATCCCTCAAATAACAGTTTGGGCAGGGAATGGACCCAGTGCATGGTGATACAATTAAGGCAGCTAACAGTTTCAAGATCATCAGTGGAAGAAGTGCATTCAACAAACAGGATTCTCTCTCCCCAGCAGACTGAGCTGAGAAAAACGTGCCTGAGCCAGGAGTCTGACTGGCACAGAGAAAGTCTGAGGCCAATTTTAGGAAGCACCCTAGAGAAGCTTTAAAGCAAGGATGGGAGGTGGCGGAGTGGGTGATTGCAGGAAGGGAGTTCCACACTCTGGGCGCATAAGTGGCGAAAGCCCAATCATCCGGCAAGGGTGTGGGTTTTTGGAACCAGCAGGGCCTGTGAGTCACTGGATCCTAAGTGGTAGGAGCGGGTTCCAGGTATGAGGTGTTGGCGACAGCAGAAGGGGTGGCAGTTCGGGCAATGTTGTCGAAGTTGCCAATGACAAATGTGCGGTGCTTTTCCACAGGGAGTCATTCCAGCTGCGAGTAAAGCTCACAGCGGTGTGTGTGAGGTGCGGAGCAGAAAGCGCAAAGCGGCATACATTGTTGTATGCAGTGTCCCATTTTGTGAGACTGGTTTTCAGGACAAGGGCAAAGGTTACAAGCCCATAACAGAGCATGGGTAGGAGGACCGCCTGGCTAGGGCAAGTCGTGCGGCCGGGGTGAGACAGCTTTTTGCTCTGTATGCCAGCCCCAGTTTTCTGTTCCTTGCCTTAAATATGTTCCGAATATTCCATGTAAGGTCAAGTTGCAGGTCAAGTGTTACGCTCAGGTACTTCACAGTGCCCGCAGCATGAAGGAGGGAGCTATCAGCTCAAAAGATATTTAGGGGAGCTGAGCAGCATACAGTCTTGGCCCTGGAGCAAAAGAGCATGACCAGAGTCTTATTTAGGTTGATGGTCAGCTTACGGCCCTCCAGCCAGGTTTGAAAAGGTTGAAGTCAGAGTTTAGCCTGGAGTTAATGGTAGTGATGTCCTGAGAGCTGGTCAGGATGACGAGGTTGTCCCGTGTATAGGGTGGAGCGCCCGTGGGCTGTGACAGAGGGCAGCTCACTCAAAGAGAGAAAACAGGAGGGGTCCAAGTATGGATACCTAGGTGAACCGCAGTTCCTGGATGACCTGATCAAAGGTTTTTTTTTTTTTTTTTTTTTAAGAGATCCACAAAGATGGCTCTGGTCAGTTTGCCTTGATCAGTAGCAGACCTAATTTCAGAAGTAACTACGGCAAGGGCAGTGGAAGTACTGTGCCCTTTTCTAAAGCCATGTTGTGCCGGGGAGATAAGTTCATAGCTCTGAAGGTGGTGGGAGAGCTGAGCAGCAACTACCTTTTCAAGAAGTTTACCAAACGCAGACAGAATGGCAGTAGGGCAGTAGTTCTTGAGATCCTTCGGGTCGCCTTGTTTGAAGACAGAGACGACCTTGGCCACTTTCCATACATTAGGGATGATACCAGAGATTAGAGAAGTGTTAAATATGTGAGTGAGTGACAGGCCAGGCTAGGAGGGATGCCCTCAGGCTGAGCAGTTTGGGTTCAAGGCTGTCATGCCCCCACCCCATTGTGAGGGGAGAGTCCTGCGATGAGCTTCTGGGTCTCCTTGATGGAGACCCGTCTTAAGTAGAAGGGAGGTTGGGGGTGAGCCCACTCGGGGAGGGACCTTGACCCGTGGGGTCAGGGAACTGGTAAGTGGGAGTAGGCAGGTCAGAGAACAGGGAGTTAACTGCATTGGCAATGGTAAGGGGGTTGTTGCAGCTAACCCCGCCAATATGCATGTCGGTGACCTGGACTCTAGTGGACCCACCAACTGTGTTTTTGATATTCTGCCAGAAACTCCTCGGGTTTCTGGCGAAGGATAGCAGGGCAGATTGATAGAACTCGCTCTCTGCAGTGTGGGTGGCTCTTTTACAAGAGTTTCTCAGCTGCCGATATTCTATGAGGTCAGTACTGTTGAGGGAGGTCTGGTACCTCGCCCAGCATTTGTCCCTTCCCTTCTCTTCATGAGGGAGAATAGGCTGCTATGGAGCCATTTTGTAACCGTGCGCCCCCACTCTCCTTGTGAGGGGGGCATGATTATTTTGTAGGGGACTAAACACAGCGAGAAAATGTGCAGTAGGTAGGAGAATGATCCGAGATGACATCAGGGAGAATGCCTGTGGAGACTATCCTATCCAGTCTATTGCTAAGTATCCAATTGATGAAGGATCCTTTATCTTCGTTGGGGGAGAGCCTTGTGGGTTCTGCAATGAGTTGGCTGAGGGCAAGGCCAGACAGCAGAGGCACATAATGCTTGGCATTGGGACCCAACTAATTTAGGTTAAAGTCATCAAAGAGTAGTACCTCATTTGAGCAACCTTGTTGCTGAGGCTGTCAAGCAGAGAGGAGAGCCCTGGCACTCCACCCTTTGGAGTATTGCAGACACAGACCAGGTGTACCTTTTCAGAATTTCCTAGCAGGAGAAGGACATGCAGGAATTCACAGGCTGGGGGAGGTGGGGGGTGCATCCTGTGACAGACACATTTAGGTGCACCTGACAGTAGAGGAGCACACCGACCCCATGCTTGTTCCCTGCTGTGTCTTGTCTGATGAGGTTATAACCCAGAAGGGCACACACTGAATCAGGGGTGTGTGGCTTCAGCCAGGTTTCAGAGACCCCCATAATATCAGGGTTGTACTGTGCCACCCATGCCATTAGCTCCGCTAGGTTAGGCAGGATGCTACGTACATTCAAGTGAACCATTTTTATGTTTTTGGTGGATAGTCAGGCAGGGGGGGACGTGAAAATAGGCATGATGGCCAGAGGTCCAGGGATTAGAGCTGAGCCCTCAGGCAGTCCAGTGAGGGCCATGCCGGCAGTTCAGATGCAGTAGAGAGCAGTGAGACCCCGTGAAAAGGAAGTCCCAAGGGAGCGGTACAGCAACCCGAGGTTAGCACGGATTAAGCTAGGCATGTAAAAAGGCCAGGTGCAAGCAGCAAGACTTAGCTCAGATTCTAAGATGGGGTGCAGCAGCAGGAGTAGTTTCTTCTGACAGATTTGAGTGGCTCAGCAGAGATTCCTGCTATATCAATCCCTTTAGCATCTCAGACTGTGCTTCCAATGAAGTAAATATACAGGAAAAGACTGGGCTTCCTATAGAGCAGCTGCTGGTTATGGCGGGGGCGGGAGGGATGAGTAGGGTGGCCACTAGAAGTGAGAGCAGATAAGCTGCTAATGGTAAAGTGGGCCGATAGGTTGCACGGCTCACGTGACCTAGCCTATATAGGACTGAGTTCACCTAGGGTGGTGGCAGGGGTAGTGGGGCAGCCAGCGCATAGTGCCAGTGGGGCTCCAGTAAGCTCTGTTCACACAAAATGCTGGCATTTTCAGCTGCAGCATTGTGACGTACCTGCACAACGGAGGGATATTGAGCAGGGGTCCAGCTTGCTCGGGGGGGAGGGTAGAGGCTCTGAGGCTCTCCATGAACGTCTGAGGAGAGGGGAAAAGAATGTCCAAGGTTAAATACAGCAGCCAGAAACCAAAGTGGGCTGGATGAGAAGCCTAGTCAAGAAATACAGGTCACTCACCTGTAACAGGAGTTCTAGGAATGGTATATGTTGTTCATCCACACTGTCCGGCAGGTTCCTTGCCGCTTTAAATCTTGCTGGAAGGTCTTCAAACTGGCTCCTCCCACCCACCCGGGTGGTAAAACTCTCGGCTCCGCCCCATGACGCCAGATCTAGCCCGCTGGAAGCCAGGTTGTCCAAAGTCGAGGAGGTGGTGGGTGAACAACTATATAACATTCCTAGAACTCCTGTTACAGGTGAGTAACCTGTATTTCTAGGACATGGATATGTTGTTCATCCACACTGTCTGGCAGACTCCTAGCAGTTCTCCGGGAGGAGGGAGGCAAGGCGCACACCCCCGATACTTACTTGGGAAATAAAGACTGGAGAACCGAGGCCCCAAAACCAGCATCCCGGCGTGACCCAAGGTCGATGTGGTAGTGGGTAATTAAGGTACGTGCCAACTTCCAGGTAGCAGCCCTGCAGATATCCTGGATAGGGACATCCTGTGAAGCAGCCACCAATGCAGCGTATGGCGGGTAAAATTAGCTCTTATCCCTCTGGGAGGCTCCATGCCCGCCAACCTATAGCACAGATCTATGCAGAAGGTGACCCACTCGCTCATCGTCCGCTTGGCTGCAGGGCAGCCAGGTGCGGCTTCAGCGTAGGTGACAAACAGCTGGCGAACCTCTCCCAAACGTCAGCCGTATGCTCCTTAGGAAAGCGAGCGCTCAACTATGGTCCAGTATGGAGCCTATATTCGGCCTCCGAGGTGTGATTGGGGTAGAATACCGGCACAGTCAACACCTGGTTAAGGTGAAGCTCCAACACCACCTTCGGAAGGAACTTCGGGTGGGGCACAGGACAACCTTGTCCCTGTGGAAGACCAGATAGGGAGACTCAAAGGAAGTGCCTGGAGCTCTCCCGTCCTTCTGGTTGATGCGACAGCCACCAAGAAGGCGGTCTTCCACAAAATGTGGGGGATATCACGCCTGTGCATCGGTTCGAATGGCCTGACCATGAGCTTAGCCAATACCAGCAGTAGATCCCAGGAAGGTGGAGGTTCTCGCACCGGAGGGGATACGTGATCAAGGCCTTTGAAAAAGTGCCAGACCACCTTCTCCTGCAACACCGACTGCTTCCCGGCCCGCGCCCCATAAGCAGAGATGGCTGCCAGGTGCACCTTAAGGGTCGTTGACTGAAGCCCTTGCTGAGAAAGGGACCACAGGTAGTCCAGAATGCTTGCCAAGGAACAGGATGAAGGGTCCAGGACCTTGCCCCGACACCAAATGGAGAATCTCTTCCATTTGAAGGCGTGGCATTTTCTGGTCGACTCCTTACGAGACGCCTCAACGACGTTGAGGACCTCGTCGGAAAGACCCAAGGCCTGGAACTCTAGCCGCTCAGGAACCAGGCTGTCAGGTGCAGGGATTGAAGGTCCGGATGGATTATCTTCCCCTGATTGACTGAGATCAGGTCCGGGCAGGCTGGAAGCCGCCTCGGGAGCCTGGAGCTGAGACTGAGGAGATCTGGATACCAGAACTGTCTGGGGCTACCAGAATCACCTGCGCCTTGTCCCTCCTCACCTTGAGATCAAGGGAAATGGGGGAAAGGCGTAGAAGAGGCCCAGGGTCCACGGCCTCGAGAAGGCATCCCCCTACAGCGAGCCCTGCTCGGGGGGCAGGCATGGAACAGTCTCAGCTTTGCATTCTCCCTGGAGGAAAACAGGTCCACCTGAGGCGTGCCCCAGTGGGAGAAGAGATCTTGTACTACCTCCGGCAGGAGAGACCACTCGTGAGACGCAGCCGCTATCCGGCTTAGGGCAGCGGCCAGTGTGTTGGAGGCTCCTGCCACGTGAATGGCTAGGAGATCCGCCTCCAGGCTGCGCATGAGGGACCATATGCGGAGAGCTTCCTTGCATAACAGCATGGAGCGCGTCCCGCCCTGGCGGTTCAGATAGTACATGGTCGTGGTATTGTCCGTCTGGACCCGAACCACTTGACCTCGTAGAAATGGAGCGAAGGCGGCGAGAGCTAGGCAGACTGCTCGGAGCTCCAGCAGGTTGATATGGCATCGGGACTCCCGAGGGGACCAGAGGCCATGCGCTCTGTGCTCCCCCAGATGGGCACCCCAACCCATCAGAGATGCATCGGTCGATAGAGACCGTCGGCTTGGGGCGGACAAACGGGATGCCCTCCTGCAGATGTGCCGGAATGGTCCACCACTGGAGAGCATTCCAAATCTCCTGGGTTACTGTCACGGGCTGGTCCAACGGATCGCAGCGTCGTGACCACTGGCTGGCCAGTCCCCACTGAAGGGGACGCATGTACCAACGGGCCCAATGGACCACGCTGGTGCAGGCCGCCTTGAGGCCCAGGAGGCGCAGGAAGTCCCAGGCAGGGCGCGATTGCCCAATCAGAAATGATTGGACAAAGGAGGAAGGAACCTCTGCCCTTTCTGCCGGGAGCTGAGCTCTGGCTCGAAGAGAGTCTAGTTCTGCCCCGATGAAGAGTATCACCTACTTTGGCACGAGTTCCGACTTGGCCTCGTTGATGAGGAGGCCAATCTGAGAGCAAACCTGGAGGGCCAGATCTCTGGACCGCTCCATCTCCATTCTGGAGGGGCTGCAAACAGCCAGTCGTCCGGGTAGGGGTACACCTGGACCCTTCGGTGCCGCAAGAATGCTGTCACCACTGCCATGCATTTGGTGAAGACCCTGGGAGCTAGAGAGAGGCCGAAGGGCATGGCCCGGAGCTCGTAAAGGGATCCCCCCCCGCTCTGAAGCGGAGGAATCTCTGAGACAGACGGATCAGGATGGGAAAGAATGCATCCTGGAGGTCCATTGAACAGAACCACATGCCTCATTCCAAGGATGGGATTATCTGAGTCACAGTGACCATCCTGAAGGTCCAAGACCTTAGGAACCTGTTCAGGTCGTGCAGGTCGAGGATGGGGCGCCAGCCCTCCGTCCGTTTTGGGACCAGGAAATACCCGGACACAAACCCCGGGTCTGGAGGAGGATCCGCCACCTTCCTGATCACCTCTTTTTCGAGGAGCAGGGCAATATTGGCTCAGCGGGCAGATAGCGAGGCTGCGGACCCCGTGGCCCCCCGAGGGGCGACGGCTCAAAAGGGTGGGGCCTGCTCAAACTCCAGAGGCAGGCCCTTTCCTACCACCTCCAACACCCAGCGGTCCATGGTGGTAGCAGACCAGGTGGAAAGGAAGTGGCGGAGCCATCCCCCAACAGGGGGAACCCAGGGGGGAGTGACGAGGTTGGGGGCTGCACCCCTCAACCAGTCACTAAGCAGGCTTGGAAGAGCGACCGGCCGAGGGACCTCCTGGGCCTTTACCTCCTTGCTTCCTGTTGGAAGAAGCCACAGGCTTGGGTTTGGGATGCCAAGCACGAGCCTGCTGGTGCTGTTGGGCTGGTTGAGCTGCAGGGGCCGAAGAACGAAAGGACTTATGCTGTTGTTGACGGCGGCCTTTGTCCCTCTGGGCGGAGGTGACCTAGTCCAGAGTGGCATTGGACTTTTCGATCCGCTGGAGGTGTCCCTCCACTCCAGGGCCGAAGAGGTCAGTCCCCAAGAAGGGGACGGCCGCCAGCTTGTGCTGGGTATCCGCTGTGAAGGTGGATATCCTCAGCCACGCCCTGCGACGCATAGCCACCGCGGCCGCTACTGACCTGGCACAGGAATCGCCTATGTCCAGAGCAGCCTGAAGCTGCTGCTTCGCCACCACCCTATCCTGGGCCCGGACCTGGCGGACCGTGGTCTGTAGGTCGGCCGGGAGATGAGGGACAACCTCATCCAGGGAGCCCATGAGGGCTTGGGAGAAGTGTGTCATCAGCACGGCCGAGCTGGCCTGTCCGAGGCAGGACGCAGCGTACACCTTGCGCCCGGCAAAGTCCAGCTTTTTGAACTCTGTCGGGGGGCTTATCCACGTCCCAAGCATTTCCAGAACGCCGGAAGACGCTGTTGGTGACTAACCCCTCGGCAGAGGGGTGCTCCGAGAAACCGGGCAAAGAGCCGGTAGGGACCGCATATTTCCTGGCCATCCTGGCCGAGGGCGCAGGACAGGAAGCAGGCGCTGCCAAAGCCTGCTGGGCTCATAATGGTCTCAGCCACCAGAAAGGCCTCTGTGGGGGAGTCCCCTCGGTCCAGTACCTCCGTTAGGGGATACTTGGCCCGTTTGGACATGGGCTCGAGCTGCATCCCGGTGGACTCTCAGATGAGTTGAAGCAGACCCAAGAAGGACGATGGACTATTGTCCAATGACTGGCCCCCGGAGGACTCCAGGTCGACCTGCCTGGAGAACAGGGAGGAATCGACATCGGATTCCTAAGAGTCTGCGAAGAGCTGCCTCGGCCCTGAGCCACCCTCCACCTGCTGAGGACGGTCCGGAGTGAGGGTGACAGACAACCTGTGGGGCAGGCCGTGACCCGACCGAGAATCCTTGATCGGTGCCCCAGACTTCGGTTGTGGAGGCGGAGTTTCCACCACAATCGGTGGAGCAGCCGGTTTCGGCCAAACAACTGGCCCTGGAATGGGCATCTTGACTGGGGCGAGCGGTTGCTTCGGTCGTTCGGGCAACAGCCACTTGATGGCCGGGGGCTGAACCGGAGTCGGTTTAGTCCCGGATAACAGTAACTGCTGCCACATGAGCTCCTCGTACAGTCGACGTAAATTACATCGAAGCCTCTCCTCATCCAAGGAAGAGGACGAGGAGGAACTGTGTCACCGCTTACTTCGGTACAGAGACCGAGACCGCCGATGGCGGGAACGGCTTGACCGAGATGAAGTCTGAGACCGAGACCCTCAGGGGGACCGAGGTGGTCTGGGAAGGGCGGGGACCCCGCCTTCCTCGCTCGGCACTTTATCCGGGGACTGCGGTCACGGTGCAGGCAGATCCTCGGGGTCTCCACCGGGGACCGGTGAAAGTGGGTTGCCGGCTTCTACCCAGTCGCACAGCCCGCCTGGACGGATCGAGAAAAATCTCGACTGCGTCGATGGGAGTCTCGGCAGGCTGGCCTGACGGGGACACCGTGAAGCCAGCGGCCTGAGCCGCAACTTCGACCGAAGTCGACGGTCGGCTGTCTGGGGAAGGAGACCTCTCCCACTAACGCAGACGGTGGGACTTACCCTTCAACTCCTTCTTCTTGAGCCGAGAAGAATGTCCCGAAGGCCCCTCTCCCTTCGTGGAAAGGGACTGACAAAGCTCCTTGAACGAAGCAGAGTATGAGGAACTCAGAGAGAGCGGGAGAAAAAGCCGCTGCCGAGGAGGAGGAAGATGCGGCCTGGGCCGCCTCCTCCTCGAGGGCGATCATCTGCTCGAGCTGCTCAGCCGAGCCAGCTGCCGGACACCGCCCAACGAGCCTCTTTTGATTTTACCAGCGGTAACGCTCGCGCCCAAGCTCAATCGCAGTCGCGCCGAGGAATGATGAAGACCGGTTTAGAAATCTCAAAAACTAGTTTTGGATGAACCGAAGAGTTAGGATCCAGTCTAAAACACAGAGTGCTAAGGAGGGAACCTGAGCTTCCAAGTGGTAAGAAGATCTGGCGTCATGAGGCGGAGCTGAGAGTTTTACTACCCGGGTGGATGGGAAGAGCCAGCTTGAAGACCTTCTGGCAAGATTTAAAGCAGCAAGGAACCTGCCAATAAGTGTGGATGAACAACATATCCATGTCCCTAGAAACGAACCTCAGGGTAAGGGACTTTAAGCACAGTGCATAAGATTTAAATAAAAAATATCTACATATACTATCTGTGCTAGCCTCCAGGTTAGATCAGCCCACAATGTGCAGCACGGCTTTTTCCAGCACGGGGCAACACTCTTACAGCTTCCTCCACAGTAAGAATTAAAGCCCCACCTCAAAACAGCCAAAACTGCTGTATATTAAATCAAGGCTCCACTCAGTAGTGCACAGGGCAACATAATTTTTTGATAACAGTCAGGCAAAATAAACTATCTGCATTGTTGGGCCGACTGATAAAGACGAGAATCCCTTCAGAAAAAAGGGGCCAAGATTTAAAATCCAGTAAGCTCTGTTCACAAAAAAAGCTGGCGTTTTTGGCTGCAGCATTGTGGCATACATGCACACCAGAGGGATACTGAGCAGGGGACCAGCTTGCCTGGGGAGAGAAGAGGCTACGAGGCCCTCCACGAACATCTGCACACCGGAGAGATATTGAGCGGTGGGGGGGGGTCCGAGGTTCAAGGCCTCCATGAACGGTGCACACTGGAGGATATTTAGCTGGTGTCCGCTTGCTTGGGAAGAGGGAGTGCAGGGCTCAGAGGCCCTCCACAAACATCTGCACACCAGAGAGATCCAGCGGTGTCTGGCTTGCTTGGGAGGAGGGCAGAGTCTCGAGGCCCTACACGAGCATCTGCACACCGGAGGAATATTGAGTGGGAGTCTGGGCTTGCTTGGGGGTGGGGGGAAGGCAGACATTCTCTCTGTATATAGCATGCCTGCAGCCCCGTCCCCTACTTCAGGTCATAAAACTGCTATTTTGAGGGGCTGCATCGCTCGACAGCTACTCGGCTTGTACTTGTAAGTCTTCTTCGAGTATATCTCCTCCATTAGGCCACACCACAGGACCAATACCAAAGCAGTCCCAAGTAAAACTGGGAGGATGGTGAATCTGATATACTGTATAGCAGGTTGAATTGGCATCCGTTATATTTGGTGGGAGTCGAACTGCTATATACTGTATATTTGCATCTGATAAAATTAGCGTGGACAGCTTACTCTTCAATACATTATTACGGACAATCAGCAGTCCATTATTTTTCACGGATCATCAGCGACAGCAAATATAGCGAAAAACAGATAATGAAAATAACCTTCTATACAGTACCTTCAGGACAGAAGGCCTTGCTTTACAGCAAACCCAGGGTCAGCACCTCTGCGGGAGACGATGTCCAAACTGTAATGTTTGCTGAAGGTGTGGACAGTGTTCCATGTGGCTGCAACACATATGTCAGCAGCAGAAACATTTCTGCAGCACACAACAGAGGTGCCCCTGTGGAGTGACCATGAACAGCACAGAGAAGTCCTTTACTGTACTTCCTATAACAGAACGTACTTCATAAGTACGTAAGAAAAGTGACAGCAGAAGGGGACCTTTTGGTCCATCTAGTCTGCTCTTTTTTCTTGCTACCACCCCCCAGCTAATTCTTTCTTGTCAAGTTTCCATAACACCTATCCCATGCCAACTTGAACTCCCTGTCTTAGACTCCACCACCTCTGGCTGCAGACTATTCCAGGGGTCCACAACCCATTCTGTGAAACAGAACTTCCTAGTGTTGCTTTTGAACCTACCTCACTTTAGCCGCATGCGCCCGCTGGTGTGTGCAGTCTCGTATGAGTGGAAGAGATCTTCCTTGTGCACCGAGTTTATTCCCTTAATGTATTTAAAGGTTTCTATCACATCTCCTCTGTCCTGCCTTTGTTCCAGCGAGTATAAGAAAAAATTACTCACCGTAGTAATCTTCTTTCTTCCAAAGTGTCCTTTAGCATCAGTAACTTAAAGCAGCCAGCTGACCAGGTAGTACTGCCTCAGAGGTGTGGTTTATGCTAATTAATCAGCATCAGCCAATCAGGAGAGACTTTTTGGGGGGGGGAGGTGCTGAGGAGAGACTGCCTGAGAAGGCAGCGACATTTTTTCAAAGATAAATGGGCACATCCCCAAAGTTATGAACCAACAGGAATTAAAAATCGTGCAAAAGCATGTATAACAATAAACTAGAGAAACTTTGCTTTAGCAAATTTGGTAGAAGACAAAGGCAGAGAACCTCTGAAGTCAGGTTGTCAGGGGAGGAAGGGCGGGAGTTGACTGATGCTAAAGGACACCTTGGAAGAAAAAAAAGATTACTACGGTTGAGTAATTTTTTCTTCTTACACCAGGGGTCCTTTAGCATCAGTAACTTAAAACAGACTACAAGCAATGTAGTTGGGAGGAGGGCAGAGAACCTACTTAGGAAAGAGACTCTGCAGCACCGCCATTCCAAATTTGGCATCAGATCTAGACTATACATCTAGGCAGTAGTTTTTAGTGAATGTGTGTACAGTCTTCCAAGTGGCTGCTTTGCAGACATCCAGCAAAGGCATGTCCCTAGCAGCTGCCACCGAGGCAGCTGTGCCCCTGGTGGAGTGGGCTCTGAGGTCCTCAGGAGGCGGTTTTTCAGCTTTGTCATAGCAGAAACGAATGCAAGAGACTGTCCCAATGAGAAATAGTTCTCTTGGTGGTTGGTTTACCTCTACCCACTTCCCCATAGGTAAGGAATAGCTGGGTGGAAGAACCCCTAACCTGTTTAGTGTGTTCCAAATAGTGGAACAGGGCTCTGTTAATGTCCAGGCTATGGAGTTTGTTCCCCAGGAGTGGACTTTTCAGTTAAGGAACACTGGTATGGTAATGGACTGGTTAAGGTGGAACTCAGATACCACCCTGGGCAAAAACTATTTGTCCTGAGCTCAACCTTATTCCTGTGAGGGATAATATAGTTGGGCTCAGTACAGAGAGCTTGAAACTCTGAAATACTCCTAGCAGAACAAAGTAATGGCTACCAGGAAGACAGTCTTCCAGGTAACATACTTGAGGTGGGCGGCAGCCATCCATGGGCTCAAAGAGAAGACTCCATGAGCTTGGCTATACACAGATTAAGGCTCCAACGGGGAACAGGTTCCCTAACAGGAGGCTGAAGGTGAGACAGGCCATTGAAAAACTGTTTGAACACCGGGTGGGAGTAAACAGATTTAGGCTTTCCTACTGAAAGGCAAGCCAAAATGGCAGCCAAATGCAGTTTGAGTGAAGAGGGCCTCATCAAGCCTAAGGGTGGCACCCTTTTGCCCGACACTCCAACGGCAAAACACTAAAAATGACCGCTACAGCAATAGTCGCTGTAATGGTCTGTTTCCGTGTTTCGCCTTCCCCCAGTGTCCAGCCCCCTCCTCGGACCAACTCCGACCTGGAGTTGGAATCCTAAAGCCCAGGGGGGGATGCGGTAGGCACAGCCCCCTACAGAAAACACTGGGGGCTTGGGAGGCACAATTCCTGCATCGGTACTGTGCCATCGCTGAGCGGGAGGTCGACAGGTTTACTGTCAACCTCACTTGATGCTTCCAAGTCTAAGGCCTGGAGATGAACCAGATAGTCCAACAGAGTGGTGTCAGAGGCTGAAAAGGAACTAGTCCTCTTGCCTTTACACCAGATGGAGAATCTCTTCCATTTGGCTGTATAAGTCTTTTTTGTGTTAGGCTTTTTTGCCATCCTCAGGATTTTAAGGACCTGTTTTGAGTACTGAGAAGCAGGAAACTCCAACTCCTCAAGAACCAAGCTTTGAGGTGAAGAGACTGCAGGTCTGGGTAAGTCACCCCTGAGTGGGGAAGTGTCAGGAGTTGAGTGGCTGAGGGGAAGGCGAATGGGCCTGCTGTGCCAGTGTTAACAGCAGGGGATACCAAACTTGCCTTGGCCAGTCTGGAGCCACCAGAATCATTAGTGCTGGTTGGAACCTGAGTTTCAGCATAACCTTGAAAATGAGAAGAAATGGAGGGAAAGCATAAAGGAACTTTCCTGACCAGTCCAACACTAGGACATCTGTTGTGAGAGTTCCCAGGACTGGTGGCCTGCAGCACAAGAGGGGAAGCTGGTGATTGAAGGGGCAGGTGAACAGATCTATTTCTGGGGTCCCCCATCTCCTGAACACTGTGGCTAGCACCTGATTGTTTAGGCACTACTCGCTGTGTCCCTGACTTATGCGGCTGAGGCATCCATCAGGATGTCATCTTTGCTTGAAAGGTGAATGGCTGATAAGAGTCACCTTGAGGGAATATGCCAAGTTCCACATCTTCATGGCCTCTGTGCAGAGGACTCCCGACCTTGTGCCACCCTGTTTATGTAGAACATACAGCAGTGGTGTTGTCCATCCAGACTTGCACAGAGTGGCCTCTGATGTGAGGAGCAAAGGATTTTAGTGCCAGATAAATGGCCCTGATTTCCACAAGACTGATGTGTGATGACTCCTTTGGGGTCCACGTGCCACTTACAGATGAACTGTCCAGATGTGCTCCCCATCCTAGCAGGGAAGCATCTGCAGTGATGATTTTTGTAAGAGGGGAGATCTGGAAATAACACCTACAGACAAGGCTGGCACAGTCCTGCCACCAGCACAGAGCTTGAAGAAGATTCTGTGTCACTGGTATTAGTTTGGACAAAGCACTTTTCTTTTGGGACCAGTGGGAGCGTAAGTGATACTGTATGTCCCTCATCATGTATATGTTTCCAGGAACTACAGCTGTCATGGATGCCATGTGTCCCAGGAATTTTAGGAAGCGTCTGGCCGGCCTTGGTTGGCCCAGAGTGAAAGGTTTGCCATTGCTAGGAAATTCTGAATTCTTTCTAGTGGCAAGACGGCCCTGCTCTACTTTGTGTCCAACTGTGCCCTATAAATGTTAGGAGCTGGGTTGGCTCTAAGTGAGATTTCTTTAGGTTCATCAGGAAACCCAAGAACAGCAGAGTGCTTTTTGTGATCGTGAGGGACTCCTGGACCTGACTGAGGATTTCCTCACCTATTAGCCAGTTGTCCAGGTAGGGATAAACTAACTCCACGCTTGCTGCCACGACAGCCAGGCATTTAGTAAATACCCTTGGCACAGACATTAGACTGGAGGGCATGGCTGCAAATTGATAATGCCCAGAAGGAAGTCTGAACCTCAGGACGTTTCTGTGGGACCACCTTATAGGGATGTGAAAATGAGCATCCCTGAGATCTAGAGAGACTAGCCAGTCTCCCTGCATGATCATTTTAGTATCATTATCCTAAATTTTGGTTTCAGGAGGTGTCTGCTGAGATACCCGAGGTCTAGGATTGGTCGCCACTCCCTGGTTTTCTTTTGGGTGGGGAAGTACTTGGAGTAAATGCCTTTGTTTTTCTGTAAGGCTGGTACTCTTATCCACCACCTTTGATACCAGAAGAAAAAATTACTCACCTTAGTAATGTTGTTTCTTCTAATGGAGTCTTGCTATATTATGACAATTGCAGTATGACCCAATCTTGGAACTGCCCCGGGGGTGAAACAGTTAACTTTTCCATGAAGCATGGAACTCTGAGCACGAGCTCGGTTAGGAAGCTCTGTCTGTTGTGCTTCAAACAAACTGTCAGATCTTTACGAGCTAAAACTCACTAAGGTTCTGTGTGGAAGCTGTAAACCTACACTAGCCAACTGGCTACTAACCTAAACACACATTTCCTGGTCTCAAACAAAGACTCAAGTCAGGAGACCCAGAAAATGAAAAACACAACACCAGTTCACCCCAAAAAGAGGGTGTAAAAACAACAAGGTGGGCATAAATGAGTGCCAACCCTGTAAGGCCCAGCCATACCCCAAAACGGAGGTTCTGAGAGGGGCAAGCAGGAGGGAGGAAACATAATATAAGACTCCATTAGAAGAAACAACATTACTAAGGCGTAGTAATTTTTTCTTCAAACAACATGAAGTCTTGCTATATTATGACAATTGCAGACTACACAGCAGTACCCCATGGGGAGGGACAGAACCTACTTAGGAATAGGCTCTGAAGAACAGCTGTGTTAAAACCAAGCATCACTCCTAGCCTGGATGTCCAGGGAGTAATGCTTAGTAAAAGTGTGAACTGTTTTCCAGGTAGCTGCTGACATATTTCTAGAATAGGAATGTCTCTGGCAGCCAGAGAAGAGCTGTACCTCTGGTAGAGTGAGCCCTCAGGCCTGAGGGGGAACTTTACCCAACTTTTCGTAGCAGAATTGGATACAAGAGACAATCCACCTGGCAATGGATCTTTTAGTGGCTGGCTTCCCTTTACCAACCTCGCCGTAAGTGAGGAACAGTTGGAGGGAGTCAAACCTGTGACCCTTGGTACGCTCTATGTAGTAACTAAGGGCTCTCTTCACATCTAAGCTGTGCAGCTTCCTCTCACCAGAGGAGGAAGTACACTGGAAGAGAAATAGATTGATTAAGGTAGAAATCTGAAACCACCTTAGGAAGGAACTTCCTGTTCGTCCGGAGGACCACCTTATCTCTGTGAAAGGAGATAAAATCCGGCTCCACTGACAACGCTTGTAATTCACTTATGCGTCTGGCAGAGGTGATGGCTACCAGAAACACAGTCTTCTAAGTCAAGTACTTAAGCTCAGCTGAAGACAAAGGCTCGAAGGGGGCTTGCATAAGCTGAGCAATGCAAACATTAAGATCCCAGGCAGGGGCAGGATCCTTGAATGGAGGGTTGGTGTGAAGCAACCCCTTAAAAAACTTGGAAAATACAGGATGAGCTGAAAGAGAAGAGGATTTACCTGCTGAAATAAAAGCAGACACAGCTGCCATATGCACCATCAGGGTAGCTGGTCTCAGCCCCAGAGAATTCAGATGGACCATATAATCCAGGACTGTGGGTAGATCAGCAGAGTCTGGGGAAATATGCTTTTCCGAGCACCATATGGAAAACCTTTTCCATTTGGAATTGTAGGTAGCCCTGGTGGAAGGCTTCCTTGAGGCCTTCAATATATCCATCACACCTTGGGAAAGGTGTAAATCAGCAAACTCTAACTCTTCAAGAACCAAGCCTTGAGATTGAGATTTGAGATTGGATACCAAACCCGTCCCTGGGCACAGGTTAACAGATTGTGATTCCTGGGAAGCGCAGGGGAGATGGACTGCTAAGGACAGTAGGAGTGGATACCAGGGTTGTCTGGCCCAATCCGGAGCTATCAGAATGACTTTGCAGGATTGGGATCTGATTTTGACTAGCACTTTGAACAGGAGAGGGAAGGCGTGAGAGAACTTCCTTCCCAACTGAGGGCTAAGGCATCCAGGGGAGAGCCCAACACTGGGGACCTGCAGCAAAAAGGGAAGTTGGTGATTGTCTGGGGCTGCAAAAAGATCTATCTGTGGGGTGTCCCATCTGGCAAATACTACTCCCAAAACCAGGGGATCCAGTGACCATTCGTGATGGCCCTGAGAAATCCTGCTGAGAGCATCTGCCAGGACATTGTCCTTGCCTGGAAGGTGGACTGCCATAAGGAGGTGTTCAAGAGGCCAGGAGACTACAACTTCATCGCTGGTGCACAACGCTGTAGACCGAGTGCCCCTTACTTGTTGATGTACCACATTGTAGTGGTGTTGTCTGTTCTAACCTGTACAATCTTGTTCTGAACAGATTTGGAAAAACTTGAAGTGCTAGAAAAACTGCTCTGAGCTCCAACAGGTTGATGTGGAGCAAGTTCCTGGGAGACCACAGACCCTGGGTGGTGAGGTGCGCCAGTGAGCTCCCCAACCCAAGAGGGATGCATCTGTAGTAAGGATTAGGGAGTGAGACTGAGTGACAAAAGGAACTCCTTGTCACAGGTTGCTCTGATCCTGCCACCACTGTAGGGCTTGGATCAGGGTTAGAGTTACCAGGATCAACTTGGTAAGAAGGTCCTTTCTTTGAGACCAAAAAGCTCTCAAATGGAACTGGATGTCCCTCATCTGAAATCTTGCTCCCTGCACGACTGCTGTGGAAGCAGCCATGTGTCCTAGGAGCTGCAGAAAATGCCTTGCTGGTCGAGAGACCTGCAGGGTGAATGAGGAGACCAGAGAGACTAGGGTATTTGCCCTGTCCAGAGGAAGGAAGGCCCTGGCCTCCTGTGTGTTCAGTTCTGCCCCAATGAAGGTAAGGAGCTGGACAGGCTCTAGAACTGACTTCGAGATATTCAGAAGGAAACCTAGAGAGGTAAGCAGTTGCTGCGTTATCTGAAGATGTAAATTGACCTGTTCTGGGGACTGGCCTACTATGAGCCAATCGTCCAGGTAAGGAAAGATGGCAATCTTTGCCTTCTTAGGTAGGCAACTGCTACTGCCAGGCATTTGGTGAATACCCTTGGAGCAGAAGTGAGGCCGAAGGGCATTGCTCTGAACTGGTAATGGCCTGAGGGAAGCTCGAACCTGAAGTACTTTCGATGGAAGCTTCTGATGGGAATATGGAAGTAGGCATCCTTGAGGTCCAGGGAAGCTAGCCAGTCCCCTGGCCTTAGAGAGGGTAAGATAATTCCCAGAGTCACCATTTTGAACTTTGGTTTTAAAAGGTGCTTGTTTAAGTATCTGAGATCCAGAATGGGCCGCCATTCTCCTGTCTTTTGGGGTAAGGAAGTACCTGGAGTACAAACCTTTGCCCTGGTGTAGGGGAGGAACCCTTTCCACGGCTCTGAGAGCCAGGAGGGTAGAGACCTCTGCCTCTAGGGCGAGTGCCTCTGATGGAGTTGCAGGTGGAAAAGATCTGGTTCTCAGCTTTGGAAATTTTTTGAAGCTGAGAACCAGTCCCTGGCTTACTACTTCCAGGACCCAGTTGTCTGATGTTAAAGACTTCCAGTCCTGGACAAAGTAAGCCAGCCTGCCCTCTATAGGTAGAGAAGAATCGGCCCTGGCAACCCCATCAGGGTGCCTGCTTGGCAGGGGCTTTGGGCTGAGGGGTGGGAGCAGGCCTGCTTGTACCCTGTCTGCCTCTCCCTCTAAAGAACCCCCTCTGGGCATAGGCGGAAGAGGAAGCTTGGGTTTGGTAAAAAGGCCTATGAAAAGGCCTGCCCTGCCTTTAGGAAGCTGCTTTTGAGGGTGGCCTGCCTTTCCTTGGCCTGTGCACTCCTATAGGTGGTCTATATTCATCCATTTTCTTCATGTAATTCTCTGTTTGCTCCCCAAACAGAGAACTGCCTAACAGGAAAATCCATGGCCTTAGACTGGGTATCCTGAGACAGGGTAGTACATCTGAGCCAGGCCATCTCATAAGAGCCACAGATGAGCCATGACTCTTGATGAAACATCATTAAAGTCCACTGCAGCATGAAATTGCACCTTGGATGCCTCAATACCATCCATAGCCACCTGTTCCAGTTCCCCTGGCAAGCTGGTCAGGGACTTGTTTTGCTAGAGCCAGCACAGTATCCCATCTGGATTTCTGGTACCTAGCAGCATAAGCCATATAATTTGCCTGTCTGGGTCCCAAAGATGTTGCCATATACTGTTTCTTTGCCATAGCATCAATCTTCCTGGAGTCCTTCTCAGGGGTGTGTGAAGCTAGGGGAATATTAGCCTTGTCACAGGCTGCAGCCTGCATTACCCCCACATGGCTGCATTGCTGAGTGAGGAAATCAGGGTCAGAACCTGATAAGGTATACCTCTTGTCCATCCTTTTATCCACAGGAGGTATAGTGTGAGGAGTTTTTTAAAACTTTTACTGTCTGTTTCTGAAAAGATTTGTGTAAAGGAATAGACAGTCTCCTAGAATCTGGAATAGCCATCATTTCTACATAGTCAGGCTCCTCTTGGTCATCAACAGCTTCCTCAACAGGGAGCTGCAGAGTTTCAGCAACTTTCCTATAAAAAATGAAATGAGAAGGGGACTCGGAAAGCCTGGGAGGAGAAACCCCTAAGGGTCTATCTGGAGAGATGTCTGGTTCAATGGGCACATCCAGATCTTCAAAACCATATTCACTCTCCTCATATTCCCCTTCCCCTTCCTCCGGTCCATAAAAATCCTCACAATCATAAACCTGAACCGGTGGAACCGGCCGAACCGAACGCCTACCTGATGGTGTCGGTTCGGTCGGATGGGAAAGAGACTGAACAATTTGAATTGCTTTAGCTATTTCTTCAGCAGCTGGAGAGAGAACTTTTGGCTCTACGCTAGCTGACTTTCTAGTCCTTTTTGCTGGAACCGGCTCCTCAGAACCGGCTCGTTTGCCCGAGGAAGTATCACCCTGGTCAGAGGGCACTCCCTCCGGTTGGTACCGAACCGGGCTGGCCATCCGGGTCAGCGGACTTTTTGGCCTCCCTTTCCCTGAGCCTACCAGCTCTCTTTTCTATAGTGGCAGCAGGGAAATTCTTACAAATCTGGCAATCTGAATTGAGGTGGTCAAACCCCAGACAATAGACACATGTGGTGTGTGGGTCAGCCTTAGCAAAAGCTTCCCCACAAACACTACAGTGCTGAAACCCAGTGGGTCCGGTTTTTCTTTTGGGTTTCTCAGACATAATGCCAGCCTAACCAAACTTGCCTGTTTATGGCAATCCGCCAAGCAAGACACCCTTATCGGTTCCCAACCGTGTCATGGGTCGTGGAAAAAACGGTAATGAAATCTGTTTTTTTTTTTTAGAACCGATAAGAACCGGGAACTGCACTCTAAAAAAGGACTAACAATTTTACAAACAACCTGATCGGTTCAAACCGAACCGATAAATGTGTACAAGTTCCACACAGAAATTTCAATGTAAAACCTATCTATTACTTACGTTACCACAGACAGAGCTTGAACCAACCGGTTGCGGTTTAATTTCGGTTAATTTTCACTGAAAACCGATAAAATAACACTTTTAAACCGACAAACGAACCGAGCAGAAGGAGAAATCTCCGGAGCAACTGTTCAGTGAGGAGGAGTAAAGAATCTGACAGTTTATGTTTGAAGCACAACAGACAGAGCTTCCTAACCGAGCTCGCGCTCAGAATTCCATGCTTCATGGAAAAGTTAACTATTTCACCTCCGGGGCAGTTCCAAGATTGAGTCATACTGCAATTGTCATAATATAGCAAGACTTCATGTTGTTTGAAGGTTGTTGACCACCAGTTCCAGCAGGTATTTTTCTGATGGGGTTAGGGGGGTTTGAAAAGAGAACCCCTTAAAACTGGCATCTTTTTAAAGTGAAGAGGCAGGCCCTTTTCCACTACCTCCAAGACCCACTTGTCTGAAGTCATGTGGGTCCAAGCTTGGAGGTAGTGGGGAGAGCCTGTCCCCTACTGGTGATGGGGAGGCGACCGAGGCATTGAAGTCAGGGCTTAGACTGAGATGCAGGGGCCTGGGAAGTGGCCGGTTTCCTCTGGCCTTTCCTGCCCCTTCCCCTATAGTACCCTCTTGTCTGAGAGTAGTCGTACTGAGGGGTAGGATGGGGTACTAGGGCCTGAGAAAATAACCCCTTCCTCTGCCTGCCTTGGGCTGAGACTTTTAGGTGGAAGCCCTTTGCTTAGTACTATTGCTCTGGCAAGTGGACTTGTACTCATCTATCTTTTTCATGTACTCTTCCGTCCTGGAGTCTAACAGAAGATTTGTTATCACTGGAGAAGTCTAGAGCTTTAGACTGGGTATCCTGTGTCAAAATTGGTGGTCCTCAGCCAGGCAAACCTTCTGAGAGAAATGACCTGGGCCATAACTCTAGATGCAGCATCACTGTTATCGTCTGCCATGTGGAACTGATACTTAGTTGCTTTCAGGGCAGTCTTAGCAGCTTCAATTGAGTCCTGAACCATAGACTCAGACTCCGATTGGGCAATGGCCAGAACCAAATTCCACAAGGCCTTCTGGCATTTTACTGTATAGGCCAAATAGGAAGTGATGCAGAGAAACAAAGAAGCAGAAGTGTAAGTCTTCTTTGCAATATAATCCATCTTCCTAGAGTCTCTGTCTAGAGACAAGGAAGACAAAGGCACTCCAGCTTTATTACGTGCAGCTTGCTGCACTACACCCTCATGCCCAGGGTGGACAGATAAAAATTCAGTGTCTGCTCTGGAGAGCTGGTATTTTTTTATTACTTCTTTTATCGACCCCAGGTAAAGAAGATGAGGTCTGCAACAGTTTCATGTTTCTCCTGAAAGCTTTGTAAACAGGGAGACGGAGAATGGAGACAGTACAGTTACGTAAGAACTTACTGTAACAGTAAATCTTCGAGAGAGGTTCTTGCAGTAGGTGCTAACAGGTAGGACTGAAGTCATCAGACGCCAGGACCACACGGAAAACTTTTAGCTAGCAATGTCTGGTGGGAGATCATCCACCCGGCATCACGTGACCAATGTCAGTGTGGCGCTATATAGTGAGCAGTCCCCATACCCACCCTCCAGTTCTCCCGCCAGAGACCTAGTAAGGTGTGACAGGAGGTAGGAGTGGGCTCCTAGAGCTGAAAAGCTGTGCTAAGAGAAAGAGCAGAAGAAAACCCAGGGGGGAGGTGGGAGGGAAAGCAGTACCTACTGCAAGAGCCTCTCTTGAAGATCTACTATTACGGTAAGTTCTGACATAACTGTGCTATCTTGCAATAGGTACTAACAGGTAGGACTGAGTCCCAGGCAGTCAAAGTCAGACAAGTCTGAGACATGGGAGGTAGGAACAAGTCTGCAGTAAATAGGGATCCTAGGACAAGAGTCTCTGACAAGCCTGCTCTGTGCCTAGGAGCACTGTCCAAACTGTAATGCTTAGCGGAGGTGTGGACAGAACTCCATTTGGCAGCCGCACATATATCTGCGGCAGAGACTTTCCTGAAACAAGCAGTAGAAGCAGCCATGCCTCTGGCTGAATGCCCTTTAACCTCCCTTGGAAGGGGCTTGTTATACTTCTGATAACAAAAGGTAATGCAGCTTGCCAACCATTTGGACAAACACTGTTTTGAGACTGCAGCACCCTCTCTTTTGGGTGCAAAGGAAACAAACAATTGGTCAATTTTGCAGACTGGCTTCATCCTGTTCATGTAATACCGAAGAATTCTATGTACATCCAGTGTATGCAGAATTGCTTCTCCCCAATTAGAATGCTCAGGGTAGTACACTGGCAATTGAAGAGTCTGATTTAAGATGGACTCAGAAACCACCTTAGGCAAGAACTTAGGATTTATAAGCAAAGACACCTGGTCTCTGTGAAAAATAAAATAAGGCTCCTTGCACATCAGGGCCTCATGCTCGGAAATCCTTCAAGCCGAAGTAATGGCAACCAAAACGAGCACTTTCCAAGACAGGTAAGCACATGTCACAACTTGACGCTGGTTCAAAAGGAGGCAGCGTGAGTTTTTCCAATATAAAATTCAAGTCCCAGGGAGAAGTAGAGCTCCTGACTAGGGGTTTCAAATGAAGAATCCCTTTCAAGAAAATTTTGGATACTTCCAGCTGAGCCAAAGATTTGCCACCCACTGGAATGTGGTAGGCAGAAATGGCTGATAAGTGGACCTTCAAGGTCGAATAACTGAGTCCCAGGTCAAAGAGGTACTCCAAGACTTGCAGAACTGGGCATAAGGGTTCCCACTCCTCGGATGTGGCCCATATGGAAAAAAATCTTCCATTTCATGGCATGGGTGGATCTAGTGGACAACTTTCTGGCCTCTACTAGAACTTGTGCTACTCTAAGGGAAACCCAAAAGTGAGTGGCAGCTATGTCATAAGGTGCCACGCATGTAGGTGTAGGGACTGTAGGCCTGGATGAACCAGGGTGCCCTGTTCCTGGGTCAAGAGCTCCTGACAAATGGGCAGAGGAACAAGAGGTTACACCGACAGCTGAAGCAGAGGGAACCAGATTTGCCGTGGCCAAAAGGGTGTGAGCAGAATCATTTGTGCTCCTTCTGCCTGAAGTTTCAGTAGAACCCTCTGCATTAGCAGAAGTGGAGGGAAGGAGTACATGAACCTCCCCTTCCAGCATAGAGACAGTGCATCTTGCCAGAAAACACCACGCCCTGGAGTAAGCTAGCAGAAAGTTGGTAGTTTTGCTTTGGATGGGGATGTGAAGAGATCTAGGTCTGACCTTCCTCATCTTTTGAAGATGTTGTCTACCACTGACTGTCTCAGTTCCCACTCATGGGCCCTGGCCCGAGTGCGACTGAATACATCGGCTAGTACCTTTTGTACTCCTGGAACATGCACCGCCATAAGGTGAAGACGGTGTTGCACTGCCCAGTACCATACTCTCATCGCTTCTCGACAGAGGGGTGGTATGAGCAAGTTCCTCCATGTCTGTTTATGTACCAGACGATACACATTGTCCGTCTGGATCATGACCAGCCACAGCAGAACAAAGTGCTGGAAGGCATTCAGCACTGCTCTCATCTTCAGTATGTTGATGTGGAGCGAGAGTCTGCTGGTGGCCCAAGAGCCTTGGGTCCTGTGAACTCCCAGGTGTGCTCTCCAACCCATCCCGGAGGCATCCATTGTTAGGGTTTGAGTGGGTAGATCTGAGCAGAATAGTACACCCTGTAGGAGGTTGTCCTGGTCCTGCCACCACAAACAGGTCCCAAGCCATTGGATTTGAGACCAGGATCTTGTGCTTCAGATCGTTGGATCTCTGGTCCTACTGTACTCTGAGGGTCCACTGAGTGACCCTCATATGAAGTCTAGCCAGGGGCACCGTGGGAATGGCAACTGCCATAAGGCCGAGAAGGTGGAGGACCGTTCTGGCCGAGGTCCTTCTCTAAGAGGCCATAAAGTGCGCCTGCTGCTGAAAAGTCTTAATCCTGTCCGATGGTAGGAAGCTCTCCCCTCGACTGTGTACAACACTGCCCAATAAATTGTAGGTATTGGAAAGGAGAAAGGTGGGACTTGGGGTAGTTGATCGTAATGCCCAACCATCTGAAAAGGTTCAGCGTCACAGCAAGCATTTGGGCTAGGCTGTCCATTGATGGTGCCGAAGTTGAAGTTTATTGTAGGAAAACTCCGTTGAGCAAGCTCATTCACAAGGAGGTCCTTTAACAGAGACAGGTAGTTAGACTGTATAATCACCTTTGACTCAGCCCTCATCTTTCACTCCCACATCAGTGCCCTCTCTACAGCTACCAATGTTCGGATTGGGTTATTATACTTGCATAGGGACTGCCTTCCACAAGATGCTCTCAGATTAGCAATTACCTCATCGGTCCTGTTGCTAGTAGGCTATGGTCTGCCTATCTTTGCTGCTGTTGAAAATACTTCCCTTACAAAAATCCAGCTCTCCATAAATAAGGCCTGCCAGCTCCTTATAGGGGCACCAAGGCGCACCCACACCTGCCTGTTATACTCCTCCACTGACCTGCTCAACACAGAAGAAAGGCTATGCTATCAAACCTGCCTCCTTGTGAAAAAAGACACTGCTCTCGGACTCTACCCCCCCCCCCAGGGTATCTGCCTTTCTCCAACGTGCATCCCACTCAGTGTCCACCCATAGTACAGACAAAACCTTGCTCACTGTCTCAAGGGTCAGGACAACTTTGGCCCAGAGAGCTTTCAGCTACAGTGCCCCCTCCTGGTTCAATGCACTCCCAACCAATATAGCTGATTGCGCCAAACTAGGCCCATTTAAGACTGCTCTCCAAAGCCACCTGATTAACTCCCGCTGCTGCAATTGCACGTAACTCCCATCCCCTCAGGACCAATGATCCCGTGCATGAAATGATCCCCAAGCTACTTCAGCCTTCGTGGGAATTATGTGTGGATTTCTCTGAATCCTGTGAGTCAAAAATAAAAAAAAATAAAAAACCGTTGCCATTGATTACTGTAATAAAATATGTCTTCACCTGACATGGTATCCATGTACCTATGATATGCCAGCATGTTTGCACCACTGAAACCTTTATACCACCAGTGAATGTTTGTAACATGGGTTGCTCTTTAAACTCTAATGTATTACTGTGTTCTATTGTTTTGTTTCTCCTGACGAGGTGCCTTTGTAAATGAGTCCTTGACTCAAAGGTCTGTAAATCAGATACTCAAATAATCAATTGAAAAAACAGTACAAATTCAAGCGCAGAATTATGGGCAAGCATTAATATGTTGCATAAAAATGACAACAACATAGGAAAATACAAGTACAGAAAAAATGGTACAAAGTGCTTGTTTTGGTAAAGCTGCTGCCACCACCGCCAGGCACTTGTGAACACTCTTGGTGCTGATGATAGGCCAAAGGGTAGAGCTTTGAACTGAAAATGCTCTACCTGAAAACAGAATCTGAGAAACCTGCAGTGAGGCGGGAAAACTGGGATGTGCAGGTAAGCATCCTGCATGTCCAGTGCACACAACCAGTGGCCCTTCTGCAAGAGTGGAATCAGACCTGGTAGGGATGGCATTCTGAACCACTTGTATTCCACAAAGAGGATCAGAGTGCTTAGGTCCAGAATTGGTCTGATACTGCCCATCTTCTTGGGAAGCAGGAAGTAGTGCGAGTAGAATCCTCTTCCTATTTGACCCGGAGGAAAGTACAGTTACGTAAGAACTTACCGTAACAGTAGATCTTTGTACAGTAGGTAATTACATATAGGACTGAAGCCGGCAGGCATCTGGACCCCACAGAAAAATTTCTAGCTAGCAGTCTCTGGCGAGGGACCGCCCCCACGTCAGGTGACCAGCGTCAGGCGACATCGGTATAAAGGGGCGGTCTCTCACACCCACCTTCCAGTTCTTTCACGCCAAAGGCCCAAAAGGCGAGACGAGAGAGCAGTGGAGATTTCCCTTCCTGGAAAAGGACCTGAAAAAACTAAGGGGGATGGAGGCTGGGAAGGTAGTACCTACTGCAAGAGCCTCTCTCGAAGATCTACTGTTACAGTAAAATCTTACGTAACTGTACTATCTCACTTCGAGAGGGCTCTTGCAGTAGGTAATTACATATAGGACTGAGTCCCAAGCAGTCTGGAACAAAGAGAAGAACACGGGAGGAGGAAACCACTCATAAGAGATCCTCTGGCTGAAGAGGACTTAAGAAAGAAGTCCTTGCAGAACAGCAAACCCGAAGCCGGCTCTACGGCGAGAGGCAATGTCCAAACTGTAGTGTTTCGTAAAGGTGAGGACAGAAGTCCAAGTTGTGGTGGCGCAAATATCAGCCGCCGACACATTCTTGAAACAGGCAGCAGAGGCTGCGACACCCCTGGTGGAGTGACCCCTGACCTGACCTGGCAAGGTCTTGTGATACTTGTCGTAGCAGAAAGCGATACAGTGAGCCAACCATTTGGACAAAAAATGTTTGGAAACAGCGTTGCCCTCTCTTTTGCTGGCAAAAGAAACAAATAGTTGGTCAGTCTTTCTGAGATCCTTCGTCCTGTTGGTGTAGCATCTCAGAATCCGGTCAACGTCCAGGGTATGTAAAAGATACTTCCCATGATTGGAGTGCTGTGTGAAAAAGACAGGCAGTTCAATGGACTGGTTCAACGTAGATTCCGCTACCACCTTAGGGAGAAACTTAGGATCGGTGCGCAGAGCCACACGTTCCTTATGGAAAATCAGATATGGAATTTTGCACATCAAGGCCTGAAGCTTGGAAATTATTCAAGCAGAAGTAATGACCACTAGGAAGAACACTTCCATGAAAGGAACTTAAGTTCTGCTGAGGCTGCCGGCTCAAAGGGAGGCAGCGTAAGCTTCTCGAGAATGAAATTCAAATCCCAAGGAGGGGCAGGAACCCGAATGGGGGGTCTCAGATGAAGAACCCCTTGTAGAAGGGTATTCGCGACCTCCAGCTGAGCGAAAGTTCTGTCCCCAAAGGGAACATGATAAGCGGCCAGAGCCACCATGTGAACTTTCAAAGAGGAATGACTGAGACCCAGGTCGAAGAGATAATGCGTGTAATCTAGTAGCCGCCCGACAGGACAGGAGAAAGGTTCAAAGTCTTTGGATGAAGCCCAAATGGAAAACAGTTTCCATTTTATGGCATAGATGGAGCAAGTGGACAGCTTCCAGGCCTCCACCAAGACCTCTGCCACTTGAGAAGAAACCCCAAAACGGGCTTGTGCTATGTCTATAGGAGTCAGGACTTGAGGCCCGGATGGACCAGGGATCCCTGATCCTGGGTCAACAGTAGTCGCGAAAGAGGAAGATGAATCTGAGGTTCCTCCGAGTACTGTTGCAGAAGAGAGAACCAAACTTGCCTGGACCAGAAGGGAGCGATGAGAATCATACCTTCTGAACTGAGCTTGTGCAGGATCCTCGGAATCAACAGAATTGGGGGAAGAGCATAAACGAACCTGCCCTTCCAGTAGAGAGACAGAGCATCTCTCCAGAGTCACCCGCGCCCTGGAGCGAGCGAGCAAAAGGTGGGCAGTTTTGCGTTTAGTGGGGACGCGAACAGGTTGACCTCAGGGGTTCCCCAACATAGGAAGATGCCGTCTGCTATTTCCTGGTCCATTTTCCACTCGTGAGGTTGTGCCGAGGATCGGATCAAGTGATCTGCCAACGAATTCTCTACCCCCAGAACGTGGACCACCGTGAGATGAAGGTTGTGTAGGGTCGCCCATTCCCAGACCCGCATCGCTTCCCGACAAAGAGGGTAGGAACGAGTCCCCCCGTTTGTTGAGGTACCAGACTACACTCATGTTGTCGGTCTGGACAGCAAGGTGACCGGGAAGCAGAAAGGGGTGTAGCGCTTTAAGAGCATACAACACCGCTCTGAGCTCGAGCACGCTGATGTGAAGCGACTGCTCGAGTATGGACCATGAGCCCTGGGTGCGCTGGGATCCCAAATGAGCTCCCCAACCTTCGCCCGAGGCATCTGCTGTCAGTGTTTGGAAGGGGGGGAGGAAGGCAGAAGGGAGCTCCCAGACAAAGGTTCTCCTGAGCCAACCACCAGTGCAAATCCCGATGCATCTGGGTCGAGACTAGCACCTCTTGGTCCAAGTCATCGACTAATTGATCCCACTGAGACCGAAGAGTCCACTGAGAGATTCTCATGTGGAGCCGAGCGCGCAGAACTATCGGAATTGCAGCCGCCATGAGCCACAGGAGGCAAAGGACCGACCTGGCAGGAATCAGCCTGTGAGAGGACAAGAAGCTTGCCTGAGCCTGGAGTGTGGCCACCCTGTCTGGGGGCAGAAAGGCCATACTAGTGGTCGTGTCCAGAATCGCTCCGATGAACTGGAGGCGTTGAGATGGGATCAAATGGGATTTGGCCCGGTTGATGGTGATACCCAGGCTGGTAAAAACCTGCCTAGTGAGGCAAAGGGAACGCAGGAGCTCCTCCCTTGACGGGGCTGCCAGGAGCCAATCTTCCAGGTACGAGAAAACCTGCACTCCCAGAGTATGCAGGTGGGCCGCCACCACAGACAGGGATTTGGTGAATACTAGGGGGGACCGAGGAAAGACCAAATGGGAGGGCCTTGAACTGGTAGTGGTCCCCCTGGAAAGCAAACCGGAGGTATTTGCGGTGGGAAGGGTGGATAAGGATATGCAGGTACGCGTCCTGCATGTCCGGAGCACACAGCCACAGTCCTGGCCGGAGGCGGGGCAGGAGACTCTGTAGGGAGAGCATCCTGAACCTTTTGTACTCCATGAACAGATTTAGAGAGCTGAGGTCCACAATGGGCCTCACGTCTCCTGTCATCTTGGGGACCAGGAAGAAACGGGAGTAGAAGCCTGTCCCCCGAAGAGGGGGAGGGACGGGTTCTATTGCCTCCTTCAACAGAAGGGAGGAGATTTCTTCCTGAACCCTGAGAAGATGTATGGGGGAGTAAGATGACCTTTGGGGGTTCTGGGAGGTTTCTGAAGAAACTCTATGGTGTGGCCCTCTGCTATGAGCTGAAGGACCCAAGAGTCGGTAGTGATCCTCTCCCAACCCGGCAGATGAAGGGAGAATCTCCTACCTACTGGGTTCCTCTGGATCGACCAGAGGCTGTGGGAGAGGAGGAGTCAGGAGGTGTGGGGCAGCGCCGTGGCTGGGCTCCGCAGCCCCGTTTGGAGTGGGGGTGGGGGGTCTCGCAGCGGAGGGGCCCGTGTTTGTTGGCCCGCTTTCCTTGTGGTGTCGCCCAGGGCCGCATGCCGATTTGAAGCAAAGCGAACTGGCTGTGCTTGAGAGGCTCTGCACATGGAGTCAACTCCTTGAGAGCAGTGCCCTTCTCTCTCTCAGTCTGGTAATGATGTCCCTGACATCACCACCTAACACCATCGAACCTCGGAACGGGGCGTATTTTTCTTAGCAACTCCATAACTGAGGGATCCTCCGGAGGGGACTTCGGAGGAGTCCTGGGTCTGGGCTTGTCAGGAGTGCGAGGCTCTTCTGGATTGGAGCTGTCATCGGAGTCCTCCAATGAGTCCAAAGGAGGAGACGAAGACCCCTCCCCACTCAGGAGAGGAACATGGCCCCTAGGGGGCAAGGTGCCACCCCCCACCTTAGACCCCGTAGCAGTGTCTCTGGGGTTGGGGGAGAGGAGTCTCTCACCCCCGGCGACGGGGATCTGGGACCAGGTCTGTCATCAGGAGGCGGTTCTTCTACCTCCCTGGTGAGCTGAGCCTTGGCCTCAGCCCACCATGAAGCCAGAGTCTCCCTCAGATCCGGTGGCTGAAGGGGTGGTGGAGGAGGAGGATACAGATACTGATACTGGGAGTATCTGTAGGGCGAGTATCCGTAGCCCGATGGCGGGAAGACCAGCCTCGGATACTGCGGCGTCGGGTACTGCGGTGCCGGATAAGACGGCATCGGTTAAGACGGTGTAAGATCCGGCACCAGGGGCTCTACTGGGGTAGAAGGTCCTGGAAGAGGCCCTGTAGGCGGGCCAGGGACAGGTGGCCCGGCGGGCGTCTGGTCCGGTATCGGGGTGACGTCCGGCAAGGGGACATCGGCTGGCGACGGGGCCGGCGTCCGAGGGTTCGACGTCAGACCATCCGGACCTACGGGAGGGAGGCCTGATGGAGGCGCCTTAGAGTCCCCAGTGGCGTCCAAGGGAGGTCCGGTGGGATCCTTCGGGTCCAGCTGGGGAGACGCAGGGGCCTCAGACTGCAGCAGCGAAGGCTGTGGGGAGCCACGGCGTCGGATAAGGTCAAAGGAGCCGGTGTAGGTTCTGTCGCCGAGCGACCGCTGGACAGGCCAGCGGGTGTCTGACCGGTGGGATCCGGGTGGCCATCGGAGGAGCCGACATCCGACTGATTGGACCCAGTGCCCGAAGAAGGCCGCGCAGGGCAGGTGACCCTGATGGGCGGCTTGATGACTGTGCACTGCCCCGAAGGGTCGAGCAACTTAGCGGTCGGCTCCGGGCGGACATCGGAGGAGCCAACGCCCGACTTACCGGAGAGGCTCGAACCAGAAGGCCGCACAGGGGTGGCCTTACTGGAAGCGGATGCCTCCTTTGTCCCAGAGGCTCCAGACTGGTCCGAGCGCGAACCAGCCAGGGGGACCGATGCAGTCTCAGACACCACCAAAATGGCCGTCGGGGAACGGTCCCCACGAAGGGGATCTTACCTGAAGGGCGGCGAACCCAGCCGAAGTCGCTGCAGCCACGGATGAGAAGTACCGGTCCCTCTCCTTCTTCTTCTGGCCCTCGGGGGAGGTGGAACCCTGTCGGAGCTTTTTCAGCTCCTTTTCCATGGAGGACATCTTCTTCTTTAGTATGTGAGCCTCCAGGGGCTGCTGCCTTCTTCTGCGGGTAGCCGCGTTGAACTTCAGGCAGTGCTGACAGGAATCCATGGGGTGGTCAGGGCCTAAGCAGATGAGACACCGAGAATGGCTGTCCTTGTGCGGGAGTTGGGCACCGCACTTGTTTTTGTGCTCGGACGTGGTAGGGGAAGACATACACGGCAGGTAAGAGAATCCTGACGAATATATTAGAAAAATCGAAAAAAACGACGGTAAAACTACCGGCTATAACTAACTGACGAGCAGTGGGACTTAACCGCGAGGCACTGTCGAAAGCAAGCAGCAGGAAAGAACTGGAAGGCGGGCGTGAGGGACTGCCCCTTTATACCGACGTCGCCCGACGCTGGTCACCTGACGTGGGGGCGGTCCCTCGCCAGAGACCGCTAGCTAGAAATTTTTCCGTGGGGTCCTGACGCCTGCTGGCTTCAGTCCTATATGTAATTACCTACTGCAAGAGCCCTCTCGAAGTAAGATCTGGCTCTACTGCTGCTTTTGCCAGTAGAGAGTATTTCCTCTCTTACTAAGGGGATATGACTGAGGATTATAAGAGTGACCTGGAGAATTTGCTGGAGGCCTCTCCATAAACTGTGTGGCCTTGAGCCACCAGCTGGAGTATCCATGAGTCCGTGGTTACTGTCTCACATCCTGGTAGGTGGCTGGCAAATCTGCCCCCTACCGGTTCCCCTGGGACTAGCTCCAGAGGAGGGAGGGGTCCCAGTGAGTCAGGAGGCGGGAGGGTGGAGAGAGCGGATCCCGAGGCTCTATGCAATTTGACCAGGGAGCCATACCTGCGAAGAGCCCGGCGTTTGTTCTGGCGTCGGTATTGGTGTGCCTCTGTTGGTGACATTGCTGCTCATGAAGGGCTGCTTGGAGAGCTTTGTGGCGGCTTATACAAACTGGACAGAGCGCAAAGCTTTGCCTTTGTCCTGCAAGTCTGTAATGATGTCTTTGACATCACCTCCAAACAAGACAGGACCTCTAAAGGGAGCATCTTGGATTGCAGTCTGTACCTCAGGTGCAAGGCCTGAAATTCTCAGCCATGTGCGTCTCATAAGGTTGACTGCAGTGGCTGTTCCCCTTGCTGAGGCGTCCACAGCGTCATAAGTGGCCCTCAGGGTGTGTCGGCTAGCCGATCTGACCATACCTGGCATTTCATCTTTCAACTCTGAGTCTGGGAGTTTCTCTATCTTGGACTCCAGTTGACCTAAAATAGATTTCTGGTAGGCCACCATGTGAGCAGTATAGTTCAGTGCCCTAACAGCCAAGGTTGAAGAAGAGTAGACCGTCTTCACAAATTGGTCAATGATCTTAAAGATTCCTTGTCCGGAAGAGAGGTATAAAGTGCTTAGGTTTTGCTGAACGATTGTGGGTAGCACTGATGACCACGAAATCTGCTTTAGGGTTAACACTGAGGTGGTCTTTACCTTCCAGTGTCTGGTATAAACGGTCTGCTTTCCTGGCCACAGGTGCCAGTGAAGCTGGTTGTTTCCAAATTGTGGAAGCCAAATCCTCATATGGCCCTTATCCGGGGCGGGATGAGGGTAGGCAATAAATCCAAGAGTTCCCGATGTTCTGCCAATCTCTGGCATTGGGGATCTTGGTCCACAGTATGCCAGTCACATGCTGCCTGGATTCTCCTGAGGAGCTCTGTAAAAGAGGGATCCTCAGGAGGAGATTTTGGTGACTCCCTAGGCTTTGTTTCATCTGGGGTAGGTAATGCATAGTCCGAAGAGCGTCTGTCACTATCAGAGTCAGACGTATGGGTATCGTCAGGTGAGCTCAATCTCGGTAGAGCGCTCTCCACAGGTCTTGAGAGGTCCGCAGGCCTCACAAAGTGTGGGCCACTGGATAGTGGAGGAGGCTCCACTGTCCTGCCAGACGTCGAAGACCTGGGGCCCGATGATGGGGGTGGTCCGAGTTGTGGTTCTCTTGTGGCCAGTGTCAGGTCTGGCAGAGACTGATGCTTTTCTAACTCCAACGTGAGCTGTGATTTTGCCTCATCCCACCAGGAGCGCAACATCGCCAGTAAGTCCACCTGAGGCTGAGGTGGACGTGGAGGCGGCTGATGCCCGTATCCCGGCGTGTCGAATACCCTGTGAAGTAGGAAGGAGGGTATCCTGGTGTGGGAATGCCCAGTGTTGGGTAAGAGAACCCAGGCATCAGGTACCCTGGTGAAGGATACCCCGGCGTAGAATATTGTGGCATCTGATACTCTGGAGGGTATTGCGGCGTCGGGTAGCCTGGCGTCATGCATCTCGGTGGAATGTCTGAGGGACCCAGCATTGGCCCAGAAGGCAGGGCCAATGAGTTCTGGCGTCGGCCCAGATGGCGGGGCCAGAGGCCCAGGTATAGGCCCCGACTGTGGGTTCAGAGCAGTGGGGCCCTGAGGGACCGGCGTGGCCTTAGGTCCAGCGGAGCCTCAGGCGTGGGTGGCTCCTGCATTGGGATGGGCAGTGTCCCACTTGGCAGGCGCTCTCCCCCTCAGTGTCCCCAGGAGGCGGCGACACCAGAGGGACCACCTCTATGGGTGGAGGAAGAGAATCCAGAGGGGACTCCGGCATCAGCTGCGGCTCAGACGTCAGCTAATCCAGGCTCCTCGACATCAGGCCTGTTAACGAGGCCTGCCGGAGGAGCTGGGGCTGTGCGCTTGGAGGAGCCGACAGGCAGCTTACCAGCTGGTTCGGTGAGAGTGCCGGAAGAGCTGGCATTCGTCTTACTGGACCCACCATTCTCGCTAGGCCTCAATCTTGAGGGGCCATGGGGTAGTTGGCGCCTCCTTTGCCCTGGAGGCTCCTGTCAGGGCCAAACCTGGGGGGGGGGGGCGCAACAGCTCTTCTGTAGCCACAGAGACTGCCGTGGAAGAGGCAACTTTCCCCAAGGGAGAAAGTACCTCCTTGTCGGGCCACGGGCTTGAAGGAGACTGTTCCCGCTCTCTCTCCTTGTCCTTCAGGGAAAGAAGATGCGCTTCTGAATTTCTTCTGCTCTTTCTCCATGGATGCCATTTTTTGTTTTAAAAGGTAGGCTTCCAGGGATTGCTGATGGTGCTTTCATGTGGCCTGGTTAATGCCTTGACAGACCTCACACTCCTCGGTCTTATGGTCTAGGCTGAGACAAAAGAGGCAGAGAGAATGGCTGTCCTTGTGAGGGAGCAGAGTTCCACAGCAGTCACACTTATTGTTATGCGAACTGGAAGACGTCAGAGACGACATGCACGATTAGATTTATAAAATGAAATATGAGAAAATACTGATTTTCGATAGAAAATAAATTATAAACACTCATCGAAGATGGCGCTTGACAGAAGCAATGTTCTCTGTGAGATCCGACGTGTGCAGGTCGACAGCGGGAAAGAACTGGAGTGCGGGCAACATGGGGACTGCTCACTATACAGCGCCACGCTGATGTTGGTCACGTGACACCGGGTGGGCAGTCCCCCACAAGACATTGCTAGCTAAAAGTTTTCCATGTGGTCCTGGTGCCTGGCGGCTTCAGTCCTACCTGTTAGGACCTACCGCAAGAGCCCTCTCAAAGTAAGATCTTTCATTTCCCTGTAGCCGTCATCCTCCCCTTCCTCCTGGTTAGACTCCTGGCAGGGTATCCATCAGGTGCTGGAGAAATGTTAACATAGATGAATGTTCCTCCTGATCCAAAGGGGAAGCACCAAAATGAGGATCAGGGGAAATGTCAGGCTCCAGGGGAGAGACTCCTGAAAGATTGTCTGGTGCATCGTAATAATTATCTTCATCATCATCCCCATAGGACCCTGCATCAGAGGGGGCGACAGAAGGGTGTTTGCTTGACAGGGCAGAAAAAATACACTCCATGCCTTGTAAGGTCTGGAAAACATGCCAAGCCTTTGCCACATCTTCAGCCGAGGGCAGCTCCTTCTGAAAATCAGGGAGACTGTCAGGCTGTGTGTGTTTCGACTTCTCTTTGTGTTTCTTAACCCCCACCTGATCACCCTTACCATTACTGGGAGAGACAGGAGGCAATTTTTCTTTACACACTTTTTGGTGCCACTTCATCAGTGGCAGAATCGGGCTTCCTTTTTGACCCAGGCACCTCATGAGTGCCCATGCTGTTTTTATTTTCTGAAGAAACTTCATCAGCACCTGATTTATTATTTTTGTTCTCTTGAAGACACTTCATCAGTGCCCCTTTTGGGCTTAGAGCTAGTGAATGCTTCATCAGCACCTCTATTACAATTTTTTGAAGGCCCCTCATTGGTAAGCCTGGGTCTTTTTGGGACTGAAGAAGACCCTTCCTCAGCCATCTCTAAGCCGCTTTGCTCTGTTTCTCAAGGTTTTGGAACAAAATTTTGAGCAAAGTGAACAGTAATGGTCTGGACCCAAACACTAAGCGCAGATCGTGGGTGTCCGCTTTGGCCACAATCCTGTGGCAATTTTTAAAATCTGTGGGTCCAGTCCTCTTTTTTGGGGATTTCTGACATGCCAATTGACAGAAATTGTTTTAAATCAAATGGTTTCACTACTGTCAGCAATGGAATGCAGTCGGTTCCCTCACGGTAAAGAACCACTATTCCTGAAGTAAAAACATTTAAAAAATCGTAGTTCCTGCGATAAAAGGTTTGAAAGGAACTGTCAAAATACGCAAACGCAGTTAAAATAAAATCAGAAAATACAGGAGGAAGCTGCAGAACCGACTGATAAACGCGGTTCCCGGGAACAGATGGGAACTGCGAAAAACTAGTAAAATACACTCAGCATAGTAAAAGGAAAGTAAACTGAAAAGATTTCACCACAAAAGTTCAAGAAAACTTGTTTTCTTGGTTAAGTGAGTGGAACACCTCAGAGGCAGTGTTGTTCAGTCATCGAAGAAAAGATTCTGGTGCCTTCTCAGGCAGTCTCTCCTGAGCACACCTCCAAAATCTCTCCTGATTGGTTGATGCTAATTAATTAGCATAAACCACACCTCTGGGGCAGTACTACGCAAGTTACTAATGCCAAAGGACCGCTGGAGTAAGAAAGTACAGTTATGTAAGAACTTACCGTAACAGTAGATCTTCGAGAGAGGCTCTTGCAGTAGGTATTCACATACAGAACTGACCCGCCAGGTGTCAGGACCCCACGGAAAAATTTCTAGTTAGCAGTCTCTGGCGGAAACCGCCCCCACATCAGGTGACTGACGTCATGCGACATCAGTATAAAGGGGCGGTTCCCCACGCCTGCCTTCCAGTTCTTTCCCAAGGGAAATGTCCTAACGAAAACAGTTCAACAAATGGATAAAAAGCTGGACGGGTTCTCAGAGAAATTTCTCTCTATGGAAAGCAGGCTTGACGCAATGGGGGGAAATTACAAAGTCCACAGAGGCCACAGCAGGAAAGGCCTTGGCCGCTACAGCTACATCATTGAAAGAGCAGGCTGCCCTGAGAAGTCACGTGGAAAAGCTAGAAAACTCTGTTCGAGCAGCTAACGTACAGATCCTAGGTCTTCCCGAGGAAACAGAGGGTGCCTCGCTAGTAATTTACTTACAGACCTGGCTGGAAGGATTATCTGACCGCCTGGACTTTAAAATAGTAAAGGCCTACAGGATTACACAGAGAATACCATCAGGGGGATTTACTAATCCAAGAACAGCTCTTTTAACGTTGAGATCACCTGGAGAAAGGGACAGGTTACTTGGAGCATTGCTAAGCAGAGGCCCGATTCACCTGGAAGAAAATCGCATTTTATTCTTTCCGGACATTTCATACGCCACCCGTATGCGAAGAAAGGTGTTTGATGGGGTAAAAAATTGCCTCTGTGAGCTGGACATTTCTTTTTCTTTGGCTTTCCCGGCATGTCTTTGCTTCACTGTGGGTCGACGCCAATATATCGCTTCACCGACATGAAAGAAACAGGAGCCTGCATCGAACGCATAGCGGCTAAACGGCAGCGAGAGGAGTGCTCCTCGGAAGAGGAGGACTCAGAGGGAGAGTGACTTTGACCAGGACTAACATTTCTCTGGTAAAGTGTTTGGCTTGTTTTCTGCAGTCATGTGAGTTTGTGCCTTCTACAGTTATACTCTCTCTCTCTCTTTTCACGGTTCCATAAGAGAGACAGTTTTTTGAGTTACCTAGATAGAAGGAACACTTTAGAGACTGAATAATACTTATAAAAAATATACATATGTTTTTTCCAGCTATGTCTACTCCATCAGGAAACACTGTTACTTTGTTGGGTATAAATTAGATCATTTTATTATAAGTGTGCTGCCTTGGTGTAAGAACTATGAAAGGGGGGTGGTGCATTATGCCTTAGTATTCTATCCAGATACTCAGGAGAGCCCTAACAGATTGGATTCATTTCAATCTGGTGTTTTCTCTATAACACATAATGGCACAAGCTGGTCTTGATGTAAAAGATTCATCTCTTCTTATAAGCACCAGTTGGATTTCTCATTTTCAATAAATGGCTTATCTAGAGGGCAAATATCTCCTGAAGACTGTAGGTGACACCATTTAACCCCAACATGATTAAAATGGGAGCTCTAGATTGGAGATCTCTTTACCGCACCATATTTGATATTGTAACTAATAGGCCTTAAAGTTCAGTTTATAAATGTTTTTCTAAGATTTCCGAAGAATACACTTAAGGCATTGGCTGTATTATGGTTCCTGAACTGAACTGAAAATAAGTTTACTAATTAGAATTTGTTGAATTAACCTTCAATGCTGTACCACCAGAATGGATAGTCGTAATCCTTAGTAATGTACTGCTGAAAATAAGTGAAATATACCTGTTCAGAAAATATGTACTTGGTATGTATATGTACTAAATGCTATAAATAAAAAGTTCAAGAAAGAAACAACATTGCCTTCTCTTTTACGAGCAAAAGAGACAAACAGTTGATCAGTCTTTCTGAGATCCTTCATCCTGGTGGTGTAGTATCTCAGGATTCGGTGAACATACAAAGTATGCAAGAGGTACTACTCCCCTTGAATGGAGTGCTACATAACGAAAGCAGGCAGCTCCATGGATTTAGTCGGCCTAGATTCCGCTACCACCTTGGGGAGAAACTTAGGGATGGTACGCAGAGCCACACGTTCCTTGTGAAAAATCAAATATAGGATTTTGCACATCAGGGCCTGGAGCTCGGAAATCCTTTGAGCAGAAGTAATGGCCACAAGGAAGAGAGTCTTCCATGAAAGGAACTTTAGGTCTGCTGAGGCTGCCGGCTCGAAAGGAGGCAGAGTAAGCTTCCCAAGGACAAAATTCAAATCCCAAGGGGGTCAGGAACCCGAATTGGGGGTCTCAAGTGGAGGACCCCTCTAAGAAAAGTCTTGGAGACTTCCAGTTGCGTAAACGTCCTGTCCCCAAAAGGAACATGGTAAGCCTAGATGGCCACCATGTGAACCTTCAGAGAGGAATGACTGAGACCCAGATCAAAGAGGTGTCGCAAGTAATCCAAAAGCCGCCCAACAGAGCACGAGAAAGGCTTGAAATCTTTGGAAGTGGCCCAAATAGAGAACAGTTTCCATTTCATGGCATAGATAGATCTAGTGGAAGGCTTCCTGGCCTCCACCAAAATCTCAGCCACCAGCGGGGAAAATCCGAATCTGGCTTGAGCTACGTCTGCAGGAGCCACACGTGCAACTGAAGGGACTAGAGGCTTGGATGGATCAGGGTCCCCTGGTCCTGGGTCAGCAAAAGATGAGACAGAGGAAGAGGAAGCGGAGGTTCCTCTGAAAACTGTTGCAGGAGAGAGAACCAAACTTGCCTGGGCCAGAAAGGAGCGATTAGGATCATGCAAGCTCCTTCTGAGCCGAGTTTCTGTAAGACCCTCTAAATCAACGAGATTGGGGGGGAAGGTATAGATGAATCTGCCCTTCCAGTCTAGAGACAGAGCGTCTCTCCAAAACATTGTCACACCATGGAGCGAGTGAGCAGAAGTCGGGAAGTTTTGCGTTGTGAGGAGACACAAACAGGTCTACCTGTGGGATTCCCCAACGTAGGAAGAGATCGTCTGCTATCCCCGATCCAGTTCCCACTCGTGAGCGTGAGCAGATGATCAACGTAGGTGGTCTGCCAATGTGTTCTCGATCCCCGGGACGTGAATTGCCGTCAGGTGAAGGTTGTGCTGCACTGCCCAATCCCAAACTCACATCGCCTCCCTGCAGAAAGGGTAGAAACAAGTTCCTCCCTGTTTGTTGACGTACCAGACCACACACATGTTGTCCGTCTGGACAAGCAGATGCCCGGGAAGCAGATACAGATGCAGAGCCTGAAGAGCACAGAGCACAGCCCGAAGCTCGAGCACATTGATGTTGAGTGTTTTCTTGAGCCTGGACCAGGAGCCCTGGGTCCTGAGAGACCCCAAATGGGCTCCCCAACCTTCACCCGAGGCGTCCGTAGTCAGCATCTGGGAGGGGGGAGCGAGGCAGAAGGGAACTCCCCGGCAAAGGTTCTCCTGAACCGTCCACCAAAGCAAGTCCCGAGCCATGGGATTGAAAACCAGAACTAATTGATCTAGGTCGTCCACCAACTGATCCCACTGAGACCGAAGCGTCCACTGAGACATTCTCATGTGGAGCCGAGCACGAGGGACTGTTGGAACAGCAGCCGCCATGAGGCCGAGGAGGCGAAGGACTGACCTGGCGCTGACCCGACTGCGGCTGGACAACAGGCTGACCTGAGCCTGGAGTGTGGCCGCCCTGTCCAGTGGCAGGAATGCCATGCCAGAGATCGTGTCCATGATCACCCTGATAAACTGGAGCCTCTGGGATGGGATCAGATGGGACTTGGCCTGGCTGACGGTAATTCCCAGGCTGGTGAAAACCTGCAGGGTAAGGGAAAGAAAGCGTAGGAGCTCCTCCCTGGACAAGGCTGCCAGGAGCCAGTCGTCCAGGTACAGGAAAACCTGAGCCCCCTGGGTATGCAGGTAGGCCGCTACCACCGAGAGGCATTTGGTGAACACTAGGGGCACCAAGAAAAGACCAAATGGGAGGGCCTTGAACTGGTAGTGGTCCCCCTGGAACGAAAAACGTAGGTATTTGAGGTGGGAAGGGCGAACAGGGATATGCAGGTAAGCATCCTGCATATCCAGAGCGCACAGCCACTGTCCCGGCCGAAGAAGGGGCAGAAGACTCGGCAGAGAGCATCCTGAACCTTTTGTACTCCACGAACAAGTTCAGGGAGCTGAGGTTGAGGATCGGCCTCATATCTCCCGACTTCTTCAGGACCAGGAAGAATTGGGAGTAGTAACCCATCCTCCAAAGATGGGGTGGGAAGGGCTCTTATCACCTCCTTCCGAAGAAAAGAAGATATTTCTTCCCAGACCAGAAGAAGGTGTTCTGGGGAGTAAGATGACCGGGGGTTGAGGAGGTTTCCGAAGAAACTCTGTTGAGTGTCCTTCCGCAATCAGCTGGAGCACCCAAGTGTCTGAAGTGATCCTCTCCCAACCCGGTAGATGGAAGGAGAATCTCCCTCCTACCAGTTCCTCTGGAAAACCCAGAGGCTGTGGGAGAGGAAAGGAGTCAGGTGGTGTGGGGCAGCGTCGTGGCTGAAGCCCCCGCTGCTTTTTTGGGTGGGGGGAGCTTGTCAGCCGGAGGGGCCCCAACGTTTGTTTGTTCACTTTCCCTGAGGCTTTGCCCTTTGCCGAGGATGTCTGCGAAAGGGACGACACTGAGCCCGAGGGGGTCTGTACAAGGAGTCGACAGACTTAAGTGCAGTACCCTTCTCCTGCAGATCGGTGATTATGCCCTTGACATCGCCAACGAACAGCACTGAACCCCTGAAGAGCACGTCCTGGATAGCAGACTGCACCTCCGGGATCAAACCCAACACCCAGAGCCTGGCATGACACCGCAAACCCACAGCAAAAGCCGAGCTCCGACCAGCAGCGTCCACTGCGTCGTACGTGGCACGAAGCATGTGCCGACTGGCCGAACGCGCAGATCGGACTAGATCAGCCACTTCCTGCTTCGTCTGAGACTCAGGAAGGGAGTCCAATTTTGCCTCCAACTCGCTAAGGATCGCCTTCTAGTAAACCCCCATATAAGCAACGTAATTCAGGGCCCGTATACCCAGAGTGGAAGAAGCATAGACCTTCTTCCCGTACTGGTCCAGAAGGCGGGATTCCTTGTCGGGTGGCGAAGAGCTCAAGTGCTTAGGGTTAGCCGTCCGACTGTGAGCAGCGCTAATCACGACCGAATCAGCTCGAGGGTGTGAATTTAAAAAGTCAACACCCTCCGGAGCCTGATAAAGCCTGTCCAACTTCCTAGGAAGGGGGGCTAATGCCGACGGTTGCTTCCAAATAGTGGAGACAAGATCAGTATGAGGTTCAATCCAGGGTGGCACCAGGGTAGGAGCAGTCTCTGGCAGATCCAGGTGCGCACCGAGTTTCTTACGCTGTAGATCCGGCTCTAAGGAGTGCCACTGATTAACTGCCTGGATTTTACACAGCAACTCCATAAAGGAAGGATCCTCCGGAGGAAACTTCCGAGGAGTCATTGGCCTGGGCCTGTCCGGAGTGCGTGGCTTGTCGTCAGCCTCAGAACAACCGGAGTCATCCGAGACCCGAGGAGGAGGAAGAAGACGCCCCAGCTAAAGGAATGGACCCTGGGAAGCCCACGGGAAGCGATCCTGCCATGCCTGAAACCGGAGGGCTCGCTATCTGGAGGGGAGGAAGGGGTCTCTTTGTCTCCGACGTAGGGGATCCGGAACCAGGACCAGCTTTGGAAGACGGCTCTCTACCTCCCTGGTGAGCTGAGCCTTGGCCTCAGCCCACCAGGAAGCCAGAGTCTCCTTCAGGTTCACCAGCGGCTGAGGGGGCGGTAGAGGTGGGTATCCGTCAAGCACGTATCTGTATCTCAATGGCGGGAAGCCTGGTGTTGGGTACTGGGGCACCGTGTACTGCAGCGTCGGGCAGGCCAGCGTCGGGTACTGGGGTGACGGATACTGCGAGCCTGGGTAGGATGGCGCCGGATAAGACTGGGTCGGATACCCAGGTACTGGGGGTCTGTGGGAGCAGAGGGCCCCGTAAACGGCCCAGAGAGCGGCAGACCCGGCATAGGTGTGGCGTCCGGCAATGTGATATTGTAGGGCGTTGGACAGGTCAGCGTCTGCATCCGAGGATCTGGCGTCGGGTCATCCAGCCCAGCGGGAAGGAGACCAGACGGCAGCGTACCCACCTCTCCGTGTCACCAGTAGAAGAAGGATTACCATCCCCAGAGTCCAAAAAAGGAGATGCTGGCACCTCTGAATGCAACGAGCATTGTGGCGAGCTTGGGACGATGGAGAGGCCCGGAGGGACCGGGGTCGGCTCTAACACCGAGCAGACGTTGGAGGAGCAGGCGCCAGACTTATCGGGGGATCGGGCGGGGCGTCAGAGAAGCTAGCGCCAGACGAAGGCCGCTGGGCGAGAGGCAGCCTTGGCGGTGCTTTGAGGCCGTGCGCTACGCCGGAGGGTCAGGCATCTTAACAGCCTTACCTGGGCGGGCGTCAGAGGAGCAGACATCCAACTTATCGGGCCCGCTCAAACCAGAAGGCCGCATGGTGGCGGTCTTACTGGGAGCGGCTGCCTCCTTAGACCCAGAGGCTCCTGAAGGGCCCGAGTGCGAGCCCGATGGGAGGGCCGATGCCGCCTTGGAAGCCTCCAAGACGGCCGCCACTGAACTGCCCCCGGGAGAAGTATTACCTGCAGCACCGCTGACTCCAACCGAGGCTGCAGTGACCAGCTTGAAGAGGAATTCCAGTCCCGTGCTGCCTTCTTGTGGTGGCCTCCGAGAAGTAGACGACACCTGAGTTTTTCAGCTCCTTTTCCATGGAGGTCATTTTGAGCTTGAGAACGTGGGCCTCCAGGGACTGCTGCCTCCGTTTTCGGGTGGCTGCATTAAACTGTCGACAGAGCTGGCACTTCGACGGGATGATCGAGGCCTAGACAAAAAAGGCACTGGGAATGTCCGCCCTTATGCAGGAACTGGGCGCTGCAAGAATCACACTTGTTTTTGTGCTCGGAGGGAGTCTGGGACGACATACACGGCCAGCTGTAGGTAAGGCTGATGATAATCTGGAAAAAGGATGAAAATAGACGGTACAAACTACAGACGATCGACTGCGAAGCAGTGAACTTTACCGCGAGGCACTGCACAAGCTAACGGCGGGAAAGAACTGGAAGGCAGGTGGGGGACTACCCTTCATACTGACGCCGGTCACCTGACGTGGGGCAGTCCCTGCCAGAGACTAGCTAGAAATTTTTCCGGGCTCCTGACGCCTGCCGGCTTCAGTCCTATTTGTAATTACCCACTGCAAGAGCCCTCTCGAAGTAAGATCAACCGCGAGGAGAGCCAAGAGGGCATAAAGGACTGCCTTCAGCTCAAAGACATTTATATCGGTGTGTGCGGTTGGGTGCTGCCACAAATTTGAAATAAATTATATTACGTTGAATGTTCCCTAGCAGTGGGATTTATTTCAACCTCTACAGCACCAGTAGCTGTATGTGTTTTTTTGCTTGCACTTATATGGAGCATTTTTTTGAACTGAGACCAGCTGCCCTCAGTCCGGTGGGGCCCAAGATGGGCACCCCAACCTGCCCCTGATGCATCCGTCGTCAGGGTCTGGATGGGAGGGGTTATACAGAATGGGATCCCCAGATTGAGATGTTCTGGAACCGTCCACCATTGCAAGTCCCTGACCATAGGGTCAGACACCAGGATTTCACGATCCAGGTTGTCCTGAGACTAGTCCCATTGAGACCGCAGGGTCCACGGAGAGATCCGCATGTGGAGACGAGTGGGACGGTCGGGATAGCAGCTGCCATCAGGCCGAGAAGACGAAGGACCTTCCTGGCTCTGACCCTTCTGAGACTCAATAAGAGCCGAGCTTGGTTTAACAGCGTCTCGGCTCTGTCCGGGGGTAAGAAAGCCTTGCCCAGAGTCGTGCTCAACACTGCCCCTATGAACTGCAGCCGTTAGCAAGAGATCAGATGGGACTTGGCAGGGCTGACTGTAATCCCCAGGTCAGAGAACACTTGAAGGGTGAGGGAAAGGGAGCCCAAAAGTTTCTCCCTGGACGGGGCTGCCAGAAGCCAGTCATCCAAGTAGGGGAAGACTTTGACCCCCTTGGTACGCAGGAAGGCCTCCACCGCCGCCACCACCACCACCAGGCATTTGTTAAATACTTGGGGGGCAGAGGACAGACCAAAGGGAAGGGCCTTGAACTGGTAGTGGGACCCCTGAAAAAAAAACAGAGGCATTTGTGGTGGGAGTGGCAAACCGGGATATGGAGGTAAGCATCCTGTATATCCAGGGTGCATGGCCACAGTCCCAGCCGAAGCATGGGGAAAAGGCTCTGGAGGGAGAACATTCAAAACCGTTTGTACTCCACAAACTGAGGGAGCAGAGGTCGAGAATGGGCCTCAGGTCCCCGATTTTCCTTGGTACTATGAAGAAGTGAGAATAGTAACCTGTCCCCTGAAGGTGGGGAGGACGGGTTTAAATGCCTCTTTTAGCAGAAGAGAGTGGATTTCTTCCAGTACCAACTGCAGATGAGTGTGGGAGTACAAGGAGGGAGGGGGTGGTCTGCGAGGGTTTTTTTGAATGAACTCTATCAAGTGTCCTGCTGCAATCAGCTGGAGCACCCAGGCATTTGCCGTTATCCTCTCCCAACCCGGTAGATGGGAGGAGAATCTTCCCCCCACCGGTTCCTACTAACTAGGCAGAAGCAGTGGGAGAGGGAGAGAGTCAGGAGGCGGGGGCAGAGTAGTGGCCGAGGCCTCGGGAGCTTTCTTGCTGAGGTGGGGGGAGGCCTTGGCAGCTGATGCGGCTTTGTATTTGTTGGGACGTTGGGGTTAATCCATGGGCCTTTGGCGGTTGAGGCTTGAAGGACCGTTTCTGCCTCTGAGAGGGTTTGTACACTGTCTGAACAGACCTTTATGCCAAACCCTTCTCCTGTAATTCGGTGATGAAGTCGTTGACATCACCACCAAACAGCTCAGACCCTCTGAAGGGAGCATCATGGATGGCTGACTGCACTTCAGAGGCCGAACCTGACACTTGGAGCCAGGCATGATGCCGTAAGGATACGGCGAAGGCCGAGCTCCTGCCTGCAGTGTCCACCGCATCATATGTAGCACAAAGCACGTGTCTACTGGATGAGCACGTGGAGTGGACAAGATCATGCAGTTTCTGCTTTGTTTGCAAATCTGGGAGGGAGTCCAGTTTTGATTCCATCTGACTAAAGACAGCCTTCTGGTAGTCCCCCATGTGGCCGTCGTAATTGAGGGCCCTCATGCCCAGAGTGGAAGAAGCATAGACCTTCTTCCCATACTGGTACAGAAGACAGGACTCCTTGTCGGGGGGGAATGAGCTGAGATGCTCAGAGTTGGCGGATTGTCGTGTGCGGCGCTAATCACGATCAAATCGGCCTTGGGGTGAAGGACGAGAAAATCCTTCACCTCAGGAGCCTGATATAGCCCGTCGGCCTTCCGAGGAAGGGGGGTTAACAAGCAGGGTTGCTTCCAAATAGTGGAGACAAGTTCCTCGTGAGGCTCTATCCAGGGTGGAATCAGGGTGGGAGCAGTCTCCGGGAGGTCCAGATGGGCCACAAGCTTCTTACGCTGGGGGTCTGGCTCCACGGATTGCCACTCGCAGGTGGCCTGGATTTTCTTCAGCAGCTCCAGAAATGAAGATCTTCCGGAGGGGACTTCGGAGAACCTTGCGGCCTGGGTCTATCTGGAGTGTGGGGCTTGTCCTCTAGGTTAGAGCGTCCGGAGTCCAGATCGGACTCTGAAGACTTTGATGAAGGAGAAGAAGAATCCTCCCTAGGAGGAGGAGGAGGAGGAGGATCGCCGTCTCTGGGGGTTCTCCAGGGAAGCATGTCCTCCCTGGCCCGAGAACCAGATGGTTCAGCTCTGGTATCAGGCAGAGGTAAGGGAGCCTCTTCTCGTCGACGCCGGGGGTCCAGTGTTGATAGAAGTTTCTCGACCTCATGGGTAATCTGAGTTTTGGCTTCAGCCCACCAGGAGGCCAAAACCTCCCTCAGGTCCACCTGAGGCTGCGGGGCAGGTGGAGGAGGCGGGGCTCAGAGGGGAACCCGTAATAGGAGTACCCATAACCTGATGGCGGGAGACCCGGCAACAGGTACCGAGGTGCCGGGTAGTGCGGCATCGGGTAGCGTGATGCCAGGTACTGAAGAGCTGGATACTGCAGCATCGGGTACCCTGGCGCTAAGGGCTCCAATGGAGTCAAAGGTCCTGGCGTCGGCCCTGCAGGCGGACTGGACGGGTCAGGTGTCAGCCCGGAGGGAGTAGGGCCCGAGGGGGGACCCACCGGAGGGTCCCGGAGCCCAGATGGCTCTGACGGTGTATCGTCAAGAAGCGGAATGTCGGAGGGTGACGTTGGGTTGTCTGACTGGTCTGGCGTCTGAAGGTATGGTATCGGGGGAGGGGCGCGCACCTCCCAACGGCAGCATTCCAGACTCGACCCCAGCCGGGGAAGAAGGAGTGAGCTCCTCGTGAGGAGACGCAGGAACCTCGCTGGGCAATGCAACGGGTGTGCGATGCAGTGACTCTCAGACAACCAACTTATCAGCCGTGTCCGGGTGGACGTCAGTGGGACCGATGTCCAGCTTACTGGATGCACTCTGACCAGTAGGCCTGGGTTTAGAGGCTGTGGGCCTCCTTTGCCCGGAGGCTCATGTCGGGCGCAAGCCGGCTTAGAAACCACTAAGGTGGCTATCAAAGGACGATCCCCCGGAGAAGTTACCTGGAGGGCTGCGATTGCTGAAGTCATGGCCGCTGTGGATGGTGTGTCCCGGTGTTTCTCCTTGTCCCTCTTTTTCTTATTATGGCCCTCTGGAGAAGTAGATGCCTGCCTCAATTTCTTTAGTTCCTTTTCCATGGATGCCATTTTCTTTTTGAGTAAATGGGCTTCCACAGACTGCTGCCTTAGTTTCTGGGTAGCAGGACTGAATTTTCGGCAGTGCTCACACTCATCCACGCAGTGGCCTGGGCCCAGACAGAAGAGGCAGAGGGAATGGCCGTCCTTATGAGGGAGCTGGGATTCACATGAGTCGCATTTGTTTTTATCCGAATCCGATGGCGTCGGGGACAACATTCATAGCGAGGTAGTAATACACAATTATCAGAATAATGTAGAAAAACATCGAAAAGGCTTATATTTATCTAAAATGGTGAGATAAGAGAGCGCTGTTCTTCTGCAAGGTACTATTGCAAGTCGAAGGCGGGAAAGAACTGGAGGGTGGGTGTAGGGACCACCCCCTTTATACTGACGGCTGTCGCCGGTCACCTGACGTGGGGGCGGTCCCCACCAGAGACTGCTAGCTAGAGATTTTTCCATGGGGTCCCAACGCCTGGCGGCTTAGTCCTACTTGTGAATACCTACTGCAAGAGCCCTCTCGAAGTAAGATCTTAGGGTTTGTACACAGAGCCACCCAGTCTCTGTGGAAAATCAAATAATGCTCTTTACACATCAGGGCCTGAAGCTTGGAAATCCTTCAAGCAGAAGTAATAGCAACTAAAAAGAGCACTTTCCAAGAAAGATAATGCATGTCGCAACTCGCCGCCAGTTCAAATGGAGGCAGACTAGGTTTTTCAAGAATGAAATTCAGGTCCCATGGAGGAGCTGGGCTCCTGACTGGTGGTTTTAAACAGAGGATCCCTTTCAGGAAGGTTTTGGATACCTCCAACTGAGCCAAAGTCTTGCCATTCACCACAGTGTGGTAGGCTGAAATGGCAGACAAATGGACCTTAACAGTAGAGAAGCTTAGCCCAAGGTCTGATAGGTGTAGCATATACTCCAGGATCTGTGGTATAGGGCATGAGAAGGGATCCCAACCATTTGACGTGGCCCAAATGGAAAATCTTTTCCACTTCATCACGTAAGTGGATCTGGTGGATGGCTTTCTGGTCTCCACTAGTACCTGAGCCACTCTGGGAGAGACTCCAAAACGAGAAGCTGCTACGTCAGCAGGTGCCATGCTGAAGGTGAAGGGATCTGAGGTCTGGATGGACCAGGGTGCCTGGTTCCTGGGTCAAGAGGTCCTGGCAGATGGGAAAAGGAACTGGGGGTTCCAGCATCAACTGCTGAAGCAGAGAGAATCTAATCTGGCGCAGCCAGTAAGGGGTGATCAGTATCAAGCATGCCCCTTCTTTCTGCAGTTTCAGCAGTACTCTCTGCACCAGTAGAAAGGGAAGGAATGCCTATAAGAACCTCCCTGTCCAGCAGAGAGGCAGTGCATCTCGCCAGAAAACACCATGCGCAGGAAAGCGAGCAGAAACTGGGTAGTTTTGCGTTGGATGGGGATGCAAACAGATAGAGGTCTGGTCTGCCCCAGAGGTCGAAGATTTCTTCCACCACTGACTATCTCAGTTCCCACTCATAAGCCCTTGCTTGGGTGTGGCCGAGACTATCCGCTAGGATGTTTTGAATGCCTGGGACTTGCACTGCCATGAGATGAAGGCTGTGCTGGACTGCCCAGAACCATACACGCATTGCTTCCTGACACAAGGGGTACGAGCACATGCCTCCTTGTTTGTTCAGGTACCAGACTACACTCATGTTGTCCGTCTGGGTCAGGAGAGGTCCTGGTCTGAGGAGTGGCTGGAAAGTCTGCAAGGCATACAGCACTGCTCTCATTTCTAGCAGACTGATGTGTAGAGGCAGTTCTCTCTGAGACCAGGACTCCTGCGTCCTGTGATCTCCTAAGTGAGCTCCCCAACCCAGCCCCGAAGCGTCTGTCGTCAGGACCTGGGTAGGGGGAAAGTGATGGAAAGGGACTCCTCTGTTGAGGTTGTCCAGGTTCTGCCACCAGAGGTGATCTCAGGCCATAGGGTTGGAGACCAAAATCATGTGATCCACGTCATCCGACCTCTGATCGCACTGTACCTGAAGTGTCCACTGCGTGACCCGCATGTGGAGTTTGGCTAGGTGGACTGTCGTGATGGCTGCTGCCATGAGGCCTAGTAAGCAGAGGACAGACCTTGCCGAGGTCTGATGCTGGGAAGCCACAAGAGTGGCTTGCCTTCTCAGGGTCTCCACCCTGTCCTGGGGGAAGGATGCCCATCCCTGGACCATATCCAGTACTGCCCCCCCCCCCCAAATGAATTGCAGGCATGTGACGGTGAAAGGTGGGACTTGAGGTAGTCGACTGTGATGCCCACTTGATTGAAAAGATCCAGGGTAATGGACAGGGAGGCAAGCATACTGTCCCTCGATGGGGCAGACAAGAGCCAGTCGCCTAGGTATGGGAAAACATGGATGCCCTGGTGACACAAAGCGGCAGCCACCACTGCTAGGCACTTCGTGAACACTCTGGGTACTGACGAAAGGCCAAAGGGGAGAGCTTTGAACTGAAAATGCTCCCCCTGGAATGTAAATCTGAGAAAGCAGCAGTGGGATGGAAAAATAGGGTTATGCAGGTAGGCATCCTGTATATCCAGGGCACAGAGTCAGTGTTCCTGGAGTAGCAAAGGAAGGAGGCCTGGAAGTGTTAGCATACAGAACCTCTTGTACTCTAAGTACAGGTTGAGGCTGCTCAGGTCCAAGATCGGCTGAAGGTCACCCATCTTTTTGGGCCAAGGGACAGATGGATCTGGAAGGCCTGTGAAGCACATAGATTGGCTCTCATTTCAAGGATGTATATGTGGAGGCAGTCTCCATGTCAGTCCACGCTCCTTGAGGCTGATGAGGCCTCATATGAGCCCCCAGCCCACCCCAAAGCGTCTGTGGTGAGGATCTGATGAGGGAAGGAATGAGGAAGGGAATGCCTTTCAACTGGTTGCTGGGTTCCACCCACTCTAGCAGCACCTTTTTGACTAGACAGGAGACCAGAACTTGCTGTTCTAGGTCTTCAGTGCATTGGTTCCACGGGACCCTCAATGTCCACTGGGGAATCCGCATGTGCAGCCTGTCTAAAGGTACCGTGACGACAGCTGCAGCCATCAAGCCCAAGAGCCTCAGGAAGGTTCTGGCCGTGACATACTTGCTGTTGTACAGCAGCTGGGCCTGACCCATCAGGCAGTCCACCATGTCCTGTGGCAAGAATGCAAAGCACTGAGCCATGTCTATTACTGCCCCTATGTACTGTAAATACTAAAGGGGTTAAGATGGTCTTGGGCAGACTGACCGTGATTCCCAGGGCATCAAACTACCACCTGGTATGCTCTAGAGTCTGGATCAGTTGCTCTCTGGACTGTGCTTTGAGCAACCAGCCAGCCAGGTAAGGAAAGACGTACAATCCCTACCTCCCGAGGGCTGCTGCTACCTCCGCCAAGCACTGGTAAAGACCTGCAGTGCAGAGGACAAGACAAAGGGTAGTGTTTGAAACTGGTTATGCCCCCAACCTGGAACCTGAGGTACTGCCTGTGGGGAGCACATACCTTGATATGCAGGTGTGCATCCTGCAAGTTGAGGGGAGCATATCCAGTCCTCCCTGGTGCAGCAGTGGCAGCAGGCCACAAAGGGTCACCATCCTGAACTTCTTGTACTGGATGTAGAAATTCAGGTTTCTCAGCTCTAGGATGGGCTGTTAATCCCCTGTGGATCTGGGGACTAGAAAGAAGCGAGAATGCAACTCCCTGATCCTCGAGGACATGTTCTATGGCCCTTTTCTACAGCAGCGTGCGATTTCCCCCAGCTGCACTGGAATGTGGTCTGGAGGGTAGTTTGAATGAACTGGAGGTAGATCTGGAGGCTACTCCATAGGTTCTAGAGTGTGGCCTTGCTCTATGAGCTGCAGGACCCAAGCATCTGTAGTGATCTCCCTCCAACTGTCCAGGTGAAGGGAGAAACGACCCCCTACCACAGTCTCCTGTAATGCGGGAGGGTTGGGGTCTGGCAATGAGTCATGCTGAGGTAGTCATGCCAGGGCTGTACCACCACCTCTGGGGGCCTTCACAGTGGTGGAGGTAGGGGTAGGCAGGGCTGTGGCTGCCCGTTTGCCCAAAGGTCTGGTGCCCTGCTTAGGCTTATGGTAGACACGAAAGGGCACCTTCTGGCCACTTTTTGACTGGGTGTGGTATAGATAGTGGACTGACTACAGAGTCCTGACTGAGGCCTGCAGGTCAGAAAGTATGTCCTGCGCATCCTCCCTTAAGAGCCTGTTGCCTCTGAAGGGGGTCATTCAGGATGGACTGTTGTACATCAGTAGCAAATCCAGACACCCTAAGCCAAGAATGCCTTCTCAGGCAGATGCCCTCCGCAGCTGCTCTAGGGGAGGCATTAGCAGCATCACAGGCAGACCTCAAAAGATGCTTGCCCACATCTGACCCAGACTGGAGGGTCTTGAGCAGTTCCTGCCTCTAGGGACCCTCTGGAAGAGCCTGGGGCTGCAGCTTTGGCATTTCTCTGAGGGCATTCTGAAATTTGACCATATGGGCGATATAATCCATAACCCTGATGGACAGGGTAGGAAAGACAAAGGCCTGTTTGCCCATAAGGTCCAGCTTTCTGGATTCCTTATCTGGTGGAAGACAGCTGAGGTGTTTAAGTCTCTTGGACCTATCATAGAAGGCATTTATAACCACTGAATCTGCCTATGGTTGCTCTGTGAAGAATGGCTCCCCTCAGCGAGCCAGGTATAATTTGTCTGCTTTTCTGGGCACGGTAGGGATCAAATTAGACCTATACCAGGCAGCCATGGTGGCATCTTCAAATGCCATCATCAGAGGTGGAGAATCTGGCAACTCCAAGTATTCTGTCGGGTTTCTCCTGGTGACATCCTGCTCCTCTGCATCAAACCCCATAGCAGTTTGTAACTGCCTCATCACGGAGATGAAAGAGGGGTAATCAGGGGAGACCTTGGGGTATAGTTAAAGGAGCCCTCACCCCCTGAGGAAACAGTGGAAGAAGTGTGATCAGGGCTACCAGCCCCCACTTCCTCATCCTCCTCCTCATCCCATGGGAGGTGGTCAGGACAGTATTAGTCATTGCCTGGCTCAGAAATGGGAACATACAGCATCAAGGATCGAGGGCAAGCAGGGCGAGGCGCCACGGATGTCAGCAGAGGAGCAGGCCTAGCAGGCGCCAGCATCGCCCGACCCAGCAGGGTGCAAGACAGTGGATGAAATCTCAGAAAGTGTATAGCATGGCCTGGACGTCTGCAGTAATCGGCACTGGAATGTCCTGCAGCGCCTGCGGGTAAGGCTGTGGTCCTGGGGCTTGCAGTATGACCTGAGGCATCGACAGGAGGGACTGAGGCCCTGGTGTCTTCTTGGTGGCCTGGAATGACGCTGGGGTAGGCTGGGTCCCCAATCTCGACATAGGGTGGTGATGGAGGAGGCTGAATCCCCGATGGAGAAGTAAAGGCTGAGGTAAAGGCCGAAGACTTTGCCAGGGGAGGCTGGATCCCAATAGCAACGTACCAATGGAAGGGCCTGGGCTGCAGCTTTGGCATTTCTTAGAGGGCATTCTGAAATTTGACCATATGCAAGAACTCCTAAAACTGAAGGTGGACAAAGCAATGGGGCCTGATGGAATTCACCCCAGAATTCTAAAAGAATTAAGGGGGGAACTAGTGAAACCACGGACTACTCTTTTTTAATAAATCATGGGAGGATGGGATGGTACCCGAGGACTGGAGGAAAGCAGATGTGATTCCCCTTCACAAAAGTGGGAGCATGACAGAGGCAGGAAACTACAGACCTGTCAGTTTGACCTCTGTGGTAGGGAAAGTGATGGAATCACTTCTGAAGGAAAGAACTGTTAAGTACCTAGAGGCCAGTGGGGCACAGGACCCAAGGCAGCATGGCTTCATAGCAGGAAGGTCATGTCAGACGAATCTAATACATTTCTTTGACTGGGGGACCAAAGTAGTAGACCAGGGAGGGGCTGTGGACATGGCCTACCTAGACTTTTTAGCAAGGCATTTGACACAGTTCCTCACAAAAGATTAATAGTCAAATTAACCAGAGTGGGAGTGGGTCCCAGGGTGGTAGCCTGGGTAAAACATTGGCTGGACAACAGGACACAGAAGGTAATTGTAAATGGAGTCCACTCTGAAGAAAGAGGGGTTACTAGTGGGGTACCGCAGGGTTCAGTACTGGGTCAAGTCCTTTTTAATGTCTTTAAAAGTGACATTGCAGAGGGACTGGAAGGAAAAGTATGCCTCTTTGCAGATGACACAAAGATCTGCAACAGGGTTGATACACAAGGAGGCATGGAAAGGATGAGAAGGGACTTGGCAAGGTTGGAGGAATGGTCAGAAGTATGGCAGCTAGGATTCAATGTAAGGAAGTGCAAAATAATGCACCTGGGAAACAAGAACCCAGGGGAAGATTACACAATGGGGGGGAAGGTAGTAACAACAACAAAAAAGGAAAGGGACCTGGGGGTAATCATATCAGATGACCTTAAGGTTAGCAAGCAATGCGAGAAGGCAGTAGGGAGGGCTGGGGGTATACTGGGATGCACAGGGAGAGGCATCATCAGCAGAAAACAGGAAGTTGTTATCCCTCTGTACAGACAGTTGGTGAGACCCCATCTCCGCAAGGACATAGACAGGATAGAGGCAGTCCAGAGGAGGGCAACTAAAATGGTGCAGGGTCTGCAAGAGAAGCCGTATGAGAAGAGACTAAAGGAGCTTAATATGTATACCCTTGAGGAAAGAAGAGAGAGGGGGGACATAATAGAAACTTTTAAGTACCTCAGTGGAATCAACAAAGTCCAAGAGGGTAGCATCTTTCAGAAAGAGACACGTCAAGAACAAGGGGACACAATTTAAAAGATAGAGGAGGGGCAGTTCAGGGGCAAAGTGAGGAAGTATTTTTTCATAGAGTGTGTAGTGGATGCATGGAACAGCCTTCCTGAGGAAGTTGTGGGGTCTAAAACTGTGGGAGAATTCAAGAATGTATGGGACAGACATACGGTCGTGGCCAAAAATATTGGCGCCCTTGCAGTTTTTTCTAATAATGCACCATTCCTTCCAGAAAATTGTTGAAATTAAAAAATATTTTGGTATCCACATATGTATTTCTTTGGTTTGCAGGGGAATAAAACACAAAAAGCAGAAAAATTTACTAAGTCTTAGCTTATTCCACTCACAAATCCTTAAATGGCACAGACAAAATTATTGGCACCTTTTAGAAGTAGTTAGAAATAATTAGATTTCAAGCAGGTGATTCTCCTTCACTTTGGAATTGAACTCACCTGTGGTGAGTTGCAGGTGCCTGCAATATAAAAATCACTCATTCAACCAGTTTGAATAGAGAAAAGGACTGATTCTCCTTTTTTGTGTCACTGTGTGTACCACAATGAGCATGGAGAAAAGAAAGACAGCCAGAGAATTGTCTGAGGAGGTCAGACAGAAGATTGTAGCCAAGCATGGACAATCTCAAGGCTACGAATCAATCTCCAGAGACCCTGATGTTCCTGTTTCCACTGTACATAATGTTATCAGGATGTTTAAGGCCCATGGCACTGTAGCCAACCTCCCTGGACGTGGCCGCAAGAGAAAACTTGATCGAAGATTGCAGCGCAGGATTGTTCGAATGGTGGAGAAAGCACCTCGATCAAATGCCAAACAGATTCAAGCTGACCTTCAGACACAAGGTATGACAGTTTCAACTCGCACCACCCGTCGCCAACTCAATGAAAGGGGTTATATGGTAGGAGGCCCAGGAGGACCCCACTGCTGAGAGAGAGACATAAGAAAGCCCGACTGGGGTTTGCCAAAACACACCTGAACAAGCCAAAATCCTTCTGGGAGAATGTCCTGTGGACAGATGAGACCAAATTAGAGCTTTTGGTAAAGCACATCATCTCTATGTTTACAGAAAACAAAATGAAGCCTTCAAAGAAAAGAACACCTTCCCTACAGTCAAACATGGAGGAGGTTCAGTGATGTTTCGGGGTTGCTGTGCTGCCTCTGGCACTGGGTGCCTTGAATGTGTGCATGGCATCATGAAATCTGGAGATTACCAAACCATTTTGGTGCGCAATGTTGAACCCAGTATCAGAAAGCTGGGTCTCCGAAGGTCATGGGTCTTCCAGCAGGACAATGACCCCAAACACACTTCAAAAAGCACCCAGGTATGGCTCAAGACAAGACGCTGGACTGTTCTGAAGTGGCCAGCAATGAGTCCAGATCTAAATCCCATTGAAAACCTGTGGAGAGATCTGAAAACAGCAGTTGGGAGAAGGCACCCTTCAAATCTGGGAGAATTGGAGCAGTTTGCACAAGAAGAGTGGGCCAAACCGCCAGTAGAGAGGTGCAGGAAGCTCATCCATGGCTACAGGAAGCGGCTGATTGCAGTTATTTTGACCAAAGTCTGTGCTACCAAATATTAAGTCTAGGGTGTCAATAATTTTGTCAATGCCATTTCTTTTCATTTTCTGATTTAAAAGGATATATTAAATTCTGAATCAAAAACAAAGGTTCTGTAATATTAACAGAGAAATAAAGAATTGTGGAGACCAAATACTGTACTACTGTTAATTTCAACTTATGTTTAGGGGAATTGTGAGTTATTTGAAAAAGTACAAGGGTGCCAATATTTTTGCCCACGACTGTAAGGCAATTCTTGTGGGGGGGCAGGAAGAAATAGGCTGTTGGTTAACTAGGATCTGCGGCCTATCCTGTAGGTAGGGAAATGGGCAGACTAGGTGGGCCAAGTGGTCCTTATCTGCCGTCAAAGTCTATGTTTCAATGCCAGTCAAGGCAGGATCGGTGAAGCTCCCTGTTTGGTGGCCAGAGGAGAAGGCGGCCCAGAACAGTGGGAGCTGGAGAGCTGGTCGGAGTGAAAGGAGGCACGACACCAAGAAGCCATCACCAGCTATGAAAGACTGGTGGGAGGTGCTCTAGAGCCTACTCTGTAGCTGGGAGGGTGTGGGTGGCAGAGAGGATTGCCCCCTAATAAGATTATGACCCTGCTGTGACCAGCACATGAAGCGGTGACCGCGAACAAGCCGGGGAGGACCTCTCCTTGCTCCTGTCCTTCACCCAGTGCTTCTGTTTCCTGTCTAATCTGTCCCGGACCTTGGAGGAGTAGGAGCCCACGGATGGGGCCGGGGAGGCAGAGAAGCTTCTGGCCTGGGGCTCCTTTTCCATTTAAGTGACCTTCTGATGCAGCAGGAAGTTTTCTGGGGCCTTTGGACGGTGCCACCAGAAAGCTTGGTTGAACCCGTGGCAGATTTTACAGACATTAACGTCGTGGCCCAGGCCTAGGCAGTGGACGCAGGTGTCGTGGTCGTCCTTATCGAAGATCTTCTGACTGCACCTGCAATAGTGAGAGTTTACTGGCGGTCAGTGAGCATAAACAAAAATCAGAAATCACTTTATTTTTTAAAGTGATTAAAAAACTAGGGTGAGAAAAGAAAGTAAAATCAAAAAGTAGACACTTGGCGGTTGACTGAAGCAGCAGCGTCTCCATGGAGTCTGACAAGCGGGAAAAGAACATAAGGCGGCACAGGGCCACCCACGTTTATATGGGAGGGATGTCGCCAGCGTATGACATCATCGTGGACACCCCTTGTAGACTGCAAGCTAGAAAAGTTTCCATGTGATCCTAGTGCCTGGCGGCTATAGTTCCATAGGTGTGGCCTGACGCAAGAGATACCCTCGATGAAGATCATTTTCTTTATCAGAAATATTACACACTGCATAGACTGCACATTATTAAACCTACCACTAGCCAAAACCGTGTTACCTTGGATGGCTTTTTTTTTTAATTTAGTTCTCCTGTGTCCCAGGGTTGCACCTTTTTGGAATGAGCCACGCTCCCATCATGAATAAAGTATCCACATCACACTATTTGCTTAACCATTGCCTTTCCTGTTGACAGGGGACTCTGAAGGTGCCGGTTTTTCCCCTGGACAGAAATATTTGTGTTTTGTTTTTGTGGTTTTTTTTTCCATATAGATTTCTTGGGTTTCTCCCATTTTTTGTGGCCAAACCGGGACCCTGGCAAACAAATGCGTGCGCACGCCATAAGCACTGGCTCTGCCCTCATCCACCCCCACCCCGGCATTATTACCGCCGCCTCCCCTCGCTTACACTTTCCACCAGACCTCCACCAGATGGGAACGGAACTACAGCGGGAGCGGACAGCCACCCCTGGGAGGGGAAAGCTGCCTACCACCGTTCCACCCCCCCCTCATGCCGGCTTCCGGGCTACCTGAGGTCGTTCCTGAAATATTTGTGGTTTTTGGTTTGGGGAAGAAAAAGCTCAGAACTGGATGGGTTCTGGGCCCTCTACAACAGTACAACTGGGGCAAATACGGTTTATTGTTTGATGCTGGAAAAGGCCCAACATGCCTCACAAGGTAAAGTAGATCACTTTCAGGGGATCTGGGAACCCTTGGAGAAGACCATAGAAATTAATATATTCCTTGTTTAGTAGAAACCATAAGTGAAGTACAATATGTCGCTGACCCTGTCAAAAAGGGGCTTCGGACCGGGGGTCAGCTAGGTTCCCATTTGAACAGTGGACTAGCACGCACCCTGTAATGCAAGTCTTCATAAAGAGAAAAGCATATTGAGCCTTACGGGTATCTCAGGCATCTTGTATTGTGTAAAGTTGTGTTGTACGACTGTTGTTACTACTGTAATATATTATAATGTAAGCTATTAACACCTGCATCTACTTTCAAGCTGTGTAAAATGGTGTAAAATTTAACTAAGATCCCCATCCCCTCAAAAAATAAATAAGCTTGGCAAACTGCTGCAAGTCCCGCAAATGAGACTGCATAATAAAATTACTTATCTTGCCTTAGGTTTTTAATTTACAATACAGGGATAGAAATAATTGTCGGAATGGATGAATATATATTAAATCCATTTACAGGTAATTGGGGGGGCGGAATCTGTGCTTTCTCATGCAAACATACAGAGTACACTGAACTTACAGAAGTCTGAGATAGTTCAAAGAGCAAAGGATAACATCCAGATGAGGGAAGGCATTGTGGTTCAGTGATTAAACTGCACTGTAACAAGGCCAAAAAAAAACATACAATAATGCAGCAAGTACACTGGCTTAAAGGCAACAGATGGTACAATCTGAAGCGGTGATTAATCCACCAGTAAATGCCCGCTTCAGAATGTACCAGTGTTTAGAGCCATAACGTGAGCGCATAAAAGCAACAATTAGAGTGCTGTTGGTGCTGTGTACGAACCGCAGAAATGTTGGGCGCACTGCACAGCCGACCAGACCAAACCCATGGGCAGCTCAGGCGAGAGGGAGGTATCCACTCGATCATTAGTATTTACAGCCGCGCAATGAATTAGGACAAAAGCCTGGGACCAATGTCAGTAAGGCGACACAGTCCTTGATGGAGAGGGAGGTCAAGAAGCATACCGTGAGTGTTCTTTCGGTACTGTTACCTCGATCAGTGCTTGCAAGTATCCCGCTGAAATCACCAGGCATTGTGGGGATATAACCAATATTTGCATAATGCTATGCCGAATTAAGTAAAATGGGAGATATGTAAATATTCGTTATGTCCCCACAATGCAGTACTGAACCAGAAATGCAAAACAAGGAAACGAGTGAAGAGAGCCGTCTAGGTACCAAACAAAGGTACTTTGGCCCGTTATATGTGGCACAATGGTGTTTTTAAACACGAACTGGAAACCTACAGATAACAGTCACGATATAAATAGATAGTGACTTCTGAACGTGGACGCACTCGTTACAAATGGACGTCTATTCAAAAGAACACAGTCGAACTGCAGTTAATATTGTATTAAATAATATTATAACTTGCTATTCATTTATGTGGCACATTCCAGTAGCTTGTAACATTAGTAAATTTGCGCTTGTATATACAAGTGCATTAATCCACTCAATTAGGGCTCTACTCTCGGATTAATGACTGGTTGGAGGAACTCTGACTGTGGCCTCATGTCCCAAGCCCCCCAACCAGGCATTAATTCCCTAGTAGAGCCTTCCTTTGTCATGGATTAATGCTTACGTACTATGAGCCTTAAGATCTCGGACTGACTCACAGCCACACAATGAGTTATTGACCCCTGTGGATGAGCATCACTCAACAGCACTGTGCCTCAGTCCACACAGGGAAATGAATCAAACCAGTGGCTCAAGGATGGTTGGATGCGAGCTTTTCTGGTTTTATTGGCTTTGTTCTTAAAATCAGAATACAACGCCTCAGATTCAAGTACAACAGTGACTTACTTTAGTCACCATGACCACCACAAAGTTCTTCTCATCAATCTTGTATTCCTTGAGAGCCGTATCATCATTAAGGATTTTACCTGACAGGAAACAGAAAAAAATGATTTCAAAGAACTGGTCATCTTTGAGCAGAAAAAAAATTCACTCGCATGTTCCAAGTTAAATAAAACTTAATACAGTGTTATCAGTAAGCTATTGGACAAGCAGGCTACAATGTAGCTGAATAGCAGTTCCACATTAATTACTACAAATCCCCAAATGCCACGGAAATCCAGCAACCATACTGAACTGAACTATGCTGTATGCAATGCTCCAGGTAAGCTTTTACAGTGCGAGTGCTACCCTCCACATTTTCAAAGAAAAGCAAGTCAAATCAAATTTTGATGCGTACAATTATGATGAAATCCTTGGCTGAGTGTACCTTTTTTATATATTAACGCATACTTTGATAAAATCAGGCAATGATTAATTTGTGCCAGCTGTGTGTCTCACTAAACTTTTCATCCCGCAACAATTTTTATATAGGCATGCACCCCGGTCAACACCACACACTTTGAATCAGGGCTTGAAATAACCAGCTGACCGCCCATCTCGGATGGCTGATTTTTACACTGGACAGCAGTTTTGGTTTTAGTACCTGTCCGTGGGACAGGCAGCTTGGGCGAGCTAAAAAAATGGACTCTAGGACCCATCAAATAACAGATGAAAGCAGGCTGTGAGATCAGGCAGTGATGGACGTCGTGCACATCACAATGATGCGCAGTTGACAGTCCTAGCTCACCAACTCTTCTGCGTACCTCACTGCGATCGTGAGCAGCGTGAGAAGCAGCAGCATGAGGTGAGCATCAGAGCATCACAATCACGAGACAAACTCTTGTAAAAAAGGCCTTTTCAGGCTAAGTTATGGTGCATCTCTAAAAAGAACCTGACAATCAGCAACGCATCTGAGTAATCAAGCCCTTGCCATTGTAAGAGCTCTCTAAAATCAGAGCTCAAAAGCCCCTTCAGGTCTCTTGGCAGAATTGTTAACCAAAAATAAAATTACTGGAGTCTGGACAACAAATACTCAAGCACTTTTTAGTGCTTTTCATAAGCCTTTTAGTTATTTTCTCAGTCGGCCAGGGCATCAGTAATTAAGCACTTGTAAATGCTCCTGTGTCTCAGAAAAGCTAGTAAATTATCAGTAAAAAGGTTTAAAGGCTTGGGGAGCATTTAGAATGTAATGCCCTTTGCTGGGCATAAGAAGCACTTTTAAGTGCCGAGTGCTTGGAGGGCTCTGGGTTAAACTGTTAGTCTGGGCTGGAGATAGTGAAATTGGACAGAAATTCAAAAAGGTTGAACTTGAAAATAATAAACCTTCCTGGAATGAGGGGGACTAGGGTCTAATTGAGCGGTCTTGTTAGCTGTCTGCAGATTGGCAGAACTTCATTTTAGGGCTGGATTTAGGTAATCGTCAGCACTGTGCAAATGCCTCTTGCTCCATCAGCTGCTGCTATGTGGTCCTGTGACTCCATCCTGTCCTGTGACTCCTGTTGATTACATTCTGAGCAGGGGAGACTGGGGTGTCTTTCAAGATAAGTACTCCTTGCCAGCAGCCAGGACTCAGCTGTAACAGAGTTGGGGACAAGGACAGTTCTATTTGCTGACTCAGCAGCACCGACATCTGTGGAAAAATCATTTAAATGCAGCACACACCTGCCCATTAGACTGAGGAAAGGACCCACACAGTGTCGCTCCTTCAGCCCTACCCTGCCCTTGCGTAGTGTGATACACCCCTAACTGGCTGTTCTAGTTTAAAAGGGGAAGAGACTCAAGCAGGAAATAATATTTTGCAGCAGTATGCACCCTACCCAGGCCAAGTCTGAAGGGGGGGGGCCTGGATTAAGCACGAACACATATTTTGCAGTGGTACACCCTATCTAGTTTTAAAGGAGGTGGACGGGTAAATGTTTTGTGGGACAGGCAACATTTGCATCCCACCTGTCGCTTGGACAGGCATCTCAAAAAAAAGTATTTCTAGCCCTGCTCTGAATCAGGTACTGCGGCCTGACGCATCTTTGTTGTATCCCAGAGTATCAGCATGGAGCCCCTCCAGACACACACTCTCACTCACTACACACACACACACACACACACACACACACACACACACACACACACCTCCACCCAAAACTCCCTCTTCAGCAAAAACACACATACACATGAGATAAGGTGGCTAGTGTCATAAGATGAGGAAAAAGCACACACAGGCGTACACACATTGTAAACCTTTTATATCAAGTTCTCATTTTACACATAATTCAGGTGATTCATGTAGAAACAGTAAACTAAAACATTGGGCATTGACTGCAACCTGCATCTGCTGTCCTTCTTCCAGTGTGGAGGCACTCCGTTCCTTCCCCAACTCTGGCACCCTGATGTGCAGCTCAGCCTCTCGTTTGCAGACAGCCACACACCCCAACTTTACAAACCCCACTGGCTCCCAGTTCTTCAAAATATATGCCTGCAAAACATTTCAGCAGCTATTGATTGCAGCCCACCTGTGCTAGATCTCCCAGCATGAGTTTTCCTTACCCCTTCTTTTATGACTTAGATGGCTACCCCTCCATCCTATAGGCTTCTACTTATCCCACAAATGCCTCCCTGTTGTTTTTTTTTTTTTTTTTATTTACTTATTTGAAAGTTTGTGACCAGGAGAGGTACACTGAGCCACGGCTCGTTTCCAGATGCAACCTGGGGGCAAGGGAAGGAGAATATTTGTACAGATGTAAACTGACTTCCAGAACCACATTAAGCTGTTAGCGGTATTTTAGTGAATGGGGGGAATTTGGCCCGGACACTGGAGAAATTCCCATACTCGTATCTGCCTTATTCTACATTATGACCTTCACGTTTGCTGTACTTCCTCACTGTGACTGGCTTATGACCATTCCAATACAATAAAAAAGGGATTTATGCTGCTGCGTGGTAACTACCATGCCAAGTCTAAATATGAAAGTCTGCAGATAATGCCAAAATGTCAAAGGTCATCATTTCCAAATACTTGAACTACAGGGATGTAACTTAATTCTCATTTGGTCTTCGACAAGAGACTTTTTTGCAACTCTGACAGAATGCTTAATTCAGCTTTATGACCTTCACAACTGATGTACTTCCTCACTATAACTGGGTGAATATCTAGGAACTTTGCACGCCATTACGTTTAATGGTTTCAAAATGTACACCAATATATGGGCACGATTAAGGTTAAAATGACTTGAATACTCAGAGGCTGTATTCCAGAATCTGTTCAATCCAAAAAACTAGTGAGAAACTGTACACCCAGTGTGTACACAAATGGTTCACAGTACATCACTGCTGATAACTGCAGGTTCATGAAGACTAAACTGTTAAAATCTGACCCACTTATCTATTTTGATAACATGCCACGCCACTGCCTGGACTGTCCCAAGATCTGGCTATCCATTGTCTTTGCTAGTCCACCAAAACGGCAAAACCTGCAAATCTGGGGGTGGGTCAACTGTCCTTCAATAAGGTAGCAAGTCACTGCCATGTTTGGAATTATGCCAACCCCCTAAAAATACTTGCAACATTATTAGGTATATTCACAGCCATGGGTGCAGGAGGTGCAACAAAATAGCCCCAAAGTCTTCCCATTCTCTACCATACAATGTTACCAGGTGTGCTAGAGGGATTGATTTAGGTACAGTCTTCAATTTAATATTCTGTTCCGAGTGACTAAGTTACCGTAGTTTTTAATGTCAAATCTAGGCGACTTCCCTGTGTACTGCAAGTTAACTTTTAAGCGTTCGGTTACATATTCTGCACCAATTAGAAAAGAAAAACGTACTAAAACTAAACAATAAAAGTTATACATAGTCCAAGGCACATAAATTGGAATAGACTATACTTATTTCGACTTCGCAGTCCAATATTTTTCTATTGTCTAGTGAGGTCTGTGACCGTCATGCCCCATGGAATGGCCAGTTTCACAGTAAAATAGTATGCCATGGATCTCTGATAAATTAAGAAAACTCATTAGGATTTAAAAAAAAAAAAAAAAAAACATGCTTGGAAAAAAGCAGAGAACAAAAAATATTTCTGAATGGAAAATCTAAGTATGTTCACAATCAATGTAATAATGAGATTAATAACTGCTTAGAGCTACTTTTTTGTGTCCAGTTTCCCATTAGCAGATTATAAAGATCTGCCACTAGAGAGACCTTAGTTCTTTTCTGCAGTGTGACTGAAGTAAGAGGATCTTTCACAGTCAATCACAGGCCTCCCTCAATCGCTCTCTAGCCAGCCCTTGTAGATGCTTCATTTTGCTTTTCCATTGCCCGCTGCGCACTGCTGTCCACCTAGCCTGCTCCAACCATACTATATTTCTGCAAGCTAAAGCTCAGCTATTCATGCCACCTGCTGATTGGTCCACTTCTATCCTCCTCGAGCTCCTTGCTCTCCTCTGTCTCTGCTGAATTGTTTGTGACTGTTGAAACTGTAAAATTGTTAGTCTAACCAAACAACAAGACTGTTGCTTGAAACTGCCATTACTACTGTTTAATACTGCTAGTCTCTGTTAGAATTAGTGATTCAGCTTTCTCTCCCTGAGGCGGCCGCTTGGCGCTACTTAAGCTTTCTCTCGTGTGAAGCCACAAGCCTCGGCAACGCTGGGTGATTTTAAATGTTTATTCTCTCCATAAATCCTAACCCTGCACTCTAACTTCTGCTTACCCCCCCCCACCTGTAACGCTCCTCCTTCAGGCCTCTGCAAACTGCCAGGTCTCAGCCTAGGGGAAAGTGGTGCTGCCTGGAATCCAGCCCCTTTCCCAACTCCTCCATGCTCCTGGCCTCCCACTCTAATTTACCTAATCCACCTACAGTTTGCTGACCCCCGCTGGCTGTCTGCCACCAGCCCACGACCAGCTGCTCTGCCCCCTCAGCTCCTCTATTTAAACTTCTCCACTCCCTCCCCAGAAACTTCCAGTCCATTTGGGCACTCCAGCAGAGTGGCTCTCTCCACTCACGCCACCGGCTGTGGGGCAGCCTTGATTCGGCTCTCCCCCACAGGATCTACAGGATCAAAGACCCAGCAAAGCCAAACCGGGCGCCTTTCAGCGCGGCCGAACTCTGCCTCCGCCTACAACACAGAAACATAGACTGTGACAGCAGATAAGGACCGCTTGGCCCACCTAGTCTGCCAGTTTCCCTACCTACAGGATAAACTGCAAATCCTAGTTAACCAACAGCATATTTCTTCCTGTCCCCCACAAGAATTGTCTTATGTCTGTCCCATGCATTCTTTAATTTTCCCATAGTTTTCGACCCTACAACGTCCTTGGGAAGGCTGTTTCATGCGTCCACCACCCTCTCTGAAAAAATACTTCCTCATATTGCCCCTGAGCCGTCCCCACCTGTATCTTCAAATCGTGTCCCCTTGGTCTTGAGCATCTTTTTTTCTGAAAGATGCTACCCTCTTGGACTTTGTTGATTCCACTGAGGTACTTAAAAGTTTCTATCATGTCCCCCTCTCCCTCCTTTCCTCAAGGGTATACATATTAAGCTCCTTTAGTCTCTCCTCGTATGGCTTCTCTTGCAGACCCTGCACCATTTTAGTTGCCCTCCTCTGGACTGCCTCCATCCTGTCTATGTCCTTGCAAATGGGGTCTCCAGAACTGGATGCAGTACTCCAGATGGGGTCTCACCAACTGTCTGTACAGAGGGATGACAACTTCTCGTTTTCTGCTGGTGATGCCTCTCCCTATACATCCCAGTATCCCCACAGCCCTCCCTACTGCCTTATTATATTGCTAGCCAACCTTAAGGTCATCTGATACGATTACCCCTAGGTCCCTTTCCGTTTTTGTTGTTACTACCCCTCCATTGTGCAATCTTCCCCTGGGTTTTTGTTTCCCAGGTGCATTATTTTGTACTTCTTTGCATTGAATCCATGCTGCCATACTTCTGACCATTCCTCCAACCTTGATAAGTCCATTCTCATCCTTTCCACTCCTCCCTGTGTATCAACCCTGTTGCAGATCTTTGTGTCATCTGCAAAGAGGCATACTTTTCCTTTCAGTCCCTCTGCAATGTCACTTATAAAGACATTAAAAAGGACTGGACCCAGTACTGAACCCTGAGGTACCCCACTAGTAACCCCTCTTTCTTCAGAGTAGACTCCATTTACAATTATCTTCTGTGTCCTGTTGTCCAGCCAATGTTTTACGCAGGCTACCACCCTGGGACCCACTCCAGGGCTTGTTAAATTTTATTATTAATCTTTTGTGTGGGACTGTGTCAAATGCCTTGCTAAAGTCTAGGTAGGCCATGTCCACAGCCTCTCCTTGGTCTATTACTTTGGTCACCCAGTCAAAGAAATCTATTGGATTCAGTCTGACATGACCTTCCCGCTGTGAAGCCATGCTCCCTTGGGTCCTGTGCCCCACTGGCCTCTTGGTACTCAACAGTTCTTTCCTTCAGAAGTGATTCCATCACTTTCCCTACCACAGAGATCAAACTGACAGGTCTTTAGTTTCCTACCTCTGTCTTGCTCCCACTTTTGTGAAGGGGAATCGTAGTGCTTTCCTCCAGTCCTCAGGTACCACACCATCCTCCCATGATTAGTTAAAAAGGGTAGTCAGTGGTGTCACCAGTTCTCCCCTTAATTCTTTTAGAATTTAAGGTGAATTCCATCCGGCCCCATTGCTTTGTCCACCTTCAGTTTTAGGAGAGTACAGAGATGGCCCTGGTGAGGGTGCTTAATGACCTCCGGATGGCGAGGCACAGAAGCCATCTTGGCTCTCCTAGACCTCTCTGCGGCGTTTGACACCGTGGATCATGAGGTGTTACTTGACCGCCTGCGGTTCTGGTGTGGCTTGTCCGGAAATGTCATCAATTGGTTCAGGCCATACCTCACAGATAACAGTGCAGAGGGTAACCATGGGAATTTTCTCATCAAACCCGAAGCTACTGTGCTGTGGTGTTCCGCAGGGGTCAGACTTGTCGCCTCTTGCTCATGGTATATATGCTGCCGCTGGAGGACATTATCAGGAGGTATGGGCTGGGTTTTCACTGCTATGCAGATGATACCCAGTTGTACCTGTCCTGTGCACCCAATAGCCAGGTGTCAGACTCTCTATTTAATAGCTGCCTTGAGGAGTTCCAGATGTGGATGACTCACAATTAGTTTAAACTTAACCCAGACAAGACTGAGGTACTGGTGGTGGAGCCAGGTCATCTGGGCAGAGGGGGGTCATTACCCCCGGCCTTGTGCTGGGGGGGGGGTACCTCTAGCCCCCTCTAGGCAGGTGAAGAGTTTGTGAGCAATCCTGGATGGCGGTCTGACACTTGCTGCTCAGCCGTCAGCCGTGATGAGAAGTGGGTTGCATCATCTCAGGAATATTTTCCAAATTCAAACCCTGATCCCGCCCAAGCACCTGCCCATACTGGTACATGCTTTTGTCGTGTCCACGTTGGACTATTGCAATGCCCTGTACCTAGGGTTATCTGCAGGGTTTTAAATTAGTTTTTCTCTTGGGATGATACTAACTTTACAGAAAGTATTTATATAGATTTTCTAGAAGTGCTTGGTTTGTTAAATACAAGGAGGCAAGAGCTATGCATTTTCACAAAGTTTTAGCACTTTTATGAGCAAAACATCAATTTTTAGAGTTCAATAAAACTGATCTGGAGGCAAGCTCTGCAGGTTGCAGCTGGTGCAGAACGCAGCAGCAAGATTGACGGGGGTGAAAAGATGAGAGTATATCACCCCGGCACTCCGCGAGCTGCACTGGCTGCCGGTTCGGTGGAAAGCTGTCTTCAAGTTAGGTCTACTGGCCTATAAAACCCTGCATGGAAGGAGCCCAGCCTATCTGCAAGAGCTCCTTGAGCCTTACTGTCCAGCCCGGGCCCTCCGTTCTGCCAGTGGTAGCCTTCTGGGGGTTCCCAGGGTTAAGCTGCAGCACTCAGGTGACAGGGCATTTGTGGTGGCCGTGCCTACCCTGTGGAACTCCTTGCTTGGCCATCTGAAGGAGGCCCCCGTCGTAGAAGCCTTTAAGAAGGGCCTCAAATCATAATTATTTCTGCAAGCTTTTAATTGTGTGTTACAGTAATTAGGTTAAACAGAGGACAAATTTATGCTAAAAAAGTTTTAGCTGCATTTTATAGCCATTTTAAATTTGGGTGTTTGCATTTTAATGTTTTGTATTATTCTTTTGTGCAGCACCCAGAGTCCAAATTGGAGATGGGTGCTTTATAAATAAAATATTGATTACACCAAGGCCTCCTGGTAGGAGCCGCATTTACTGACCTATCAAAGGCATCTGATACAGTGCATCATGGGCTCCTCCTCAAACAACTGGCTGACATCGGGCTCTCCTCGGAAACTTTGGGCTTGTTCACTAGCTACCTGAGCAACTGCTACCAGCAGGTTAGGATCAGGGATGTGATCTCTGACAGTAGACCTGTCAGATCTGGTGTACTGTAAGGATCCATATTAGGACCACTGCTGTTCAGCTTATTCTTAAATAATCTCCCGGTCTCTAGCTCATGTCAAATGCTCCTTTAAGCAGATGATGCAGTCTTATTCACCAGCAGCAAACACACAGAACATCTGGTGGCAGATCTACAAAGCGGTTTTGTATCCGTGGAACAATGGTATAAGGACCATAGACTGGTCCTGAATTATAAAAAGACCAAGACCATGATTTTCTCCACCCCACAAAGCAAACAGAGCCTTCCCCCCTTGCAAATATGAATGTTGGGGTGCCACTCTCGAACTTGTTCTGCATTTCAAATACCTAAGCATCACTATCAATTCCACCCTATCATATGCCGAGCATATCAACATTACTGCAAGGGCCATCAATACCAGAATCGGGATCCTGTATCAGCACAGGCACTGTCTCACACACGAAGCCTTAAGCACTGCCATCAACAGCTCAATCGTCTCACTCATCGATTATGGGCTGGAGATCTATGGATCTGCAACAGACACAGCCCTCCACTGCATCTCAACCACACTTAATAAAGCCTGCCATCTCCTCACTGGTGCTGCTAGACTGACGCACACCTATGATATCTATACCACAGCTGGCTGGCTACAGCTCAGTGGAAGAATCAGATACCAAACCGCCTCCTCACCAAAAAAGCCTCCTTAAACCTTCAACCACCAGGGGTATGGAACCTACTGACCCCTCCCTGGAGCACAGCGCAAACCAGAAGTGCCGCCTCTCAGGTATTCCATGTGCCAAGGTGCTGCACTACCTTGGCTCAGCGGGGTTTCTCATACCGGGCCCCTCTAGACAAATGTGCTACCTCAGGGACATCTGTGATGCAGCAACAATTGGCTCTTTTAAACACAAACTGCGCCAGTACCTTCTCACCGCGGGTACCTGTGTCTGCACCCACTAAATCCCGCCTCAAGTCAGTAATCCCATTGCCGTAGTCTATACTTACCCACTAGCACTTCTTAACCCTGTCACTGTTCCACAGGGTAGCCCTGACCTTGCACTTCACTGACCCCCCCATCCTCTCCCCTCTCCCATGGCGCTGCCCCACTCCACCTCGCTTCCCTACCCCCTCCACCCCTTCCTCTTGCCATTACTCTCCATCTTCTCCCCCTTCTCCTCCCTCTACTCTGATTTTTGTCTCTCCTCGACGCAGGCATACATTTTATACAATGCCTCAGTATAGTGTAACCATGTACTTTATCTGTATAGTTGTACCATAACATTTGTATATTTGCCACCGAACCACTCTGTATCTGAATGTTTATGCATCACTCTGTACTTGTTCACTGACGTGGAACCAATTAGCGAGCATCCGCTCACCGGTGTTATCCAAGATTTCAATAAATTAAAATAAATAAATAAAACACAACCAAACTATTAAACAATGACTGCTCAAACAAATGATCCTGGAAAGCATCACAGCTTGATGAAAAACTCTGGCAGTTTCACCCATTGCTTCCAATGATATTTTTAAACAAACAGGATGACATACTGCTTTGAAGGCCAAGAATTAGCAGTCCAGAACTTAAATGATCATTTCATTAATACGAAACGTTCATGTCTAAGTGCCCTACGTCACTCTGCATCACCAGATTAGCACTTTTGCAACTCTATTACATTTTTCTACTTAATGGCTTTTGTGCTCGTATTTTATTTGGTTAATCCTGCCATCCCTCTCACCAGCATTTCAAGTCATGCACCTCTAACACTGCATCCCACAAGCTCCGGTGGCAGACGTCAAGCCGGGAAGCAGTCGCAGGAGCGTGTACTGTATGTCCTTACAGACAGCACTATTACTATATATACTACATATATATTACTATATACTATCTCTGGTTTACGCTTTAGTGGTCTCAGTGCTATTCCAAGACCAAGTATGGACTTAACAGTTGACTGCTGGGCTATACTTGGTCTTGGTAAAGCACATCAGCCATGAGACAGCCATAGGAGGTTGTGGGGTGTGCCGCTGTAACGCTCGACTAAAATACCAGTGGGAGAGATAGTAGGATCAACCAGATAACAAGCATTTGTCAATGCCGAATGTTTGCTTGCTGGCATTAGCAGTGGAATTGCAGGAGTTAGACAGATGCAGTATAGGAATGGCACTGAAGTATTGAACTGACACCAACTCCTCCCCCACCCTGCAGAGCTGGACAGGCACTGGGATGTGCCTTTGGGTCGTCGCCCATGATGGTCACAACATTTCACCTCATCCTACCCTTCAGACACTGACAAGTGTCAAGTTGTGCCTTGGGCTGTTTGGGCTTTACATTCCCCCCATTCCATAAGGAAATACGCTGAAATGGGCACAGTATAGGAGAATGGGGTGAACTCTGGGGGCAAAGGGTCCAAGGCGCACCTAGATGCCTGTCACTGGCTGCAGGGTGGGGGGTGGAATGGCATGAGCATTACTGCCGACAATCCCAAGTCACACCCCTGACGCCGGTCAGTCCCTACAGGGTAGGGTGTTATGGTCAAAAACCCTAATGCCCTGGGCTGGATGGGGACACACTTCAAGAGAACCTGAGCAAGCAGGTAGATTGGTTGGATTCTGGAGTTGTGTCAGGGACTTGCAGCACAGCTGACCAACATCCCCAGAGCATGTCCCTGAAAACAGTCAGTTGTGCCTAGTGGGTCTTACCTGGTTACTCAAGAAGAGAGAAAAAAAAACTTTTTTTGTGGTCTACCTTATTGGCCTTGAGAATGAGGACAAACTTCAGAAGAACCTGGGCAATCACAAAGCAGAGGAGGTAAAGGGAAGAGGAGTACTGGGGTAAGCAGGGGATCCGACTGTAGGATGGTGTCACTAAATGCAAGGAGCTTGGGGAACTAAATACCCGAGTTCCAAGCACTAATGGAAGAAGCGGTGGTGGATATAGCTGCCATCACCGAAACATTGGCCAACCAACACCATGACTGGGGCATCATGTCACAGAGACACAGATTGTATCGCAGGGATAGGACAAAAGGGAAGGGTGGAGGGGTGGCTTTATTTGTGATGGAAGGGATAGTGAGCAGTATGGAGGAGGGAGGTCGAAAGTCTTATGGGTTCAACTGCAAACAATAAGGTGAAAGGGTCAGACTGGGGGTTGTGTACAGGCCACCCTCACAGTCAGAGGGCATCGACAGAGAATTGGCAGATCAGTTATGGAAACACTGTGGAAGGGGTGGCACCGTGCTGGTCGGCGATTTCAGTTTACCAGGGATGGATTGGAAGACCATATCTAGCACACCCGCTAGGGAGCAGGTCATTCTGGAAGCCTTCCAGGATGTATTCCAGTCACAAAAGGTGGAGGAACCAACAAGGAAGGGGAACATCTTGGATCTTGTGCTGACTGATGGAGACTAAGTGCAGGGCATATGGACTGAGGACCCCGTAGCAGGTAGCGACCACCAAACAGCGTGGTTCTCCCTGGATATGGGTAGGGAGAGGATGTCTACAAAAACCAAGACAGTGGACTTCAAAAAGGCCGACTTCTGCAGGATGGCCAACATCCTCAGGGGGGCATTTGGCTAGCATCACCCCTGACATAGATACCATCCAGAAATGGGCCATCCTGAAGGAAGGCCTGTTAGCGGCCACAGGCACCTGCACAAAGAAACGCAGTAAGAATGCAGGGACCAAGAAGCCATGTTGGCAGTCAAAGGAGGTGCAGATAAGAGTGAGGGAGGAAAAAGATGGCCTTCTGAAGATGGAAGGGGTCCAAAAGAGAGGAGGATAGGGAGGAGTACACAAGGGAAACCAAGGAGGCGAGCAGGGCTGTGAGGGCTGCCAAGGCTTCAAAGCAGCTAAGGCTAGTAGAGGGGATTAAGGAGGGGAACAAGGCCTTCTTCAAGTACATAAAGGGGATGAGGCACTGCAAGGAGCAAATCACCAGGATAAAGAAGGATGGAGGTTGGGTAGAGAAGGGGGTTTGGACAGGCAGAGGTGCTCAATGAGTACCTTCTGCTCAGTTTTTACCAGGGAGAGAATTTTTTTTTTTTTTTTTTAATTTTATTTATTTCATTCTTCGGAGATAACCTTTGAGCACAATGTTCTTTTTGAAAGGTTCCACATCAAGGTTTATAGACAATCAAAACAGGAACAAAAATATAACAAGCAGCATGAACAATACATTGGGTACTTTGACAGATAACAAGGATATACAATTGGGAAAGTACAGAGTTACAGTAAGGATGTCTCAAGAGATTGCTTGTGTTGTACTACAATAATCCAGGCAAGTAGCATTAAGAAACCAGGGACATTTGCTAAATCTAGGAAGAGTCAGCTATAGTGGAAGCCTTACGGCGGTCAATAGGACCCCAGAGTATATAAGGAATAGCTATGCAATAGCAGGAGCAGCCTGTTGAGGCACTGTTGAGAGTTCACATGAAGAGCTGAATGGAAAGGTAATTAGTGGAATAGTAGGAAGATGAAGAGTGAAGACTGGAGAAGAGGATAGTGCGAAGAGTAGTAGTGAGGGGGGAAGTTAAGGTGGGAACAGGAAACACAGTAGGCCCCAAGGTCCAGGGAGAAAATAAGTGCGAGGACAGCTTGAGCTGCAGAAGAGGGACAGAACCATGGGCCAATACCACGGGGCAGGGCAACACTGGCATTGGAGGAGACAGAATAACGGATGGGGAGATCTCTGTGAGCAGAGCGCGTGAGGGCCTTAAGTCACTGAAAACGGACAAGGTTCCAGGGCCGGATGGGCTACACCCTAGAGTTCTGAGGAAGTTGGCTGAGGTCCTGGCAGCACCACTAGCAGACTTGTTCAATACCTCCCTGCAGATGGGATGAGTGCCTCAGGACTGGAGGATGGCACATATGGTACTCCTGCGCAGGAGCGGTCCAAAGGACGAGCCTGGTTAACTATAGACCAGTCAGTCTGACATCCATTGTGGGTAAACTCATGGAAACCATCCTAAAGGAAAGGTTGGCGACCTTCTTGGAGGTGAACGGTCTTATGGACGACAAACACCATGGGTTCGTCTCCGGGAGATCATGTCAAACAAAGAAACCTGATTCACTTTTTGACTGGGTGACAAAAGAACTAGACACTGGTCGGGCTGTAGACGTCCTGTATCTGGGCTTCAGCAAGGCCTCTGACTCGGTACTGCATAGCAGGTTAACTAGCAAATTGAGGAACCTGGGAGCAGGGAAGAAAACTGGTTAAGTGGGTTGGTAACTGATTGGGGGACAGACATCAGATGGTGGCTGTGGGGGGAGAACAATGACTCAACTTATACGGCAGTCACAGGGTTCAGTGCTGGGGCCGGTGCTGTTTAACATCTTTATAGCCAATATAACAGTTGGAGTTAAGAGCAGAATCAGTCTATTCGCGCATGACACCAAGATAGGGGAAGTTGAGGATGGGGTAGAGGGAGGAAAAGGCCTCCAAGAAGATTTGGGAAGGCTTGAGCAGTGGTCAGTCACTTGGCAGCTGGGTTTCAATGCTAAGAAGTGCAAGGTCATGCACTTCGGAGTAAGGAATCCTGGGTACAGTTACCATCTGGGAGGGGTTCAGCTGTCCATCTCTGAGGAGGAAAAGGATTTGGGGGTAATGGTCACAAAGAATATGAACCACTCATCTTAATGTAGGAAAGCAGCGGCAAAAGTCAATAGAATGCTGGGGTGCATTGCTAGAGGAATCACCTCTAGGAGGGAGGAAGTCATTCTGCAACTGTACAGGTCACTGGTGAGGCAGCATTAGGAGCACCCCAGGTCCTTAAAGAACTAAGAGAGGTGGTGGCTGAACCTCTGGCTATCCTGTTTAGCCGATCACTGGAAACAGGGGAGGTACCCAAAGACTGGAGGACAGCAGATGTAGTCCCTTTATACAAAAGTGGGAACAAAGAGGAAGCAGGGAACTACAGACCAGTCAGCCTCACCTCGGTAGTGGGGGAGATCATGGAAGCACTACTGAAGGAGAGCTTGGTGGAACATCTGGTTGTCAATAGACTACAGGACTCAAGGCAGCATGGTTTCACCAGGGGAGGTCATGTCAGACCAACCTCATTGAATTTTTGACTGGGTGACTAGGAGGTGGATCAGGGAGGGCAGGACATGGCCTATCTGGACTTCAGCAAGGCCTTTGACACTGTGCCACACAGAAGACTATTACACAGACTGGGGAATATGGGTGTGGGCAGGACAGTAGTGTGGTGGGTAGGTAACTGGCTGGGTGGCAGGACACAGAGGGTGGTGGTAAATGGCTGTCACTCCACAGAGGAAAGAGTGACCAGTGGGGTACCACAGGGATCAGTGCTGGGACCGGTCCTATTCAACATCTTCATCAGTGACTTTACGCAGGACCTAGAAGGCAGAATTTCACTGTTTGCTGATGACACAAAGCTCTGTAACAGAGTAGACACACCAGAGGGTGTACACAGAATGAGAAGGGACCTGCAGAAAATACAGGTTACTCACCTGTAACAGGAGCTCTAGGAATGGTATATGTTGTTCATCCACACTGTCTGGCAGGTATCCTTGCCGCTTTAAATCTTGCCGGAAGGTCTTCAAGCTGGCTCCTCCCACCCACCCGGGTGGTAAAACTCTCGGCTCCGCCCCATGACGCCAGATCTGGCCCGCTGAAGCCTTGTACAGCGTCAAGCCGGGGAGGTCGGGAGGGAGTCAGTGGATAACAAATATATACCATTCCTAGAACTCCTGTTACAGGTGAGTAACCGTATTTCTAGGGACATGGATATGTTGTTCATCCACACTGTCTGGCAGACTCTAGCAGTTCTCCGGGAGGAGGGAGGCAAGGCGCACACCCCCTACTTAGGGAATAGAGACTGGAGAACCGAGGCCCCAAAACCAGCATCCCGGCGTGACTCAAGGTCGATGTGGTAATGGGTGATGAAGGTGTGTGCTGACTTCCAGGTAGCAGCCTGCAGATATCCTGGATAGGGACGTCCCTGGAAGCAGCCACCGATGCAGCAGTATGGTGGGTAGAATGAGCTCTTATCCCTCTGGGAGGCTCCATGCCCGCCAACTTATAGCAGAGATCTATGCAGGAGGTGACCCACCTGCTTATCGTCCGCTTGGCTGCAGGTCTGCCAGGTGCGGCTTCAGCGTAGGTGACAAACAGCTGGCGAACCTCTCCCCGAATTTCAGCCGTGCGCTCCTTATAATAAGCGAGCGCCCTTCTAGGGTCCAAAGTATGGAGCCTGTGCCTCCGAGGTGTGATTGGGTAAACACCGCAGAGTCAACACCTGGTTAAGGTGAAACCCGACACCAACGCGGGAAGGAATTTCGGGTGGGGGCGCAAGACAACCTTGTCCCTGTGGAAGACCAGGTAAGGAGACTCGATGCAGAGCGCCTGGAGTTCTCCCATCCTTCTGGCTGACGTGATAGCCACCAGGAAGGCAGTCTTCCACGACAAGTGAGAGTTTTCACACCTGTGCATTGGTTCGAATGGCTTGCCCATGAGCTTTGCCAGTACCAGCAGTAAATCCCACGCAGGTGGAGGTTCTCGCACCGGAGGGGAAATGTGATCAAGGCCTTTGAAAAAGCGCCAGACCACCTTCTCCTGCGCCACCGATTGCTCCTCGCCTGCGCCCGGTAAGCAGAGATGGCTGCCAGGTGCACCCTTAGGGTCGCGACCCAAGCCCTTGACTAGAAAGGGACCATAAATAGTCCAAGATGCTTGCCAAAGGACAGAGGAAGGGTCCAAGCTCCTTGCTCTGACACCAAATGGAAAATCTCTTCCATTTGAAGGCATAGCATTTCCTGGTCGACTCTCACGGGACGCCTCAACTACATTGAGGACCTCGTCGGAAAGACCCAAGGCCTGGAACTCTGCAGCTCAGGAACCAGGCTGTCAGGTGCAGGGATTGAAGGTCCGGATGGAACACCTTCCCTGATTGACTGAGAGCAGGTCCGGCGAGCTAGAAGCTGCCTCGGGAGCCTGGAGCTGAGGCTGAGGAGATCTGGTACCAGAACTGGCGGGCCAGTCTGGGGCTATCAGAATCACCTGCGCCTTGTCCCTCCTTGCTTTGAGAAGCACCTTGGAATCAAGGGAACGGGGAAGGCGAGAAGAGGCCCGGGTCCACGGGCTCCTGGAAGGCATCCCTGCAGCGAGCCCTGCTGAGGGGGCGGCATGAAACAGCCTCAGCTCGCATTCTCCCTGGAGGCAAACAGGTCCACCTGAGGTGTGCCCCAATGGGAGAACAGATCTTGTACTACCACCGGCAGAGAGACCACTCGTGAGATGCAGCCCCTATCCGGCTCAGGGCATCGGCCAAGGTGTTGGAGGCTCCTGCCACAAGAATGGCTAGGAGATCCGCCTCCAGGCTGCGCACGAGTGACCAAATGCGGAGAGCTTCCCTGCATAGAAGCATGGAACGCGTCCCGCCCTGGCGGTTTAGGTAGTACATGGTCGTGGTATTGTCCATCTGGACTCCGACTACTTGACCCCGGAGAAACGGAGCAAAGGCGGTGAGAGCTAGGCAGACCGCTTGGAGCTCCAGCAGGTTGATGTGACATTGGAACTCCCGCGGGGACCAGAGGCCGTGTGCCGGTGTTCCCCAGATGGGCACCCCAACCCATCAGAGAGGATCGGTCGATTAGACCGGCCGGCTCGGGCAGACAAACGGGATACCCTCCTGCAGATGAGATGGAACGGTCCACCACCGGAGAGCTTTCCACATCTCCTGGGTCACCATCACTAGCTGGTCCAATGGATCGCAGCGTCCAGACCACTGGCTGGCCAGTCCTCACTGGAGGGGCGATGTGCCAGCGTGCCCAACGGACCACGCTGATACAGGCCGCCATGAGACCCAGGAGGCGCAGGAAGTCCCGGGCAGGGCGCGATTGCCCAACCCGAAATGATTGGGCAAAGGAGGAAAGAACCTCGGCCCTGTCCGCCGGAAGCCGTGCTCTGCCTTGAAGAGAGTCGAGCTCTGCCCCGATAAACAGAATCACCTGCTTCGACTAGAGTTCCAACTTGGCCTCGTTGATGAGAAGGCTGACTCGAGAGCAAACCTGGAGGGCCAGATCTCCGGACCGCTCCACCTCCTGTCTGGAGGGGGCTGCTATCAGCCAATCATCCAGGTAAGGGTACACCCGGACCCCTCGGCGCCGCAGGAAAGCTGTCACCACTGCAATGCATTTGTTGAAGACCCTGGGAGCTGGAGACAGGCCGAAGGGCATGGTTCGGAACTCGAAGAGGGACCCCTCCACTCAAAAGCGAAGGAATCTCAGATGTGACTGATCGATAGGACGTGAAAGAACGCTGGCCCTGCAGGTCCAGAGAGCAGAACCACATGCCGTGGTTCCAGGGATGGTATTATCTGAGCCAGAGTGACCATCCTGAAGGTTCGAGACCTAGGAACTTGTTCAGGTCGTGAAGGTCGAGAATGGGGCGCCAGCCCCCCGTCCGTTTCGGAACCAGGAAGTACCTGGACACAAACCCCGGGTCTGAGGGAGGGTCCGCCACCTCCCTGATCACCTCCTTTTGGAGGAGGAGAGCGATGTCGGCCCGACGAGCCGACAGTGAGGCTGCTGACCCCGAGGCCCCCCGGAGGTGCGACGGCTCTGAAGGGCGGGGCCTGCTCGAATTCTAGAGGCAGGCCTTTTCCCACCACCTCCAGTACCCACCTGTCTGTGGTAATAATGGACCAAGCGTGAAAGGAAGTGTTGGAGCAGTCTCCACTGGGGAACCTGGGTGAGGTGACGGGTTGGGGCGACACCCTCAGCCAGTCACTTGCAGGCTTGGAGGAGGAACCGCCAGGGACCTCCTGAGCCTTTACCTCCCTGCTTCCTGTTGGAGGAAGCTCCGGGCTTGGGTTTGGGATGCCAAGCCGGCCTGCTGGCTCCGCGTTGTTGGCCGGACGTGTGGCGAGGAAGGACTTGAAGGACTTAGGCTGTGGTTTCGTGCCTTTGTCCTTCTGAGCGGAAGAGACCGAGTCCAAGGTAGCATTGGACTTCTTGATCCTCTGCAGGTGATCTTCCACCCCAGGGCCGAAGAGGTCAGTCCCTAAAAAGGGAATATCCGCCAACTTGTGCTGGGTATCCGAAATAAAGGTGGATATCCTCAGCCAAGCCAGACGACGCATAGCCACTGCGGCCGCCACAGACCTGGCACATGAGTCCCCAATTTCTAAAGCAGTCTGGAGCTGCTGCTTGGCCACTGCCCTGGTCCCGCATTTGCCTGACCGCGTGGTCTGCAGATCCACGGAAGATGAGGGACGACTCATCCAGGAGCCCAACAGGGCATGAGAAAAATGTGCCATGAGGACGGCAGAACTGGCTCACTGGCCGAGGAAGAGGCGAGCATAGACTTTTTCACCGGCATAGTCCAATTCTTTGACCCTTGTCGGAGGTTTGTCCACATCCCAGCATTCCCGCATGCCGGAAAAACGCTGTCGGTAACCAACCCTCCGCCGAGGGATGTTCCAAACCAGACAGGGAACTAGGGGATCACATTTCCTGGCCATCCTGGCCGAGGCGAGGACAGGTGCTAGGCCTGCCAGAGCTCCAAGGTCGAATCCACTCATGGCCTCGGCCACCGAAAGGCCTCCGTGAGGGAATCCCTCGGTCCAGAATCTCCGTGAGGGATACCTGGCCTGCTTAGAAACGGGTTCGAGCTCATCCCCGTGGACACTCCGAGATGAGCCGAGCAACCCTAGGAAGGACGAGGCTATCGTCCACCGACTGTCCTCCTGAGGACTCCAAGTCCACTCACTTGGAGAAAAGGGAGGAATCATCCTCAGACTGGAAGAGTCCTCAAAGAGCTGCTCGGCCTGAGCCACCTTCCACCGCCGAGGTCTATCGAGTGAGGGTGACAGACAGCCTATGGGGCAGTCCCTTGTCGACCGAGAATTTTTGGTCGGAGCCCCAACTAATGGCTGTGGAGGCGGAGGTTCCACCAGAATCGGTGGGGCAGCTGGAACTGGCGGAACAACCGGCCTGGGAACAGGCTCCTCGGCTAGAACGAGGGGTTGTTTCGGCCGCCCGTGACAGCCACTTAATGGTGGAAAGACGACGGCCGCTTATTCCCGGTCAGAAGGAGCTGTTGCCACATGAGTTCCTCATACCTCTGAAGCAACTTGCGCCAAGCCTCTCCGTCCGAGGAGGAAGAGGACGAGCGGGCGCCATGCCGCTGTGTCGGTGAGACCGCCTATGGACGGCGGATCGGCTGGACCAAAAGACGCCCGAGATCAAGAACCTCGGCTAGGCCAAGGACGCAAAAGGGAGGTCGTGGGAAGCGCCACCCCTCTGTTCAGACGATTCAACCAAGGCTCCGGAACCGAGGCACAGCCGAGCCGACGGGATCTCAACTCCCACCGGGGAACCGGGAGAGGATTCTCGCTTTCCAGCCGACAACCCGTCCAACGGTCGAGAAAATCTCGACCCCATCGACGGGAGTCTCGTCAACTGCCCTGACGGGGACACCGTGAAACCAGTGGCTGGCTTAGGGCCCACCGGGTCGACGCCGACCAACCGGGAAGAGGATCTTTCCGCCTCCCAAGAGCGCCGACGGTGAGACTTACCCTGTCTCTCTTTTTGGACCGAAAATGGTCCAGAAGAAGTTGGACCCTCACCTTTTGTCGAGAGGGTCAGACAAAGCTCCTTAAAGAAGCCAATAAGAGGCACCCAGAGATAGCGGGACAAATGCCGCAGCTAAGGTAGAAGCGGCCTGCGCCGCCTTTCGAGGGCGCATCATCTGCTCGAGCTGATCCGGCCGTGAAAGGCTGCCGCGACACCACCGACCGGCCTCTTTGACTTAACTGGAGGAAATCTCTTCTCGACGTCCAGTTGTAAACGGGCAACACGGTCTTAGAGGACGAGGGCCGGCAAGGAAGAGCACAGGTCGAGGCTCGCGGTCGCGCTCAAGGCCCAAGCAGTAAACGACGTGGAGTGCGGATCCGTCCGAGACATTTTCTGATCGCAGGGCATCTCCGGAAACTGGAGTCGACGGTCCATCGCAGCCGCGAGGGAGAGAAGACCGCCGCTTTTTAGCAAAACTTTTAATTTCAAAATTCGAAGACTTAGAAACCAGTCTTATACGCAGAGCGTTAAGGAGGGAACCTGAGCTACCAAGCGGTAAGGAAGAGCTGGCATCATGGGGCGGAGCCGAGAGTTTTACCACCCGGGTGGGTGGGAGGAGCCAGCTTGAAGACCTTCCGGCAAGATTTAAAGCGGCAAGGATACCTGCCAGACAGTGTGGATGAACAACATATCCATGTCCCTAGAACTTTAAGAATGGTCAGGGGTTTGGCAGTTGAAATTCAATGCAAAGAAGTGCAAGATAATGCATATGGGGCACAAAAACCCTGGCACAATATATCAGTTGGGGGGTGAGGATACAGCATGCACCAAGCAGGAAAGGGATCTTGGGGTTATCATCTCTGATGACCTCAAGGTAGGGAAACAGTGTGACAAGGCAGCAGGTAAAGCAAATAGGATGCTGGGATGTATAGGCAGGGCCATCACCAGCAGGAAAAGGAAGGTCATAATTCCACTATACAAGACACTAGTGAGGCCCCACCTGGAGTACAGTGTACAGTTCTGGAGACCATACCTACATAAGGACATAGACAGGGTAGAGAAGGTTCAAAGGAGGGCAACAAAGACGGTGCATGGATTGCATCACAAGTCCTATGAAGACAGGTTGAAGGAACTGAACATGTACTCCCTGGAAGAGAGGATGGAGAGAGGGGATATGATGGAGACATACAAGTATCTTACAGGGAGGAACAGGGTGCAGGAGTACACTATTTTTAAGCGAAAAAGATGTTCCAGGACTAGAGGGCATGGGATGAAGTTGGAGGGAGGACGACTCAGAGGAAACGTGAGGAAGAATTTCTTCACAGAACGGGTGGTGGACAAGTGGAACACCCTGACAGAGGAAGTGGTGGGGGCTGAAACAATCACGGGATTTAAGAATGCATGGGATAGACATAAAGGAATTCTGGAGGTCAGGGGTAAGGGGCAACAGACTTCTAGGAAAACATAAACTGAACTTACAAGCTCAAATGGGCAGACTGGGGGGGCCATAGGCCATTATCTGCCGACACTGTCTATGTATCTATGTACTTTGTACAGTTCTGGAACCCATACTTAAAAAACGACATCAGGTTACTGGAGGGGGTACAGTGGAAGGCAATTAAAATGATCAGAGGCATGGAGGGGACACCTTACGAGGACAGGTTGAGGGACTTCACTATGTACTCATTGGAGGAGAAGTGGGAAAGGGGTGATATGATCGAAACCTTCAAGTACTAAAAGGGCATCAACAGGGTTAGTACAGAGAGCATGTTTCAATTAAAGGGACAAGTGATTACTAGTGGGCACAGCCTAAAGTTGGTGGGGGTTAGAATCAGGAGGGAGGTGAGGAAGCATTACTTCATGGAGAGAGCGGTAGGGGGATGGAATGCACTTCCTGAAGAAGTGGTATTTCTTAAAACAGTGGAGAGCTTTAAAAGGGTGGGATAGGGTTATGGGCAAGATACTAGTCAGTGGGAAGATGAGGGGGAAGAGAGGAGTGGGGGGGGCGCAGCAGGAGTCTAACCTCTGTGCTGCACAATCGAGCAGACGTGATGAGACCATTTGGCCTGTATCTGTGGGCAGTTTCGCATCAATCTTCATTTGACCAGGTGAAACATCATTGAGAAGATTTACAAGATAAGCCTGGACAGTCACATATATGACTACAAGGCAGAAAAATATACAGTGCTATGAAAATAACAGGAATACATACAGTAACACAGTCAATGCAAGGATATTCAATAAGAGGATACAGATATTACTAAGAATAATAAACACATAATAAGACAACAAATCTATGTATAGTAGCTGCTACAGATGTCCTCAGGCAGCAGGACAGAGTCAGGATGAGGTATATAAGGAGCCAGGAGGCAGTGGCAGAGGGCAGGGAGCAACCAGGGGATGAGGAAGGGGGCAAGTGGGGTGGTATGTCTGTATTTCTGGTGCCCTATAATGACGCATCATCGATTATCTTATCACAATGCAGGGAAATGTTTGGTGAATGCAGCAAAAATACAGGTTACTCACCTGTAACAGGAGTTCTAGGAATGGTATATGTTGTTCATCCACACTTATTGGCAGGTTCCTTGCCGCTTTAAATCTTGCCGGAAGGTCTTCAAGCTGGCTCCTCCCACCCACCCAGGTGGTAAAACTCTCGGCTCCGCCCATGACGCCAGATCTGGCCAGCTGAAGCTCAGGTTGTCGCGTCGAGGCCGGAGGAAGGTCAGGATGGAGGAACAATATATACCATTCCAGAACCCTGTTACAGGTGAGTAACCTGTATTTCTAGGGACATGGATATGTTGTTCATCCACACTTATTGGCAGACTCCTAGCAGTTCTCCAGGAGGAGGGAGGCAAGCGCACACCCCTCACTTAGGAAAAGAGACTGAGAACCGAGGCCCCAAAACCAGCATCCCGGCGTGACTCAAGGTCGATGTGGTAATGGGTGATGAAGGTGTGTGCTGACTTCCAGGTAGCAGCCCTGCAGATTTCCTGGAAGCAGCCACCGATGCAGTAGAATGAGCTCTTATCCCTCTGGGAGGCTCCATGCCAGCCAACTTATAGCAGAGATCTATGCAGGAGGTGACCCACCTGCCTATCGTCCGCTTGGCTGCAGGTCTGCCAGGTGCGGCTTCAGCGTAGGTGACAAACAGCTGGGCGAACCTCTCCCGATTTCAGCCGCAAGGCCCTTATAATAAGCGAGCGCCTTCTAGGGTCCAAAGTATGGAGCCATATTCGGCCTCCGAGGTGTGATTGGGGTAGAACACTGGCAGAGTCAACACCTGGTTAAGGTGAAACTCCACACCACCTTCGGAAGGAATTTCGGGTGGGGGCGCAGGACAACCTTGTCCCTGTGGAAGACCAAGTAAGGAGACTCGATAGAAAGCACCTGGAGCTCTCCCATCCTTCTGGCTGACGTAATAGCCACCAAGAAGGCGGTCTTCCACGACAGGTGAGAGAGATCACACCTGTGCAATGGTTTGAATGGCTTGCCCATGAGCTTTGCCAGTACCAGCAGTAGATCCCACGGAGGTGGAGGTTCTCGCCCAGGAGGGGAAATGTGATCAAGGCCTTTGAAAAAAGCACCAGACCACCTTCTCCTGCGCCACTGACTGCTTCCCGGCCCATGCCCGGTAAGCAGAGATGGCTGCCAGGTGCACCCTTAGGGTCGTCGACCTAAGCCCTTGCTGAGAAAGGGACCATAAATAGTCCAAAATGCTTACCAAGGAACAGGAGGAAGGGTCCAGGCCCTTGCTCTGACACCAAATGGAAAACCTTTTCCATTTGAAGGCATAGTATTTCCTGGTTGACTCCTTAAGGGACGCCTCAACTACATTGAGGACCTCGTCGGAAAGACCCAAGGCCTGGAACTCTAGCCGCTCAGGAACCAGGCTGTCAGGTGCAGGGATTGAAGGTCCGGATGGAACACCTTCCCCTGACTGACTGAAAGCAGGTCCGGGCGAGCTGAAGCTGCCTCGGAGCCTGGAGCTGAGGCTGAGGAGATCTGGATACCAGCATTGGCGGGCCAGTCTGGGACTACCAGAATCACCTGCGCCCTTGTCCCTCCTCACCTTGAGAAGCACCTTGTGGATCAAGGGAAATGGGAAAGGCGAAGAGGCCCGGGATCCACGGCCTCGAAGGCATCCCTGCAGCGAGCCCTGCTGAGGGGGGCAGGCATGGAACAGTCTCAGCTTCGAGATTCTCCCTGGAGGTACAATGACACCTGAGGTGTGCCCCAATGGGAGAACAGATCTTTACTACCTCCGGCGGGAGAGACCACTCGTGGGATACAGCCCCTATCCGGCTTAGGGCATCGGCCAGGGTGTTGGAGGCTCCTGCCACATGAATGGCTAGGAGATCCGCCTCCAGGCTGCGCACGAGTGACCAAATGCGGAGAGCTTCCTTGCACAGAGGCATGGAGCGCGTCCCGCCCTGGCGGTTTAGGTAGTACATGGTTGTGGTATTGTCCGTCTGGACCCGAACCACTTGACCCCGCAGAAACGGAGCGAAGGCGGTGAGAGCTAGGCGGACCGCTCGGAGCTCCAGCAGGTTGATATGGCATCAGGACTCCCGCGGGGACCAGAGGCCGTGCGCTCTGCGCTCCCCAGATGGGCACCCCAACCCATCAGAGGCGCCGGCTCGACAGAGAGACCGTAGGCTCGGGGCGGACAAACGGGATGCCCTCCTGCAGATGAGCTGGAACGATCCACCACTGGAGAGCGTTCCACATCCCCTGGGTCACCGTCACTAGCTGGTCCAATGGATCGCAGTGTTGAGACCACTGGCTGGCCAGTCCCCATTGAAGGGGGCGCATGTTCCAGCGGGCCCAACGGACCACGCTGGAGCAGGCCACCATGAGACCCAGGAGGCGAAGGAAGTCCCGGGCAGGGCGCAATTGCCTAACCAGAAATGATCGGGCAAAGGAGGAAAGAACCTCGGCCCTGACCGCCGGGAGCCATGCTCTGGCTCGAAGAGAGTTGAGCTCTGCCCCGATGAAGAGAATCACCTGCTTCAGTTCGAGTTCCAACTTGGCCTCGTTGATGAGGAGACCAATTTGAGAGCAAACCTGGAGGGCTAGATCTCTGGAGCGCTCCACCTCCTGTCTGGAGGGGGCTGCTATCAGCCAATCGTCCAGGTAAGGGTACACCCGGACCCCTCGGCGTCCAGGGAATGCTGTCACCACTGCCATGCATTTGGTGAAGACCCTGGTGCAGGAGACAGGCCAAGGGCATGGCTCGAACTCGTTAAGGATCCTTCCGCCGAAAGCGAAGGAATCTTGGTGAGACAGACAGATAGGGACGAGAAAACGCTGGGCCCTGCAGGTCCAGAGAGCAGAACCACACCGCTGCTCCAAGGATGGTATTATCTGAGCCAGAGTGACCATCCTGAAGGTCCGAGACCTTAGGGAACTTGTTTAGGTCGTAGGTCGAGAATGGGGCGCCAGCCCCCCGTCCGTTTTGGGACCAGGAAGTACCTGGACACAAACCCCGGGTCTGAGGGAGGGTCCGCCTCCTCTCTGATCACCTCTTTCTCGAGGAGCAGAGCGATGTCGGCTCAGCGAGCCGACAGCGAGGCTGCGGACCCTGAGGCTCCTGGGGCTACAGCCTGAAGGGCGGGCCTGCTCGGAAGCACCGGAGCCGTCCCCCCATGGGGGAACCTGGGGTGAGGTGACGAGGTTGGGGGCGACACCCCTCAACCAGTCACTGTGCAAGCTTGGAGGAGGGACCGGCCGAGGGACCTCCTGGGCCTTTACCTCCCTGCTTCCTGGAGGAGGAAGCCGCGGGCTTGGGTTTGGGACACCAAGCGCGAGCCTGCTGGCCCTGATGTTGCTGGGCCGGACGTGCCGAGGGCGCACACGGACGAAAGGGCTTGGGTTGCGGTCTGCGGCCCTTGTCCCTCTGAGCGGATGAGACCAAGTCCAAAGTGGCACTGGACTTTTCGATCCTCTGGAGGTGGCCTTCCACTCCAGGGCCGAAGAGGTCAGTCCCCAGGAAGGGGACATCTGCCAATTTGTGCTGGGTATCCGCTGTGAAGGTGGATACCCTCAGCCATGCCCGACGGCGCATAGCCACTGCTGCCGCGACTGACCTGGCGCATGAGTCTCCAATGTCCAATGCAGTCTGAAGTTGCTGCTTTGCCACCACCCTGCCCTGGTCCCGCACCTGCCTAACCGTAGTCTGCAGGTCAGCCGGAAGATGAGGGACTACCTCGTCCAGGGAGCCCAACAGGGCATGGGAGAAATGTGCCATAAGCATGGCCGAGCTGGCCTGACGAAGGCCAAGGGAGGACGCAGCGTAGACTTTTCGCCCGGCATAGTCCAATTTCTTGGACTCCTTGTCTGGAGGTTTGTCCATGTCCCTAGCATTTCCGGCACGCCGAGAAACGCTGTCGGTAACTAACCCCTCGGCTGAGGGATGTTCTGAGAAACCGGACAGGGAACCGGTAGGGACCGATACTTCCTGGCCAAAGGCGCAGGGCAGGAAGCTGCCAGAGCTCCAAGGCCGGGCCCACAATGGCTTCGCCACAGGAAGGCCTCCGTAGGGGAATCCCCCCCGGTCCAATATCTCCGTGAGGGGATACTTGGCCCACTTGGATACGGGCTCGAGCTGCATCCCGGTGGACTCTGAGATGAGCCTAAGCAAACCCAGAAAGGACGAAGGGCTATCGTCCAGCGACTGACCCCCAGAGGACTCCAAGTCCACTCGCCTGGAGAAAAGGGAGGAATCGTCGGACTCGGAAGAGTCCGCAAAGAGCTGCCTCGGGCCTGAGCCACCCTCCACCTGCCGAGGGCGATCGGGAGTGAGGGTGACCGACAGCCTATGAGGTAAACCCTGAGCTGACCGAGAGTTCTTGGTCGGAGCCCCAAACAACGGCTTGTGGACGCCGGAGGTTCCACCATAACGGTGGAGCAGCTGGTTTCGCTGAGCAACAGGCCTGAAACAGGCGCCCGACTAAAGCGAGGGGTTGCTTCGCCGCCCGTGACAGCCACTTAATAGCCGGGAAGGCAATGTCGCGGCTTATTCTCGCCAACAGAAGCTTGCCACATGAGGTCCTCAGACGTTGGACGCAACTTCGTTGAAGCCTCCTCACCCCGAGGAAGAGGACGGATGCAGCGCCGCTGTCGCGTGCAGAGACCGAGACCGCCATGGTGGCGGGATTGGCTGGACCGCGAACTCGGCTTTTCCAAGGAGGGTGCAGGGAAGGCGCTGGGAAACCCGCCTCCTCGGCTCGAAGGAACACCCAAGGGCTCCGGAACCGAGGCACTGGTAAGCCTACAGGATCCTCAACTGCCACCGGGGAACCGGGAGAGAGGATTTTCGCTCTCCGTCGACAACCCGTCCAATGGGTCGAGAAAAATTCGATCAGGCCGAAAGGAGTCTCAGTCAACTGACCTGACGGGACACCGTGAAGCCAGTGGCCAAGCCGGAGATCGATCAAGTCGATGGTTGACCACTCGGGGAGGGGGACCTCCCCCGCTCCCAAGAGCGCCGACGGACGGACTTACCCTTGTCCTTCTTTTTGGACCGAGAGGAAGGTCCCGAAGATGAAGGTCCCGAGACAGACAAAGCTCCTTAAAGGAAGCAGTATATGAGGATCCCAGGAAGAGCGGGATAAACGCCGCGGCCCAGGAAGATGCGGTCCGCGCCGCCGCCTCTTCGAGGGCGATCATCTGCTCAGGCTGGATCCGCCGAGCCCGCCGCCGCAGAAACCACCAACCGGGCTCTTTCGACTTTACCGGAGGGCAACGCTTCTCAGGTAGCCCAAGTTGCAGATGGGCAGCACGGTCTTCCAGGACATAGGCCGAGAAAGAAGAGCAGAGGTCGCAAGCCTGCGGGTCGTGCTCAAGGCCCAAGCAGTAGACGCACGTGGAGTGCGGATCCGTCCGAGACATCTTCTGCCCGCATGGGCATCTCCGGAAACCGGGAGTCGATTTGTCCATCGCAGCCGCAAGGGAAAAAGTTGACCGAAGTCTAGAAAACCTAGGAGTTTAATTTCGGAAAACCGAAGAATTAGGAACCAGTCTTATACGTAGAGCGTTAAGGAGAGAACCTGAGCTTCCAAGCGGTAAGGAAGATCTGGTGTCATGGGGCGGAGCCGAGAGTTTTACCACCCGGGTGGGAGGGAGAAGCCAGCTTGAAGACCTTCCGGCAAGATTTAAAGCTGTAAGGAACCTGCCAATAAGTGTGGATGAACAACATATCCATGTCCCTAGAACTTGACATTTTGGATCCAAGTGCATCCCAAAATCTGAAACCCAACCCTGGAGTCAGACTCATTCTGTAGCCAAAAGTAAGATACTACACTTGAAGAGCAGCAACAGAGGTAAGATCTACACACTGTGAGATGCTCCTACTACTGCAGTAAAAAAGGAAAAACTTGGGAGTCACAGATAAGAGGCTGAAGCATGACAAGCAATGTGAGGCTGCTGTAATTTGGGGCAATTAGTCTGACTCCAGTGCCTCAGGGGCCTTAAAGGAGTAGTCCACCCAGAATGTAAAAAAAATATGTCATGTAGAGTGTTTTGATATGTATGTTAAATCCTAGTGTGTCCTCCCCTCCGTCTGCTATTTGGAGTTTTTCCTAAATTGCCTGCTAGCTGTATGGTAGTTTTACGACCCCTGGGAATCTCCATAACAAACAGTTTTATTGGTTTTCTTTCTCCCAGGATGCCCCCTGTCTCATGTGACAGTGATGTAGCCATGCCCTCAGATTTAGCATGTGTATTGCTTTGTAAGACAACAGCTACTAAATAGCTCTAATTCACTATTTTTGTTTTCTCTGTGCATCAGGTCTAGCTAGCAGGAGTGTTGTTACATCAAAAACACAAATAATGAATTAGAGCTATTTAGTAGCTGTTGTCTTACAGAAACCCCAGTTAGCTTGCTCTCATATATCTGCTAAACTAACTGTTGCCATTTGTGCTCCCTGGATAAGAAGTTACAAGGCTCTGCTATTGCTAAACTAATTTTAAAGCAATACACAAGCTAAATCTGAGGGCATAGCTACATCACTGTTACATGAGATGGGGTCATCCTGGGAGAAAGAAAGCCAATAAAACTATTTGTTATGGAGATCCCCAGGGGTCGTAAAACTACCATACAGCTAGCAAGCAATTTAGGAAAAACTCCAAATAGCAGACAGAGGGAAGAACACACTAGGATTTAACATACATATCAAAACACTCTATATACCATATGTTTTTTGCATATTCTGGGTGGACTACTCCTTTAAACACATTCACTATTTAGTAAGTGTTCAAAACTACTTTGACCTCTGTTCTAGTTAATACCCCAGCAGTGACAGAGACAATGGAGCTGCAAGGTTTTCACTGTGCTGCTTGTCGCAAAAGCATAGGTCTAGAAGCATAGGCAGACCAGTACAAGTTTTAAAATTTACAAGTAGAATTATTAATAAAATGCAAAAATTAAAATTGTACAGGATAGCTCCTGATACAGGCAGTTCAAACAAAGTCCTACAACTGAATGAATCTCCAAATCTAAAGCTGGAAAACCAGCACATTGCTCTTTTTATAAGTTGTATTTTCCTGGCAGTTAAAGCTTTGTTACATTTTGTGAAAGACAGAATGCAAAGTTAATCAATTTATTTTCTGTGACCAGCCTGAAGAATCCATCTAGTCTGGACAGGTGTAACAAAACAGAACATTCTGTCCCAGAGCTGGTATTCTGTTGGCAGTTCTGTTATCAAGCTTGTGGATGTCAAAATACATCTCAAAGTCAAACCCCTATATTACAGACTGTCTTTACTAACAAAGAGTTTTTCTGCAGTCATTTCAACAATATAATCATATACACTGGCAAATAAAAGTATGCCAGTTTCACATAAAGATATGTTTTGTTTGTTTGTTTTTTTTAAACACAGAAGCAAGTGAAAAAGAACAGAAACAGCATGTGAAGGAAGGGAGACGGCAGGGGGAGACTGGGACCATAGAGTGGCCAGTTGCTAGGTTCCACAAGAAAAGCAGACTGTGCAATCAGACAGGCAAAGACTGAAAAGGAGAAGACATAACAGAACCTTGCCTTTAACTCTCTGCATAACAAAAGGGATAGGGACTTATTCAGCCCTGTCACACTGCTGCAACGGCTGCACAGGGACGGGGGCGGGCCCAGTATGAAACCTATAAACCCTGCTATGCAAGATGCACTCCAGTGTCACCATCCCTGATGAGCTGTTACAAGCAGTTCTTCATAGTGGTGCTGGCATGCGACTGAGTGGGAGAGGTTTATCACGGGACTGCAGTTAGTAGGGACAAGTGCAGGGGAACAAGGCTAAGGGGGTTCAAATGGACCCAAGACAGAAAATTAAATCTGAAGAGTGGTTGAGAGGTTAATGGACCATCATGGATGGGCAAGGGACTAAAATAACCATCATGATGCCCCACAAGTGGACCTTAAGGTACCAATGTGGGTGAGGACGAATAAGGTGGCAGCTCCTCTTAAAATACCTCTGGGCATGGCAAGGGACCATGTGACAACTGCTCTGCAATGCCAAGACCTCTGTAGGTAGCATACACCAGCATCTTAGAGGGTGCACACACTAACATCTGACAACTACATTTGTACTGTGATTTGACTTCAGGCTCTGTGCATGGAAGTTGTCAGTGGTGGCACAAAAGGATGCCTGAAAGGTCAATTACTTACCAGTAACAATAGATCTTTGAGAGAATCTCCTCCAGAGAACCACACACGCTGGAAAGAAAGACTGCAGCAGTGACATCAAAACCTTACAGGAGACACTTTTCTGAGCTGGGTCCCCTACGTTGCCATATGTCCCACGTATGATGAATGCCTCATAGTCACTGGTGTAATGTGGGCTGTACCACCCTCTTCAGTTCCTGCTGCCAATTAACTAAATTCCAAAATTTACCGACCCACAGGGTAATCTAAGCCTGGAAAATCATACAGGAGAGACAGGGAAAGCAGATCCTCAAGTATGCCCAATAAAACAGGCAACTGAAAGGCTGACATGTCAGTCACCTGTAATAAACACAACAGTTCTCCTTGCTGAGTGGTTGTATGGAGCAGGTGCTTTCAAAGGTCTTCTGCTACTGGTAAATAACAAACCTATCTTCTTAAAAAGATATCTCTCAACTCCAGAAAGCCACACACACCGGATGAGTTCAAAGCAGTATAGCAGTCCCATATGAGCAATACGGAACAGATAAAGAATATGACTGCAAAACCTGCGTAACAGCCAGACCAAAATCCACTCTGCCATGAGAGACCAAATCCAGACTGTAGTGTTTATTAAACAGATGTATCTTACTCCAGTTGTAGCCTAACATAGTTCAGATATGAAGACTATCCAGAAACAAGAAATGTCTGCAAGGAACTGCACCTGGGGCCAGAAACCCGGCCAAGTGTACACCTGGGTGAAATGCTACAAGTCTCAATGGCTGATAGGGACCTGGGGGTGGTGATGGATGTCAAGATGAACAACTCTGAGACTTGTAGGAGGGCAGCAGCCAAGGCCAACAGGATGCTGGGATGCATTGCTAGGAGGATCGCCTCCAGAAGGAGGGAAGTGATACTCCCTCTGTATAACTGCTTGGTGAGGCCACACCTCGAGTACTGCGTGCTGTTTTGGAGGCCACACTTAAAGAGGGACATTAAACTCCTGGAGAGGGTCCAGAGGAGGGCAACCAAATTGATTTGGGGCTTGGGGGACAGGACCTAAGGGGAGAGGCTCGAAGAGCTAAATATGTACACACTGGAAGAGAGAAGGGACCGGGGACATGACAGAGGTCTTCAGGTACAAGGGGGTAAAAGGAGGAGCAGTCAGGATGCTTCAAGGAAGGAGGAAGGGCAACTAGATGGCATGGGTGGAAGCTGGAGGGGAGATTCAGGGGAGAAAGGAGGAGGTGCTATCACTGAGAGGGTGGTAGAGCCATGGAATGTGCTGCCCAGGGGCTGGTGGAGGTTCAAAGAGGGGTGGACAGGTACAGGGAAGGGTTCTGGAAGCAAAATCCAGTGCGAGAATATCCGGAACTGGGAAGGGAGAAGCCAGAGAAGGCGAGGGGGGCAGCAAGGTCAGCTCCTAGGGTGGGGGCTGACCAAACGAGCAGACACGAGGGACCGTTAGGCCTATTCTGCTGACATTTTAGTATGTTAGTATGTCTCCCTAACTGTACAAGGAAGCTCTACGCCAGCTTCGGGCAATACACTGAAAATACAGGAGGCTATCTATATGGTGAGAGACTGCTTAGATATTGGCTGGCCCTTCATACAAGGGCAAAGGTCACAAGCAGCAGAGGGGACTGCCAGACATCCTTGGTGTGGTCCAGATAAAAGTGGAGCTCCCTGTTAGTGTCCAGGGGAGCAAGAGCACCCTACTGGATTTTGTTAGTTCATGAAGAACACAGGCAGGCTGAGTGCAAATGAGTTCCATGGCCTCCTGCTTCAAACACCATACTGCTGAATCAAAGTAAATTCAGACACGACCATAGGTAGCAACTTGAGAGAAGTCGAAATGCCCACCCTATCCAGATCAAAGGTCCGAGAAAGAGGGTCAGACAGTAGCGCCTCAAGTTCAGACATCCATCATGCTGAGGTTATTGCTACCAGAAACAGTTTTCTAGGACAGCAACTGCAGGTCACAAGAGGTAGCTGGTTTCACTGAAGCCCTGTTCAGCAAACCCAGAACCAGGTTCTGGTCCCATGCCAAGAGGATTTGTAAGCAAATACCCTTCAGAAACCTGCGGGTAATCTCCAATTATACAATGCATAAAAAAATAGCCACCCCTCATTGGCCAGCTGGCACTATCACCCCGTTGTAAAATACAGCATTACCAACAGGAACAAGTGCCAGCTGTGCCAACCTCGCGCTGCAACCCATTAACAAAACACTCCGACCCCCGTTTCCAAATCCCAAAACCGCCATTGTACATCGCGCTACGGAGTAAACCAAAACCTGGCCGTTCGCCTCAAAAAATGAACATACAAACAACTTTCGACTTGATCGATAATGACGAACTGGAAGCAATATTCAAATCAATCGAAGATGGCGATATTAGAGAAACTGAAACGGAAAATCCATCACCGGAAAAAACAACACCACAGCCGCCACGAACGCCCGCTGCTCTGCCTCACATGCCCAGCCTGAACTTCACAAGCAGCCCGCCGCAGCACGTCTAACTGCCGCAGAAGACGCGAGCAAACCAAATTAAAAAATCCAGTACCTGAAAACCATTAATACTGCCAACAAGAAAGCTCGCCCTCTGCCTCACATCCCCAGCGTGAACGCCACACACAGCCCGCCGCAGCACGCCCAACTACCGTAGAGCACACCAAACACGGCGCTCCCTTCAAAATGCCCCACACCAGCCAATCCTAACACAAAACAAAGCTGTATGGACTATTTTTTTGCATGGAAGGATATTCCACTATTTCCTTACTTTTTACACACAACAAATTATCACAATTAAATTACTATTCACATTTTACCACACACATTTGTATAATTGCAATAAACCACTCCAGGGTGTTGGTGATGCTGGTTTTACCCACGCCTGACGAGGTTTAGTCACGAGGCCGCAGCCACGCCAGGCATGGGTAAAACCAGCATCACCAACACCCTGTCGTGGTTTATTGCTTAATTGAACCACAGGTTTCCCACCTATGGGTACATGACAAACCAACAGATGCACATCCACAAAGGAGTACTGAAGTCCTGCCTGGGAAAGGAAGAGCAATACTCATGAACACTATGGATAGCGGCGATGCACTGATATGGATATCACACCCGACACATAATAAAGCACTTCCTCTTTAGTGAAAAGGTCGTCTCTAGTTGACAATTTCTGGGCTGCAAACAGGCCAGTCAAAACCTTAGACACATGCTAAATCATGCCAGCTCTACATCCTCAGGAGTCAAGCATGCATTTGTAGGGATACAAGGTCCGGGTGCAGCAGACGGCACTGGAACTGCAGCAACAGTCCCGATCTGAGGAACAGCTAGAATGGAAGTTCCACTGCCATGTCCCATAAAAATCAGGAACTAGATCAGGCTCTCCCCACAGGGGAGCCATCAGAATCATGGAGGCCAGCTTATTCTGGGGCTTGATCAGAACCTGCTCAATGAGGTTTGGAGAAAAGGTAAGAGAGCATTCCCTTCCAGCAGAGGGACACTGCATACTCAGGTCATAGACCGAGTGAGCAAGTGCCAACTCTGAATCCTCCCACCGACTGAACAGGAATGACACTATGTCCCCTCACAACTCCCATTTCATGAGGCTGTGCCAGAGTGGCTGAGCGTGTTTGACAGCACACTTTGAGTACCTGCCAGATAGGCTGCAGCAAGGTGCACATTGTGCTCCACTGCCCATTACCATACTGGCATCACTTCCCAATGCAGGATGGATGTGTTCCCTTTGTTGTGATAGTACATGTCACGCTGGTTGTCCATCTGTATGTGCGAGTTAAGATCCTTCCCTGAATCAGTAGGGCCACTGCCTAGAGGTCGTATAGGGATGCCCTCATCTCCAGCACATTTACATGGAGATTACTTTCAACTGGGGATCAGACCCAGAGTTCAGAGGGAAATTAGATGTGCAGCAGTCACCCGAGGAAGGTCCCCGAGAAAGGCAACTCACAACAGCAGATGCTGCCTTGACTGCTACCACTAGAGTCCTTTCTGCAGAGCGGCAAAGACCATGATGTGGTAAAGACAACACCTATGGAAAATAGTTTCACATATAAAGACTGAAGTCTACCTCAATATATATATCACACACATACACGTATAAACAATAGTAAAATCTAACACGTAGCCATGCAGGTCACTGTAGAAAAGTCTACTGGCACTCATACAAACAGGTGGCTATTATGCTTGAGGTAGTGGCAGCCACACAGCACAGTGCATGCAAGCTCCAGCTTAGACGCTTTGAACAATGCACCACATGACTTCTTCAGAGATGGTGTGCTCCATGCTGGTGCAGTATTTTACAGACTACACTCGCATGGAGACTAGCAACACAGTTTAAGTTGCATACAACAACCCAGTTAGCTTATATGGCACTGCACCATCATAGCAAAGACTTTTACAGCATTAAGTTCAATCTGTCAGATTCTGCGGCTGAGTATATAAAAGTGAAAAAGGGCTCAGTGAAGCAGCGAACAGTCTAAAAAGTGGAGATCCACTTGTTTAAAACAATTGTTACCACTACACCATAAGCACAACTGTACAAGCATACTGGCTGCAAACGTATACAATTTCCATTCTATAGCTCAATATATGGTAGATACTATTAAAAAATGAATCACTGGCCGGCCCAGTGGTGCTGAGGGTCGAGGTGCTGGATGCCACACCTTGCACCACCCCTGCAACCCAGGTTTGGGAACAGGCAGGGACAGAGAGGATCGAGCGTCCGGAGGACTGGCTCTTCTCTCATGTGGTGGGTGTGTTGTCACTCCCACCGAACGACTGCCACCAGGTGGAGGCCTAGAGGGTAGTCCGGGACTGAGGGCAGCACGAATCGAGGGTGCTGCAAACTGCAGCATGTCCGCAACCAGGAAGGGGAGAAAATGGAAAATGAGACTATACGTGGATATGGTGTACTATCCACACTTCTGGCAGACTCCTACCAGTTCTCCAGGAGGAAGGGGCAAGGTGTACACACCCTACTTCGGGAACAGAGATCGGAGAACCAAGGCCCCAAAATCAGCATCCCGGTGTGACTCAAGGTCGATGTGGTAGTGGGAGATGAAGGTGTGTGCTGACTTCCAGGTAGCAGCCCTGATAGGGATGTCCTTGGAAGCAGCCACTGAGACAGCAGTATGTCTGGTGGAATGAGCCCGGAACCCAACAGGAGGCTTCCCACCAACCAACCTATAGCAGAGGTTGATGAAGGAGACAACCCGACTGCCAACCATCTACTCAGCTGCCAGTCTGCAAGGTGTAGTTTCAGTGTAGGTGACAAAGAGCTGGTGAAAATCAACCTGAACTCCAGCTGTATGCTCCTTGCAGTAAGCGAGCATTCGACTCTGGTCCAACCTATGGAGCCCGTGCTCGGCCTACGAGGTTGCAGTGGTGAAATAAACTGGGAGGTACATCACCTGGTTAAGGAGAAACTCCTAAACAACCTTCAGGAGGAACTCTGGGTTAGGACGGCGGATGTCTCTGTCCTTGTAGAATACCAGACAGGGAGACTCGACCGAGAGCGCCTGGAGTTCACTGATCCTTCTGGTGGAGGTGATAGCCACCAAGAAGGTGGTCTTCCATGATAGGTGGGAGATGTGACGTGTGCATGAGTTTGAATGGCTTGCCCATGAGCATCGCCAAAACCAGCAACAAGTCCCAAGGTGGTTGCAATTCACAGACCGGTGGGGACAAGTGGTCAAGGCCTTTGAAAAAGCACCCTACCATCTTTTCCTGTGCCACCTTCAGCGTACCCACCCACACTAGGTATGCCGAAATGGCTGCTAGGTGCACCCTGAGGGTCGTCGACTGGAGGCCCGACTGGGAGAGGGACCACAGGTATTCCAAAATGTTTGCCAACGATCAAGACCAGGGGTCTAGCTCCTTGCCCTGACACCAAATGGAAAATCTCTTCCATTTGAAGGTGTAGCACTGGTGAGTTGACTGCTTCTGAGAGACCTCCACAACATGAAGGACCTCAGAGAGACCGAAAGCTTGAAACTCTAGCTGCTCAAGAAACATGATGTCTGGTGCAGGGATTGAAGGTCCAGGTGTAGTATCTTCCCCTGAGAACAAGAAAGCAGGTCTGGGTGGTGAGGCAATCTCCACGAGGGCCTGCTGCTGAGGCAGAGGAGACTGGGGTACCAAAAACTGGTGAAGCCAGTCTGAGGCCACCAGGATCATACAAGGCTGGTCTCCCTGCACCTTAAACACCACCTTGTGGATCAGGGGAAGGCATCAGAAGCCCCTGAATCCAGGGTCTCACAAAGGCATACCCCCATCAGTGTCCTGCACCGAGGGGGGCAGGTGCAAAACAGCCTCCGTTTTGCATTCTCCCAGGAGGCAAACAGGTCGATCAGGAGAGTCCCAGAGGAAGAAGAGGTGATTGACCACCTCCTGGTGAAGGGATCATTCGTGGAACACCTCGTCCACTTGGCTGAGGGCATCTGCCAGATGGCTAGACACGAAGATCGCCAGAAGATCGGCATCCAGGTTGCTGAGAAGGGTCCAGGTGCAGAGGGATTTACGGCACAATGGAAGGGAATGCGTCTCACCCTGTTTATTGAGGTAATACATGGAAGAGATTTTTCACAAATAAAGTGTGATGAGCTTGCTCGATTTTTTGCTGATAAGATTGCCGGCATTAGGGCGGATCTCAGCCATGTTCATTCTATAAGGGCTTGCAGTGATCGGCGAGGGGAAGCAAACACCTGTGTCACCTGGTCTGACTTTGGTAGGCCGGAATTCATGGACATTATGAGGATTGTCCAGACTGTACGTCCAACTAGTTGTAGTTTGGATCCGGGCCCTACGCCACTTTTATTAGGTTGCGAGATATTATCTGCCCGACCATTGCTGAAATCATCTGAAGTCCTTGAAGCAGGGATCTTTCCTGAACCCCTAAAGAGGCGGTCGTCACTACTCCAAAAAACCTTCACTGAACTGACTGTCCAGCTAACTACAGACTCCATCTCTAACCTCCCTATTTGGGTAAGGTTATTGAAAAGGTAGTTGCACTGCAACTGGACGACCATCTTACAAATCATAATGTCTATGATACTCTTCAATCAGGATTCAGGAAAAGACATAGTACTGAGACTGCTCTTGTCCGGTTCTAAATGATCTCCTGATAGCGAGGATCAAAAGGCTTGTACTATTCTAGTCCTTCTTGATCTCTCTGCTTCTCGACACTGTGGAACATGGTGTGCTTTTTGGAGCATTCTCATGGCTCCATTGTGGACTGTCTGGTATGGTCCTAAAATGGTTTCAATCTTTTCTCACAGGGCGGAGACATAGGGTTATCACTGGAATTTATTCCTCTGATGCCGTCTCCTTGCCTTGTGGGGTTCCGCAGGGTTCCATTTTGGCACCCATGTTGTTCGCTGTCTACATGCTGCCATTAGGAGACATTATTAGGCAATATGGTCTGGGTTTTCACTGCTATGCAGATGACACCCAGCTATATTTGTCCTTTAGCCCCGGGCAAGTAGATGCAGTCTCTAAACTTAACAACTGTCTATCTGAGATCAGTGACTGGATGAGTGCCAGCTGGCTAAGGTTAAACTCAGATAAGACTGAGGTGTTGGTGGTGGACCCAGGTCGTCGTAAGGCGGGTTGTAGGGCTGGTCTTCCTTCGGGCATATGGATCGATGAAGCCCAGCTCTCAACCTCAGACCGGGTGCATAACCTAGGCGTATTATTGACGACAGTTTGACGCTGAAATTCCAGGTGTCATCTGTCACAAACCTCTTTTACCATCTGAGGAATATCGCCGGTGAAACACCTTGTTCCTCCGGCTGACCTCCCGACATTAGTCCATGCCTTTGTTACTTCTCGCCTTGACTACTGCAATGCCCTGTACCTAGGGATGCCGAGGGTTGATATCCGCTGCTTGCAGCTGGTGCAGAACGCTGCAGCCAGGCTTTTGACGGGGACATCAATAAGGAATCATATTACGCCTGTGCTGCGCGAACTGCACTGGCTGCCGGTTCAGTGGCGGATCACCTTTAAGGTCGGTTTACTGACCTATAAAGCCCTACACGAACAGGGACCGCAATATCTGCAAGATCTACTTGTTTCCTACCGTCCCTCCCGCTCACTCAGATCCACTGACGAGGGATTGGTAGAGGTTCCCAGGGTTCGTTTAAAAACATCTGGGGCACGAGCGTTTTCTTATGCTGCCCCTACCCTGTGGAATTCTCTACCTCGTCGGATACGAAGCTGCCTGACCGTCGAAAGCTTTAAATCAGAGTTCAAAACATACTTATTTCAAAAGGCTTATGGGGAGTAGTTATTGCACTGATTTGAAATTGGAATTATATTTTATTGTTGTTTGTTACGTTATATGTATGTTTTATATGTATTTAATTATTGTACAGTGCTTTGATTTCGAAAAGCGCTTAAAAATAAATTTTTACTTACTTAGTTACTTAGTGTTGTCCATCTGGACCCGAACTACCTGACCCCGCACTACAGCAGTCAGAGCAAGAAGCACTACACGGAGCTCCAGCAGGTTGATGTAACATCAGGACTCCTTGGGGGGTGGGGAGGGTCCAAAGCCCATGGGCTCTGTGGATCCCAGGTGTGCTCCCCATTCCAATACAGAGGCAGTCGTGAGAGTGACTGTCAGCTCCAGGCATACAAACAGGACTCCTCCTTGCAGGTGGGCTGGGACAAGCCACCACTGGATGGCATCCCACATCAGCCGAGTCACCCTTACCAGATGGTCCAGGTGTACGATGTGCTGAGACTACAGGTGAGCTAGTTCCCACTTCAGGGGGCGATTCACCAGTGGGACTCCCCTGCATCTCATGCTGCAGTCTGCCACTGCACTCCCTAGAGGAGAAGGAAGTCCCGGTAGGGTGCCAGTGCCCAACCTGAAATAAGCTGGCAAAGGAGGGGAGGTCCTCCACCCTGTCCAACGGGAGGTGGGCCCTAGCCTGAACAGAGCTCAGCTCTGCCCCAATGAAGTGGATCAACTGGGAAGAGGCGAGTTCCGACTTGGCCAAGTTGACCAAGAGGCACATGGCAGAGCAGGTCTGGAGGGCCAGGTCTCTGGGCCTCTCCACCTCCACCTTGGAGGAACCTGCAATCAGCCAGTCATCCAGATAAGAGTAAAACCTGACACCTCAGCACCACAGGAAGGCTGCCACCACTGCAATGCATTTGGTGAAGACCCTGGGGGCAGAAGAGAAGCCGAATGGCATGGCTTGTTACTCAGAGTCTCCCCCCTCCAAGCGGAACCACAGAAACCACTGGTGGAACGGATGGATGGGAATGTGGAAAAAGGCGTCCTGAAGATCCAGGAAGCAGATTCACATATCCTGCTCCAAGGATGGAATGATCTAATTCAAAGTGACCATTTGAAATTTGCATGGCCTCAGATACTTGTTGAGGTTGTGCAGCTCCATTAGAAACCAGAAAGTATCTGGAAATGAACCCTGTACTGGCAATGGAGGCTGGGACACGGGACACTGTGTCCTTCTGCAGGAGCAAAGTTTGTCCTCCTGAAGGTCAGACAACATGTCCACAGGCACCAGGTCCAACCATGGGGTATGGGCTCGACTGGGTGGGGGATCTTTGAATTCTAGAGGTAATCCCCGACCCACCACTTTGAGCACCCACTGGTCTGAGGTGATAAGAGGCCAAGCAGAAGAGAAATGGCAGAGCACCCCCAGGGAGGTTCCGGCCAAGGCTGGATGGGTGGGAGGGGGACACTCAACAGCCCTTCATTGGCCAGGCTTAGAGGCAGCTCCACAGCTTGTAGCTGGCGAGGCCCCTGAATCCCAGCCCGCAGACCTTCAAGCACCAGTAGGGACTGGCTTGGGCTGCCAGGCCTGATGCTGCTCCTGGCTGAGGCTTCGGTGGGCGGGCTGTGGGCGCAGAGTGAGGTCGAAACTGAAAGGGCTTCTTTCACTGTTTCTGCCCCTTGACGTCATTCTGGGAGGACGTGATGGAGTCCAAGGTGGCACTGGACTTCTCAATGCATGTGAGATGCTTAGCAATGCCAGGACTGGAAAGGTCGGTATTCAAGAAGGTAACATCCATCAACTTATGCTAAGTGTCGACCATAAAGGTCAACAGCCTCAGGCACGCTCGGCACCTCACGGCCACTGCTGCAGCCACAGACCTGGCACAAGAGTCTCCAATATCCAAGGCAGTCTGGAGCTGTTGGCTGGCCACAGTTCCACCCTGATGCTGGACCATTTTAACCGTCTGCTGCAGATCAGTGGGAGGTGGGGAATGACATGGTCCAGGGTGCTCATGGCACTGATCTGCCAAAGACCCAGGGAACGAAGCAGCACAGACTTTCTTTGCTCCGTGGTCGATATCAGACCTGTGGTCAATCTTAGACTCTTTATTGGGGGGCTTGTCAACATCCCTGATGTTGCCCGATCAGCTGAAGATGAAGTCCGTGACCAAACCTTCGGCCAAAGTATGATCGGTGAATCCCAGCAGGGACAGCGTAATTGCAGACCATATGGGCCGGGGGTGACAGGCAAGAGGCCAGGCGCTGCCACAGCTCGAAAGCTGGGCCAAGGATGGGCTCCACCACGAGGAAGGCAACCCTGAGAGTTATCCCGTTCAAAGATCTCTAAGGGGATACTTCACCCGCTTCTGAACTGGTTCTAGTGGGATCCCTGCAAAGTCAGAGATTAGGTGGAGCAAAGCCCCAAAGGAAGAGGAGCAGGGCTCAGAGACAACTTCCCACTGGACTCCCAGCTGAAACCCAAAGTATGGTAAGAGTGCATGGAGAAGCCCTCCAAATCTGGGGGCTCCTCAAATACTGCCAACACCATGTCCCTGCTGATAATACAAGGCTCATCTGTGCAAGAAATCTGCACAGAGATCCTCTCAGTAAGGCCCGTGGCAGAGTAGGCTGTCTTTGTTGGGGTGCCCACCAAAGGAGGTGGAGGTGGTGGCTCCACTCGAATGGGAGGAGAGCTGTGGTGCCAGGGGACTGGCCCGACCGAAGAATCAGCGACGAGGAGAGTGCCGGAATTGGTTGTGGAGCACAGCCCTGGCCAAGAATCCATTGCAGCCACATGAGCTCTTCATATCTGCACCGTATTTTACGATGGAGCCGTTTTTCACCCAAAGACAAGGAAGACAAAGAGCATCTGTGGCACCTATTGGCCGCAGGCTGAGATTGGGACCACCAAGGATAACAGGAGTACAGAGATCTCAATCTGGAAAAGGATCAGGACCTCAACATCAACCTTAACCATCGACGATTTGATTAGGCGAAACAGGGGCAAGCGTAAGATGCCCTGTAGCCACAGAGGGGTTAGACTCCCCGGGGGAAACTACAAGCTAGTGGAATGAACGCCCCTATTGGGTGAGTGCAGCCAGAACCGGAGTCCTGGATAAGGAATCATCTCCTTCGTCTGGCAACAATGCGTTGAGATAAATCTCAACTGGCTGGAGAACTAGCGTCTCTACCAACAACCCCAACAGGGTTCCCTGGTGTTAGTGACCTGGACTTTGGAAATAGTGTCAGCCGAAGCAGAGGGCTTGACGACTGTTGAGCCTGCAGAAATGCAGGAACGAGATGAACGTGATCTCTCTCATCCCCATAACCTGGGGCAGGATTTTTTGAATTTGTCCCGTTTGGACTTTCAGGGAAGGTACTCTGAAAGTAGGAAGGGACTGCCACAAGACAAGTCTCTGAACGCCCCCGTGAAGAAGGTGCCCAAGCCCACCAAACCCATGTGGATGACGAAGCCAAAGCAGCCTGGGCCGCCACCTCTTCAAAAGCAGCACGTCGTGAGGCGGAACCGGCAGCCACCGAAACCGCCCCACGAGCCTCTTTGGATTTGACTGGGGGTCGCATTCATTCAGGTGGCCTAATGTGAGGCAGGCGTAATGGTCTTCCGAAGTAGAGAGCTGAAGGGCTTGGCACAGACTGCAAGCTGTGCTCAAGTCCTAGACAGTAAACACAAGTAGAGTGCGGATCGATGCACAACATCTTCTGACTGCAGACGGAGCACCTCTTGAAGCTGGGACCAGCTTTGGCTTCATGTTCCATATCGGTAGCGAAGAACGTCAAATTTCCAAAGTCTCGACCAAAGAAGTCAGAAGGTTAGGGCCTACACCTAGTGGAGCTACATTAGAGGCAACATGAAGCTTCCAGCGGAAAGGAAGATATGACGAATGGGCGGTGCTGAGGAGGATACCACCTGGGTGGGTGGGTGGGAGAAGCCAGCCTGAAGACCTTCCAGTCTGGTCTTAAAGGTAAAGGATCCTGCCAGAAGTGTGGACAGTACACTATATCAATGTCCCTAGAATACATCGTTCTATCAAGTATAAAAAACATATTTCAAAGTTCACACTGGAAAGTTAATTAACTCATTACTCTGAAGGATGCATTAATGCTAAAAAAAAAAAAAAAATCCACAGCCTTCATTTAATCCCTTCAGGGATATAGTGCCCAATTTATGTATCCAGTACAACTCTTGCTATAGGGGAATGGTCATCTACAGGAATTTTTAATGTCTGAAAGCCCATAAAAAGCTAATTTGAGTGAGCCATTGTGCTCATCTGTGAGTCTTTGCAGTCCAGGGTTATTCACATTTGTAACATGGCATTAATAGTGTGCAGGGAATCCGGATCAGCCATAGGTGGGAGAGGTCACGAGACGGCAGCCGAAGCGGGCATTAACCCAGCTATGCCGTGCCCGCTTTGGCAGTGCCGTGACCAGCCAGACCCCCAGCCTAGCAGCACTGGGTCCTGTGGGAAAGGGAGAGCAGAACCGAGAGGAGCGGTGGTCCGGGAGCCCCACTAGGAGTGCGAGATCGGAAAGGGGGACGAGAACCCGCGGCGCACAGTCGCAGGAGTCTGTAGCTGGGAAGGGTGACAGGCAGCACAAAAGAGGGCGGTCTGCTTTTCTTTGGCAGGAGGGGCAGCGATGGAGGAGTGGGTGGACGAGGGAAGCGCTGCAACCGAAGAGTGCGACGATCTGCAGGCAGACGGAAAGGGGGGGAAGCAGGCGCACACAGGAGGGATAGCTAGCACAGCCCCACACAGAGACCTCCTGCAGGCAAGTGGTGTATTGTCGGAGGAGCATGCGGGGCGGAACAAGTGAGGGCACGATGCTTGATTTGTGGATCACACAAGACAAGGGCGAGAGGCGCCACCGGAGACTCCCTCCAACGGTGTTAACCGAGAAATAGCCGCACACATCGGGACAGCTGCTGCACGAGCATGCGAGCCACTCTGGTCAGTAGTAGTAGTACAGGTACACACTGTGTTGAGCGCATCAGCATCGTAAGGGCGTGGTCTGAGATGATTTGTAAGTGCACCGTAACAGTGTACAGATCTCCCCGACTCTTCCTGTTATGTAGTTTTACCGAGGCAGAATGGGCTCCTGGTGACTGTCTCGTTGGGCGCCCCATGTTACAAGCGCATTAAGCCACTCCGTCGGTGTGCTCTAATGTGACTGATGATGGGGGGGGGGTCGGGTGGTAGCCCTCGGCCATGAGCCTCGGGCACGCACCGCCCCCATGCATCAATCCAGCATTAGAGTACACCTCCGTCGGGGCTTAATGCTTACGTAAATTAGCCTGTAATTAGGGCTGGTGGTAGCCATATGTTTTGGGCTCCTGACAGGAAATTATGTCACAGAGGACTTGGTCCTCTTGGACCATTTAATCCAACAGGTTAAAAAGGAATTTAACAGTGTTATTGTGTGTGCTTTAAGGTGTTATTGCAACACTTTCTACATCTTGAAACTAGTGAGGTATCACCTTTACATTTCAAACTGTTAGTAAAAATAATCCATCTTCAGGATTGCTTTAACCTCTAGGCTATACTGCCAGCTTAACATATCCATACAGATTTCTGGGGCTGCCATAGTACCAACTTCTGTCTTTTTCCATTTTCTCTCTTACAGCCTTTTCTGTTACAGTTTTTTGGTGTGAACTCAGGTCTACAAGATGCAAATGTGGCTACGTACCTACTGGCCTGGTACCATGGCCTCCCTGTGCTCCCAAAGTACACCCGGGAACAAGCTGTTGCTCAGTGTGCCTTTCCAGGACAAGACGGTACAAACAATCTAAGCATGTGTTATGATTCTGAAAATAGTATGCTCTTTCTATCCAGATTTGACTTGAAAAGAAAAAACGGGACACAATTAATTATTAATTGCAAAGCACATAGATGGATAACATTGTTAAAACATGCGTAATCTGAAATGCATTATTAAAAGAGTATTTTACTTGTTTTGATGAAGTTAAAAGTATAACAGTTTCTTAGTGAAATACTTTGGATATAATAGGATTCTGTGATTATAACACTGTCTACGTTTATAATACATGGCTTGTTTGTGTATTGAAACTAGTGAGTTACTATCTTTACATTTCAAACTGTTAGTAAAAATCCAACAGAATTCTGGCATTGTTACGGTAGAAAATCCCATTCTATCCAAAGTATTTTGGTAAGAAACTGTTATACTTTTAACGCCATCAAAAGAAGTAAAATACTCTAATTAATGGTGATAATTTTTTTTTTTTTAAACACATACAGATAACGACACTTATCTCCAGTTACAACCTCTCGGTTGATATTTTTGGTTACAACCGGGAGGTTGTAATCTGCACATGTCAATCAGGCATCACCACAGAAAGCTAACTGGCACGCAATTTCACTGTGGGCAGGCTGAACATCTTGCCAACATGGCAGCTCCGTTACCGAGCACCGGTACTGGCACTCAAGCTTTGCCACACACTCTTAAGACAAGTAAGATTTTAAATATTTTTACATATCTTTCTATCCAATTGATCCTGCCTTGAAAATGAAAAAAATCAATCTGGTTTATCTTGCCATTCATACCCTTTGAGCACGTCTTAGACTATGCAGCTATGCTGATAGACCGCGTCTTTCCACAATGCCCTTACCACTGTAATGCAAAAAAAAAACACAAATGAAAAGAAAAAAAATAATGGAGACAGGCAGTGTGTATGTGTGCGTCTCTGACAGAAGTGCTGCACTAACTTAATTGTGCTTAAAGTTGGACCAGCATAACATTCTGTGGTGATTTGCATATGCAGCCCATGATGCTTTGCATTGTGGGGGCATGTGTGATTTTGTAGATTATATATATATATATATATATATACATATACATACACACACACACACACACACACACACACACACACACACACACAGTGGGGGATGCTTTTGTAAATCCTTTGGGCTTCGCCCTTGGGGTTTATGCAGCATCCCACACCTCGGGTGTGGGAAACATTCTGGTTACACGCACCCACCCATATATTATTCTATATTTTAATAATGCATTTCAGGTTATGCATGTTTCAACAATGTTGTCCATCTATGTTTTTGCAATTAATAAACAACTAATTGTGCCCTATTGTTTTTTCTTTTCAGGTCAAATCTGGATAGATAATATTTTCAGAATCTTACATGCTCAAAACCCATTGTGCTGGGTGAACAAAGCTTGTTCAAAGCGCTTTGCTTTAACCTCTAGGCTGTACTGCCAGCAGACAATCAAAAGCTACACATTTCATGACTGGCCCAGTGATGTCAGGCCAGTAGGTATATAACCACACTTGCCTCTTGTAGACCAGAGTTCACACCTAAAATTGTAAAGAGAAAAGGCTGCAAGTGAGGGAATGGAAAATGACAGAAGTTTGTGCTGTGGCAATCCCAGAAATCTGTACTGACATGAACACAGCAAGGGTTTAGAAACCTGATATGGGGCCCCAATACCTGTTGGCACCACAGAGCCAGCCTTGAGATGTGTAGTTTTTGATGATCAGCTGGCAGTATAGCATTGAGGTTAAAGCAATCCTGAAGACGGATTATTTTTTTACTGACAGTTTTTGAAATGTACAGGTGATAACTCACTAGTTTCAATGCACAAAGACAAGTATTATAAATGTAGAAAGTATTGTAATAACACCTTAAAACTCACTTAATAAAACAGATGATCTATTTAATCCGGTGGATTACATACAGTCAAAGGAGGACCAAGCCCTTGGTGACATCATTTCCTGTCAGGAGCCCAAAACATATGGCTGCCACCAGCCCTTAATTACAGGGTGATTTACATATGAATAACTCTGGATTGCAAAGACTCACAGATAAACACAATGACTCATTCAAATTGACTTTGTATGGGCTTTCAGACATTAATAAATCATGTAGATGACAGTTCCCCTTTAAGGTCTCTGTCTCTTTCTGGCAGTCTGATGTGTTCAATTCCCACAAATTTCAATGTTATTACTAAACCATGATTTTTCTACTAGTAATGTTTTGCCATGGCATAACTTTTGTTCTCTACTTTAATTCCACTTATATGCTTGCCCACTTAAAGTGTGCATATGGCTTGTCCTACATAAGTGAGTCCACACGGACATCTCGGTATATAAATAAAAGCAGAGATATTGCAATTTAGGAAATCAGTCATTTCATAGGCTTTCATGTGTTCAAAAGAATTTAAACTCAGACTTCACATTCTCAGTATTAATACAAAGTACACACATGCCACAATGATAGTCCCCTTTTGGGGCTGAGGACTTCCAGTCTGGTCTTAAAGAGCTAGTGGACTGGATTTGTGCTGGTTAGGACTGAAAAAACAGTGTTTACAGATAAGAACTAACCTGTTTCACTGTCGAACATGCCCATAAGCAACGCCAACTGTTTTTTTTGCCCACTTTTATAATTTTATGGATTGCCAGTTTGTCCTGCTATGCTGAATGTCATCAGACTCACTGAAACCACCAGATACGTTTTTTTTTTGGGGGGGGGGAGATGAACACCGGAGCTGGAACTTTCTATTTCACAGAGCTCCTGTTGTCAACGTAATATCAAGTGTCTTTGTAATACCTAGTCCCCTAAAAGTAAAGTAGACATGCATGGTGCCTCAATGAATAGGATTTTCCCTGGTGTACAGTGGCTACCCCCCCCCAACCCCGATATGTTTAAGTTTTTCATGGTGATCTGTGGTCCCACCCCTTCTCCATAGGTTCCAATCCCACTGCCACCCCACCCGCCTGATCTCTGCACCCCTCCACATCTGAGATACACACACACACACCGCGCCTGTCCAATCCAGCACACACTCCCCTTGGAAACGGGCACAGACCCTCCAGTCCCCTCCCCTCCGTGCCCGGACGCCAACTGGCAGGTTGCAATCGTGCACTGTACCAATTACAGCAGGCATATGATCATGACATGTCAGTTGGTGGCTAGCTGTGGGGTTGAGTGGAGGGTTTGTGCTGGTTGCGGGCGCACTGGGATCACACAGGCTTCTCAGGGGAATGTCAGACCTACTGAAGGGCGATGCAGGGAACACGGCAGGTGGAGGGGCAGTGGGATATAACCTATGGAGAAGGGGTGGGGCCACTGGCCGCCAAGGAAAGATTTACTTTTAAACACAGCAGGGGTGTTCAGGAAGGGGGAACGGGGGGACCACTGGACACCAGGGAAAAGCTTTTTTCATTGAGGCACAAGGCACTGCAATCATTTTATTTGAAATTCATGACCGAATTAATATGTCTAGGATATGTGCCAATGCGAGTGGCCTACCCAGCAAATTGTTCAGATACTGTGGAAAAGAATCTTTGAGAAACCAATGGTAGAAACTGAATTTATTTTAAAAATGTACTGAGTGACTGTCTCTAAAAGTGGAAGCACTGTACCAAGTTATGTGCACAATTCACCCAGACAAGACATCTGGCTGCAGATTTTTCATCACAAACTACTGCTTTAAATCTGATCTTCATGTTAAAATAGTAATTAAAAAAAAAACCTCAAAACAACATGTACATTTATGGCCCGTTTATGTTCCCCAGTTGTGAGAGGGTACTGGACAGTTACATAAGAACTTACCATTAACAGTAAATCTTCTAGGGGATCTCAGTCATCAGGTCACACCATAGGTGGAGCGGGGATCCACACAGAAGATTTTCAGCAGTACAACTGAGGCCGCCCACACCGACATCACCAACCCTATAAAGGCATGAGCGGCCCCACTCCCTCCTCAGTTCTTTCCCCTAGATACGAAGGGAGCATATCTCTAACCATGGGGGATCGAGGAGAGAGAGGTGCCCAAGCCTATATGAAAGGCTGGATACACCAGATAGCCAGTTTCAGAAAAAAAGCCCCCAAAAAAAAGGGGATGGTGGGAGGGAAGACAGACCTGATGACCGAGATCCCCTCAAAGATCTACTGTTGGTAAGTTCTTACGTAACTGTTCTATCTTCTTCGGGGGTATCTTGGTCATCGGGTCACACTGTAGGAATGAATCCCAAGCAGTTACATGTGCAGCAACACAGTCTGGGAGGAAGGCCATCCCTAAACTCAAGACAGGAGGCCCTGCAGCACAGCCCTTCCAAATCCTGCACAGGCTCTTGAGGCAATGTCCAGACTGTAGTGCTCTGCGAAAGTACAAACAGTACTCTAGGTGGCAGCTGCACAAATGTCAGCAGCTGAGACACCATGAAAACAGGCCAAAGAGGTAGCCATGCCTCTTGTGGAATGAGCTTTTACCGCTCCTGGCAAATCTTTGCCATATTTGTTGTAGCAGAACACAATGCAATTTGCCAACCATTTAGATACACATTGTTTAGAAACCTGAATGCCACCTTTGCCTGGGGCGAAAGGAAAACAACTGCTTCGACTTTCTACATTCCTTAGTCTGGAGCAGGTAATAATTCAAAATTCTGCGCACCTCTAACGTATGGAGCAATGCTTCCCCTGGATTGGTACGCTTCAGAAAATAAACAGGAAGGTGGGTAAATTGGTTGAGGGTAAACTCAGACACCCCCCCTCAGGGAGAAACTTGGAGTTCATGAGCAAAGACACCCTGTCTTTGTAAAAAATTAAATAAGCCTACTCACACCAGAGGGCCTGAAGCTCGGATATCTTTCAAGCAGAAGTAATTGCAACCAAAAGCAATGCTTTCCAAGAAAGAAAGAGTAGCTCGCAAGATGCGGCTGGGTCAAAAGGGGTGGCTCAAAAAGGAGACTGTCAATTTCTCCAAAACAAAGTTCAAATCCCAGGCTGGGACAAGGGAACAGATTGGGAGTTTCAGATGCAGGATGCCCCTCAAGAAAGTATGGAAAACATCCAGCTGAGCTAAGTGCAGTCACCCACTGGCTCATGATAAGCAGAGATAATGGAAAGGTGCACCTAGAGGGAGGAGTACTGGAGACCAGAGTCAGACAGCAATATCAGGTAGTCCAGGATCTGGCTAATTAGACAGGAGAAAGAGTCCAGATTATACTTGGCAGCCCAGATGGCAAACATCTTCCAGTTCATGGCACAGGTGGCTTGAGTGGAGGGTTTCCGAGCAGCCACTAGAACGTCCGCTACCTTATTGGAAAGTCAAATCTTGTGATGGCTACATTCTCAAGGAGTCAAGCATGCAGATGGAGGGACTTGAGGTTGGGTGAACCAGGGTCCTCTGAGCCTGGATCAGCAGGTTCCTGCAGAGAGGGAAGGGGACCGGAGGTTCCTCCGCCAGCTACTGTAGTAATGGAAACCATATAATTTGAGGCCAGAATGGAGCTGCCAGAATCATGCCGGCCCCCTCCATCTGCAGTTTGATTAGCACCCTCTGAATCAGAGGAAATGGAGGGAAGGCATAAAGGAACCACCTGCTGGAGGAGAAGGACAATGCGTCTCGCCAGAAAAATCCAGGCCCTGGATCGAGCGAGCAAAAACTGTACAGTTTTGCATTGTGCGGGGCGCAGAAAGGTCCTACTCTGTATGATCCTATCTATCGTACAGATCTTCTACAACAGATGAGAGAAGCTCCCACTCGTGCATGCTGGACTACATCCAGCTGAGGCTGTCCACCAGAGTGTTTAGCACTCCTGGGATGTGAACCATTTAGAGAGTTAGACCGTGGTCCAACGCTCAGTACCACACTCTCACAGCCTCCCTGTATAGGGGGTAGGAATGTCTCCCCACTACTTGTTGATGTAATAAATGACACTGATGTTGTCAGACTGAACCAACAGCTGACCTGAAGGAGATGGTTCTGAAAGGCTTGCATGGCATACAAAACTGTCCACATCTCCAGGACACTGATATGTAGGGAGGTCTCAAACTGGGTCCAAGAGCCCAGAGTCTGAAAGGGACCCAGAAGAGCCTCTCAGCCCAAACCAGAGGCATCCATGGTGAGGATCTGCAGCGGGGAGAGAGACAGATCTAGAAGGGAACCCTGTGGAGCAGGCGCTGAAGGTCCATCCACCAGTGAAGCACTTTGCAGGCAGGGGAGACCAGCACTAACTGATCTCATTCGTCCTTGCGCTAGTCCCACTGCACTCAGTCTCCACTGGAGGATGCACATGTGGAACCTGTCCAGCAGAACAGTGGGGATGGCAGCCGCCATCAATCCCTACAGTCTCACGTACACCCTGGCAGGGATAAAATGGCTCCGGGCCACCTCCTGAGCCTGGGCAATAAGGCACTCCACCCAGTTGAGGCAGGAAGGCCCTTCCCTGCACCAAATCTAGAACTGCCTTTATGTACTGCAGCCTTTGGAATGGAATTAGAACAGACTTGGGCAAACTGACTGTAATGCCCAGAGAGAGAAATAACAGAAGAGTTCTCTCCAAGGTCTGCAGGAGCTGGTCCCTGGACAGAGCCTTTAGGAGCCAATTGTCCGGATAAAGAAAAACGTACAGCCAGCTACTGCTGCTAAGCACTTGGCAAACACCCGCAGCACAGAGGACAAGCCAAAGGGCAGCACTTAAATTAGTAATGCCTGCCCGCAAAAGAAATTCAAGAAACCTCCTGTTGGGTGCAAATAAAGTAATATGCAAGTAAGTGTTCTGCATGTCCAGAGAACTCAGCCAGCCCCCTACTTGAGAAGGGGCATGAGGCCTGGCAAAGTTACTATCCAGAACTTTTTGTACTGGACAGACAGATTGAGGTCCTTGATGTATAAGATGGGCCGCAGATCCTAGTCTCTTTTGGGGACCCCAAGAAGAACCTGGACTAGAACCATTTGTTTCTCTGGCGCTTAGGCACTGGCTCAATGGCCTGCTTGCGCAGAAGGGAGTGTGCCTCCGCCCGGAGAACATGTAGGGTCAAGTTCAAGTTTATTGTAGGAAAACTCCATTGAGCAAGCTCATTCACAAGGAGGTCCTTTGACAGAGACAGGTAGTTACAGATTGCATAACTGAAAAAAAACGTACAAATTCAAGTACAGAATTATGGACAAGCATTAACATGTTGCATACAAATGCAACGACCTAGAAAAATACAAGTACAGATAAAAAGGTACAAAGTGCTTGTTTCGGAGTATCAAGGCAGCTGATTTCTAGGTAAGTAAGAGGAAGCAGTGGGCTATGGTTAGGGCAGTGAGCTGGGATTTAGAAGCAGCTGCATGTATCTTATTTTTGCTGCAGGCAACCTTTTAAATAGGCTGACAGGGACAGTACCAGGAAGCTTCAGTACGCCTTGGAGCTGGTTCCAGATAATTGGGAGTATGCTCGATATGGCCCGCTTGCCGAGTGAGGTGCGAGTTCTCAGTACATCGAGGAGAAGGTCATTTTTCCTAAGAGAGTAGGCGCTATGGGAAATACAGAAAAGGGCTGTGAGATAGTTCGGGAGCTTGTTCAGGAGTAGCTTAAGAGTCCAGATACCAGCATGAAGCGTGCGTCTAGTTGAGACTGATGCCCAGCCAGCGGCTAGGTACAAATCACAATGGTGGGTTCGGTAGGGTAGGTCTGTCATGAACCGTATGGCGCGGAGGTAGAGGACATCTAGTTTGTCGAGTCCTGAGGCCGCTGTGGAGGAATAGATTAGATCTCCATAGTCGAGTAGCGGCAAGAAAGTGGCCTGGACCAGCCTAGTTCTGGTATCTAATGGAAAGAGGGACTTGTTATGGAAGAAGAAACCTAGCCTAATTTTTAGCCTCATTGCCAGAATGTCGAGGTGGTCGTGAAAGAAAAGCTTGTTGTCTAGCCACATACCAAGATATTTAAATTTGGAGGTGATTTCAAGGGGTTCACCTAGGGAGGCAGTGATGAATTCTTTGTGCATGTTTGCAAAGGAAGTGGAGGTGGTGTTTGGGGCAAAGATCATGACCTTAGTTTTCTTGGCATTGAGGAGTAGTTTGGCATTGATTAGGATGATTTCTAGTTGTGCAAAGTCGGTTTGGAGTACATCCCTCACTTCAGCCAGTGTAGGGCCTCATGGATACAGTACAGTATCAGCAGCAAAGAAATGCAGATGGCACTAGGATACATGTGCGTCAAGGTTATTGATGTACATGGAGCCTTGCGGGACTCCCCCAACTGGGAGGGATGCAGAAAAGAGGACACCAGCTTTTACTTTCTGGGTCCTTCCAGAGAGGTAGCTGGCAAACCATTCGGCAGCAAGGGGGGGTGGCATCTACTTTTATTAGGCTTGAGACTAACAGAGTGTGGTCAACAGTGTTGAACGCTTTGCTGAGATCTAAAAATACTGCACCAGTAACTTTCTTGGGAGTCCATGGCTGCGATCCATTCACTGGTAACTTTGGCTAGAGCAGTAACTGCACTATGGTTGGGTCAGAAACCAGATTGCACAGGGTTGAGGACTGAAGATGATTCAATATGGAGTTTCATTTGGGAGTAAACTAGCTTTTTGAGGACTTTGGAGAGGACAGGTAACATTGAAATGGGCCTGTAGTTGTTTAGGTCGCATTGGTCCCCGACTTCAATAATGGGAGGACATGGGCAGATTTCCAGCAGGAGGGAACAATGGCAGTGGAAATGGAAAGATTGCGTATGTGGAGGATAGGGGCGGTGAGGACGAGATAGGAAAATTACGTAGCTACCGTAATTCTTGATCTTCTTGGACGAGTCTCCACCACTCATTCACACGAGTGGGATTAGCGCCGGAGGCACTAAGACCCATCGGGAGCAAACTTTTTGCTGGAGGGTCGGCGCTAGAGACGGCGCCGCGAGACACGGCGCCGCGAGCAGCGGCTCGAGCGGTAATGACCATCTCGGCGATGACCCTCCAACCGCCTCAGTACCTTTTTTACCAAGGAGGTGCAGCGCAACTAACGTAAAGAGTAAACCCAACATTAAAAAACGGACATAAGATAGTCCGTATGACCCGTGTAAGAAGGGTCAGCAAAGAAGTCCCTCACGGCCTAAAGATCTGAGGGTAAGACCAATACAGCGGTGAGCTCGGGGATGGAGGGTGGGCGTGTGAATGAGTGGTGGAGACTCGTCAAGAAGATCAAGAGATCGGTGAGGTAATATTTCCTATCTTCCTGGACATAAGTCTCCACCTCATTCACACTAGTGAGAGTACCAAGCTGATAATCCCCAAAAGGCGCAGAGAGCCAGAGCTCACACGTCTAAGATGAAGCCCGTTAAGGATAGTTCTGCGAATGCGGAATGTCGCCTAGCATGAACATCAATGCATAGTGCTTGAAGGTATGCACTGAGCTCCAGGTGGCGGCGTTGCATATATCTGCAATTGGAACATTGCGAATTTCCGCTAGGGATGCCGCGACCGCCCTAGTAGAGTGAGCGTACACTCTACCTTCTAATTTAACTTGAGCCATGGAATAGCAATGACGAAGGCATGCCACTAACCATGAAGATGCATCTAATAGCGACAGGTTGACCCAGCGGTGTCGCTGAAAAGCGAACAGTTGCTGAGTCTTGCGAACATCCTTGGTTCTATCTAAATAGAACCGCCAAAGGCTCTCTTAACATCCAAGGAATGAAGAGCTCGTTCCCTTCATTTTGGAAATTAGATAAGCGGGAAGTACCAGAGGTTGGTTTAGATGGAATTCTGACACAACCTTGGGAAGAAATTTAGGATGAGTACGGAGAACTACCTTGTCTTTATGGAATACAGTATCACGGAGGGTCCGTAACAGGGCATGTATCTCAGAGACCCTCACGGGCTGAGGTAATGGCCACCAGGAAGGCAGTCTTCCAGGTAAGAAATTTTAGCTCACAGGTAGCTAAGGGTTGAAGGCTTCAGTGAGCATGTCCAGCACCAGGTTAATGTCCCAGGCTGCAACTGGACGCTTAACAGGGGTCTGGTATGGAGAATCCTAAGAAATCTCTTCACCATAGGTAACTGAGCCAGAGTTAAGGAAGAAACGGCTCATGGAACGCTGAGATGGCACTAAGGTGAACTTTAACTGTGGAGTACTGAAGACCTAAGTTTGACAGGTCAAAAGATACTCAGAACCCTGCCAGGAGGACAGGAAAAGGTTCAGAGGATTTTGCACACCAGAGAACGTTTCCATTTGGAGCGTCGTTTTCGGGTGGCTGGCTTCGAGCAGCCAGAAGGATGTCTGAGACTCTACGAGAGACGTTGAACCGATTCACTTCTATCTCTTCAGGAGCCAAGCATGAAGGTGAGGTGATTTCAGGTTGGGATGGACCAACGAACCCTGAGTCAAAAGACTGATTTGCAAAGGAAGTGGTCTCGGAGAGTTTGCTCCCGATGGGTCTTAGTGCCTCCGGCGCTAATCCCACTCGTGTGAATGAGTGGTGGAGACTTATGTCCAGGAAGATTGCCTAGTTTAAGAAAAACAGGTTCTAGACCATCGTCTCCCGCATGTTTTCCAATGTCCATGTTAGGAAGTGAATCTCTGACTTTGTTATAGCTAAGTGGGCACAACTGGAGAGGGCGGGTCAAAGTTTGCAAGTCAATGTTATTACAGTCTTGGTTGCTACCACAGACTGTATAAGGCGAAGAGTCAAAAGCTAGGCCAGCAGTTACAAAGTGATTGTTGATTTCCTCAAGGATTAAGTAGTTGCTATCCACAGCCCTACCATTGCTGAGGATCTTCAGAGGGATGTTCCCCTCTCTGCCTTTCCCGCTTCCTTCCATTTTACTTGATATACCTCCCCGTCTTCCACACTCTGCATTTCCTTATACCTCCTTCTTGTCACCCTTCTACCATCAACACTTTGGCAAGTTCTCTACAGAACCGTAAATACAGGTTACTCACCTGTAATAGGAGTTCTAGGAATGGTATATGTTGTTCATCCACACTTTCTGGCAGGTATCCTTGCCGCTTTAAATCTTGCCGGAAGGTCTTCAAGCTGGCTCCCTCCCACCCACCCGGGTGATAAAACTCTCAGCTCCGCCCCATGACACCAGATCTGGCCCGCTGGAAGCTCAAGTTGTGCGTTGAAGCCGGGGAGGTCGGGTGGGTCGTGTGGATGAACAACATATATCATTCCTAGAACTCCTGTTACAGGTGAGTAACCTGTATTTCTAGGGACATGGATATGTTGTTCCTCCACACTTTCTGGCAGACTCCTAGCAGTTCTCCGGGAGGAGGGAGGCAAGGCGCACACCCCCTACTTAGGAAACAGAGACTGGAGAACCGAGGCCCCAAAACCAGCATCCCGGCATGACTCAAGGTCGATGTGGTAGTGGGTTATAAAGGTATGTGCCGACTTCCAGGTAGCAGCCCTGCAGATATCCTGGATAGGGACGTCCCTGGAAGCAGCTACCGATGCAGCGGTATGGCAGGAAGAATAAGCTCTTATCCTTCTAGGAGTCTCCATGCCTGCCAACCTATAGCAGAGATCTATGCAGGAGGTGACCCACCTGCTTATCGTCCGCTTGGCTGCAGGTCTGCCAGGTGCGGCTTCAGCGTAGGTGACAAACAGCTGGCGAACCTCTCCCCCGGACTTCAGCCGTGCGCTCCTTATAGTAAGCGAGCGTCCTTCGGCCTCCGAGGTGTGATTGGGGTAGAACACCGGCAGAGTCAACACCTGGTTAAGGTGAAACTCCGACACCACCTTCGGAAGGAATTTCGGGTGGGGGCGCAGGACAACCTTGTCCCTGTGGAAGACCGGGTAAGGAGACTCGATGGAAAGCGCCTGCAGCTCTCCCATCCTTCTGGCTGACGTGATAGCCACCAAGAAGGCAGTCTTCCATGACAGGTGAGAGATGTCACACCTGTGCACTGGTTCGGAATGGCTTGCCCATGAGCTTTGCCAATACCAGCAGTAGATCCCACGGAGATGGAGGTTCACGCACTGGAGGGGATATGTGATCCAGGCCTTTGCAAAAGCGCCCAACCACCGACTCCTGCGCCACTGACTGCTTCCCGGCCCGCGCCCGGTAAGCAGAGATGGCTGCCAGGTGCACCTTTAGGGTCGTCGACCTAAGCCCTTGCTGAGAAAGGGACCATAGGTAGTCCAAAATGCTTGCCAAGGAACAGGAGGAAGGGTCCAGGCCCTTGCCCTGACACCAAATGGAGAATCTCTTCCATCTGAAGGCATAGCATTTTCTGGTCGACTCCTTACGGGACGCCTCAACTACATTGAGGACCTTGTCGGAAAGACCCAAGGCCTGGAACTCTAGCCGCTCAGGAACCAGGCCGTCAGGTGCAGGGATTGAAGGTCTGAATGGAACACCTTCCCCTGATTGACTGATAACAGGTCCGGGTGAGCTGGAAGCTGCCTCAGGAACCTGGAGCTGAGGCTGAGGAGTTCTGGATACCAGCATTGGCGGGGCCAGTCTGGGGCTACCAGAATCACCTGCGCCTTGTCCCTCCTAGCCTTGAAGCACCTTGTGGATCAAGGGAAATGGGGAAAGGCGCAGAAGAGGCCCGGGGTCCACGGCCTCGAGAAGGCATCCCCCTGCAGCGAACCCTGCTGAGGGGGGCGGGCATGAAACAGCCTCAGCTTCGCATTCTTCCTGGAGGCAAACAGGTCCACCTGAGGTGTGCCCCAGTGGGAGAACAGATCTTGTACTACCTCCAGCAGGAGAGACCACTCGTGGGACACAGCCCCTATCTGGCTTAGGGCATCGGCCAGAGAGTTGGAGGCTCCTGCCACATGGATGGCTAGGAGATCCGCCTCCAGGCTGCGCACGAGTGACCAAATGTGGAGAGCTTCCTTGCACAGAGGCATGGAGCACATCCCGCCCCGGCGGTTTAGGTAGTACATGGTCGTGGTATTGTCCGTCTGGACCTGAACCACTTGACCCCGCAGAAACGGAGCAAAGGCGGTGAGGGCTAGACCAACCGCCCGAAGCTCCAGCAGGTTGATATGGCATCGGGACTCCCGAGGGCACCAGAGGCCATGCGCTCTGTGCTCCCCCAGATGGGCACCCCAACCCATCAGAGAGGCGTCGGTCGATAGAGAGACCGTCGGCTCGGGGCTGACAAATGGGATGCCCTCCTGCAAATGGACTGGAACGGTCCACCACTGGAGAGCGTTCCACATCCCCTGGGTCACCGTCACTAGCTGGTCCAATGGATCGCAGTGCTGTGACCACTGGCTGACCAATCCCCACTGAAGGGGATGCATGTGCCAGCGGGCCCAACGGACCACGCTGGTACAGGCCGTCATGAGACCCAGGAGGCGCAGGAAGTCCCGGGCAGGGCACGATTGCCCAATTAGAAATGATTGGGCAAAGGAGGAAAGAACCTCGGCCCTGTCCGCCGGGAGTCGTGTTCTGGCTCGAAGAGAGTCGAGCTCTGCCCTGATGAAATGTATCACCTGCTTCGGCCCCAGTTCCGACTTGGCCTCGTTGATGAGAAGGCCGATCTGAGAGCAAACCTGGAGGGCCAGATCTCTGGACCGCTCCACCTCCAGTCTGGAGGGGGCTGCTATCAGTCGTCCAGGTAAGGTGCACCCGGACCCTCGGCGCCGCAGAAATGCTATCACCACTGCCATGCATTTGGTGAAGACCCTGGGAGCAAGAGAAAGGCCGAAGGGCATGGCTCAGAACTCATAAAGGGATCCCTCTGCTCGAAAGTGAAGGAATCTCTGGTGAGACGGACGGATAAGGACGTGAAAGAACACGTCCTGTAGGTCCAGAGAACAGAGACCACCCCCCTCCCCTGAGGAGACCGGAGGTCGCGAGGGCCTGCTCTGAAGCCCTCCCTGCCCGCAGAAGCCCCGAACCCGAGACACACCAGAGACCACCCTCCCTGAGGAGACGGAGGTCGCGAGGGCCTGCTCTGAAGCCCTCCCCTGCCTAGAAGCCCCAACCCAGACACACCAGAGACCACCCCTCCTGAGGGAGACCAGAGGTCGCGAGGCCTGCTCTGAAGCCCTCTCCCACAGAAGCCCTCAACCCGAGACACACCAGGTAATTTCTACCTTGATCCAGGCTGCTGCCACCATCGTTGGCCATCTGGCATCTTTTCTGAAACAGCCACAAGCTCCCCTGCTCAGCGCATGAATCCCGGCCAGAGTAGCACCTCAAGTTGCTGCCCAGGCTCAAACGGAGCAGAACTGTTACTTTTGTGCCTGATTTTGAAACTTTTAAAACGAACCAGCTAAAACTATTTGCATTTGCCTGTAACTATTTAAAAGCTTAGAGTCACTGCAAGCCCAGGACCTGTGTTCTATCTGAAATCCCCCTGTGCAAATCTCACTGGGGACTGTTTGTTAATTTGTAAAGTGCATTTCCAGTTGTAACTGAATTACCCCCCTGTGAAAAACTCATTTGAGGACTGTTTAACTTCTAAGTGCTTTTCCTGTGTGCAGAATTTCAGTTTGCCCTGCTAGTAATCACCTTCTTTTTTGAATCACAATAGTACCTGATAGCCCACAGCCCATTTGCTCTTCTCCCCACACCCACTACCAGCCCGCCCCCAGCAAGTTAATCTTTTGCCTGTGCTTGATCTTCTCCATTAGCTCCTTATATTGTTTTGCCACTAGAGGGAGCCTGATTAAGTTTGAACAATTTGCTCCCAATACCTCACTTGTCACATTTTACTGCTCTCTAGTAGCTGTTTTCACTTGTGATCACCCTCATCACCCCTCTCCAATCGTCAGCTATCCCGCCATTGTGCACTCCCAGATCAGCCCTCCTCCTCCTGCTCCTGTCAGGCAATGTCCACCCCAATCCCGGGCCTGGCAGCACTGGTCCTCCCCCTGAAATCTCCTGGGCTTCGCATTGCTTCTATGAACATCTGTAGCCTCCTGAAAAAACTGGACTCTCTACACTGCTGGGTGACGCTTCATAAACCTGATGTTGTTGCCCTGGTTGAAACCTGGCTGTCTCCCTCCACTCCTAACTCTCATGTCTCTCTCCCCGGCTACACTCTCCACCGGTTGGACCGTGTCGGCAGGAGAGGTGGGGGCTGTGTCTTCTATTTGAAGGATTCTCTCATGGGGCTACCACCCCCACCCTGACCTCGACCATGAGGCCCAGACACTTACTCTAAAGCTGTCCCTGTCCCAGCTAGAGGCCCATTATTCCTAACCATAGCCTACCATACCCCCAAGAACCAATCCCAGGCCCTGGGCCACTAATTGACTACCTCACTCCCTACCCAACTCGTCAGACCAAATCTTGGTGGGCGACTTGAATATAAACTGGCTCTGCCCCTCGTCCTCTCCCACCTGAGGCCTCTGATTCAATTGACCTAACTCAACTGGTCACACAGCCTACTAGAAAAAAACCCAGGGGGACAAGCACCCTCCTGGATGTGGTCCTCACCAACGGGCCAATCCGCATCCACAACATCCAAATCCTCCTGACTGCCTCAGTGACCTCCCTGTGCTTTTCAACTGGGAAACCCCTAAGCCCTCATCCCCAGTCAAAACCACCTCTCGAAAGCGGCTTAGGCCTCAGGGACTCATAAGCCTTGGGCTTCCTTGCCCACACTGATTGGTCCCTCTGACGAGGGCAACCAACACTGACTTGGCCCTGGCCTTCTTTGTAAGCACTTTCAACTTTGCCTGTGATATCTTGCTCCCATAACTGCTAGGAGGTCCAAAGTGAAACATGCCCCTTGGATCACCCCTGCCCTACTGTGGCAACAAGCAGCGACAATCTTTAACACCTTGCTGTGTGCTACTGCCGTTCAGCTGACAGGCAGTCCTATGCTGCCGCCCGCAACCAGTGCACCTGGGCCATCCACAAAGCAAAGGCGGAATACTACCAAGCCTCTCTACCTCCTCCTGGGGAACCCCAGGTGCTTCTGGGACAACATCAAGCAACTGAATGGTCACTCCCCAGTCCCCCTCCTTCTGTTCTCAACATCAATGGTACCGTCTCTCTGACCCTGCCCTCATTCACCCACCTCAATAACTCCTTTATCGAGCCTTAGCTCAGTACTTCCTGGTAACTTTTTCAGTCCACCTCCTCCATCTGTACAACCACCCATTGCCAGCCTCTTTCCACCTCGTCGTGTCACCATGCAAGAAGCTAGGCCTTACTTGCTAAAAGCCCTAAAGCTAACACCATCGGTAATGACTCACATGATCCCTGCCTTTTACGTCCAGGTTCTGGATCAGGTCCTCTTACCTATTACGTGCATTTTCAACAAATCACTCTGTCTCGGACAATTCCCTCTGCCTGGAAGATTGCCACAGTTACCCCTTGTCCATAAAGGTGGTGACAGGACTCTTCCGGTAACTACGACCATCTCAATCCTCTCCCCTCTCTAAAGCGTTAGAGAAAATTGTGGCGTCCCAAGTCTCTGACTACCTCTATAAGTACAATGTTCTCTGCCCTGAACAACACGGGTTCAGAGCAGGTTATAGGTACCAATACAGCACTCCTGGAATTTTCCAACTTCCTCCATGCCTCCTTGGACTCTGGTGCCCTGGCTGGTGCTATATTCATTGACCTGTCTAAAGCATTTGATACCGTTTAGCATCCTCTTTTGCTCTCCACCTCGACCTAATAGGCTTTTGCCTCAGGACCTGTTCCTGGTGCACCAACTATCTGTCCACCCGCTCCCAACGTGTGAAAGTCAACGGTTCTCTCTCTGAAACATGCCCCTTGCTCTGGGGTGCCGAGGGCTCAATTCTTGGACACCTACTATTCTCTCTTTCTTAACTCCCTACCCAGCAGTTATGCGGGTAAGATGCTTCTCTATGCTGATGATGCTGTTCTGGTTGCCTCCCACAATGACCCCATGCTGCTACAGAACTCCCTCCAACTAGTCTTTGACTCTGCAGCTACCTGGTTCACTGAGCACCCGACTTGTTATCAACCTTAAGAAAACAAAACGATGCTCTTCTCCCACCCCCAAAAATAAGTACAGCAAGGGTTCCCTTAGCTGTCCACTCCACACCCAATCTCGTCATTGACCAGGTGCAGTCCCATAAATATCTTGGTATAACCTTTGACCTGCACTTTCATTCCATGGACATATCTGACCTAAATTTGTCGCCAACTCACGCTTAGGCATTCTTTACCGGCACAAGAAATGCCTCCCTCCTGATGCCCTCCGCCTGGCTGTCACCTCCTCTGTCATGTCTCTCATTGACTATGGCCTTCCGGTCTATGGCTCAGCAGATCAGACTGCCCTCAACAAGGTTAGCCTCACAGTTAATAAGGCCTGCAGACTTTCACTGGTGCTCTCCAGACTTACTCACACATGTGAGCTGTACCCTGGCTTCCTACTCAACCTGGAAGAAGCTGACTCATGTGTCAGACATGCCAGCTCACCTTTAAGTCTCCCCGCGTGGCCTATCCCCATAGGCCTATCCAACTCCATTCACCGTACTGCACCGATCCTGATCACGCCGCAGCTCGTCAAGAGCTACCCTAGTTATTCCAGAGCCAGGACCTCTCAAGGTCAGAGGGCATTCCCTCCCTGCACCCCACTGGTATAACTCCTCCCTGCCAGTGTCTCAAACTCACTAACCTTAGCTTGCTTTAAGCCCAGGCTCAGAAACTTCCTACTTAGCTCTCGCAAATGCAACTGCTGCTAGCCTAGTGTAAAAAAAATATATATATATATATATACATACTCTGTTTGACAATGCTCACTGAGCGGCTCCCCCCTTCCTTTCCCTACTAATTCCTCCTCCCTTATCTCCCTCCCTTCTACTCCCACCAGCTCTCCCCCGACCATAAGTTTTGCACCTTTTGTTATCTTTTGCTTCGTTGGAGATTGTATTCTATTGAAACAAAATTGTAATTGAACTGTAACTTTTTTGTTTGTAAGTACTGTGTCCCTTGTACTACTGTTCTGATGTCCTCTTTGTGACGAGGTACCTTTGTAAATGAGCCTCTGGCTCAAAGGTTTCTAAACTGATGTTTAAATAAATAAATAAATAAGAACCACACGCCTCGTTCCAAGGATGGTATTATCTGAGCCAGAGTGACCATCCTGAAGGTCCGAGACCTTAGGAACTTGTTCAGGTCGTGCAGGTCGAGAATGGGGCACCTGCCCCCCGTCTGTTTTGGGACCAGGAAGTACCTGGACACAAACCCCAGGTCTGAGGGAGGGTTCGCCACCTCTGTCAGCCTCTTTCTCGAGGAGCAGGCGATGTCGGCTCAGCGAGCGACAGCGAAACTAATGAGACGGGCCTCCAGGGACGGCTCAGAAGGGTGGGGCCTGCTCGAACTCCAGAGGCAGACCCTTTCCTACCACTTCCAGCATCCACCGGTCCGTGGTGATAGCGGACCAGGTGGAAAGGAAGTGGCGGAGCTGTCTCCCCATGGGTGGAACCCAGGGTGGAGTGAAGAGGTTGGGGGCGACACCCCTTAACTCATCACTGAGCAGACTTGGAGGAGGGACCGGCCGAGGGACCTCCTGGGCCTTTGCCTCCCTGCTTCCTGGAAGAGGAAGCCACAGGTTTGGTTTTGGGATGCCAAGTGCGAGCCTGCTGGCCCTGATGCTGCTGGGCTGGACGTGCCGTGGGCGCAGACGGACAAAAGGGCTTGGGTTGCGGTCTGTGGCCCTTGTCCCTCTGGGCGGAGGAGACAGGTCCAGAGTGGCATTGGACTTCTGATCCTCTGGAGGTGACCCTCACTCCAGGGCTGAAGAGGTGGTCCCCAAGAGGGACATCTGCCAACTAGATACATAGATACATAGACAGTGTCGGCAGATAAGGGCCTATGGCCCACCTAGTCTGCCCATTTGAGCTTGTAAGTTCAGTTTGTTTTCCTAGAAGTCTGTTTCCCCTTACCCCTGCCCTCTAGAATTCCTTTATGTCTATCCCATGCATTCTTAAATCCCGTGATTGTTTCAGCCCCCACCACTTCCTCTGGCAGGGTGTTCCACTTGTCCACCACCCGTTCTGTGAAGAAATTCTTTCTCATGTTTCCTCTGAATCGTCCTCCCTCCAACTTCATCCCATGCCCTCTAGTCCTGAAACATCTTTTTCACTTAAAAATAGTGTTTTCCTGCACCCTGGTCCTCCCTGTAAGATACTTGTATGTCTCTATCATATCCCTTCTCTCCCTCCTCTCCTCCAGGGAGTACATGTTCAGTTCCTTCAACCTGTCTTCATAGGACTTGTGATGCAACCCATGCACCATCTTTGTTGCCCTCCTCTGAACCTTCTCTACCCTGTCCATGTCCTTACATAGGTATGGTCTCCAGAACTGTACACTGTACTCCAGGTGGGGCCTCACTAGTGTCTTGTATAGCGGAATTATGACCTCCCTTTTCCTGCTGGTGATGCCCCTGCCTATACATCCCAGCATCCTATTTGCTTTACCTGATGCCTTGTCACACTGTTTCCCTACCTTGAGGTCATCAGAGATGACAACCTCAAGATCCCTTTCCTGCTTGGTGCATGCTATATCCTCACCCCCAACTGATATATTGTGCCAGGGTTTTGTGCCCCATATGCATTATCATGCACTTCTTTGCATTGAATTTCAACTGCCAAACCCTTGACCATTCTTCAAGTTTCTGCAGGTCCTTCTCATTCTGTCTACACCCTCTGGTGTGTCTGCTCTGTTACAGAGCTTTGTGTCATCAGCGGTGTGAAATTCTGCCTTCTAGATCCTGTGCAATGTCACTGATGAAGATGTTGAATAGGACGGTCCCAGCACTGATCCCTGTGGTACCCCACTGGTTACTCTTCCCTCTGTGGAGTGACAGCCATTACCACCACCCTCTGTGTCCTGCCACCAGAGCTACCTACCCACCACACTACTGTCCTGCCCACACCCATATTCCCCAGTTTGTGTAATAGTCTTCTATGTGGCACAGTGTCAAGGGCCTTGCTGAAGTCCAGATGAGGCCATGTCCACTGCCCTCCCTGATCCACCTCCTAGTCACCCAGTCAAAAATTCAATGAGGTTGGTCTGACGTGACCTCCCTGGTGAAACCATGCTGCCTTGGGTCCTGTAGTCCATTGACAACCAGATGTTCCACCAATCTCTCCTTCAGTAGTGCTTCCATGATCTTTCCCACTACGAGGTGAGGCTGACTGGTCTGTAGTTCCCTCCTTCCTCTTTGTTCCCACTTTTGTATAAGAGGACACGCCTGCTGTCCTCCAGTCTTTGGGTACCTCCTGTTTCCAGTGATTGGCTGAACAGGATAGCCAGAGGTTCAGCCACCACCTCTCTTAGTTCTTTAAGGACCCTGGGTGCACCCCATCTGGCCCCATTGCTTTATCAGCTCTTATTACTTCCAGTTCCTTCAGGACCCTTTCTCGTGTAAAGGGACTTGTGTCCATTTCTGCACCATTCTCACCCTTGTACTCCCTTCAGACCCATTACCCCTCTTCCTTAGTAAGACTGAGCAGAAATACCTGTTCAATATGTCAGCTTTATTGTTGTCATCCTCCACGTCTCCCATCCTCCCTTCAGTCTCACTATCCTCCTTTGTCTTTCTTTTTTTCACTTATGTACCTGTAAAGGTTTTGTCCCTTTACCCACTGATTTTGCAATGTGTTCTTCTGTCTGAGCTTTGGCTTCCCTTACTGACTTCCCTGCCTCCCTTTGTTTCTCCTGGTACTTCTCCCTATCCCCTTCTGCCTGTGTCTTTTGTATTGCCTGAATGCAATCTTTTGGCTTTCACTTTCTTTGCTACCTCTTTGGAAAACCATAATGGTCTCTCTTCCTTTTCCTCTTGCTAACCTGCTTAATGCATAATTTGTTGTTCTTATAATCCCCATTTTAAATACTGCCCACTGTTCCTCAACTCCTGATTCCTGTCCCATTCCCTTAATGCCTCTTTCAAGTATCTCCCCATTTTCCCAAAGTCTGCCCCTAAAATCCAGGATCGTGTTTTTGTGTGGTTTGGTTCTGCTCTTTCTGTGATTTCAAACCACAATGACTGGTGGTCACTGTTCCCAGGTGCTCCCCACTGTTACCCCATCACACTGTCCCTGTTTGTGAGCACAAGGTCCAGTATTGCCTTCTGCCGAGTTGGTTCCATGACCAGTTGCTTGAGGAAGGCACCCTGAGAGGTCCAGGATAAATCTGCTCCTAGTTGATGCTGCTGCTGGGATGCTCCAGTCCACGTCTGGTATATTGAAGTCTCCAACCAGTACTACCTCACCCTTGTCTGCCATCCTTTGGATGGCTAGCATCAACTCCTATCTGTTTCTTCCTCCTGGGCTGGTGGTCTATAGACCACACCTGTGCGGATGGCTGGCCCCATTTTCCTTTCCAGCTTAACCCACAGTATCTCTCCCCATTTTGTTCCTCCTGGATCTCTGTGGCCCTTATGTCATTTTTCACATACAGTGCCACTCCTCCTCCTTCCTGCCTGCTCTGTCTCTTCTGAATATGTTGTAGCCAGGTATGGCCATCTCCCAGTCATGGTTATCATTACACCAGGTTTCAGTGATGGCCACAATGTCCAGGTCTGACTGTACCATGACAGCCTCCAGATCTTCCATCTTGTTGCTAAGGCTCTGGCATTTGCACACATGGCTTTCCATGATTTGACCTCCCTAGACTGCTTCACTGTTCTACTCCAGCCCCTTCCTTGGTTGTCATTTATCCCTGGTTCTCCTTGCTGTTTGCCCTTCTGCTGAATTTTGCCCCTTTTCTGCTTATCCACCTTTTGGACACTAATCTCCATCTTGTGCTGGGTATCCGCTGTGAAGGTGGATATCCTCAGCCATGCCCGACGGCGCATGGCCACTGCGGCCGCGACTGACCTGGCACATGAGTCTGATGTCCAGAGCAGTCTGAAGTTGCTGGTTGGCCACTGCCCTGGTCCCGTACCTGCTTGACCGTGGTCTGCAGGTCAGCCGGGAGATGAGGGACTACCTCATCCAGGGAGCCCAACAGGGCGTGAGAGAAGTGTGCCATCAGCATGGCCGAGCTGGCCTGGCGAGGCCAAGGGGCACTGAGCGTGAATTTACGCCAGGCGTGGTCAATTTCTTGGACTCCTTGTCGGAAGCTTGTCCATGTCCTGGCGCTTCCTGCACGCCGGAAGACGCTGTCAGTAACCAACCCCTCAGCTGAGGGGTGTTCCAAAAAACCGGACAGGGAACCGGTAGGGACCGCGTACTTCCTAGCCATCCTGGCCGAATGTGCAGGGCAGGAAGCAGGTCGCTGTCAGAGCTCCAAGGCCGGGCCGACAATGGCCTCGGCCACTGGAAAGGCCTCCGTGGGTGAATCCCCTCAGTCCAATATCTCCATTAGGGGATACTTGGCCCGCTTGGATACGGGCTCGAGCTGCATCCCGGTGGACTCCGAGATGAGCCTAAGCAAACCCATGAAGGACGATGGGCTATCGTCCAGCGACTGACCTCCAGAGGACTCCAGGTCGACCTGCCTGGAGAACAGGGAGGAACTGTCATCGGACTCTGACGAGTCCGCAAAGAGCTGCCTTGGGCCTGAGCCACCCTCCACCTGCCGAGGGCGGTCGGGAGTGAGGGTGACAGACAACCTATGGGGCAGGCCCTGGCCCGACCGAGAATTCTTGGTCACGGCCCCAAATTTCGGCTGTGGAGGCGGAGGTTCCACCAGAATCGGTGGGGCAGCCGGTTTCGGTCGAGCAACAGGCCTGGGGGCAGGCGCCTCGACTAGGGTGAGGGGTCGCTTCGGCCGCTCCGGTGACAGCCACTTGATGGCCAGGGAAGGTGACGACGTCGGCTTGCTCCCAGACAGAAGGAGCTGCTGCCACATGAGGTCCTCGTAGCGCTGATGCAACTTGCGTCGCAGCCTCTCCTCGTCCGAGGAGGAAGACGAGAATGAGTGGCGACGCCGCTTACTACGGTACCGGGACTGAGACCGCCTATGCCGGCGGGATAGGCTGGACCGTGAAAATGTCCGAGACCGAGAACCTCGGTGTTTCCGCGGAGGGTTCTGGGGCAGGGCGGGGAAGACCCGCTCTCCCCTCGGCTCGGCAGTTTTGACCATGGACTCCGGAACCGGAGGCACAGGCAAGTCCTCGGCCACCTCGATCTCCACCGGGGGAACCGGGGAGTGAGGGTTGTCGGCTTCACCAGTCAACAACCCATCCGACGGGTCGAGAAAATCTCGACTGCATGCCGAGGTGGCTCGCCAACTGACCTGACGGGACGCCGTGAGGCCAGTGGTCAAGCCAAAGGATCGATCGGAAGTCAAGGGTCGACTACCCGGGGAGGGGGATCTCTCCCGCTCCCAAGAGCGTTGACGGAGGGACTTACCTTTAGAGTCCTTCTTCTTGGACTGAGAGGAAAGTCCCGATGGCCCCTCTCCCTTGGTGGAAAGGGACTGACAGAGCTCCTTAAAAGAAGCTGAATAGGAGGATCCCAAAGAGAGTGGGATAAAGTCCACGACCGAGGAAGACCAAGATGCGGCCTGCGCCGCCTCCTCCTCGAGGGCGATCATCTGCTCGAGCTGTTCCGCCGAAGCCAGCTGCTGCGGACACCGCCAAACGGGCCTCCTTAGACTTCACCGGCGGATAACGTTTCTCGGGGCGCCCAAGTTGTAAATGGGCAGCGCGGTCCTCCAGGACGTAGGCCGAGAAGAAAGAGCACAGATTGCAGGCCTGCGGGTCGTGCTCAAGGCCTAAGCAGTAGACGCACGTGGAGTGCGGATCCGTCAGAGACATCTTCTGCCCACATGGGCACCTCCGGAAACCGGGAGTCGATTTGTCCATCGCAGCCGCGAGGGAAATATTTGACCCGAAGTCTTGAAAACAATAAACTTAATTTCGGGTAAGCGAAGGATTAGGAACCAGTCTTATCGCAGAAGCGTTAAGGAGGGAACCTGAGCTTCCAAGCGGTAAGGAAGATCTGGCGTCATGGGGCGGAGCCGAGAGTTTTATCACCCGGGTAGGTGGGAGGAGCCAGCTTGAAGACCTTCCGGCAAGATTTAAAGTGGCAAGGATACCTGCCAGAAAGTGTGGATGAACAACATATCCATGTCCCTAGAACATCTTTTTCGCTCACAAATAGTGTATTCCTGCACCCTGTTCCTCCCTGTAAGATATTTGTATGTCTCTATCATATCCCCTCTCTCCCTCCTCTCCTCCAGGGAGTACATGTTCATTTCTTTCAACCTGTCCTCATAGGACTTGTGATGCAATCCATGCACCATCTTTGTTGCCCTCCTCTGAACCTTCTCTACCCTGCCTATGTCCTTACGTAGGTAAGGTGTCCAGAACTGTACACTGTACTCCAGGCGGGGCCTCACTAGTGTCTTGTACAGTGGAATTATGACCTCCCTTTTCCTGCTGGTGATGCCCCTGCCTATGCATCCCAGCATCCTATTTGCTTTACCTGCTGCCTTGTCACACTGTTTCCCCACCTTGAGGTCATCAGAGATAACAACCCCAAGATCCCTTTCCTGCTTGGTGCATGCTATATCCTCACCCCCCCAAACTGATATATCGTGCCAGGGTTTTGTGCCTCATATGCATTATCTTGCACTTCTTTGCATTGAATTTCAACTGCCAAATCCTGACCATTCTACAAGTTTCTGCAGGTCCTTCTCATTCTGTTTACACCCTCTGGTGTGTCTACTCTGTTACAGAGCTTTGTGTCATCAGCGAACAGTGAAATTCTGCCTTCTGGGTCCTGCGCAATGCCACTGATGAAGATGCTAATAGGACCGGTCCCAGCACTGATCCCTGTGGTACCCCACTGGTCACTCTTTCCTCTGTGGAGTGACAGCCATTTACCACCACCCTCTGTGTCCTGCCGCCCAGTCAGTTACCTACCCACCACACTACTGTCCTGCCCACACCCATATTCCCCAGTTTGTGTAATAGTCTTCTATGTGGCACAGTGTCAAAGACCTTGCTGCAGTCCAGATAGGCCATGTCCACTGCCCTCCCCTGATCCACCTCCCTAGTCACCCAGTCAAAAAATTCAACGAGGTTGGTCTGACATGTCCTCCCCCTGGTGAAACCATGCTGCCTTGGGTCCTGTAATCCATTGACAACCAGATGTTCCACCAATCTCTCCTTCAGTAGTGCTTCCATGATCTTCCCACTACCGAGGTGAGGCTGACGGTCTGTAGTTCCCGCTTCCTCTTTGTTCCCACTTTTGTATAAAGGGACTACATCTGCTATCCTCCAGTCTTTGGGTACCTCCCTGTTCCAGTGATCAGCTAAACAGGATAGCCAGAGGTTCAGCCACCACCTCTCTTAGTTCTTTAAGGACCCTGGGGTGCACCCCATCTGGTCCCATTGCTTTATCAACTCTTATTACTTCCAGTTCCTTCAGGACCCTTTCTTGTGTAAAGGGACTTGTATCCATTTCTGCACCATTCTCACCCCTTGTACTCCCTTCAGACCCATTACCCTCCTCTTCCTCAGTACAGACTGAGCAGAAATTTCTGTTCAATATGTCAGCTTTACTGTTGTCATCCTCCACGTATTTCATCCTCCCGTCAGTCTCACTATCCCTCCCTTTGCCTTTCTTTTTCACTTATGTACCGGTAAAGGTGTTGTCCCCTCTACCCACTGATTTTGCAATGTGTTCTTCTGTCTGAGCTTGGCTTCCTTACTGACCTCCTGCCTCCCTTTGCTTCTCCTGGTACTTCTCCCTATCCCCTTCTGCCTGTGTCTTTTTGTATTGCCTGAATGCAATCTTTTTGGCTTTCACTTTCTTTGCTACCTCTTTGGAAAACCATAATGGTCTCCTCTTCCTTTTCCTCTTGCTAACCTGCTTAATGCATAATTCTGTTGCTCTTGTAATCCCCATTTTAAATACTGCCCACTGTTCCTTAACCCCTGATTCCTGCCCCATTCCCCTTAATGCCTCTTTCAAGTATCTCCCCATTTTCCCAAAGTCTGCCCCCCTAAAATCCAGGATACGTGTTTTTGTGTGGTTTGGTTCTGCTCTTTCTGTGATTTCAAACCACAATGACTGGTGGTCACTGTTACCCAGGTACTCCCCCACTGTTACCCCCATCACACTGTCCCTGTTTGTGAGCACAAGGTCCAGTAGTGCCTTCTGCCGAGTTGGTTCCATGACCAGCTGCTTGTGGAAGGCACCCTGAAGGGAGTCCAGGATAAATCTGCTCCTAGTTGATGCTGCTGCTGGGATGCTCCAGTCCATGTCTGGAATATTGAAGTCTCCAACCAGTACTACCTCACCCTTGTCTGCCATCCTTTGGATGGCTAGCATCAGCTCCCTATCCATTTCTTCCTCCTGGGCTGGTGGTCTATAGACCACACCTGTGCGGATGGCTGGCCCCATTTTCCTTTCCAGCTTAGTCCACAGTATCTCTCCCCCATTTTGTTCCTCCTGGATCTCTGTGGCCCTTGTGTCATTTTTCACATACAGTGCCACTCCTCCTCCCTTCCTGTCTGCCCTGTCTCTTCTGAATATGTTGTAGCCAGGTATGGCCATCTCCCAGTCGTGCTTATCATTACACCAGGTTTCAGTGATGGCCACAATGTCCAGGTCTGACTGCACCATGACAGCCTCCAGATCTTCCATCTTGTTGCTAAGGCTCCTGGCATTTGCACACATGGCTTTCCATGATTTGACCTCCCTAGACTGTTTTGCTGTTCTACTACAGCCCCTTCCTTGGTTGTCCTTTATCCCTGGTTCTCCTTGCTGTCTGCCCTTCTGCTGAATTTTGCCTCTTTTCTGCCTATCCACCTCTTGGGCACTAATCTCCATCTTTTGCACACTGCTTTGTAGAGATAGCCACTCCTCTGGTTCACTGGTTCCACTGCTAGCTGTGGGGGGTGAGCAAGTAGGTACCCTCCTTGCTGGCCTGCCACCCCCCTTTGCTAGTTTAAATGCTTGTCAATGTAGGATTTAAGCTCATCATTGAGTGCTTGGATTCCCCTCCAGGATGGATGCAGGCCGTCAGGCTTGAACAAACCTCCATCCCTCCAGGTAGTTCCCCAGTCACCAATGAATCCAAACCCTTCCTCACAGCACCAGTTTTTCAACCATGAGTTAAAGTTCCTGGTGCATGCACCCCATGCTCTCCCTTGCCTCTCGCAGGTAGTACTTCTGAGAAAGTGACAGAAGTAGATACTTGCTTGAGATCCCTCCCCAAATTTCCTAAACTCTTCCTGAACTTCCTTTGGCTCCCCATTTGCCAGGTCATTAGTACCTAGGTGGATAATGACATCCTGCTCACCCTCCCATCTTGCCTTCCCAGTGATCCCCAGGATCTTCCTTCCATCCCTCCATGCAGTGGCACCTGGTAGGCACCTCACCTCCCTGTCCTCCCCCTCCTGTATTCCTAGCTAGATCCCTCTTATGATTGAGTCCCCTACCAGGATTTGCTTCCTCCTCCTCTGGGGTCCACTGCTTTCCCCGCTGAGGTCACCTCCTTGGCTAACCTCCACATCCTTTTCTTCCACTTCTCTGGGTACCTCTATTTGGTTGTCCCTGTTTGCCAGTATGGCATACAAGTTCTTGAGTGGAATAGGATCTGGGATGTGCCTCTGCCTGACCGCTCTAACCCTCCCTGAGCCCACTGTCATCCAAGTGCTCCTTGTTCTCGGCATCCTTTGAGGCAGCTGCATTGGACTGGGTGGTCTCTGGATAGGGGAGATGGTACTCCTGACCCAGTTTACTTCCGCTCTGAGTCTGGCTACCTCATCCCGCAGTCCAAAGAGATGCATGCAGATAGGGCAGCACCTCAGTGTCCAGAAGGTCTGCCTTCTAAAATTGCATTTCCCAGCCACATTCTGAAACTGTACCTTCCCACAACAATCTGAAACTGTGTCACTGCCCCATTCCAAAACTACCCATCTTCATCACATTCTGAAAATGTGCACCCCCACCATATTCCAAAATTGCTCATTCCCACCACATTCTGAAAATGAGTATCCCCATCACTCTGCAAAACTGCATGTCCAAAACACATTCTAAAGTGCATCTTTGCCACATTCCAAAAAACTGTGCATCCCACCCACATTCCAATACTGTACATACCCATCACATTCCAAAAATACTTGTCCCTGTCACGTTTCAATTATGCATCCCACCCCATTCCAAAAATGGCATCCCTGCCACCTTCTGAAACTGCACACAACTACCACATTCTGAAACAGTGCATCTCAGACACATTCTGAGATTCCATGTCCACGCCACATTGTGAAACTGCATGTTGCCACCACAATCCGACATCAAGCATCACCACCTTTTGAAATTATGCACCACCACATACCAAAATTATGTATCCGTGACACATTACAAAACCGATTATCCCAGCCACATTCCACAGCTACGCATTTACTACATTTTGAAACTGTGCATCTCTGCCACATTTTTAAACTTTATGACACTGCCACATTCTGAATTTTAGTACCCCTACCACATTCCAAAATTGGCGCCCCAGCCACTTTCTGAGATGGGGTCATTGTTGTATCCACAACAGTAACCTGGTGGAATTCTGAAATCTCATTCCAGCAGTATTCTAAAAACTACGTTTGCCACTGCACCCCACTCCCTTGTCACAGTCTTAAGTGCCTCGCATCTGCACATTATGGAAATGCATCAAACAGTTCTAAAATGGTTCTTACCAGCAGCATGTAAATCAGAATTATACAATGGGGTATGAAAATCCTGTAACCTCATTGGTCAAAACACACCATATGACCGTGATAAATCCTCCAGTATACCCACTGTAAAAGTTTTATATCACTATAAAAACCAAAAACAAGCTGAACATTGTATAATAGTAATATAGCATGACAGGGAGTGCGTATATGGGTGGATTTACCACTTCTGGTGTGGTTAAGTCACTCGGCTGCACCTCGTGACCGAACCACACCAGGCATGGTAAATCCACCAATATACCCTCTCCCTGTCATGGCATATTGCTTAAACACCCACTAGGATGGCTGAAAAGTCTGGATAGCTACTGCAATAACAGAATTTGAACCAGTATTTAAAAACAGCTTCTACTGGGGAAAATGACCTATAGATTTAGCGCAGTTCTCCTTTAAGTACCTCGCATCTGCACATTATGGAAATGCATGCCCTTTAACCACCCAGTGCCAGCGTTCCTTTTTCAAATGCTTACTATAACTGCAGTTTTATATAAAGTGGGAGAAGCAAGTCCTACACTGTAGCTTGCTGTGAGTTCTGGTTAAGACATCACCAGTCTCTTAAACTAGCTTTTTTGAACAGGCTGTGAAATTATGGTTACAAAATGACTTGTAACTTTTAAACAAAGTAACTTAAGAGATTAATTTTTGGCATGAGGCTGATTGGGGATATCCAAATTCTGAATTTACCGGTGCTAGAAATTTTGGCCAAACTCCCTCTTTAAGCAAAGGATAAAGCAGTAGAATAAGATGAACTCTAGAGGACAAGGATCCTGCTTCCAGGCAAATTAATTCAGGAATAAAGTGAAAAGAAATGCCGCCAATACATGAAATAGAACCTAAACTGTTTCAAAATATTGTGTTTTCAAAGTTTTCTCAAAGTGAAACACCCACTTTAAAGCATCAGTACTAGATAATCATGAAGTGATTATCAAAATTCTGATTTTTGGCTGGAAGCATGCAGCCACAGCTCAAGTTTCAATATCTGTAAACATTTTTTTCTAGGGCTCTTTAGTTTTTTTTTTTTTGTTTTTTTTTTTAAGATATTTCGAATTTATTTCCATTGTTGTTGATCAACAGTAAATATGGCTGCTGCCTAATCTGCAGCCAAGCTTCCCCCTTACATTGCATCACATCTTTTGTTTACTTCCGTGGGACCCTGTGCTGCATGTTCCCACTATCCCTGTGCAGTACTACAAGTCATGAGCATGTGAGGTTGGCAGCAGAGGGTTCCAGTTCAACATGGCGGGTAGGAGAAATGTGAACAAAAACAAAGAAAAACTGAGCAAATTATGGTGTGATAGTACAGCAAAAACAAGAAAGATTACCAAGCAAGTGCTCAACAGAGTACAGGGAACAAAATGTTACAATTTTTTTTTTTTTTTTTTAATCTAGTACTGCTGCTTTAACATATTCACTTCGTGAGAAGAGGCAGCTGAGGGGGACGTGATCTGTCTAGCACACAACTCAAGAATACAGACAAGGTCAAACAGACAGATGTTTGGGGTGCTCCAGCAGGATGCAGGGACACAACCTATTGCTCATTAAATGGTAAATTTAAGTAATGAACCATGACAGGGTGCAGATTATGGTGGGATTTACCTGCACCTGGTGTGGTAGTCATGAGGCCACAGGCCGAGTGAGTAAACCACACCATAAGTGGGTAAATCCCACCATAACCCACACCCTAGAGTGATTTATTCTGATTATATAATGTCCTCCTATACTTTTTGTCAGAAAAAAAATAAAGAGAAAAGCACTTTTTGGAGGCATTTTAAGTGATTTTTATTGAATTTATTCTTACGCCAGGAAAAACAGTCCTGTTTTCCCACTGTGAGCTTTTCCGCCAGTACTCATTTTGAAGTCTGGTTCTCTCTCTCTGGCTGCCTTTGCTTAAATGTTGAAGCAGTCATTGGCTTTTCATACACAGTACCCCGGCCACCCTTTCCAACAGTAACAAAAATAACCACATTGATATTTTTATGGTCCTCAATAAAGTAAACCAGAAACTCATTTTTGACTGCCATTAGTCTCCCGCTGTTCAGCCTACCTGAACAGTACACCTCCTATGAGCTCATGCCCACCTTTTGTAAAGTACAGCGCAGGCACAGCAACTTATTCTAGTAATGACCGATTTCAGTTTTTCACACTGGATTTTCTATTAAGAAAAAATAAAATAAGACCTTCTCCCATCCACATTACTTTCTCTACCATACAGGGTCTGAAGAATGTGGGGCTAGTAGTGTACAGCAGCTACTTCCTGTACCGGGCGTGGGAGGATGGGGTTGCTTTGGACTGTTATTAAAAAAGTTATTAAAAATAAAACACCTTTTCACTTCCACATTACTTTCTGTAGTAGATCAGGAGAATGTGTGGCTAGTACTTTACAATGGTGGATGGGGTTGCTACTCCTAAACAGCAGCAACTTGGAGGGTTGAGGATAGAAACAATGTAATTTTCTGTTAGCTGAGCAGATTCTTGTGTGTCTGGACTAGACTTTTTGTTTGCATCAGGCTGAACCTCATGATGAACGCAGCCATCGGTCTGAAACTCGCTTTACTGGTGAATCAATATGGCGCTTTCTTCACTTTGATTTTCAGGGGTCAGAGTGATTCCTAAAAGGTGAGGACTGCAGATGAAGCTGACAGACACCTTTTGCGTGGGTTGTCATAGGATTTACCAAAGCAGAAAGTTGCCAGTCAGCCAATCAGAATGCTACATTCTGGGGTGGGGGGGTGGCAGGGCACTAGGACGTTGGCATGGCATCCATGCATCTATCGAGCTGAAGCTATGGTTTCTAAACAGAGACCCCGATATGGGAGCAGTTACTCATCATGCTTTAGACATTTTCTGGATTTTTAGGAATTATCTGGATCTTTATAGGTCAGGGGAACAGGCTGCCTTCGGAGCACCAGATTCTTTCCTTTTCATCTCATGCACATCTTCCTCATTTGTTGCCTCAGCAGGTACAAGTTCTTCTCTCACCTATTCAATCAATCACTTTATTTTACCAGGCATAGACACCATTGAGCAAGCTCATTTTCAAGGTGGTCCTGGACAGATAACAATACAAAGCAAAACAAACAGTACAGAAAGTAGAAGGCACAGAAGGAGGCAGAATTTTACAGAATATACACATATGTCCAGAAATTAATTGACCTGGCAGGAATTACAAACAATGTCAATACAGATATAAAAATTGTACAAAGGTGAGGAGGGTCATCAATCCTAATCAACATCCACTGTTGGAAATAGACAAGGAAGGGAAGGATGCAGCTGCAAGGAGCAAAAGAAGCGAGAAGATGTGAAAGGCAGCAGTATCTAAATGTGTACAAGGAGCTGTAGGTCACTTATGAGGAAGGGACTTGGTAGGTGTTCAGATTGCCGGAAAAGAAAGCAAATAGGGAAGATCATTTTTTACTGTAGCAGTTGCAATTTTCCCTCAAAAAGTCGGCTAGCATCTTTTTGAATGCGAATAGGCTTGGAAGTGATTAGTTTTAGTATGCTTTGCATGGATTTCCAAAAGGGATGGCAGGGAGAAGTTAACTGCCGCCAAGCCAAAGGCAGTGTTTACTCTAGGAGTCTGAAAGCAAAGTGTTGAGAAACATCTCAGACCGTAGAGACCCTTGGCACGCACAAATAAATTACAGATGTATTCTGGGAGCTTATTTGGGAGAGCTCTATGTAGCCAAAGTAGAGCATTTCTTTTCCTCCTAGCTGATAGGGAAGGCCAGCCAGAGTAGACAATGATGGGTACGTAAGGGTAGATTAAGAATAAATTTAAGGGCCCGATGTTATAGTGTGTCAAGTTTACCGAGCAACGTTCCGAGGACAGTGAGAGTACATAAAGTCAGCGTAGTCCAGTAAGGGCAAGAACGTAGATTGTACTATCCTCTTTCTAGCATCTAGGGTTAGCAGACGTCTAATCTGGTAGAATATGCCAAGCCGCTGTCTTAATTTCTTCGAGATTTCATTTAGATGGCAATGGAAGTTCAATTTGTTGTCCAGCCAGAATCCTGGGTATTTAAAAGTTTCAACTGTTTCGAGAGGTTCATCGAGTAGCGTTACTCCCCGGATTGTAAGTATAGATCCAAGGCCAACTTTTGGTGATAGCGCCATGACTTTTGTCTTTTTGGCACTGAGGAGAAGTTTGTGTTTAATGAGATTGTGTTGGAGCTTATTAAAGTCCTGCTGTAACTTGTCCTGTGCCACTTCTAAGGAGGAGTTTATGGTATATAGCACAGAATCATCTGCGAATAGACGTATATTAGCCGTTTGTAGATGTGTGTCGATGTTATTAATATAAATTGTAAATAGAATAGGGCCTAATATGGAGCCTTGAGGGACGCGCCTCAGGAGTTTTTTTTCTGTAAAGAGAGGTCACCTGCCGCTTTTACTTGTTGCAGTCTGTTGGAAAGGTAGTTGGAAAACCATTTGATTGCAGGGCTATGAAGTCCTATTCTTCTTAGAGCTGCAATCAATATGTTGTGCTCAACAGTGTCAAAAGCTTTGCTCAAATCCAGGAAAAGGGCGATCACATGTTTCTTAGAGTCTAGTGCAGTTTGCCAATCTGTAGTTACTTTCGCTAGTGCTGAAATTGTGCTGTGCTTGGCCCTGAAGCCAGATTGTACAGGGTTTAGTAAATCATGCGTATCCAAATGTTCTCTTATTTGGGCATTAACAATTTTTTCAAGCAGTTTCGACAGTGCCGGGAGTATAGAAATAGGACGGTAGTTATTCAGATCACATGGGTCACCCGACTTGAATAATAGTAGGATATGGGCAGTTTTCCATGGCTGGGGGAGTTCTCCTTACGTGAAAAGACAAGTTAAATAAGTGTATAATAGGAGCAGTCAAGTAGAGGTATCCAAGTTTATGGAAGTATGGTTCTACGTTGTCTGCACCTACACTCTTTTTGGTATCCATGGAGAGTAGTAAGTCCTCAACCTGTTTGAAGGTGACTGTATTGAAGCTGAATACAGGAGGATAAGGAGGGCTTGGCTTAGAAGTGCTAATAAGGTCAGCAGCAGGGACTTCCTGAGAATACATTTTACTAATAGGAGAGGTGTCAAAAACTAGTCCTGCAGTGGCAAAGTGATCGTTTAACTGTCCAAGTATATCCATTCTATCTGTATAGGTATGCCCACTGGACAAAATTCTGGCTGGTAGTGATGACTCTGCAGGGTGTCCTTCAACTTCTCTAAGGATGCTCCAGAATTTGGCAGAGTTATTTTTATTGGCTTCTAACTCCACTTGGAAGTATCTAGTTTTTTCGGACCAAATTAACTTAGTGCAGGCATTTCTAGAGATGTAGAAAGCTAACCAGTCTGCTTCCAGATGAGATTTCCTCGCTCTCTTCCACAAATGGTCCCTGTCCTCAAGTGCTTTCTTCAAAAGAGGGGAGTACCATCTAGGGGATCTTTTTTTAGATCTGATCAGCCTTAGCGGGGCATGATTATAGAGTAAATTTGTTAAAATGGCTCTGAAAGATATTAAATGCCTCACTAATGGAGGGAGCTAAGAAGAAGCTCTGCCATCTGATCATGCTTAGGTCTTTCAGAAATTCGTTCTGAGAGAACTTTTTCAAGCTCTTTCGCAATATAAATTTAGTGGCCTGGTTTAATTGTAGAGGGTGTCTGATACAGGCAATGGCACAGAGGTCACTTATGCCACTGAAGAACACACCTGCATGTGAAATATTGTGAGGCTTATTTACTAGCATGAGATCCAGTAAGGAACTACACTCCGGGAATTTCCTATTTGGCCTGGTATTAGCAGGTTTCATTTGTACCAAACCAATAGTATCGCAAAGGTCCTTCAAGCTCTTGGAACTGTCACTGTTCCAGTATTACTCTGGATGAAATTATATCAGGCCTTTCGGCAGCGAAATCTGGTAAATGTCCAGGCCTTGATGGTTTTCCATCGGAGCTTTATAAAGCCACAGCTTTAGGATCTTTATTCACTCCGTTACTTCTTCGACTTTTCTGTTCACTTTGGGGGGGGGGGTGTATCTCCCCCTTCATGCCATTATCACTGCTCTCCCCAAGACTGGGAAAGATTTAACTTCTCTGGTGTCTTATTTGATTTCGGTTTTGAATTTGGATTATAAATTATTTATGTTGATTTGTGCTTCGCAGATTGAGGGCCTTCTCTTTCTCCTGCTGGACCAGGACCAGGTTGATTGTGTGCGGTGCCATTAGGCTCATGATAATGTTTGTAGAACATTACTAATATTGGATTACGCTACTCATCGCTCTTTGTCCCTAGTCCTGGCCAGCTTGGATGCAGAGAAGGCCTCTGATTGGGTATATTGGCCCTTTCTTTGGGCAACGTTGCATGTTTTTGGTTTTCCTCCTAGCTTTATTTCTTTGTTGCAATCTTTGTACGTTTCTTCGCAGGCATATGTTAAAGTTAATGGAATTATTTTTCAGTCTTTTTTTGGGACATGGCTGGGTTGTCCTCTTTCTCCATTTCTTTTTGCACTATATATAGAGCCTTTGGCCTCCCACATTTGGGGTTCACAGGATGTCCAGGGTATTCCTATTAGTGGGCGGAATTATCGAATAGCTTTATTTGCTGATATTTTATTAATTTCTGGACCCGACCAACTCACTAAAAGCAATTTTTGATATACAGTAACTTGTTGTGAATCTGTGGTGGGTTTTCATTTTAATAGACAAAAAAGCAAGGTGTTGGCTTTTAATTATACCCCCCCCCCCGTCTGTCCAAGATTTTCCTCAAGTGAGTTGGAATCATAATCGAATAAAAGATTTAGGCATATATTTACCTACCAATCTGGATTATCTGGAGCATTTTAATGAGGAGCCTTTAACAGAGCAAATTACACAGAATTAGTCCAGACTACCATGTCAAATCCTATCTTCTTCCCAATGGGTGAAAGTGGTTTGGATGAACATCCTTGCATGATTATTATTTCTACTGCAGACTCTCCCTCTTGTCCCAGCATCTTATTTTCATGACTGGCATAATTTAGTTACTCATTTCATCTGGAAAGGCCACCGTCCTAGAATTTTTTCTTCAGTATTATACCTTTCTATTGCTTGGGGTGGGATTGCTCTTCCTAATTTTCGGTCTATACGCCTTAGCCTCCTCAAGTTCGCCTCATTTGCCTTTAGACTTCTGTTTCCTATCAGACACACTGGAAGGCTATTGAATTTGCACTTAACGATTTATAAAAAGTACAATTACGCAAGAACTTACCGTAACAGTAGATCTTCGAGAGACGCTCTTGCAGTAGGTAATTACATATAGGATTGACGCCAGCTGGCGGCAGGACCCCCTGGAAAAATTTCTAGCTAGCAGTCCCTGGCGAGGGACCGCCCCCACGTCAGGTGACCGGCGTCATGCAACGTCGGTATAAAGGGGTGGTCCCAGACTCCCACCTTCCAGTTCTTTCCCGCCACAGGCCCGGACGAGAGAGAAGCAGATGTTTCCATTCCTGGAAAAAGAGCAGAAAAAGCCTAGGGGTGGAGGACGGAAGAGTGTACCTCACGAGCCTCCTGAAGATCTACTGTTACGGTAAGTTCTTACGTAACTGTACTATCTTACTTCGAGAGGGCTCTTGCAGTAGGTAATTAAATATAGGACTGAATACCAAGCAGTCTGGAACAAATAAAAGGCACTGGGAGGAGGAACTACTCCAAAAAGTAGCAGAAGCCTTGCAATCCTCAAGACAGGAGACCTTGCAAAACAGCTAGCCCGAAGCCTGCTTTACGGCAAGATGCAATGTCCAAACTGTAGTGTTTCATAAAGGTATGGACAGAAGTCCAGGTGGCGGCAGCACAGATGTCTGCCGCAGACACATTCTTGAAACAAGCCGCAGAGGCCGTTACTCCACGAGTGGAGTGACCTCTGACTTGACCCGGAAGGGTCTTGCTGTACTTGTCATAACAAAACGTGATGCAATGAGCCAACCACTTCAACAGGCATTGCTTGGAAACAGCATTGCCTTCCCTTTTGTGAGCAAAAGAGACGAACAACTGATCAGTCTTTCTGAGATCCTTTGACCTATTGGTGTAGTATCTCAGAATCCAGTGAACATCCATGGTATGGGTAAATATTCTCCTTGGTTGGAGTACTGCGTGAAAAGCAGGTAACTCTATGAGACTGATTTAAGGTAGACTCTGCTACCACTTTAGGTAGAAACTTAGGGTTAGTGCAGAGCCACTCGTTCTTTGTGAAAAATCAAACAGGGATTTTACACATAAGGGCCTGAGCGCTGGAAATTCTTCAAGTGTTAGCCGGCCACCAAGAAGAGCGTCTTCCACGAAAGAAACTTCAGATCTGAGGTTGCCGCAGGTTCGAAGGGAGGAAGGGTAAGTTTCTCGAGAACAAAGTTCAAGTCCCAAGGGAGAGCAGGAGTTCGGATGGGGGGCCTCAGAAGAAGGACCCGTCTTAGAAACCTCTAATTGGGCAAACGCTTAATCTGCGAAAGGAACATGGTAGGCTGAAATAGCGGCCATGTGCACTTTCAAGGAGGAATGACTGAGACCCAGGTCGAAGAGATGACGTAAATATTCCAGCAGAACGGCCACTGAACAGGAGAAAGGCTCCACGTTCCTAGAGGCGGCCCAAATAGAAAATCTTTTCCATTTCATGGCATAAGTGGACCTAGTGGAGGGTTTTCTAGCCTCCACCAGAACCTCCGCCACTTTTGGAGAGACACCAAAATGAGATTGAGCTAGGTCTGCAGAAGCCATGCATGAAGCTGCAGGGACTTGAGGCCAGGATGGACCAGGGTCCCCTGATCCTGGGTCAGCAAACCTTGAGATAGAGGAAGAGGAGGAACCTCTGAGAATTGTTGTAGAAGAGAGAACCAGATTTGCCTGGGACAGAAAGGAGCGATCAGAATCATTCTCGCTCCTTCTGTGGTTAGTTTCTGCAGTACACGAGGGACCAGAGGAACTGGGGGAAAAGCATAGGCGAATCTGTCCTTCCAGTCTAGAGACAGAGTCGCTCCCAGAGCGCCTCGCTCTGGAACGAGCGAGCAAAAGGTGGGAAGTTTTGCGTTTTGGGGAGAGGTGAACAGGTCTACCTGCGGAGTCCCCCAAAGTTGAAAGATATCATTTAGCACCTTTTGGTCCAATTCCCACTCATGTGGTAGGGCAGAGGAGCGACTTAGCTTGTCTGCCAGGGTACTGTCGACTCCTGGAGCATGAACCGCAGTGAGGTGAAGGTTGTGTTGAGTTGCCCAGTCCCAAACCCTCATTGCTTCCCTGCATAGAGGGTAGGATTGAGTCCCTCCCTGCTTGTTGATGTACCACACCACGCACATGTTGCCCGTCTGGACGGCTAGGTGACCGGGAAGAATGTATTGGTGAAGGGCTTGGAGAGCATATAGTACTGCTCGAAGCTCGAGCACACTGATGTGCAGAGCTAGTTCCAATCTGGACCATAATCCCTGGGTTCGGTGAAGACCCAGATGGGCTCCCCAACCTTCACCTGATGAGTCTGTGGTCAGAATCTGGGAGGGGGGAGGATGACAGAAGGGGAACCCCCGAAACAGGTTCTCTCGAACCATCCACCACTGCAAGTCTCGTGCCATTGGCGAGGAGATCAGAACAAGATGATCTAGGTTGTCTACAAGTAGATCCCACTGGGAGCAAAGAGTCCACTGAGAGATCCTCATGTGGAGTTGAGCCCTGGGAACCATCGAATAGCGGCCGCCATGAGCCCCAGGAGACGGAGGACCGACCTCGCCGGAACCCTCCTGCGTTCTGATAGCAGGGAAATCTGTGACTGAAGAGAGGCCGCCCTGTCCGGAGGCAGGAAGGCCTTGCTCACTGTCGTATCAAGGATAGCCCCAATGAACTGTAGTCTCTGGGAGGGATCCAGATGAGACTTGAAATGGTTGATGGTAATACCCAGGCAAGTAAAAACCTGCTGGGTGAGGGAGAGAAAATGCAGGATCTCCTCCCTGGATGAGGCCACCAGGAGCCAGTCGTCCAGGTAAGGGAACACCTGAACTCCCATCATACGCAGATGGGCCGCTACCACAGCCAGGCATTTGGTAAATACTCGGGGTGCCGAGGAAAGACCAAACGGGAGCGCCCGGAACTGGTAATGGTCCCCCTGAAACGCAAACAGAAGATACTTGTGGTGAGAAGGGCGAATGGGGATGTGTAGATATGCATCCTGCATATCCAGCGCACAAAGCCATTGGCCCGGCCGAAGGAGGGGCAGAAGGGTCTGTAGGGAGAGCATCCTGAACCTTTTGTATTCCACATAAAGGTTCAAGGAGCTGAGATCAAGAATGGGTCTGAGATCTCCAGTCTTCTTTGGGACCAGGAAGAAATGTGAATAGTAACTCGTCCCTTGAAGATGAAGAGGACCGGGTTCTATGGCCCTCTTCGTGAGAAGGGCACAGATTTCTTCCCGGACCAAAGGAAGATGGTCCCTTGCGTAGGACGACTTCAGAGGTGGGTGGCGGGGTGGTTTCTGTAGAAACTCTATAGAGTGCCGTTCCGCTATAATCTGGAGCACCCAGGAATCCGTTGTTATCCTCTCCCAACCCAGAAAGTGGAGGGAGAACCTCCCTCCTACCGGTTCCTCCGGTATGTCCGGAGGCGGTGGGAGAGGGGAGGGAGGAGTCAGGTGGTGTGTGGCAGCGCGCAGCTGGAGCACCCACTGCTTTTTTTGGCGGGGTGTAGCAGCTGAGGGACCTAACGTTTAGCGACCCGCCTTCCTTGGGGTTTGCTTGTGGCCGACTTAGGTCTCTGCGAAGGCGGCACCGTGGGTGATGGGGACGGTACATGGAATCCCGCAGTTTCAGAGCGTCCCTTCTCCTAAGTCGGTGATGATGTCCTTGACATCACCACCGAAAAGCACCGAACCCCTGAAAGGTGCTTCCTGGATCGCGGACTACACCTCCAGGACCAAACCTGACACGCGGAGCCAGGCATGACACCGTAGACTCACGGCGATAGCGGAGCTCCGCCCGGCAGTATCCACTGCATTTTATGTCATCCACAGAATGTGGCGACTGGCCGAACGAGCAGAACGGACTAAATCGGCTAACTCCTGCTTGACTTGAGAGTCGGGTAAGGATGACCTTCTGGTAATCCCCCATATGAGCAACGTAATTTAGGGCCCAAATTCCCAATGTGAAGAGGCGTAAATTTTTCTTCCATACTGGTCCAGGAGGAGAGATTCCTTATCCGGAGGAGACGAGCTTAGATGTTTGGGGTGCGCTGACCGGCCATGAGCGGCGCTAATCACGACCGAATCTGCACGAGGGTGGGAGTCCAAATAGTCTACACCCTCTGGAGCCTGGTATAGCCTGTTAGACTTCCTAGGAAGTGGGGCTAACGCCGACGGTTGTTTCCAAATTGTGGAAACAAGGTGGGCGTGAAGCTCGATCCAGGGTGGCACTAAAGTTGGAGCTGTCAGGGGCAGGTCCAGATGTTCGGCGAGTTTAACCCGCTGAGGATCTGGTTCCAAGGAGCGCCACTGATGAACTTCCTGGATTTTTCTGAGCAACTCCGTAAAGGAAGGATCCTCCGGAGGAGACTTCGGAGGAGTCCTCGGCCGGGACTTGGACGGAGCACGTGGCTTGTCATCTCTCTCGGAGCATCCGTCAGAAGAATCTGAGGAATCCGAGAGGGAAGAAGAAGAATCGGAAGCAGAATAAGACTCCCTAACACGGCTGGGGGCAGGAGCAGGTTCTTGGGGATACCCTGGGCCGTGTCCTGCCCCTCTCGGGATCAAGGGAAGGGCCCTGGAGTCTGGAGGCGGTGAGGGGTGTGCCGCCTCGGGCATCACAGGGCAGGCGGCACACGTCGCGTCGTGACTCTCTGCTTCTTGGTGAGCTGAGCCTTGGCCTCAGCCCACCAGGAAGCCAGAGTCTCCTGCAGATCCACGGCGGCCGTGGGGTGGTGGAGGAGGAGGAAGCTATATGGGTTGTACCCGTGGGCGAGTATCTGAAACCCGGCTGCGTGAAAACTGGCGCCAAGTATTGTGGCAGGTGCTACTTGGGCGTAAAGGACAGGCGTCGGTTACTGCGGCACTGGATACTGCGGCCCAGATGCGGCGGCGGCTAAGACAGCGGGTACCCAGGCGCCGGAGGAGCTGCGGCAGGCAGCCCAGATGGTGGCCTGCAGGCGGGTCAGCGTTGAGAGAGCCGGGGGCAGGGAGCCCGGCGGTGAGGAAAAACCCCTGCCGGCGGCGGGGCCGCGTCCAGACCCGGTTCCTTAGGAGGAGGTCTGTCGGAGGTGGAACATCCTCCGCATCGCCCGAGGATGGAAATCCCGGGGTCAGACTGGGGTGACTTAGGCTCCCGAAGGCAGCGAGAGGCTGCAGGAACAGGCCTGGCAGACGTGGTGGGGGTCAGTCGTGGGTTCCGTCGCCGCGTCACGACCGAAGCAGACGTGCCGCGGCTTGGGAGCCAGTTGCCGCGCCTGTCTTAGGGGTCCCTCATTGGAGGTGGGCAGAGGAGGAGGAGCGGCCCGATCAGAGGGGGACGAGGTTGTGCGCCGCCCCTAAGGGTCAGGCATCTTATCGACCTTCTCCTGGCGGACATCAGAGGGCCCGGCGTCCGACTTATGGAAGTAGCCCGCAGTAGGCCGCCAAGCCTGCGGCGAACCGGCGGAGGCCTCCTTGCCCGGAGACCCGCAAGGCCAGCGCGAGCCAGGCAGGCGGGCAGCGCCTCCTCCAAAACCTTGGAGGCTGCCGGAGGGGATGTTACCTGGGCCGCAACTCCGTCCGGAGTCGCGGACGAGGAAGCCTTCTCCCGGTGCCTCTCCTTGTCCCGCTTTTTGCGATGTCCTTCCGGAGAAGTGGACGCCTGCCTGAGCTTCTTCAATTCTTTTTCTATCGAAAAATATCTTTTTCTTGAGAAGATGGGCTTCCAGGGACTGTTGGCGTTGTCTGCGGGTAGCCGCGTTGAAATTGAGGCAATCGGGCACTTGTCGACTCGGTGGTCGAGCCTGGGCAGAAGGCAGAGGAATGGCCCGTCCTTGTGTGGCAGTTAGGCGCGCATGGTCGCCTTGTTTTTGTGCTGGAGGGTGTAGTATGACATACACTGGCGATGACTTGCGACAGAAGGAAAAATAATTTTAATTTTAAATTAAAACCGGCAGAAAGAGCAGGGCTGACGAAGCACAAACTTTCAGCGAGGCACTGCCGCGAGCTAACACGGAAAGAACTGGAAGGCGGGCGTCCGGGACCGTCCTTTATACCGGCGTCCGCATGACGCCGGTCACCTGATGTGTGGGTGGTCCCTCGCCAGGGACTGCTAGCTAGAAATTTTTCCGTGGGGTCCTGCCGCTGGCCGGCGTCAGTCCTATATGTAATTACCTACTGCAAGAGCCCTCTCGAAGTAAGATCATTGGTTGCCTTCTTTACTCTTCTTTAGATTATTACAGACCTTTTTCTAACTTATTATTATACTGCTACAACCCTTCAGATTTGGCATAGGGTCCATCAGCAATACTTAGGTGATTTGGCCCCTTTGTCTGACACCTTAGCTTGGGTGCCTATGAATCCTTTGAACCGCATGGATCCTTTCCTTAAATGCTGGGTCTGGTTAGGTTTAGTTTATTTACATCAATGTCTTGATTCTAGAGGGGTGCGCCATTTCTCTGACTGGATGGCTTCTTATTCATTGCCTCTCACAGATCATTATAGGTATTTACAACTTCAGGCATATACCTCTACATTACCGGAGCATTGTAGACAACTGACGGATTCTCCTCATGCATTGCTTGAGTTAATCCACACCTATCAACAAGGGGGGAGTCAGGAGCATTTATTACGCTGTATTTACACTCCTCTACAGGACCAACTCCCAGACTCCACTCAAACAGTTTTTAACCACTGGACTACTCAGATGCCGGAAGTTTGTGACTTCGCTCACTGGGAACGGTGCTCTCTCCAGACTTATAAGATCTCCGTTACACTCTATTTGAAAGAATTTGTGTGGAAGTGTCAAATGCGGTTTTTTAGGACTCCTGGGGTTACTGTGCGTTATTTGGGAGACCTGGCTAGGGCATGTTGGAGAGGGTGCAGTGAACAAGCAGCAGACTATACTCACATCTTTTGGTCCAGCCCAGTCCTTGGTATACACTGGATGGATATTTCTGAAGTGACAGACGATATGTTTATCCTACCCAACCCCTTTATTCTTTTTTGGTTTTGTTACCTATCCAACACGATTCATATTGACTTGATGCTCATCAATTTTAATTTTTGTTGATCCCGTTGGTATGTGCCAAGGAGGTTATTACTAAATTGTGGCTTCGCTCTCAGCCCCTACATTGTCTAAGTGGATAGCTTTAGTAGACTATTTACATTCTGGAAAAACGCAATAATTTTTTTTCTGAATAAGCTGCCTGTATTTGAGAGGGCTTGGCAGCACTTGGTGGCTGATGAACTGCACAGTGATCCCCAGTTTGTTCCTTGAGAATGTAACTGTTTCTCTACAGAAAACATTTGGGACGGTGTTCCCTTTTTTTGGCTTTGCAGAGCCTCTTGTTTTGTTTTATTTGGTTTTAGTTCATGTGTTTTTTTTGTTTTTTTTTAATCTGTTTGTACTAGACAGCTTGATTTTGTTGTTACTGACTGGACTTTGGTTTGTAAAATACTGTTGAAAGGACTGTACTTAAATTGAACGTTTTTTGTTTAAAGAGACTCACCAAGTTAGCGATTTGCATCGCAGATATCGGTGCCTTACCTCTGCGAAATGGTACCGATGCATATGTGAACCAAACATTTCCACTAGTTTAGAGGTGAGAGAGATCATAAAATATCCCCCACTGGGTCACTTACACTTCCCAGTCTTTAGATGCGCCCACGCGCTTAGCCATTATATGACGTGAGCCCAGGGAGAGTGCAGGGACGAGCTCCATTATAGTCTATGGGGGGGCAAATGTAACATTTTTATATATCATAGTGACCATTTGGTGATTAATTAATAAAGGCACCAGGTGACTAACAATGCCCTTGTTAGTTGCCCAGTGCCATTGAATAATCACAAAATGGTCACTATGATATACAAAAATGTTGTTAATGTTGCCCCCCATAGACTATAATGGAGCTCATCCCCGCGCTCTCCCTGGGTTCACGTGATACAGTGGGCTGAGCGCTGGGGTGATCTAAATATCGAAGTGTAAGGACCAAGTTATACATTTTACGATCTCTCACCTCTAAACTAGTGGAAATTTTTGGGTCACATATGCATCAGTACCATTTCGCAGGAGTAAGGCACTAATATTTGTGGTGCAAATCTAGATTAATCTAACTTGGTGAGTCTCTTTAAGCTTTGTTTAATGTTGCAAAGTCACCCTATTTGTCATTTGTGATAATGCTGCCGTGAGTGAAGATATTAGTTCTTTACTTGTATTTACCTATTTTATTCCTAATAAAGATCTTATTATAAAAAAAAAAAAAAAAAAGAATGCTGCATTCTGGAACCTCATTGTATAATTAGGAATAATGTTAGGAGCACTTCTCTCAGAGGGTAGTGAACATATGAAACAGCTTCCCATCTGAGACAGGGAAGCACTCAAACCCTGCTTTACCACGGACAAGGAAGGGAAGGGGAAATGGTTTAGGAAAGACTCACTAAGCCGAAGCTTGTTTCCACGTGCAACCTGGAAGCACAAGGAAGTTAAATGACTTGCTCAGAGTCACACAGTATGCAAGTGGGTGCTATGGGATTCAAACCCAGGTCTTTAGATTTACAGTTCAGAACCCAAACCACAGCACTATACTGCCTCCTGTAACACTGATAATGATATATCATAAAGGAGAGTAGCCAGCACAAGAAAGCCAATACTAACATAGAAAGAAAAAATACATGGCCTGATCAATTAGATACTGGAAATGAGGAGACTCAAATGCTCAAAGTTATTGCTTTAATTTAAATTCTTCAAGACATTTAGTCTCTGCCTCCAGTACTTGATTATAAGAGCTATCACCAATACGAATGCCTCTGCCAGAGTTCTATGGTGTACAACAACTACAGTATGCTTCATTTTACCCTCACTACTGAACTACATACATAATTATTGGCTGGGTACCCTGTAGCACTCCAGTGTGCTGACTGGTCTTCATTTCCATGGGGTTATGTAGTGACAACCAGATTATCCATGCAATGGATTGGTTTCAAAGCTTGCAAATCGTTACAATCTGCACATATCCTTGTGTAAGATGTCCAGAAAGCCTGCACCAAAATAGATTTTTGCATTCATAACATTTTTACATTTTTGTTAACAGTTTCCTATGAATTGTTTGGTTATACCAGCTCACGCTTTGTGCTCCTACCAACGCACACTAGCGTATCCATGAAGGCACCAATGAATCAACACTCATCAATGGTCTAAACCTACTTTTAACAAGAACTAATGGAAGTTCTAGAGAAAGCTTTCCTATGTAACAATAATTAACTTGGTATTATCCCCACTGTGGCTTATATTTATTCAGCGGTAAGGTACAGCTACTTAAAGACTCACAAATATTTGCCCCTGCCACTGAGTAAACAGTGACTTGCCGCCATAGAAGTCTGCATATCTCAGTATTTCCCAAAAGAATGCAGCATTTAAAAGGTTATTTCCTCCGTAAAAATTGTAGACACCGGGTCCCATGGACTTCCCATTTTTGTCTGCTGCCCAGCTCTGCCCTTGTGCTCACTAGTGTGATGAGATGCAAGTGAGAGCACAGGGGTGCGCCCCATTACTTTCAATGGGCAGCAGCTTTTCAATAATTTTTTTATCAACATGATGGCCACTTGCCAATGAAACATGGGCACCGGTCGACTACCAAGGGCCTTGGTAGTCGAGCGGTCCATCAGAAACAGTTTCTACAATTTCTGGAGGAAATAACTTTTAAAGGCTGCATTCTTTGAATATGCTGACATATGCAGACTCCTGTGGCAGTAAGTCACTGTTTACTAAGTGACAGGGACAATAGAAGGTATGTTGGTGGACCTCTTTAAATTATTATTAGTGGTTGGGCTCGTTTCTGTACTGGTTCTGTATGTATGTATGTATGTATGTATGTATGTATGTCAGTAGCATTGTACTGTCTCCTCTCACCAAGACACCCATGTAAACTGAGCCCTACGCTTTATGCGATCCTTCTTTGTCAAAGCCTTTTTTGCGAATGAAATTTGATGTACGAGACTACTGGTGCTATAATCCTAAAATGAAGCCACAAAACCTTTAAACTGCTTCACTGCAATCAGCTTAAAAATTACCTGCATATATTAATTTCTGACCAGCTACCGGAAAAGCATCCTTCCCCTTTTCTGATTCAATTTTCTCTTTCAGTGCCTTTACCTGAGGGGAGAAAAAACAATTTTAGACCAATTAAAACAAAACCTTTAAATAAGCTCTCATAAGCATGGATCGTGGACTCAGTTATTAAACCATGCTAATAAACAAGAGGTGAACAAGAACAGTTTGTTTAAAAAAAAAAAAAAAAAAAATCAGAAACATGTAAAAGACAATGATCAAACTGAGAAAAGGCTACAACTATGTGGAAGATAGAGAGAAACAACAACAGTAGGGGAAAAAACTTCAAAAATTACAAGAAATAAATTTAGAAACAAACTACCAACTGAAGATTCCATATCAGACTGTCAAAACTATGCACAATTCAACTTGGATTAAGTCCACTTTTTTTTAGTTCTCATTCTAAAATCTGAGTTCCCACAGTGCCTGCTCTTACTCAAGGGTCCAGTTACAGACATCTGGACTACCGACTGGCTAACAAAGTTAAGTATCTCAACGGAAGTTCAAATATATTGGTTTCACCCAGATTCTAGCAGCAGAATCAGTATCTTGTTAATTTCCTCAGATATTTAAATAAAATAAATGTGTTGTATATGTATTATAATGGGGCTCGCACGTGTCTCTCAGTAAATGGCACTGCACCACACCAAGGTGTTTGTTTCCATGGGAGCACTGCAATGGAGCAAAACAAACTTCAAAAACCATGCATCTCAGGGCTGCCTCGATGGCCCCGTGGCAATGCAATCCAAATTCAGTAGCAAGCCCGGGTTGTCGCGTCGTGAGGTAGGCCCGGATACAGGAGCTTAAAACTCTAGTGTACTGCAGTTAGGGAGGGACGACCAGTGTCGTGGCAACCTCTGCGGTGGGCCAAGGGACCTCGTTTCCTCTGCAAGATGTTTATGCATGCAGCCAAGCCCACCAACGGGGTAACACATCCATTCCTGGGAGAGAAGGATGGTGTTACCAGGGAGAAAAATGTAGCTAAAAACCCCATGGTCATCTGTATGGCAGCCTGGGCTCTGCAGACTCCCCTGGGCCCTAGGGCCAGCAGGCACTGGATCCTAGTCCACACTGTGAACTGCCCAGGGGAAGAGGACCTAATCCTTGGGAGATGCCAGGCTGGACTTGAGACCTGAGGAGGACAAAGGCTAACAGGTCTGACCATGGTATATCCCTGATGACAACCAGGGCTGGGAGAAAAATCCAAATAAAAATCCATCATATGTCTCAGTTCAGAAAAAAAAAAAAATTGGATATATTGATTTGACAGAAATACATTATTACTAAAAAGACATGACTAGCAAATACTGCTAATTGTGTGGAATTTTCTTCATTTGGCAGCACAGATGATGGGCTACAAAGGTAAAAAAGTAGCCACATGTTTGAGGGTGGGGTGGCCATTTCTTGGTACTAGCAGACACTGAATAACAAACACTGGTATGACATGGAGGGCTTGCAACAGCCCCACACCTTCTCAATTTACTGCATGAACAATCCACAAAAGGAAAACAATGCAGCCTATCAGCGCTCAGGAGTCACAAAGCTACTTGTCCGGCATACAGTTACCTCATGCAAGAACATCAAAATAGAATGCTCTACTGCAGAGACGGGGGAGGAGAGCTGCACTCAGTTTAAAACAATCAAATGTAAAACATAACTCACTCTAGCTAGCTCGAGTGATTCTTAATACCTCCATGGTGGGTACGTTAATAGAAACACTACTGAAGGAAAGGACTGTAGAATATTTGGAATCCAACAGTTTATAGGATCCGAGGCAGCATGGATTCACAGGGCGAAGGTCATGCCAAACAATATGATAGATTTCTTCTAATGAGTGACCAAGGAGCTAGATCAGGGAGGAGCACTGGACATGGCCTACCTGGATTTCAGCAAGGCTTCTGACAGTGTTACACACACAAGACTGGTAAGCAAGATGGGTAGCTTGGAAGTGGGCAATAAGGTGGTAACCTGGGTAGGAAACTGGTCAGGGGATACGAGACAGAGGGTAATGGTAAACAGAGTTTGCTCCGAGGAAGGGAGAGAGACCCGGAGGTCAGCGCTGAGACTGATCCTCTTTAATATCTTTATAAGTGACATAGCGGAGGAGCTGGAGTGGAAGGTCTGCCTCTTTGTGGACAACACCAAAATCTGCAAAAGAGTAGACACTCGGGGGGGGGGGTATGAAAAGGATGGGCAGGGATCTGAAAAAAGCTGAAGTAGTGGTCAAGAGTATGGAAGCTGAGTTCTAATGCAAAAAAAGTACAAAATAATGCACTTATGCCACAGAAAACCGGGAGTGGAGTACAAAATGGGGGAGTGATACTGACAACATAATAAAAGACAGTACAGTTACACGAGAACTTACTGTAACAGTAGATCTGCGAGGGGATTTCTTGCAGCAGGCCAGACCTATGGAACTACAGCCACCAGGCATTAGGACCACACAGAAACTTTTCTAGCAAGCAGTCTACCAGGGGGCTGCCCAACTCCAATGTCATTCGCCAATGTTGGCCTATCCTATACGAGTGGGCAGCCCCCGAGCCCTTTTCAGTTCTCCCGCTGGAGACCATAAGCCACCTAGTCCAAGCAGGGGGAACTGAGGAGGAACCAAAAGTTTCTGCCAAGAAAAATAATGGAGAAAGAGGTACAGACAGATAAAGACCTCCCAGGTCAGGGGAAGGAGGGAGTAAAGGCATGGCCTGCTGCAAGAGATCCCTGCAGATCAACTGTTACAGTCAGTTCTTACATAACTGTACTATGTGACTTTGATGGTATCTCTTGCAGCAGGCCACCTATGGAACGAGTCCCAAGCAGTTCAGTCAGCAGAAAGCACAGCCTGGGCAGAAGAAACCTCAAATGTAAGAAAGCAGGCCCTGGAGAACAGCCAGGCCAAAGATGACCCCTATGTCTAGAGGCAATATTCAAACTGTAGAGCTTGGCAAAGTGTAGACAAACTCCAAGTAGCAGCAGCACAGATCTCTGCATCCGACACATTACTAAACAGGCAACGAAGTGGCAATGCCTCTGATGGAATAGTACAAAATGCCAGGAAGATCCTTGCCATACTTCCTGAAGCAATAAGTGATGCAGCTGGCCAATCAATTTGGACAAGCACCGTTTTGAAACAGGGACTCCTTTCCCAGGGTCGAAAGAAGCATACAACTGAGAGGACCTCCTACAGTCCTTCATACAGTGGATGAGTAATGCAGAATTCTATGCACATCTAAAGTGTGAAGCAATGCTTCCTCTGGACTGGCATGCTCTGGGTATTAAACAGGCAGGTGGATGGACTGATTTAAAGTAAACTCAGACACCACCTTAGGAAGAAACTTAGGGTTAGCACGCAAAGACAACCTCTCATTGTGCAAATAAGGCTGCTTACACAAGAGCGCCTGTAATTCTGAAATTCTTTGATCAGAAGTAATAACTACTAAAAACAGGGTTTTATTTAACTCTAAAAATTGATTAGCGTTTTGCTCATAAAAGTTCTAAAACGCTGTGAAAGTGCATAGCACTTGCCTCACTGTGTTTAACAAACCTAACACTTCTAGAAAACCTATATAAATGCTTTCTGTACAGTTAGTATTGTCCCAAGAGAAAAAGTGCTAATCAATTATTTAAAACCCTGAAAAATAATGCTTTCCATGACAGAAAGCGTAGCGCACGTCATGGACGGCTCAAAAGAAGCTAAAGTAAGTTTTTCCAACACAAAATTCAAATCCCGAGGTGGGACTGGATTGTGGATAGGATGCTTCTGGTCAAGAATGCCTCTCAGAAATGTAGAGAGCACCTCCAGCTGTGCCACCGTAGGTCCATCAACAGGCACATGGAAGGGAGAGATGGCAGACGTGTGCACCTTAAGAGAGGAGTACTTCAGACCGGAATCTGAAAGGGACAGCAAGAACTCCAGAATCTGATTCACTGGACAAGAGAAAGGATCCAGCTGACATGAAGCAGCCCACAGTGCAGAACATTTCCACTTCACAGAATAAGTGACCCCAGTGTATGGCTTCCCCTAGCCGCCACCAGGACATCAGCCACCTTGGATGACATCCCGACCCAAGCCATGGCTATGTCCTCAGGAGCCAGGCGTGAAGATGCAAGTATCTGAGGTCCGGATGGACCAGGGTGCCCCGGTTTTGGGAGAGCAAGCAGCTGCACAGAGGAAGAGGTATTGGAGGTTCCGCTGCCAGCTATTGCAGTAAAGGAACCAGATCAGACGAGACCAGAAGGAGGCTATGAGGATCACCGTGGCCCTTCAATCTGGAGCTTGATCAGAGCCCATGAAGTAAAGGAAAGGGAAGAAATGCATACAGAAACCTCAGTTTCCAAGAGGCGGGCAACGTGTCTCACCAGAAAACTCCATGCGCTGAATCGAACAAGCAAAAAAGTTGCACTTTTGTGCGGAGTAGGGATGCAAAAAAGGTCCAACTCTGGACAACCCCACCTGTCAAACAGGTCGTCTTCTACTACTGAGGTCAGCAGCCCCCACCCATGCGCCACTGACTGCGATTGACTTAGGATGTCCACAAGGACATTTTGGACACCTGAAACATGGACAGCCAACAGTTCAAGACTGTGATCCAAAGACCAATACCAGACTCATTACTTCCAAGCACAGAAGGTACGAGTGCCCTCCTGATGTGGATGTAGTGGACTACACTGATGTTGACCGTCTGCACTGGCAGCAGACCTGGGGAAAGCAGAGTCTAGAAGACCCACAAGGCATGAAGAATGACCCATATCTCCACGACATCGATGTGGAGAGAGCATTCCAGATGGGACCAGGTCCCTTGAGTTTGATGGGGCCCTAGATGAGCTCCCCACCCCAACCCCTAAGCATCGGTTGTGAGGATTTGCTGAGAGGAAGGAATGAGAAAAGGAACCCATCTTAAAGGTGACTGGCGAAGGTTTTTAGTACAGGGCTGTCCCTGTAATATCATACCTTGCCAGCTGCCATCTACATATGGCTGATTATTGCAATTTATTTTTAAGTGTAGAGTCTGGACGAATGCAGAAGTGGAGATGGCTCCCTTAGAAGCCCAATCGAACAGCACTAGAACTTAATGGGAAAACCTCCCATTTTAGTGACGTACATGACGGTATTGCTGTGCTTAACACAGCAGGGAGTGGGCATTAGTTTTAATTTTTCATAGCAACAGCGTGAGGGCTCATGTTTAAAAATATAGTTATACAGGTAGTCTAGGTCTAAAACTACCTGTAAGTATACTTTTAAACATGAACTCTCACGCTGATGCTATGAAAAAATTTAAAATAATGCCTGATCCCTGCTGTGTTCAGCACAGCAATACTATCATCGTCACCAAAATGGGAAGTTTTCCTCATTAAGTTCTAGTGTCTGGACGGGCTTCTCAGAGCCACCGCTCACCAATACTTGCAAAGTAAAAATTAAGGGACTTAAAACAATTGCAGTAATAATCAGCCATTAGGACTGCAGCCTGCAAAGTCCATATTATAGGGACAGCCCTGTACTAAAAACCTTTGCCCGTCACCTTTAAAGGTTGTGGGTTCCATCCACCAAAGTAGAACTCCCTTCACAGTAAAGACCAGGACCAGCTGTTCCAGGTGGTCAGTGGGCTGGTCCCACGGACCCTCAATGTCCACTGAGGAATTCTCTTGTTCAATCTTTCTAGCCGCACTGTGACTATGGCTGCAGCCATCAGACCCAAAGTTGGAGAAAGGTTCTGGCCAAGATATAAGCGGCTGCTGTACAACAGGCAGACTTTAGCTATAAGCCGATCTGCCCAGTCCTGGGGCAGTTAAGGCTCAAGCCCCAAGAGGTGATCCAGGATTGCCCTAAGTACTGGGAGAGGGCTTGGACAAGGGGTCAGAATTTACTTGGACAAATTAACCATGGATCCTGGAAAAGGCGGATGTATGTTCCAGAGTCTGTAATAGGCACTCCCTGGACTGGGCTTAGAAGCCACTAGTCCAGGTAGCGACATGAGTCCCTCCTGCATGAGGGCAGCTGCCACTACTGCCAGGCATTTGGTGAACACTCAAGGGGCCTAAGACAAGCCAAAAGGCAAGGCCTAAAACTGGAAGTGTTCCCCGGAAATTAAACCTTATGAACTGTCTGTGGGAGGCATGTACCTGGATATGCATGTAGGCATCGCTTCATGTGTCAGTGGCTCAGTAGGTAGCACACTCGCCTCTGAGGGCGGGAGATCAGAGAGGCTGTGGGTTCAGTTCCCACATCTGGCACTTGGTTAATATCCCAGTACTGACACTGTAGTACAGCATGAGAGCGGTGCTGCACTTCTGAGGTGCCGTCGTTCAGATGAGACATTAAACAGAGGTCCTATCTGCTTGGACTGGTTGTAGTTCAGGTGGATGTTAAAGATCCCATGGCACTTATCGAAAACAGTAGAGGAATTTCCCCGGTGTCCTAACCAAATTTCCCTCATTCACTAAAAATACCACCAACAGCTTAATCTGGTTCAAGGTCAGTTGGCATTCATCTGTATCCCCCTCCCCCGGGTCGTGCCTGAAAATAGGCAGGATTTGTCTAGTCACTTACCCGTTCAACAAAAAACTAAATAAATAAATAAATGTTGAGGGAGCAAATCCTATCTCCCTGGTACAGAAGGGCAGCAGACCATGAAGTGTCACTGTTCGGCATTCTCTGTACTGGATGAACAGATTGAGCTCCCTGAGGTCTAGAATGGGCCCGAGATCTCCTGCGCATTTGGGCACCAGGAAGAAGTGAGAATAGAACCCTCCGCCCTTATGAGTTTCTGGGACAGGTTCTAGGGCCCTTTTTCACAACAGTAAGTGAATTTTCTCCCAGAGCACTGGAATGTGGCCTGAAGGGTAAGAGGACAAAACTGGGGGCTTCACTGGAGGCCACTCCAGAAGTTCCAGAGTGTGACCACTTTTGATGATCTGCAGTACCCAGGCATCGCTGGTGATTTCTCTCCATTTGTCCAAGTGTAGAGAGAAGTGACCCCCTACCACCACCTCCTACCTTAAGGGAGGGGAGGAGGTCAGGCAAGGAGTTAGGCTGAACCGGCAGGGATGGCCAGGGCCACACTTCCTCCTCTGGGGTTTTTTCCTGAGGTGGAGGAGGGGGTGGGCAAGGCACAGGCAGCCCAGCATTGACCCAGAGGTTTGCTAGGGGGGCTTGGGTCTATGACTAGATCGATGAAAGGGCATTCGCTGACCACCTTTTGGCTGGTTGGTGTACAATGGTACATGGAGCGGACTGACCGTAGGGTGTGGCTCGAGGCTTGCAGTTGAGAGTTGCGTCAAACAACTTATAGCTTCTGAAAAAAAAAATACATTTAGGATGGACAACTGAACATCCTGGGCAAAGCCGGAAACCTTTAACCTAGAGTGTCTGTTTAGGTAAATGCCCGTGGTGGCAGTCCTAGCCGAGCAGTCTTCGGCATCACAGGTAGCCCTAAGTAGGTGAGTGCCGACATTGGACCCGGCTATTAGAGACTGCAGCAGCAGCTTTTTTAAGGGGTCCTCTGGCAGGGTCCGGGTAGATTCGAGGGCTTGGTACCAAAGCTGGTTTTGGTACTGGACCACATGGGTAATGTAATTTAGCACCCTGATGGTCAGTGTGGCAGAGGCAAAAGTTATCTTGCCAATGTGATCCAGCCTCCATGACTCCTTGTCCAGGGGCAAGGAACTGAGATGTTTTGGCCTCTTGGTGCAGTCATAGACGGCACTGATGACCACCGAGTCAGCTTGAGCCTGATCGAAGAATGGCCTTCCTACTGGAGCCTGATATAATTTTTCCACCTTCCTAGCTATGGCGGGTATTAAACTGGGCTGATGCCAGGCAACCATGGTGGCATCTTCAAATGGCTCAATTGAGAGGGATGACCAGAGGAGAAGTATCCAGCAGCCATAAATAAGTGGCCAGTCAATGTTGAGCTGGATCTTTCTCCTCAGTGTCTAAGTCCATAGCTGACTGTAGTTGTCTCATAACCGAGACAAAAGGAGGGGTCATCGGAGGGAAGGGGGGACCACGAGATATGCCTCTGGGTCTCCTTGCCGGACAACACCAAGCCCAAACCAGGTTCTCCACTTCAGCCGAGTGGCCCTGGCACTGTTACCTACCAGTGGCCAGACCTCTGCATCCAGCCTGCCACCCCCTGACCAAGGAAAGCAGGTATGATTGGTCATCTCCTAGCTTGGAGCAGTCAGGCTTCAATCCCCATAACTGCACTGGCTCCTGGGGACTGTGGCTGCTTCCCAATTGGATGCTGCAGATCCCATTGAGAATGCAAGCACCCAAGACACCTTTTTCAAAACACAGCTCGGCCACTGCCTTGCTGTACTGCTCTCTGGACAGTTTTTTCTGCTGAATTTACTGCTCATGTGGAAATGTTTTCGTTTTTTCTTTCTCCTCTTGGAATTTTCTGCTGTTTAGCCTGCTATACTAGCTAGGCCTGACTTCTATATGGCTTGTACTGCTGAATATTTTTACTGCTTAAACATTTTACCTTTAAACTATTGTACTGTATATGTAGAATTGCCTTCAAAGTACAGCAGAGTTGTAGCAAACTTTGACTGCCTGACGTCTCTATAGCTTACTGCTTGCACTACTAAATTTTTTCTGCTGAGCTTATTGCCCAATATTGTAGGACAGCCTGAACAACTGACCACTGCCTGCTGTTTTCTGCCACACTTTCCAGTCACGGTTCCTCTCATGGACATGGAAGGTGAACAAAGCAATGAGGCCTGATGGAATTCACCCCATAATTCTAAAGAACTAAGGGAACTCTAGTGACACCACTGACAACCCTTTTAACAAATCACGGAGGATGGTGTGGTCCCGGAGGACTGGAGGAAGGCAGATACGATTCCCCTTCACAAAAGTGGGAGCAAGACAGAAGCAGAGGCAGGAAACTACAGACCTGTCAGTCTGACCTCTGTGGTAGGAAAAGTGATGGAATCACTTCTGAAGGAAATAACTGCCGAGTACCTACAGGCCAGTGAGGCATAAGACCCAAGGCAGCATGGGTTCACAGCAGGAAGGTCATGTCACATGAATCTAACTGATTTCTTTGACTGGGTGACCAAAGTAGTAGACCAGGGAGGGGCTGTGGACATGGCCTACCTAGACTTTAGCAAGGCATTTGACATAGTCCCACACAGAATATTAATAGTCAAATTATCCAGCCTGGGAGTGGGTCCTAGGTTGGTAGCCTGGGTAAAACATTGGCTGGACAACAGGACACAGAAGGTAACTGTAAATGGAGCCCACTCTGAAGAAAGAGGGGTACCGCAGAGTTCAATACTGGGTCCAGTCCTTTTTTATGTCTTTATAAGAGACATTGCAGAGGGACTAGAAGGAAAAGTATGCCTCTTTGCAGATGACACAAAGATCTGCAACACGGTTGATGCACAAGGAGGCGTGGAAAGGATGAGAAGGGACTTGGCAAGGTTGGAGGAATGGTTAGCAGTATGGCAGCTTGGATTCAATACAAAGAAGTGCAAAATAATGCACCTGGGAAACAAAAGCACAGGGAAAGATTACACAATGGGGTAGTAAGAACAACAAAAATCGAAAGGGACCTGGGGGTAATCATATCCGATGACCTTAAGGTTGGCAAGCAATGTGAGGAGGTGGTAGGGAGGGCTTGGGGGATACTGGGATGTATAGGGAGAGGCATCACCAGCAGAAAACAGGAAGTTGGCTTCCCCCTGTACAGACAGTTGGTGAGACCCCATCTGGAGTACTGTGTCCAGTTCTGGAGATCCCATCTCCGCAAGGACATAGAAAGGATGGAGGCAGATCAGAGGAGGGCAACTAAAATGGTGCAGGGTCTGCAAGAGAAGCCATACAAGAAGAGACTAAAGCAGCTTAATATGTATACCCTTGAGGAAAGGAGAGAGAGGTGGGATACAACAGAAGCGTTTAAGTACCTCAGTGGAATCAACAAAGTCCAAGAAGGTAGCACCTTTCAGAAAAAGATGTGCAAGAACAAGGGGACACAATTTGAAGATAGAGGGGGGGACGGCTCAGGGGCAATGTGAGGAAGTATTTTTTTCACAGAGAGGGTAGTGGATGCATGGAACAGCCTTCCTGAGGAGGTTGTGGGGTCTAAAACTGTGGGAGAATTCAAGAATGCATGGGACAGACATAAGGCAATTTTGGTGGGGGGTAGGAAGAAACAGGCTGTTGGTTAACTAGAACCTGCAGCTTATCCTGCAGGGAGGGAAGAAAAAACTACTCACCTTAGTAACGGTGTTTCTTCTAATGGAGTCTTGCTGTATTCTGACTATCTGCAGTTAGCTCCAGCCTTTAAACTGCCCCCAAGAACAAAGGGTTAACTCTATGCAGTGCACAGAATGCTGAGCTTGAGCTCGGTTGAGGTCTCTGTCTGCAGCCCTTTGAAACCCACCCATCAGATTCTTATGAGCAAAAACTCACTCACTGTACCAACTGTAAAATTCTTAAGTCAACTGGCAACAAAGAGTTTTGGATTCCCCAATAAGACTCAAGTCTGGAAACCCAAAACTAAAAACCAATCCAAAGAGGTAACAATGCAATAAAAACACCCAAATAAAAGGAAGGGTGTGCCAGAAGCACCCCTGTGGTGCAACACTGCACCAGCCCACCCACTTCCCAAAAAACAGGTTCTGAGAGGGGAGGCAGAGAGGTAGGCCAGAATACAGCAAGACTCCATTAGAAGAAACAGAATTACTAAGGTGAGTAATTTTTCTTCAAACAACATGACGCCTTGCTGTATCTGACCATCTGCAGACTACCAAGCAGTACCTCCATGGAGAAGGGAGAGAACCTACTTTGGGAATAGGCTCTGAAGTACTGCTGTGCCAAACTGAGCATCACTCCTAGCCTGGATATCCAGAGAGTAATACTTGGTAAAGGTATGGACTGTTTTCCAGGTGGCTGCTTGACAAATTTTTAAGAGAAGGATATCCCAGGCAGCAGCCAGGGAAGCAGCTGTACCTCTTGTAGAGTGAACCTCAGGCCTGAGGGTGGAATCTTTCCCAGTTTCTCATAGCAGAATTGTATACAAGACACAATTCATCTGGCAATAGTTCTCTTGGTGGCAGGTTTGCCCTTTCCTACTTCTCCATAAGTGAGGAACAACTGGAGGGAATCAAACCTGTGACCCTTGGTACACTCCATGTATTAGTTAAGGGCTCTTAACATCTAAACTGTGTAGCCTCCTCTTTCCTGAGGAAGAATGATCAGTGAAGAAGACAGGAAGAGACAGACTGATTCAAGTGGAAGTCTGAAACCACTTTGGGTAAGAACCTTCTATTGGTTCTAAGAACCACTTTATCTCTATGGAACGAGATAAAATCAGGTTCCACTGACGGGCTTGCAACTCACTGATACGTCTGGCAGAGGTAATATTTACAAAAACACAGTTTTTCCAAGTCAAGTACTTAAGCTCTGCGAGAACATAGGTTCAAAGAGAGGTTGCATCAATTGAGCAATGCAAACATTCAAGTCCCAGGCAGGGGCAGGATCCCTAAAGGAGTAGTGATATGAAGCAATCCCTTGAAAAATTTACAGAACAGGGATGAGATGATAGTGAGAAGACCTCCCCACTGACAGAAAAGCAGAGACAGCTGACAAGTGTACCTTGAGAGAAGCTGGTCTGAGGCCTAGGCCATTAAGATGGACCATATAATCCAGAACTGTAGGCAATTCAGCAGCGTCTGGGGAAATATGCTTCTTGGAACACCAAATGCTGAATCTTTTCCATTTGGAGAAGTCTTTCTGGTGGAGGGTTTGAGAAGCTTTGAGAATATCCAGAACCTCCCGAGACAGATGCATATCTGCATACTCTAACTCTTCAAGAGCCATGCCTTGAGATTGAGATTGAAGACTGGGGTACCAAATCCTCCCCTGAAAGGAGAGTAACAGGTTGTAATTCCTGGGAAGAGACAGGGAAAGATGGTCTGCTAGAGACAGCAACAGGGGGTACTAAGGCTGTCTGGCCCAGTCTGGAGCAAACAGAATCACCTTGCAAGGTTGTGACCTTATTTTGACTAGAACCTTGAACAGAAGATGAAAGGGAGGGAAGGCATACAGAAATTTCCCTTCCCAGTTCAGAATCAGAGCATCCAGAGGGACTGAACCCAAGACTGGGGGTCTGCAACAAAACAGAGGAAGCTGGTGATTGTATGGGGCTGCAAAGAGGTCCATCTCTGGAGTGCCCCACTTTGAAAAAATCACTTTCAAACACCAGGGGGTCCAGGGACCATTTATGATGGCCCTGGGAGATCCTGCTCAGTGCATCTGCCAGCACACTGTCCCTTCCTGGAAGCTGGACTGCTATCAGAGAGATCTGCAAGGAATACGCCAGGTACCACAATTTCATGGCTTCCGTGCACAAGGCCGTAGACAGACTGCCTCCCTGCTTGTTGATGTACCACATGGTTGTGGTATTATCTGTTCTGACCTGAACCACCTTGTTCTGCACAGTCTGAGAAAAGGCTTGCAGGGCAAGAAAAACTGCCCCGAGTTCCAGGAGATTGATATGAAGAGGGACTCCTGAGGTGACCACAGTCTCTGGGCTGAGAGATCCCAGATGAGCTCCCACCCTAATAAGGAAGCATCCATGGTAAGGACCACCGAATGAGACTTGGTGACAAATGGGACCCCCTTATATGTTGTGCTGATCCTGCCACCATTGGAGGCTTGGATCAGCGTCCGTGTCACTGGAATCAGTTTGATAAGAGGGTCCTTCTTTTGGGACCAAAAGCCCTCAGATAGAACTGAATGTCCCTCATCTGAAATCTTGCCCTTGGACCACTGCTGTAGAAGCTGCCATGTGCCCAAGAGCTGAAGGAGGTGCCTTGCTGGTCGAGACACCTGAAGGCTGAAGAAAGAAGCCAGTTCCATAAGAACTCTTGCCCTTTTCCAGGGGAAGAAAGGCTCTTGCTTTGACAGTATATAGCTCTGCCCCTATAAAGGTAAGGAGCTGCACTGGGAAGGTTGAGAAGAAACCCCAGGGAAGATGGTACTTGCTGGGTCACTAGCAGGTCTGACTTGACTTGGTCTGGAGACTGACCCACTATGAGCCAGTCGTCCAGATATGGAAAGATGGAAATCTTCTGCCTTCTTAAAAGGCCACTTCTACTGCCAGACACTTTGTAAAAACACTGGAGCTGATGTTGGCGAAGGGAATTGCTTGAACTGATGATAATGGCGGAGGGCACTTGAACCTGAGGTGCTTTCTGTGGAGCACCTGATGGGAATGTGAAAGTAGACATCTTTGAGGTCCAGGAGGCCAGCGTCCCCTGGCCTTAGAGAGGGAAGAATTATTCCCAGAGTCACCATCTTGAACCTTGGTTTTAAGGCGTTTGTTCAGGTATCTTAGATCTAGGATGAGTCGCCATTCCCTGTCTTTTTGGGGTAAGGAAGTACAGACTTTTGCCTCAGTGTGGGGTGTGTAACTCTCTATGGCCCCCAGGGCCAGAAGAGATGAAACCTCTGCCTCTAGGGCAAGGGTTTCAGAGAGACTTGCAGGTGGAAAAGATCTGGCTCTCATCTTCAGAAATTTTTGAGGCTGAGAAACAGTCCTTAGCTTACCACTTCCAGGACCCACTTGTCTGAAGTAACAGACACCCAGTCCTGGACGAAGTAAGCCAGCCTGCCCCCTACAGGGATAGGACAGTCGACCCAGGCAGATCCATCAGGGTGTCTGCTTGGCAGGGGCCTTAGGCTGAGGAGTGGATGCAGCCCTGCTCATCCCCCTTCTGCCTCTCCCTCTGAAGAAGCCCCTCTGTGAAAAGGAAGAAGAGGCCTGTGCTTAGTAGAAAGGCCTAGGAAAGGCCTGCCCTGCCCTAGAATGCTGCCTTTGAGGTTGCTTGCCTCTCCTTGGCCTGTGCACTCCTATAAGTGGTCCTACATTCCTCCATTTTCTTCAAGTAATTCTCTGTCTGCTCCCCAAACAGAGAATTACCTTCCACAGGGGAAATCCATGGCCTTAGCCTGGTATCCTGTGAGAGGCTAGTACATCTGAGCCAAGCCATTCTCCGAAGAGCAACAAATGTAGCCATGACTCTTGATGACACATCACGGAGTCCACAGCAGCATGAAACTATACCTTAGATGCCTCAATCCCCTCCGCAGCCACCTCCTCCAGCTCCTTGGCCAGCTGGGGGAGGCCTGTTTAGCCAGTGCCAGCACAGTGTTCCACCTGGACTTCTGGCACCTGGCTGTATAGGCCATATAATTAGCCTGCCCGAGTCCCAAAGAGGATGCCATGTATTGCTTCTTTGCCAAGGCATCCATCCTCCTGGAGTCTTTATCTGGGGGTGTGAAGCCAAGGGACATTAACCCTGTCATAGGCTGCAGCCTGCACAACCCAACATAGCTGCTGTTGGTAGAAAAACTCCATGTCTGAGCCTGATAAGGTGTACCTCCTATCTATCCTATCAACAGGAGGTACAGAATTAGAGACTAAAATTTTTGAGTCTGTTTCCCAAAAGATTTGTGCAAGGAATAGACAGCCTCCTGGACTCTGGGATGTCCATCTCTACAAAATTAGGCTCCTCTTGATCCTCTGTAGCTTCCTCCATAGGAAGCTGAAGAGTTTCAGCCACTTTCCTGTAAAACAAATAGTGGGAGGGACTCAGAGAGCCTGGAGGGAACACCAGAAGGTCTGTCTGGGGAGATGTCCGGTTCAATGGGCACATCCAGACTTTCGGCTCCATCATAATCATCATCTTGTTCAAAATCCCCCTCCTCAAATTCCGGTTCATAAAAATCTTCAGGGGCATACTCCTGAACAGGTGGAACTGACCGAACCAAGCCCCTAGCTAACTGAGCCGGATTGGACGGAACCGGGTGAAACGATTCAACAATCTGAATCGCATGGGCAATCTCCTCAGTGGTCGGAACATGAACCTCTGGATCCGAACCGGCTGACATGCCTTTCCTTTTTCTTTTTGTAGGAACCGATCCCTCAGGATTGGCTCTCCTCTTGTCCTAAGTAGTATCGCCCTGGTCAGAGGGCACTCCTTCTGGTTCGGTCGGAACTGAACCGGGCTGGCCATCTGGGTCTGCGGACTTCTCGGCTTCCTTTTCCCTAAGTCTACATAATCTCTTTTCTAAGGTAGTTTTAGGAAAATCTTTACAAATTTGGCAGTCTGTATCGAGGTGTTCAAACCCCAAACAATAAACATAGGTGGTGTGGGGGTCGGCCTTGGCAAAGACTTCCCCACACTCACTGCAGTGCTGAACCCCAGTGGGCCCTTTTTTTTTTTCCTTGGGTTTCTCAGACATGGCCAACCTACTTAAACTTACCCTTTTTTCGGCAACTGCCAGGCAAGACTCCCTTATCGGTTCCTAACCGTGTCACAGGTGTTGGAAAAAACATCTAAACTACATTTTTTTTTTTAGAACGATAAGGACCGGTAACCACACATAAGTAAGCACAGAAAAATCAATATAAGGGACGGTTCAGCCGAACCGATCGAATAAACTTCAATTTCACACAATAATCAGTGCTCACGTTAACGCAGACAGAGCCTGAACCGACTATGGATTAAATTGGACTAATTTCGCTTAAAACCGACACTTTAACCGACTTTTGAACCGAGCTGAAGGAGAAATCTCCAGAACGACTGTTCAGTGAGGCGGTAAAGAATCTGATTGTTGGGTTTCAAAGGGCTGCAGACAGAGACCTCAACCAAGCTCGAGCTCAGCATTCTATGCACTGCATAGAAAGTTAACCCTTTGTTCTCCGGGCAGTTAAAGGCTGGCACTAACTGCAGACAGTCAGAATACAGCAAGACTTCATGTTGTTTGAAATGGGAAGACTAGGTGGGCCACGCTCCTTTCTGCTGTCAAAGTCTAAGTTTCTATTCCTCCTCAGACTGCCTTCTTCGCTTCCCTCTTTCTCTTGATTTTCCCCCTTTTGCATTTTTCTATTCCACACTGTTTCTCTGCCATCTACTGGACCCCTGATTCCCTCTCCTGACACCCCCTAAACCAGCACATTCTGTAAATATTGCCTGGCATTACTGGCCATCTTCTCTACCTATTCAGGCTATTCTCAGTCCTCTCCACCACGTCTCCTTTCCAGCTCTCTGGTGTCATTCAAGGCCCCCAAAATCAACCTTCTGAACCAGCCTTTTGTTTTTGCTAAATTCCCACCTGGCACCTTTGACCAGACCTCTCTGCAGGAACCTTCTCTCTCCCACTATTTGCACCTACTTCCCTGAGCACTAAACTGCCCAGGGCCCTCCCATCAATTTACTTGAGCGCTGTCTTTGACTTTTTAACTAACGGCCCGCCTATTCTTCTGCCCTTTTTTAGCCACAATCCCAAACCAGGCTCTCCACTTCAGCAGAGTGGCCCTGGCGCTGCTACCTGCTGGTGGCTGGACCTCTGCATCCAGCCCGTCACCCCCCCGACCAAGAAAAGCACGTACAATTGGTCAGCTCCTAGCTTAGGTGGTCAGGCTTCAATTCTTGTAATTGGATTGGCTCTTGTGGACTATGGCCACTTCCCGATTGGATGCTGCAGATCCCCACTGAGAAAGCATGCACCAAGGCACCTTTTTCAAAACACAGCTCAGCCACTGCCTTGCTGTAATGCTCTCTGGACAGTTTTTCCACCACCCCCACCCCTCCTCCCTCCTTTATTAATACACTTCCCCAGTGATTCCCCGCTACCCAAGGCCTCACACTACTCAATTACAGCAACTCCTTAAAGGGGCTCTCCTCCTGTAACTTCTTAAAGGGTGATCCTCTCATGCTCAAATTTAACTTATCGTTCTCAATGCATCGGGATCAAGTGCATTGACATTGACTATGGTCCTCCTCCTACTTCCTACACCAGCCCCCCTCACTTGGGACTGTCACCATCTGCTCACAGTACCCCCTATATCTACAACACCTCTACCAGACCCCCCATCTCACCACCCCTCGGGTACCCCCACACTTTCACACCTGCTACCTTAACTTCCCACTCATACCATGGTCTCTTCTCCTATGCCTTTCACACCTTTTGTACTCTACCCACCCCTTGCACCCCAGCACCCGGCCCCAAGTCCAATCGCAAGGAGATGCCATAATCACTACCACGCTTTGGTGTGCCTAGTCACCTTCCTATTGCTTCTATCAGGTAACACTCATCCAAACCCTGGCCCCATGCCTAACCTTATGAACAAGCCTACCCAGGCTCGAGGACTCCGTATAGCTTCCATGAATATTTGCAGCCTACCTAAGAAGGCTGCTGCATTCCAATGCTGGGTTCCTCAGCACCAACCAGACATTGCTGCACTTGTCGAAACCTGGTTATCCAAATCCCTCCAACTCAGTCTCCCTTCCTGGTTACACCCTTTTCAGGGAAGATTGGGTGGGTAAGCGTGGAGGTGGTTGTGCTGTCTACATGCGCGACTCCCTCCTTGGGCATACACTTCCACCACCCAAGCTTGGTAACGGGGTGCAAGCCCTCACACTAAAAATGTCCCCCAACCCTGGTAAGGTCCCACTTTTTCTCACCATTGCCTATATTCCCCCCAGAATGCAAGACCTCGCCATTCAGGCTCTTGCTGACTACCTCTCTGGCCTACTGCCCAATAACATTGCTGGTGACCTGAATATCAACTGACTCTCTGCCATGGCCTCCCAAACCAGAGATATCTTAGCTGCCCTTGACATGTCTCAGCTTGTCACCACCTCAACTAGATTCAACCCTCTACTGGCACCAGAAACCTGGACATCACCGTACCAATACGCCCCCAAAGGGTGCTCGATATCAGTATACTTCTCCAACTCATAGTGACCACTCTCAGTCGCACTCTCTTGATCCGTGCCAACAGCAAACCTGCACCACAAACCACCCAGAAACAACGCTACTCCCAGGCGGCTCACGTCACCTAAACTGTACCTCTCACACTGGATTGGTGCCCAATCCATAGATGAGACATTGGATTTTTCACTCGTACTTTTAAAACGCTGCCTGTGACCTCTATGCCCCTTAAGCTAGAAAGTGCACCAAAAAGCAAAGCACGCCCTGGGTTACCCCCTCCTCCTTCCTTCACAAACTTAAATGAGGAGACAACCTGGCACATTGCCATGGAATCTGGCAAGCCAGCTGATAGGCAAGCACTGCTTCTTTAATAGGTGTGCTGGGCCTTAGACAGGCCAGAGCCCAGTACTACAATCCACTCTTGTCTCCTCCTGGGGTCGGCTAGGAACCTTTGGGATAATGTAAAGGCAGATGAAATCCCTCCCACCCCTCTTGACTCTCCTCTAATGGAACTGTCTGCTCTGACCCCTTGGCACTGCAGACTGCCTAAACCACACTTTCTCAGACCAGAGTTCAGTCCTGCACAGTAACTTCTTTGACCTCATCCCAGTAGCGCCTCCCACTCTCTAGAGACCTCCTTTCTATCTAAGTGCCACCTCCCGCTGGAGGCAGACCCCTCTGCAAAAAGCCATTAGTAGTAACAACCCGGCACTGACCTACTGGACACTAGGCTGCCGTCTGGCGTTGTATGCTATCCTGGTCCCACTGACCGAGCTGCTCAACTACTTTCTGTGCCTGGGGCAGTCCCCAGCACATGGAAAACCACCATCATCCTCCCATCCTAAAGCGGCGATCAAGCGACCCTGGGTAACTATCAACCTATCTTCATCCTCCTCCCACTCTCTAAGGCCCTTGAAAGGTAGTAGCCAACCAGCTTGTGAATACCTGGCCATGCACAATATCCTGTGCCTGAATGGCATGGCTTGCGTGCAGGTCACAGCACCACACCGCCACTAGAACACTCCAACCTCCGCATCGAGAGCAGAGTGCAGGAAGTCCTGCCGGTGCTGTGTTCATTGACCTCTTCAAGGCCTTTGATATGGTCTGCCATCCCCTCCTGCTGGACTCCCTCAGATGCCTTGGTTTCTCCCCTGGTCTCCTCGCATGGTTCACCAGCTACCTTCCTGCCAGAACTCGGTGTGTAAAAATCAATAGCACCCTATCTGACACACGACCTGTCCACTCTGGGGTTCCCCAGGGCTCCATTTTAGGCCCTCTCCTCCTCAGTCTCTACCTCAACTCCCTCCCCTTGGCCTACCCAAGTAAGATCCTCCTCTACGCGGATGACGCTGTGCTCGTCGCCTCTGATCCCAACCCTAACATACTCCAGACCACCCTCCAACAAGCTTTTGGTAGAGCTGAGCATTGGTTCACATCACGAAGACTAGTCCTGAACCTAAGAAGACCAAAGCTATGCTCTTCTCGCATCGCCAAAGCAAAACCAGTGGTGCCCCACTCGTGATACTGCCTAGCACACTAAACCCCATTGAGCAGGTTTCCTCCTACAAATATATGGGCATTACCTTTGATTCGGCACTCTCCTTCCATTCCCATATCAACGCCCTTTCTGCTACCACCAATGTCAGGACTGGACTTTTATACCGCCATAGGGACTGCCTACCACAAGAGGCCCTTAGATTAGCAATCACCTCCTCTGTCCTGTCACTAATAGACTATGGGCTGCCCATCTATGCTGCAGCTGACAACACTGCGCTTGCAAGTATCCATCTCTCTATAAACAATGCCTGCAGGCTAATGCTGGAAGCCCATAGGCACACCCATATGTGCCTATTGTACTCCACCACCAACCTTGAAGAAAGACACAGCTTCCAAACCTGCCTTCTTGTAAAAAAAGACCCTGCTAGGGCTCTTCCCCCACCCCTTGGTTGCCACCTCCCTGCAGCGTGCCTTCCCCTCAGTCTCCACCTGCAGCACTGTCAAAACCTCCCTTATTGTCCCAAGGGTAAGGACCTCTATGGCCCAGAGATCCTTTTGCTACCGGGCTCCTCCTTGGTTCAATTCTCTCCCAGCCAACATAACTGACTCCATTAAGCTTGGTCTTTTCAAAGTCTTCCTCTAAAGACCTCTGACAAGCACTTGCTGCTGCAACTGCACATAATCCCCCACCTGACCCTTACCCTCACTCTTAAGCTGGGTCTGCCCTGTCTACTTTTGTTGTATATGCCTGGGGTCTCAGGCAACATCTGCTGACTAATGTAACAAAATATCTCTGGTTGCTACCCGACGTAGTACTCATGTACCTGTATTATGACTACTGTGATCTACCTATTACTAGGCTTGTATCACCAGTGAATGCCAGTAACACTGGTTGCTTTTTTATTCTAAGCGTTATGTACTGTACTGTTTTGTTTGCTGTGATGTACTACTCCCTTGACGAGGTGCCTTTGTAAATGAGTCTTTGACCCAAAGGTCTCTAAACCGATGATCTACTAAATACATAAAATAAAAAGCACAGGTAGCCATGCTCCTCTTCAGTTCTTTCTCTAGCTGGAGGCCATGGGATACAAGAGTCCCACCAGGAACCGAGAAGAGAGAGAGAGAGAAGGTGCCCAGCTAGGAGAAAGGCTGGAGCAACAGGACAGCTTAACTGTAGCGAGAGAGAAAAAGAGTGAGAGAGGGGGGGAGGGGGGATGGAGGGAGGGACAGCATGACCCGATAACAGATTCTCTCAAAGATCTACTATTACAGTAAGCTCTTATGTTACTGTTCTGTCTTCTTCAGTGATATATCTCTTGTCATCAGGTCACACCTATGGATCAAGTCCCAAACAGTGCTAAGTGCAAAGGACAGTCTGGATGGCAGGAGACCAGAGGCCTAAGAAAGAAGACCCTAAAGCACAGCTAGGCCAAAACCTGCCCTCCTTCTAGAGGCAATGTCCACACTGTAGTGCTTGGTGAAAGTATGGACACAGTACTCCAACTGGCAGCAGCGCAAATCTCTGCTGCAGACACGCCCCTGAAACAGGCAACCGAAGTGGCCAAACATCTGGTGAAATGTCCCTCAACAACCCCAGGAAGTCCCTAATAGTATTTCCTGTAACAAAAAATAATAAAACTGCCCAACCCACTTGGACAAACTTTTAACTGGAGCGCCCTCTCTGCCAGGGGCAAAAAACCTTTCTGCAGTCCCTCATACAGTGCGTTTAGTAATGCAAAATTCTACGCACATGTAAATTATGTAGCAATGCTTGCCCATGACTGGCATGCTCTGGAAAATAAACAGGTAGGTGGATAGATTGGTTTAGGCCAAATTAGTTCTCAGACTTTGTCACAGTGAGCCTCCCAAATCCATGGAAAAGATTTTGAGCCTCCCCAAAACTGAAATAATCTTGGGCCTCCCAAAGAAAAAATAACATACTGTACTTGCACAGTGCGCCATGAATAAATTGAAACCCCTTTGAGTACTTGGCTCACATTCAGTTCTTTGTCTTATACTGACGTGGAACCTTTGAACAAGAGCTCCTTGTCAAAGGTATTTTCTGAATAACAAATAAATAAAATAAATATTTTTATTCAGCTTATTGTAACTCTACACAGGTCGCCTACTTGCTCGCTAATTTCATTCTTGAACCATTGATACCCTTTGTTGCAGTACCTTTATGGGTCAGACTACTTTCTGTTTCCTCTCTATATGAAATTACCTTCTACATACTTTGCCTCCCTCCTTCCCTGCTCCTAAGCAACCTCTCTGGGATTACTTTGTTCTTCCTGCTATTGCTCTTAGCACTTCTATGCTCGACCTTTGTATTTGCGCTTGTTCTGCCATCTGTCTACAAATTGATCAGTTACCAGCCCTCATTATTAGTTCATTGTTCATATTTGTCTGCACTATTGTTCATTGTGTATTTCTTGATTGTTTTGCAGTTACCTTTTGAAATGTATTCACTCCCTATCCTTCCCTTGGTACACCTGAAATGAGCATTGGCTCATTCACCTTCCTTGTTACCTATTAGTAAATAAATATATTAAATTCACCTACTATTATCCTCTTTCAGTTTGCATCATCTCTTCATACAACATATATAAAACTCAAAATTTAAATACAGTACTTTTTCAGACTTGCTTGAGCCTCCCCTTGAACAGGTTGGGGCCTCCCCAGGGAGGCTGGCCTCACCATTTGAGAACCCCTGGTTTAGGCTAAATTCAGACACCAACTTAGGAAAAAGTTTAGGGTTAGTACACAGAGAGACCCTGTCTTCGTGGAAAATCAAATAAAGCTGCTCACACGAGAGCCTGTAACTCTGAAATTCTTCAAGCAGAAGTAATCGCAACTAAAAATAACGCTTTCCACGACAGAAAACATAGCTAACAAGATGTAGCTGGCTCAAAAAAAAAAAAAAAAAAGGCAGTGTCAGCTTCTGCAGAACAAAATTCGGTCCCAAGCCTGAACCTGGTTATGAATAGGAGGCTTCAAGTGGAGAATGTCGTACAGTAAAGTATGGGCCATATGCAGCTGTGCCACAGTACGGCCATCATTGAGCACATGAAAGGCTGATATGACTTACAGGTGCACTTTAAGAGAGGAGTATTCGAGTCCTGTATCAGACAAGGTCAGAAGATACTCCAGAACCTGGCTCACCGGACAGGTAAAGGGGTCCAGACTATGAGAAGCAGCCCAGATAGTAAACCGCTTCCGAAATGTGAGGAAGTATTTTTTCACAGAGAGGGTGGACGACTCATGGAACGGCCTTTCTGAGGAGGTTGTGGGTCAAAAGCTGTGGGGAAATTCAAGACTGCATGGCATAGACATAAGGCAATTCTGTTGAGGGGTAGGAAGATGTTGGTTAACTAGGATCTGCAGCTTCTCCAATAGGTAGGGAAATGGGCAGACTAGGTGGGACAAGCGGCCCTCATCTGCCATCAAAGTCTATGTTTCTATAGAGCAGGTGGCCCTGGTGGAAGGCTTCCTGGCTGCCGCTTTCTGAAGCACACCAAAGGAAGCAATGGCTACGTCCTCAGGAGCCATGCATGCAGGTGGAGGGACTTGAGGTCTGGATGGAACAGGGTCCCTGGGCCTGCGTCAACAGGTTCCTGCAAAGGGGTTAGGTTACTGGAGGCTCTACAGCCAATTGTTACAGTCATGGAAACCACATCTGCAGAGGCCAGGATGGAGCCACTACAATTAGGGTGGCACCCTCCATATGTAGCTTGATGAGCACCCTATGAATCAGAGGAAATGGTTGGACCGCCCTTTCCAGGAGACGGACAATGCATCTCGATAGAAAACTCCAGGCCCTGGATCTAGCAATCAGAAATGCCGCAACTTTGTGCTGGGGACACAAAAGTGTCCCACTCTGGGAGACTCCACTGGTCGAACAGGTCTTCTGCAACCAAGGTCAGCAGATCCCACTAGCACATTTTAGACTGTGACCTGATGAGGCTGTCCGCCAAGGCATTTTGGGCGCCTGGCACATGGATAGCTGACAGTTCTGGACTGTGATCTAGAGCCCTGTACCAGAACCTCACTGCTTTCCAGCACAGAGGACATGAATGGGTCCCCCTTGCTTGTTGATATAATACACCACACTGAGATTGTCCAACTGCACCACTGCAGACTCTGAGCCACCTCGACCTGGGTAATAAGGTAGTCCGCCCTGTCTTGAGGGAGCAAGGCCTTGCCATGAGTAGAGTCCAGGACTGCCCCCATGTTCTGCAACCACTGAAACGGGGTCAGCACAGACTGGGGCAGATTGACAGTGACGCCCAAGGACTGGAATATCTGCTGGGTGCATTCCAGAGTCAACAACAGGAGCTCCCTGGACTGGGCTTTCAGTAATCAGTGGTCCAGGTATGAGAACACGTACAGGCCTTTGCGCCAGAGAGCTGCTGCTACTACTACAGCTGCTAAGCACTTAGTAAATACCCGTGGTGCAGAGGATAAGCCAAAGGACAATACCCTGAAATGGTAATGCTCCCCCTGGAACAGGAACTGTAGGTACCACCAGTGAGGGGTGCAATGCACGATATGCAGGTAGGCAGCCTGCATATCAAGGGACCACAGCCAGATGGCCCTACCTGAGCAAAGGAAGATGGCCGTGTGGAGTGACCATTCAGAACTTTCTGTACTGGATAAAAAGGTTCAGCTCCTTGAGGTCTAGAATGAGCTTCAAGTTCCCTGTTCTTTTGGGAACCAAGAAGAACCTGGAGTAGAACCTCCTTGTTCCTCTGATGCCCAAGTACTGGTTCTACGGTCCATTTGTGCAGCAAGGCAAGTACCTCCTCCCTAAGCACCTCTGTGTGGTCAGAAAGATACGATGTGGGGACTGGGGGGATATATGGAGGCTGTTCCAGAAGCTCTAAAACATGGCCCTTTTCAGTTATCTGCAGGATCCAAGCATCTGTTGCAATGATTCTCCTCTGAGACAAGTGGAGGGAGAACCAATCTCTGACCACCACCTCCTGACTTCCGACGGGGGCGGGGTATATCAGGGAGTCAGGCGGAGGCTGAACCGGCAGGCTGAGGCAGCACTTTCTCCTCTGGACTGCTTACCAGAGGAACCGGAGGTGGAGGAGGGGGCAAGCAAGGCAGAGCTGGCCCTGCACTTACCTTGGAGTGTTGCTCCTGAACCAGACTTGAGAGAGACTTTAGGAAAGGAGGGCCTTGGTCTGTTCCTGGACTGGGTATGATAAAGGGAGTGGACAGACCGAATGACCCTGCCAGATGCCTGCAGATCACGGATAATATCCTGCACATCAGGACCAAAGAGTCTGTGACCCACAAAACAGACATTCAGCACCTTTTGTTGGACATCAGCTGTAATGCCAGAGTTTCTACGCCAGGATTGCCTTCTAAGGCAAATGCCGGAGGCAGTCGCCCTGACTGTGGTATCAGTAATATCATAGGTGGCTCTAAGGAGATGCTTACAGACATCTTCTGAGGCCTGGAGAACCTTGAGAAGCTCTTGCTTCTGGGAACCTTCAGGGAGGACCTGAGCAGCAGCTTTGGCCTTCCTCCAGAGGGTATCCTGGTACTTGATCAAGTGAGCCAAGTAACTGGCAATTCTAAGGCCTAGGGTAGCAGAGCCAAAAGTCTTCTTACCCCAGAGGGTTCAGTCTCCAGATTCCCAGTCAGGGGCAGGAACTAAGGTGCTTAGGTGCCTTAGTCCTGTCACGAGCAGCCTTAATTACCAGAGAGTCAGTTTCCGGATGGGTGGCATACAAGGGCAGTCCCTGAGGTGCCGGTAAAGAGCCTTTCTGGGCCTGGCTGGTACCAGGTTGGGCTTGTGCCAAGCAGCAGTGGCAGCATTCAGCACTGGCAGCAGAGCAGGAATAATTCTGGGTGGAGATTCTGGGATTTCCAAGAAATCCACCAGATTTCTCCTTGTGACATCCTCTTCCTCAATCTGGAACCACAGAGTGGAGAAGAGCTGCTTCATAATATTGAAGAAAGAGGGGACCTGGGTGTGTGTTTGAGTCCTCACTCCAGGAGGAGACAGTGGACTTATCAGATGATTTCACTTTAATGTCTTCTGCCTCATCCTCTTCTTCAGGGAGGATGAGGTCAGGGTGGTATTCCTCTTCGACATCAGCCTGCTCTGAAGCAGGGACCGATGGCCAGAGTTACCAATGGCTCTTTAGAAGGTGTGGGGTGAACGGATCAAACTGGCATCGAAACAGAGGCAGCACCAGACGGCGTGGGCAACGACAGCCCAGGCTGTGGAACAAACTATTGTATGAGAGACGAGGTAACTGAGGAAAGAATAGCATTGTCGACAGCAGGAAAGGAAATCCCTGTCGACACAGGCATCGACGGAGGGGGGCTAGCAATAGTGGAAGCGGCTGGGCCCAGCACCTGTGGACCTCGAGCTTAGACAGATCTCTATGGTGAGACAGGGGCTTATGGCACCACAGCGGCCATGTGATGGCTGTGAAAAGACTCCACTATGGGAGGTCTGATAGCAGCAGAGGACTGCACGGACTGAGGCGCTGACACCTGAGTGGTCGATGAAGCAATCCGGGGAGGAGAATCCAACAGGGACCCAGATCGCCATCGGGGCGGCAGGATGGTTCTTAGGCTGATCCTTGTCCTGCGAGAATGTTTCCCTGAGGATTTTTCTCTGTGCCTTGGCGGCCTAAGAGCCCAAAAAGATACTGCTGATTGGGATTGGGGGGCAGAGGACCCCTGCTCTCCACTGGCTGTCTGTTGCTCCATGAGGAACTTTTGCAGGGCTTTCTTGCATCAGCGCCGGGTGGTGAAGCTGAACTTCAGGCAGAACTCTGGCTACAACATTGTGGCCAGGCCCAAGAGAGCACACACAGAGTTTGTCGAATAAATCTTCTTTGTGCAGAGGCAGCGACAGAAGAGAGACGACGAGGGATTAGTTCAACATACAAAGGACAAAAAAAATCACTTTACAGTGATTCAAAGGCAAGTATCAAGAAAAAGGTAAGTAGTTTTGGCAGTCAGAACTGAGCAATTAAGCATCCATGGAGTCCATGTGCGATAGGCTGAAAGCAGTAAAGAACTGAGGGGGACCAGGGCAGCCCACGCTTATATAGGGTGTGACACATCTGAGCCTGATGTCGGCATAGGTGTCCCCTAATAGACTGCTGCAGAAAAAGCTTCAGTGAGATTCTGACGCCTAACGGCCACGTTTCATACATGTGACCTGATGACAGAGATATCCCCAAAGATCATCCTGCCATTCCCGCTTCTCTGCAGCACTCTCCCCTGGCTAATTTAGCTGTGCACACCCAGTATCGGTATGGAGCAGGCAACTTCAGTATGACCTACTACAGCCTTCCAAATAAATACAAATAGTCAGGGGGAGGTAGTGGACATGTCAAGAGAATATGAGTTTCAATTACTGTAATCAGATCCACACTCCCTGGTGCAGGAGAACAGCGCACTGTGTGGGAGGGCTCACTCCAAAACCTTGCAACACAAAACACATTACCGAAGCACGCTAGAAAAAATAAACAAAATGTCCAAACTGCAAATCATCATAGCAGATTGTGGTAATTTTAACTTCACCACCTTTGACTTTCAGCACCGTTACAGAAAGCCCTGCAGTAAATAAAATATTGCTTGCTGCTCGATGGGCCCAATACCTTATGGCAGCGTGAGCTGATGCATGATAATATTTTAAAAGTGCTTCCATTTAGTAGTGGAAGGGATCGTAACTGGTGCCGAACCCACTAGAATGTTGATGTGGAGTGACTGCTCATCTGGTGACCAGGTCCCTTGGGTCTGCCTGGTCTCCAGGTGAGCACCCCAACTGAGACCCAAGGCATCTGCGGTCAGAGCTCGTCTCAGGGGCTCCTGTTGGAAGAGGATCCCTGTCGATAGATTGAGTGAGTCCAACCACCAGGTTAGTGTCCTGCAGACTGGATCGGAGACCAAGTCCAGCTTATCTAGGCCGTCTGACCTCTGATCCCATTGCACCTTGAGTGTCCACTGAGGGACCCTCATATGGAGGCAAGCCATGGGAACAGTAGGGATGGCTGCCACCATGTGACCAAGGAGTCTCAGACTCAGGACGAGACATGAGGAGCCAAGGATACCATGCGGGCCTGATCCCAAAGGCAATCCGCCCTGTCTGGGGGGGAAGAATGCCATGACCTGTACTGTGTCCAGGACAGCCCCTATGAACTGGAGTCTCTGGCTGGGCCACAGGGACAACTTTGGGATATTCAGGGTGATCCACAGCTCTCGGAAGAGTGTAAAGCGGTGTCTGAGTGAGAACCAGCTGTTCCCTCGTGGGCGATGCCAGAAGTTTAGGTAAGGAAAGACGTAATGGCCCACTGGCCTTGAGCCACAGTCACCACCACTAGGGAAGACTCTGAGCAGAGGACAGGACCATCCTGAACCCCTTGTACTCTAATTTGTTCAGGGAACTGAGATCCAGGATGGGCTTAGGTCCCTGGTCTTTCGGGAACTAGGAAAAGTGGGGAATAAAATCCTTTTCCCCTTCGAGCCGGGGGAACTGGCTCTTTAGCCCGCTTTTGCAGGAGCCTGAATTTCTCAACCGATCAGAGGACATGAGGAGGAGGGTAGTGAGGACACTGGTGGAGTTTCTGGAGGCATCTGTTCAAACTCCAAAGTATGACCTCTCTCTATGAGCTGTAAAACCTAGAGATCTGTTATTTTGATCCAACCCTCAAGACAGAGGAGGCGACCCTCTACATCTTCTCCCACTGACTCCGCTGGGGGTGGAGTCTGGCAAGGAGTCACTGTGTTGCTCCGGGAGCAAGCAGAGGGGCATGGGAGGACTCTGGGGCCAGATTGGCAGAGCTTCCAGAAGTCTGGGAGGTGGCCTTTCTTTTGTAGCCTCTGCTGAGGCTGGTTTCGGGGCTGCTGACCCAAGGGCTTCCGAAAGGGCTGCTCTTAAAGGGTCTTTCGTCCTCCTTAAACATCTTATGGATGAACTAAATGGACTTCCCGGAGTCCTGGAGATGGGTAATCAGTTTCTCTGTCTAGTCTCTAAAAAGGACTAAGCCCTTGAAGGCAAGGTTCAAGATGCCAGACTACAGATCCTGGGAGAATCCCAAGACTTTAAGCCAGGCATGGCGCCTGAGGCAGACGCCTGAAACCACCGCCTGGCTGCTGTATCCACAGTATCGTATGAAGCATGCAGAACATGGGTGCCTACATCCGAGCCCAATTTGAGGAGGTCCAGGAGGTCAGTTTTTTGTGCAGTGTCTGGAAGGGCCTAAGCTATGTCCATACCTTTCTCCCACAAGAACATTTTGGTATTGTACCATGTGTGCAAGAAAGCTAAGGGACCCGATGGAACAAGTGGAGGAAGAGTAAACCTTTTTGCCCATCTGGTAGATATATCTGGAATCTTGGTCGGAAGGCTGAGTACTCAGGTGTTTAGGCTTCTTTGATCTATTGTGAGCAGCTGTTATCTCCATACTCTAACACCCTGCCTGTTCACTCAGGTGTCCCACAGGGATCCATAATGGGACCCCTCCCTTTTAGCCTTTTCTTAAACTCCCTTCCTTACCACTGCTCTGAACAGATCATACTATATGCCGATGATGCTGTTGTATTCTTCACTCACAAAGATCCTGCAACGCTTCAACACAACCTTCAACTTGGTTTCAGTTCTGTAGAGACATGGTTTCTTAATCATAAACTGGTCCTCAATGACAAGAAAACCAAATCTATGCTCTCCTGCAGCTCTCATAACCCACACAAGCTACACCACTTGGCTATCTCCACCACCCAAGGGAACACTCTAGATCAGGTGGAGTTCTTCAAATACTTAGGGATACAGCTTGGCCCTAATCTCTCCTATGGACTTCATGTAGATAATGTAGCTAGAGCTGCTAATACACGGCTTGGTCTCCTCTACAAACACAGACCACACCTCATGCCAGAAGCTTTGAAGGTTGCAGTCCTGAGCTCTGTGATCTCTGTAATAGACTATGGTCTCATCATTTATGGCTCGGCCACAACCACAACCCTTAGATGCCTCTCAACTGCCTTAAATAAAGCATGTCGGCTCATCAGTGGTGCTCACCGTCTCACCCACACATGTGCCCTGTACACTCAGACCCGCTGACTTTAACTATCAAACCGCATAAAGTTTCTCACCTGCTCCATGGTAAAAATCTACCTTGGCCTTGCACCTTCTGGGGTCTCAACTCTGTTACAGCACCGAATTAACAAATGGTGCCTTAGGAGATCCACGCTACAGCTACTGAAAGTCCCCCACTGTCACACTTCACAGGGACAACGCTCTTTTGCTTATTGAGCGCCACTCTGGTTCAATGGCCTCAGCCCAACCATCTCCTCTGCCCCAACTATTGGTATGTTTAAACTAGGCTCCAGGACCATCTCATCTACCAACAGCTCCTGTGACTGCCCAACTTAACCTTGTTTCTCCACTTCCTTTCTGCTCTAGTTGTCCCCCTCCCTCCTCCTCACTGGATTCTACCCTCACATCTTGGAATACCCAATGCTGCACTTTTCACCCTCTCGCCACCCTTCCTACATTCCTTCTCTCCCCCCCTTCCCTATGCCTCTGGCACTTCTTATCTGTTGTCTATTTTCTCTGACAAATGCCGCTGGCTGCCTTGTTACAACGCTACCCTTGAACTGTATTAATCTGTACTCTGTTTGCAATGTCCACATTGTTGTAATGTCTGTCTTGATGTTCCCCATAATTTCTATTTCCCTGACGTGGAACCTTTGTAAAAGAGACAAGGCTCAAAGGTATTTGTAATCCTAGACTTGATAGATAAATAAATAAAAGTCCGCTGTAGGGTGTTCCGCCAGGAAATGCTCTTCCCTAGGGGGTCTATATAACCTGTCCAAATTCCTGGAGATGGCAGATGTAGTGGATGGGTGCTTCCAGGTTAACCTTGTGTGGTCCTGAAAGAAATCTACCAAAGCAGGCACCACTAGAGGCTTGGGCTCCTTCTGCCTCAGGTATTTTGCAACCTTTGCCTCTCCAGATCCAGATCCTCGGCCTCCCATCCGATTGAGGTCTGGATGTGCCTCATGACATCCATGAACATCGGGTCATCAGGCGCTGACCTGTGGGTGTCATCAGAGGAGGAAGGGAGACCCCTAGGTTCAGAATGGTCCGAGACCAAGGATGAAGAACGGCTTCTGGTGTCTGCCAAGGAGGAGGAGGAGGAGGATGAAGAGCCAGAGTGATGCTGGGGCTATGGGACCCACGTCCACTATGGGACCCGGTGCCCACTGTGAGACTGGCGTCAGCTGTAAGATCGGCGACAGTGATGGCTGGATGAGCAGGAGTACTGCGGTGATACTGCCCTCTGCGTGGGGTCTACCGCAGCAGTCGCCCAGGCTTGAGGTACAGTCCTTAGAGCAGGAAACAATTGTTTAGGCTCCTGCCTCCTAGTCGAAGCTCCTTGTGGGGAGCAAGTCCCTCTGACCTGGTTCCACCAAAAGAGAAGAGTTCTGTTACGGTCCTTGGGAGAACTACGGACCAGATGGGCCACCTGGCGCACTGAGGAGCTGGCATCGGCTTGCACAGAGTTGGAGCACGTGGCATCCTGGGGTCCGTGTTCGAGGTGGCGGCAGCCGAGGAGGGGAGAGAAGGCAGTTAAAGCCTCGTCTGGCCTAAGTTTGATCAGACGAAAGCCTCCATTGGATGGTGAGGCAACTACCTCAACCAGCGACAGAATGGGCAGACGAGGCGAACGATGCCCGATCAGACGCCCAGGAAGACGTCCCCTTAGCAGGTGGCTGCTCAGCAGAGTCTGGGGGGGTGCGGAGATGCAGCCCATCAACTTGCCCAGAGCTTTAGGCAGAGGCACCGGAGTGCGGGGCAGAGGTGTCGGGTGCTCGTGCGGGCCTGATGCCTGCCCCGATGCGTGTGTCCTGTCCAAAGCCTTGACGAGACAGTCAGAACCGGGCAGGCAGGAGCTGAAGCGTCACCTCCCTGCTGGTGTGGCCCTCACTTTGAGAAGCATCAGGGTAGAGACTGAAGCCCTTGACCCGGACTTGCTCCCGCCAGACGCCAGGATGATGGTGGGTGGCTTTGCTGCTAGCTGCTCAGAGAGTCATAGGCAGACCAGGTGGAGTGGCCCAATCCCCTGTGGGACATGGACAAAGACTTCTTGTGGAGTGGGAGCTGGGCGGGACTTTCCGGTCCTTGGACTTGTGTGTCCCAGAGTCCTTCCTTTTCTCCCTTGTATGGCTTTGAGGTGGAGGCGGCAGAAACTGAAGATGAAGAAGGACTCTTTCCCGCTGGCTGAGTCTGCACGGCGGCAAGCTACTTCTCAAGGAGGTGAGCATTAAAAGCCTTCTGGTGGCAGATCAGAGTACGGGAATTAAACCGCTTGCAGTGCTCGCAGGCCACAGTGTCATGGTTCGGGCCTAGGTAAAAAATGCAGGTCTCATGGCCATCCTTTGATGGCAGCTGCTTGCCGCAAGCACACTTGGATTTTCTTTGTTCCGTGGATGAAATGAACGCCAGAGATGAAGACATGCAGAAAGGGATAAAATCCCGCCAAAATCAAGACCAAACACTAAAGGCATGAAAACAGTCAAACTGTTGCGAGAAGGCTGCCAAAGAGCCAATGTGAACTGGTCAATGATGGGAAAAGAACTTAGGTGGGGCTGAGGACTGCCCCCTTTATACCACCAGCTGATGGCAGGGTGGAGCCAACATCGGGGGCGGTCCGCCACTGAAGACTGCTAGCTAGAAGTGTTCCGTGGGATCCTGGAGCCTTAGTCATTATGGTTATTACCTGCTACAAGAGCTCTCACTCAAAGTAAGATCAACAGATCCACAACAATATTGGTCACTGATTAGGTCCTTTGAGTCACCTGCTAACAATAGTCCGGTGATCCAAATGGCAAAATGGTATTATACAGTCTCCAAAAGCATCAGTTGATCAATTAAATTACTTTATTATACTGCCAGATGTGGAGATTCCAGCAGAAACCCAGGAAGAACCAAACCTACACAGAGAGTTAGATAATGAACAAGAGAGGTCCTACTTTAGATGTAGTGTGGTAACATGCAGTTAAGTAAAAAAAATATTTTTGGAAAATAAAGGCTAAAAAGGCTTGATGACTCGATGGGGTAGCAGGCAGATTCTTGAACAATGCAACAGAAATCGTTTCCCCCATCCTAACAAAGTTATTCAACTGGAGCCCAACTGAAAACAAATCTACAAGGGTGGAACAAAACTGATCCAGCAGACTATCGCCCATTACTCTCTTGCCCTTAGTCTCAAAGCTAATGGAGGGCATAGCCCAGGAACAACTGATTACTTAGAACAATATTCCATTCTAACAAAGTACCAATCAGGATTTAGATGGGGGTATTCCACGGACACCGCACTCGCCAACCTGGTGGATCGGATTTCAACACCTTTAAATGAAGGCAGGGAGGTGGGTGCGGTGTTCATGGACTTATCCAAAGCATCTGACACCGTAGATCATGAGATTATGGGCAAGAGACTGCTGGACATAGGGGTCGCCCCCGAAACCTGTCAACGGTTTTAGTCATACCTAAAAAACAGAATACAGCATGTTCAGATAGGTAACATTTCCAACAAAGTTGTAAATGGTGGAGGAGTCCCTCAGGGATCACTTCTGGGACCCACATTATTTTTGATTTAAGTCAATTCATTTCCACAAATCATAAAGAAAACCCAGATACAGTTATATGCAGATGACATGGTACTAGTGGCTACCAGGTAAGGATGAAAGAGAGATGGAACACAGTGGCTGAAAAATCCCCAAGTCCAAGGTATGGGATGCTCCAACAGCAAACGACTTTCACTTTTTAGCCAATGTAAGTCTGATGGACTTACTGAGCAAAAGTCACTTGTTTGAGTATATGTGCGGCAGACTGTTCCCATTCATGCATAAATGTCATGAATCACGTTTAAAAAAAAAAAAGATTCACATTCATCTATGTGAGCAGGGGGTACTCTGCACGTAAAGAAGCCTAGCAGAGTTTTCTGAATGCAGGCACTTAAATAACTTTACATGCAGAGCTGACTGTGCTGTTTGAAACGTGTTTTTTTTTTTTTTTTGCGGCAAGCCGAGGATTGGTCCAATGCCTTTGTAAATTGTTTTTCCCCCCTTGCAAAGCAATAACTGACTGCGATTGGTTCACAGTTCAGATATGCACCCATTACACCTTAGCTACATTTTTTAGTTATAGTGTGGGCATGCACCTATTTGTTCTAGGCACGAGGGAACTGGCGGGCTGCACATGTGTGAGAGTGATTGTGGAGAGAGGAAAGGAATGTCTGACTCCAGACTATGAGACCACTCAAGGAATCACTGGACAAAAGAGATATCCTGGCCTGGCCACTCAGGTTGGTGTTGTAATGTCTCTCTGGGGTTCCTCTTCCTCCAACTTCCTGTTGAACCGTTCGTCGTTCCCTTTCCCTTCCCATTTGCAGGCTATACTGCTCTGCTTCTTGGCTTCACTATTCCTTGTTCCTTCCCACCAGTAAGTGCTGCAATCCATTCCTGACTTGAATCATCCACTCTCCAACCTGTCCCCGTCTAAACTCCCTTTAGTTCCCTGGCTGGCCACTGCTAGGCTAGTGTAGATAGTCCATGCAGCTTGCCCTGCACATTCTCCAGTAACTGTTGTCCCTGGGGCCTGGCTGACTGAGCCCCCGGCCCCACCCAATATCTTGCCGGCCGATTCCCCATCCTAGAGTTGTCCTTCTGTCTGCGGCAGGCTGAGTACCTGCCTGGCTTGGCCTGAGGAGTAGACTGAGTGATGCTTCTTGTCGAGACAGTCTCTCCATCATCCCTCCCTCTTCCCAAGCTGTAGCAACATGCTTTAGTCTCTTAGCCCAGTCAGACTCTGAGATTTGCAGCCTCGCACCATTTCTGATGTGGCCACTCACCCTGCCTATGAGTCCCATCTCATAGCTGCCGCCTGGCTTACCTGGCTAAGAATTACTTGGAAGGAACACTAGTTATCACAGTGATTGACTCGTCCCGTGTGTCTGTTCCTTCCTATTCTTTCTTTAGTCCATTTACTCCAGTCAGCTCCCATGCATGTCAGGGACTCTGTGAGGGTGGGATAAGGGATTAGTCTTCTCGGGGTGGGTCTGGAGTGGACATGGAAGTCTGGGAGGTACTGGTCACTGGCGGCGGGGGAGGGGGTCCCCAGCACTCAGTGCACTGCATAAGGATCAACTTCAAAGTTCAGTAGACATGGATGCTGTCACTGTGTCCATATTCCACGAGACCACAACAATTATGGATTGCAGTTTTGTAGATTATTGTTGTGGCCAGTCGGTCCCCTGCCCAATAAAACTGCTCAGTCTCAGTTTTCAGTCTGTGTGTGTTTGGGGGAGGGGCACGTAACTGAAGTGAAATCTGATCAATTGATGCTGTTGTTGATCATGTAAAACCTGCCTTGAAAATGCATTCTGAATCTGTAAACCAACAGTCAGTCAGTGTCTGTAACTGTCTCTCGATTAATCATGCTGATGCTTGCCTAATCAAATGCAGCAGGGTGGAAATTCTGCTTCCTAGTGCCTTGATTTAGCAGTACTTAGGAATTAACAGTGGTGTGCTTAAAAAAAGGGGAGCCTAAGGCTTTTGAGTAAAAAAAACTATTTACGTGCTGAACTATTGAATGGACTCGGAGACCCTGTGTCTCTGCCTTGCAGCAGTGCAGCAGCTATCTTAATACAAAAAGGACTTCAACTAGCCTAGGGAGAGTAATATTAAGATTTCTGAAAAGTGAGGGTTCACTGGTGGGTGCTGGACAGGACTGTGAAACTTAATTTCGAGCCAAGCAAAGTCTATTTTATATGCATACGGTAAGCTGTGAATAATTTAGCTTGTAGATGGTTCCCTGTTGCTTCCTACAAGAAATGAAAAACAAAATTGATTTGCTTAGGTAAAAATGTAGGTGAAAAAAAAAATATGCGACTTACCAATGCCGGCCATGGACTTATGGACCAAAAGTAACATAAGTCCTGCACTTATGGCCTCCCAAAAATGTTTTAACCCCTGGAACAAAACCTACAGGATGACATCTTTATTTTATTGAAATGTTTCACCAGGAAGGCACACTGAACAACAAGTTGCTCGTCTCGTAGTGCAACCGGTGGGGGGGGGGCCGGGCTGGATTAAGAATTAGACATACAGTTTAACATTTATCATATCCGAGAAATTAAACATTTAAATACATTTGTAATAAGACATACAGTTAAAAATTATAATAACTAATCATACAGTTGCATTTGTGACATAACATAAAATTAAATACATCATACCTGTGGAATATACATTTAATTACAAATGGCATATCTGAGGAACAGAGTACAGAAATTTAATGTAGCCTTGGAGCCAACTCCTTGCAGGAATGGATCACGGTTAAGAGGCAGATTATTTAGCAATTATTGAATGAATGAGGTCCAGTGAGGCCTTCTCGCAACAGTTTGGCCGGTTTCATGCCTTCAACTAATCTAAGCACTATACAGGTATTTTTCAAAATCCAGGTTGGTATTAAATGATAAAAAAAAATATAACAACGATGTTTGGCTCCAAACCAGTACATAAAAAAAGACAAACACATTTGCATAAAAACCTCTAAGGACGAGACACTTGCTCAGGTACTTGAATTGTAAGTACCTGGGCATTGCGTTTGACAAAAGCCTGGATTTTGATTTCCACACTGGGAAAATTATGGAAAGAATGAATACCAGAATGGGAGCCTTTAGATGTTCAAGGTACTACCTGGACTACAAAATGAGATAATCCATAGTAAACCAGTTGCTTATCCCCATAATAGATTACAGAGCCCAATATTTATGGACTAGCAAATAAAATATCTTTGAATAAAACAAACTGTATAATAAAATGGCACAATGTGTATTAAACTTCAGTTTCTTTACACACCAGTGTGATATATTTACTAGGCTGGAAGGATCTCTATACCAAAAGAAGTATTAAATGGACTTGCCAAATATACAAAACCTTATACTAAGGAAATCCAATATATTTAATGGACAAATTACAGTTAAAAGCCCTTGGATATGGGCTCAGAGCTAGAGAAACAAACAGATGTGTTACTCCTAAAGTGACAAACAGATTTGGTCAAATGACTTTTCTTACCCATTTTCTAAATTTTGGAATCTCTTGGACCGAAGGACAAGGAACTGACTGACACAGAAGTAAAAGAATCCTGGAAGGGTTGCCAGTGTGCACCGTGTCCAAATTTGGCTGAATAGTCAACATGGGTTTAGACACTGATACAGGTCATATAGGTAATGGGGCTATTTAATTTCTATACTGATAATCTAATATGCTATTGTATAGCTTGTTTAGAAAAAATGGCTGATAACCTAAGATTCATGCTGAGTATATATTTTGTTTTCTCAGATGTTAAGACTGTTTATAGCTGATTTTGTAATTAAATGACTCACATCATTAAGCGGGCTGACTTTAGGGGAAGGAAAAAAAAAAAGTGGCCACTGACTGCCACTTGCTGGTGGCCTGCAATCATTTATGGTGAGTGGTGGTAATAAAAACAGCTCCATTGCCTAAGAGGGTGCAGCTAGAGCCAAAATCATACAGTAATTTCAAGAAGCTGCACTCAGTTGAATAATTGAATAAATATTATTTTACTAAATAGAGCACACAAAGAGATACAAAAGGAGTAAACCGCCAAGTAGCGCCACAATTCAATGAAAACCCCGACTGCCCTTGCCATCCGGGGGTGTGATGCTCATACTACTTGTTAAACAGGCAGAATGTAAATGACAGTGCTGAAATACTTCACGGTGTTGAGTTTTACCCCAAACAGTTCACACACAAAACAATAGTGCAAATTAACAGTGTTCCTGCTATGTGTACTCAGTAAATATCCTCATTCTATAAGTGATTTCAATGTGCCTAGATCCTACAGAAAAAAACATTTAAAACAGTTATATGACATTCTTAATAAAGTAGTATGGTTTTGTTACTTATTTACTAGAAGGTGTCTATAGATGGGTAACTGTGGCAGCGAGGCAATCCCTTGTAGTCCTAGAAGAGAGAAAAAAAACAAAATCTCTGACTTCTAGCAACATTTATAGCAATACTGAAAGTATTTGTAATTCCTAAATATCACTGCAAACTGTTAAAGCATATTCATTGTGATGGGCTGTACCCTTGGTGCACTTAATTCATACTGGGGCAGGTATGCTGGAGCATTTTCTTCTAAGGCAGGGCATAATATCTAATTTATCGTTCAGACCTGGTGGATGCAAAGCACCCAACGTAAAAATCGAAAAAGTTTCCCTTTCAGATAACTTATCTTCCGGATTGCCCCCACCCCCCAACGACCAAGTTTAACTTTTTGCAGGCCACAAAATGTAGAAGTATGCGTGACATTCCTTAATCTACTGTTCCTGCAGTGTATAGCAAGTGCACTTTGTGTCTTCGTGGGCTATTAATCTCAGATGTTCTCCTACTCTAGTTTTCAGAGGCCTGGTGGTTTTGCCCACATAAAGGCTCCACACTGGCATGTGGCCATATACCACATATTCACACACAGTTGATGAAATCCCTTGCCTCAAAACTTCTACTGTATTACAGCTGGTGAATGTGTACCTAATGAGAGAGCTGCAAACTTGCAGTTGCCACAAAGGTGTGTGCAAGGGGGAAGGAGATGGGTGGTTCGTACATTCACTGGAGTCATGGGTGGTTGATAACTATGTACTAGTTTGTCCCTTAGATTCGGGCCCCTTTTGCATACCATCCTTGGTTTGTTCTTAACTGCTTCCCTTAACAGGGGTTCTGACTCTAGTATATGCCAGTATTATTTTAAAATGTTGCTATAAGTCAAGCGATTTTACTGTATGTTTTCCCTCTTCTGGGAGTGGAAGGGATTGCCTCGGCTGCCACCAGTTACCTATCTACAGACACCTTCTAGGAAATACATAACAAAACCATACTACTTTATTAAGAATGTCATGTTGTAAAGATATAACCATTTTTAAATTTTTTTTTTTTTGCTTTCTGTAGGGTCTAGGCACCTTGAGAACACTTACAGAATGAGGATATTTACTGAGTAACACAGAGCAAGAACATTATTAAAAATTTGCACTACTGTTTGTGAGAGAGAACTGTCTGGGGTAAAACTCAATGCACATGTGAATTATTTCAGCACTGTCACTTTAAATTTCTACCCATTTGACAAGCAGTATGTGAGCATCAAAACCATCCGGATGATGTAGTGAATGCAAACTGGTCAGGGTTTCATGGATTCTGTGGGCTACACCGCGTTTGCTCCTTGTATAGCTTTTTGTGTGCTCCATTTAATAAAATAATATTTATTCAACTATTCAGCTGAGGAGTGCGGTTCTTGAAATTACTGAATCATTTATGGTGGCCTGCAAAAGTTTCTGAAAAATCCTTGGAACAAGATGTCAGTGGTTTAAATTTTATTTTTTTTTTTAAAGCACTTTTGACACCCTACCCCCACTTTCACCACTAAAGCAGCCTGGGTGTTCTCCTTTCAATAATATTCTGCAGTTAGAAGCTTCTATGAGCTTAAACATTTTTTCTTTCCTTTTAATTTGTTGTTTGTTGTTTAATAAATAAATCCCAACTGGAGAAAGCAGCATCAGGGCACAGACTACTAGCAGCCTGTCAACACGGAGACAGATTCATTCTAGCGGCAAGGACAGAGGAGGGACAGTACTTACTTACTTACTGCAGGCCAACTCTCATTGGCTGTATCACTCTACCACCTGATTGGACCCCACACTGGTGCTGCACATGTCTGGTGATGGAGGGCGCAGAACACACTTTGGCATAGCAGGTGATGCAAGTGGAAGCCTTGAAACCATCATGGTTAGCCTACCACGCCATGCTGGACTTCCACGCGCACCCCTGTGTGTCCTGCATTGTCCGTCTCCACCTCCAGTTTGACTGCTGATGTCAGAGCATTGTGCATGAGCACACGACATGCATCTGACTGACGACCAAACAGCAAAGTAGAAGAGCGTCAGGACAGTCTTAAAGGTGCAGTGCCTTTCAAAAGGTGCTGGCCAATCAGGCCAACAAACAGCAATTCTCTGGCTGAACTTGCGTTTCGGCCTTGGGCCAATGACAGGCCCTACTGCGCGTCGACCCCTGATAAAATACGGCGCCATTCACCATGTTTAAAAATCTCTCTCCCCTGGTGTTACTTGTTGATTGTACAGGCTAGATTCACACTGTAGTATCAGGAAGCTTCTTCCGCGTGTTTCTGATAGTAACAAGCACAAAATATTTAATCGTTTTCAAGGTGGGTGTGGCATGGGCGTGGGGACTTTCAAAACTTCAAGACCCCATATCTTGGTTCAGGAAGGAAAGAAAACTAAAGAAAAATAATTGTATTTATATTTTTGTTAGTCAAACTGTATCACTGAAAAATGTGTATGGTTACGAACAAATACTGCTGCTTCAAAAGAATATTGCAATATTTTTATAAAGAGATATAAACTTAGATGGAGTTTATTATATACATATTTTTCTATATTGTGTTTTTAGCAACATTTGGTTGAGAAATAATTGTACAACAGGATCACCTTGAAAACAGGTCCCTCGGATCCAATATGCCATCTTCCTGTATAAAAATGTTTGTTTGAATACAAACTGTATGTACCTTGCACTACTCCTCACAGCATGCCCTAGCACTTTCACTCAACCAAGTTTTTGCCGGGGGGGGGCTAGCAGTGGATTGGCTGGTTTTATTTGTATTACAGTTTTTTTTAATGTATGTAATACAAGGGCAGATAGCAAAGGATAACTGCACCTGTGATAAAGTGAACATAAACGTGCATTAAGGAGAGATACCTGTTCAGTTAAAACTGTACAACAGAAAAGCATATTTTCCTCAAGAGGAAAAGCTATAATACATTATTTTATCCAAAGTCCATTTTCAGAGTCTATAAAAGAGTAACTATATTATTAAAGTGAAGTCCATTTTCATTAAACAATACCTGAGACCATGGAGAAAAAAGCACAATAGGCAACTTGCCATTCAGAGTGTATTAACTAAAAGTAAGTTGGGATGTAACAGTGAGTCAAAGGTGCATGGCGTTAATAAAATGCAAAACAATCAATCAATCTGCTAATAATTTACGCCAAACAGTGATACAGCTCCAGTCACTATGTGTACCAGAGTTAACAAAATAAGGCAGGAAATGACAAAAAAAAACAAAAAACGCACTAACCACCTTTAAATGGCTGCCCAATCACTCTGTCATGGGTGTGTTTTATGACAGTCATTTCCACCATTACATCATTTTTGCATTTACAGGTGGTGATGGTGGTTGCTTTTTACCATTTCCTATGACATCTCACATGGCCTGAACATTTTGTTTAGTTTCCTCTCAAGTGCTTGAAGTTAGAGTTTGACTCAGTCAGCCATTCTTACACCAACCCCCACCTTTGTTGCGTTTTCACTTCTAATGCAGAACTGCACTACTGATCCATGAATCAATGGCAATCTTGCATTTTGCTGTGAGGAGAGACATGCTAAGATTCTCCACCCTGTTTCATGTTTAAGCAAGTTCACACCGATACTCCGCCCCCCCATCTTACAGATACCATCTGCTGCAGAACTGTCCCACGTACACCAAGATCTGCCACACTCTCCCCTCCTACAAAGGCCTACTGCCCAGCTTGCTCTTGTAAGTAGGTCCTTCCCTTGCTGCTGTCACAGACTGGAACTCCCTCCCCCGTCCTGTCACACTCTCCCTCTGGGTTCAAGACCCACTTGCTCTCCTTTCTTACTGCCTCTGCTACATGCTCCTGCTAGAAAGGGCACACCGATGACTGCACTTGTTACACACTTGTTCCTCTTACCTGTTGCCAACTGTATGATTACCCTGCTATATCTGTTGACAATCTTATGATTACTCTAGTTCCAAACTGAAATGCTCTGCCGTTCATGTATTTTGTATATACAGTTTGTAAATATTGTTCTTTACTTTTCTATATTTTATGATACAATTATAGTGTGTTATCAAAGACTACTATCATTTAGTATTTACTTCCACTTGTTGAACTCTACTTATTATGCCTTTAATTTATACAGATGTGCTTTTATCATGTTGTACTCCCGGGCTGACCCTGAAAAAGGGACTATAACACTCTCGGTGGACTTACCCGGTTACCAAAACTCTTAATAAATAAATACATTATTGGCCTTGAGGCGCTCCAAAATTTCAGCAGCAAGTCCCAGAGACACTTGCACTACATGGCCCAGGAGTCCGCAGCAGCTACTTTAAGGAAACAGAATGCCCTGAAATCGTTCCTTCCAGCAGAGCTCTGTTGTGCCAGTGGGAGGATGGGCATGTCAGAGCTCCGTAGCAAGTGAATTCAGAGTGCTGAAATTGGAACCAATTGCAGAAGAGAAGGGATGTGAATTCTGTTCTACTATCGACTCCAATGCCAGCACTCACTCACTACGGAGCTCCGACATGCCCTCCTCCCACTGAACAAGAGAGAGATGCTGAAAAGAACGATTTTGGAGCATGCTAAGCTGGATGAGGTGGTCTGGCTGTCCTTGCCCTGATATTTTCTCCTCCCAATTACCTAATGTCTCGTAAGAGTTGCTTGCTCTCATTTCCCTTTTCCTAGAGGCTATGCACAATGCAAAGTCCCCCAGAGATGTTCCTGCCCGTCTACTGTATTAGCATTTTACTGAAAGACTTGCTGTGTGAGCGCTTTTATTATACCCAAGCATCTGGGATCTTTAAAAAGATTATTGTTTAGTCTTCAGGTTTTGTCTCAATCTGCCAGCACAGGTGCCAGTTATGATAAGCAAATTAGCGAGTGGTTTGAGATAACTCTAAAATGTGGTGATGTCTACTCAGGAAGCTGGCAGAATAAAGGGGCATAGTGTAAAACTAATTTTCTGAAGAACAAGTCCATAAATCTAATACATGACATGTGTTTACAATCCCCACCGTCCAGTCATGGAAATGCAAAGCTTAGGAGGGGCAAAGGAAAATGCTGAGGCAAAAAAAAAAAAAAAAAAAAATCAGGACAGTTAGGCAGTATGGTCATGGGACACCGCAGTCAGACTTACTGTATTAATTTTAATGGGGACCCCAAAGGATTTCAGGGGAACATACAGATTTTAGCTGAGGATCCCATTTTTTTTTCCAGAAAGTCCAGGTCCCCAAACAAAAATCCTACTGAGAGCCCTGACATGCTTAGCTAGGTCTCTCTAGCTTCTGCAAACAATGGTGTGGACTCACAAAATATTCAACGGTTCAGGACCAACACTGAACGTGATAGCAGAAAAGGCCCCACTGGCTCATCCAGTCTGCCCAACTCACCTAATAATACTGATGAAATAGCCTTACTGACCATCTTTCCACCCTACCCCCACCACCTCCTCCTCCTGTCAATTTATTTATTTAGCTTATGATTACTGGTGGGGTTTGATAGGCAGACATTTGCCTATTTTCAAGTACGACCCGGAAGAAGTACAGCACATTACATGGGAATACAGTTTGCAGGGAACAATAACATTTGTAAAAAGAACAGTAGTACAAATGAGCAAAAATGACAGAAAACTGACAAAAAATAGAGAACAGTGCGATATACTGATTCAAGTAACAATACCTACAAAAATGGCACTTAGATTATACAACAGCCAGTACAATGTAAGAATGAGTAGCATAATTGGGTAGGGCGTAAGTACAGTACTGGAGGATGATGGAAGGTAGGGGTGATGGGGGGGCAGAGGGACAAAGAGGATGAGGGAGGTGGGTGGGAATATCATCAGGTACTTGTACCACCATGTCTGGTCCCACTCCCTATTTTGGTACAGACCACTCGCACTGGCAGTGCATTCCACTTGTCCACGACTCTATAAAAAAGTACTTGTACCATCCCTCGTGAACCATCCCCCAGCAAGCTTTATTGGGTTCCCCTTGTGTCTGTGATCATACTAAGGATGAACAGTGCACTGCATTTCACCATGTTAATCTTATGCAAACATTTATGTGTTTCAAGCATATCCCGTCTTCCATCTCTTTAGGGTATGTGTGTTAAGGTCCCTCAATCTTTCTTCATACGCTTTCTCCCCCATCCCTTGGATCATCCTGCTCTGTACAGCCTTCACTCTACCACAGACCTTCCCCAGATGTGGACTCCAGTATCTCACACAGTAGTCCAGATGAGGGCGAACTAGAGACATATACATAGGAAGGATCACCTGCATGCTCCTACTACTGGTCCCCACTTCCTATATACCCCAACCCAGCATCCTGTTTGCCTTCTCAACTGCCCTGCCGCACTGTGCCAACGATGTCCAGCTTGATATTATCACCCAGGTCCTTTTCCTCAGCTGTACTCGATATTACATCTTCCCAATATCAGGTTTTGCAGTTTCAGGTTCTTGTCTCCGATGTGCATTACTTTGCATTTTTGGCTTTAAATCTCACTCTACCATATCCTGACCACTTTTCCAAGTGCATCCAGGTCCTCCTCATAGCTCTGATCTCATCTTTGCTGTCTCCTGTTCCTGTAGATCTTGGTGGTGTCATCTGCAAAGAGGCATATTATTTCTTGAACTACTACCTCTATACTGCAAATGAATGTGTTAAAGACAACAGGCCCCAGGGCTGAACCCTGTCGTACTCCACTCGTTGCCACTAACTTCAGAATGCTCCCCATTCACCAACGTCCTCTGTGTCCTCCCATTTAGCCAGCTTTCCACGAAGGCTGCTATCCTCTCCTCCACCCCTAGATCCCTCCGTTTCTTAACTAGTCTCCTGTGGGGGACCAAATCAAAGATTTTACTGAAGCCCAGGTGCTGTATGTCTACCGCCTATCCTTTGCCATCCTAATAACCCACTCGAAAACCTGATCAGGTTCAGCGGGTATGACCTCCCCTGTGTGAATCAGTGTTACCTACAGTCTTGTTAATGGTTTACTTCTAGAAAGCCTACTTCACTACTGATGTCAGGCATACAGGTTTGAAGTTACCAGAGTCATTCTTTCTGCCACATCTAAACACGGGCACAATGCCAGCTGTCCTCCACTGCCTGAGGACCACCCCAGTGTTCAAGAAGCACTTGAAATTGTCCGGTAGTAGTGCGGTAGTCACCTATACCATTTCCAGTATTCGTGGATGCATACTGTATGGTTCCACTGATTTATCTACTTTTGTGTTCTACGCCTTCCACTACCTTTTCTTCTGTGGGTGAGTAATAATGGTCCTGCACCTTACCTTACTGTACAGTTCAGCAGTGGACCATCCTACTCCTTAGTGTATACTGAAAAATATAGCTCTGTATATCTGCCTTTTCCTTGTCCCTTCCTTCCATCCTTCCCTTTCTCCAGTCTTGCTAGTCCTCAAGTCTGAGCTTCTCCCATTTGTATCGAAGAATGCTTTATCCCCCTGCTTCACTCCATCTGCAACTCTTAGTTCCGTCTTGGCTTTTGATTTTCTTACCATCTTGCTTGTTTTCCTAGTTAATACCAGGTATGCTCCCCTGTCCTCATTCCTTTGGCTCTCATTTTCTAAATGCTTTTCTTTTCCCTCTCACTGTGTCCCTTACCTTCCATCATGAACCACATTTTTTTTTTTTTTTTTTTTTTAAGACTTTCTGCTTTTACTTACTCCCCCCATTCAGCTTCCTGCTGCTTCTGTCAACTCTGTCTTAAATCCTTCCCAATCCTTGTCCACTCACTGAATCCCCTTTCTATTACCTCCATAATTCCCACCAATATTTCCCACATCCTGCCAAAGACTGCTCTTCTGAAATCCCACACCTTTAGCTGCTCTGCCTGCAGGAGTACCAATGTAGCGTTGGCCTTGATTTGTAGTAATCGCACCTCTAAATTGTAATAAAATGTATGCTAAAACTGTCCCTATGCTACTCTATGGAGTGAGTCCCCACTCTAGTTACTGACATCACAAAATGTGAGAGTGCATACGCGTGTTGCAGTAATACGGAAGTGGTGCTGTTTTGGCTTTTGGCTCCATGGAGCCAAATACAATCTTCTGAGATTTTAAACAAGGCAGAAATTTATGGATATTTTCATACCACAACGTGGAGCCAGGTAAGCTTTCATATATGCTTTTTCTTTTGGGAAGGGGGAGAGGGGGGCAACGAGAGAAAATGGATTAAAAAACACACAACACTAAACTTTTTCCACCAATGAAAAGAATAAAATCAAAAGTGTGGACTTCTTTTGGTTATAAACAAAAACAGCAAAGGTGTCATATATAAAGATGGGAAGCCACTTTGCCATATCTGCAAAACAAGAGTAGCAGCTCGTGGAGGAAATCCATCCCATTTGTTCAGTCACTTACAAGAATATCATCTGCTGCAATACAGCGAAGCTCAAGTGAGTTGACTTACTTGACTGTCAATGTCATCACACTCGAGCAATTTCTATCTGATATGATGTTGATTGTTGGGGACGAGGGCTGGCCGGAGAGGGGTGGGTGCCTCCCAGCCAGACTGCTTGTGTGGCCAGTTTGGTGTTGGAGATGGTAGAGTGTCAGGTGGATGGGAGACAGAACAGTACACTTACACTAGCAGCCATCACGCTGCCGCACTTCAGTGATAAGTACATGGAACTAGAAAGTGACAGTGTTGGTACAATACAGCAACTCATCATCATCATGAACAACTTCATTTTAATTTGCTCATAAAACTGTGTCAAGTCTTCTACACTTTCAAAGCTGATAAGCCCTTTCACATTCAACACTGACCCCACCTCATGAACAATCACAGTGACATTTGGCAAATCTGTCCCGAAAGGTGATTTCACAGTCACTGTGTGAAATCACCTTGTGGTGATGAGCTGAAAATAATATTCTCTGCCCTTGTTCATGAGGTGGGATCATAAGAAGACTATGTTGAATATTTGGGGCAAAAATATTAAAAAAACAACAAAGTTATGAGCCTATGTTGAATTTGCAAACACAGGCTCATGACTCCAGTAATTTTCAATATTTTGACCCCAAATTTGCAACATAGCCATTTCTTCACAGTACCTCATGAATGTAACAACTAATTTTTCAAATTCTGGCCAAATGTAGTTGTGTCCAAAAGTTGATTTCCCAGTCGCTGTGCGAAATCACCTTTCGGGCAGGAGTTGAAAATTTTCTCAGTACTTGTTCATGAGGTGAGGTCATAAAAAGGTCATGTCAAAAATTTGGGGCAAATATATTAAAAAAACAACAAAGTTATGAGGCTACATTGAAATTTACCAACCCAGCCATTTCTTCACAGCACCTCATGAATGCAACAGCTGTCATTTTTCAAATCCTGGCCAAAATGTGTTTTCGAACCTGTGGCATGGAAATTTCCTTGCCGGAAAGTCTTCAAGCTGGCTCCTCCCACCCACCCGGGTGGTAAAACCCTCGGATCCGCACCATGACGCCAGATCTAGCCCGCTGGAAGCCAGGCTGCACAAAGACGGGGAGGTCGGGTGGGTCATGTGGATGAACAACATATACCACTCCTACAACTCCTGTTACAGGTGAGTAACCTGTATTTCTAGGGACGTGGCTATGATGTTCAATCTACACTGTCTGGCAGACTCCTAGCAATTCTCCAGGAGGCAAGGTGCGCACCCCCACTTGGGAAGTAAAGACTGGAAGAACAGACGTCCCAAAACCAGCATCCCGGTGTGACTCAAGGTCAATGCGGTAATGGAAAATAAAGGTGTGTGCTTAGCAGCCCTGCAGGTTTCCTGGATAGGAACGTCCCTAGAAGCAGCGGTATGGTGGGTAGAATGAGCTGTTATCCCTTTGGGAGGCTCAATGCCTGCCAACTTACAGCAGAGATCTAAGCAGGAGGTGACCCACCTGTTTGTCTGCTTGGCTGCAGGTCTGCCAGGTGCGGCTTCAGCATAGGTGACAAACAGCTGGCGAAACTCTCCCCGAACTTCAACCGTTCACTCCATATAATAAGCGAGCGCCTTTTTCTAGGGTCCAAAGTATGAAGCCTATATTCGGCCTCTGAGGTGTGACTGGGGTAGAACACTGGCACAGTCAACACCTGATTAAGGTGAAACTCCGACACCACCTTCAGATGGGGGCGAGGGACAACTTTGTCCCTGTGGAACACCAGGTAGGGAGACTCTATGGAAAGCGCCTGGAGCTCTCCCATCCTTCTGGCTGACGTAACAGCCAACAAGAAGGCAGTCTTCCACGATAGGCGAAAGATGTCACACCTGTGCATTGCTTCAATGGCTTGCTCATGAGAGCTTAGCCAATATCAGCAGTAGATCCCATAGAGGTAAAGGTTCTCGTGACTAGAGGAGATATGTGGTTCTAGGGTCTTTAAAAAGTGCCCGACTCACCTTCTCCTGTGCCACTGAATGCTTGCCGGCCCACGCCAGGTAAGCAGAGATGGCTGCCAGGTGCACCTTAAGGGTCACCGACCAAAGCGCTAGCTGAGAAAGGGACCACAGGTAGTCCAAAATACTAGCCAATGGACAGGAAGAGGGGTCCAACCCCTTGTCCTGACACCAAATGGAGAATCTCCTCCATTTGAAGGCGAAGCATTTTCTGGTAGACTCCTTATGGGACACCTCAACACACTGAGGACCTCGTCGGAAAGACCCATGGCCTGGAACTCTAGCCAAGAACCAGGCCGTCAGGTGCAGGGATTGAAGGTCCGGATAGAGAACCTTCCCCTTGTTGAAGGAGATCAGGTCCGGGCGGCTGGAAGCAGTCTCGGGGCATGGAGCTGAGGCTGATGAGATCTGGGTACCAGAACTGGCGAGGCCACTCTGGGGCTACCAGAATCACCTGCACCTTGTCCCTCTTCGCCTTGAGAAACACTGTGGATCAAGGGAAATGGAGGAAAGGCGTAGAAGAGGCTCTGGGTCTACGGCCTCGAGAAGGCATACCCCTGCAGCGAACCCTGCTGAGGGGGCCGGGCATGAAACAGCCTCAGCTTCGCATTCTCCCTGGAGGCAAACAGGTCCACCTGAGGGGTGCCCCAATGGGACAACAGGTCTTGCACTACCTCCAGCAGGACAGACCACTCGTGAGATGCAGCGCCTATCCGGCTGAGGGTATCGGCCAGACTGTTCAAGGCTCCTGCCACATGGATGGCTAGGAGATCCACCTCCAGGCTGATCACAAGAGACCAAATGCAGAGAGCTTCCTTGCACAGAGGCAAGGAGTGCGTCCCACCCTGACTGTTGAGACAGTACATGGTTGTGGTGTTGTCCATCTGGACCTGAACCACCTGACCCCGTACAAACAGAGCGAAGGCAGTGATGGTTAGTCGAACCTCTCGAAGCTCCAGCAGGTTGATGTGGCATCGACTCCTGAGGGGACCAGAGGCTATGGGCCTGGAGTTCCCCAGATGGGCACCCCAACCCATCAAAGAGCGGTCGTGAAGAGTGACCGCCAGCTTGGGGTGGCCAAACGGGATACCCTCCTGCAGAAGAGCTGGAACAAGCCGCCACTGCAGGCCGTCTAACATCTTCTGGGTCACGGTCACCGGCTGGTCCAAAGGACCGGAGCGCTATGACCACTGGCGGGCCAGCCCCCATTGCAGGGGTCGCATATGCCAGTGGGCCCAACGGACCACACTGGTGCAGGCCGCCATGAAGCCCAGAAGGTACAGAAAGTCCCAGGCAGGCACAACTGCCCAATCAGAAATGACTGGGCAAAGGAAGAAAGGACCTCGGCCCTGTCTGCCGGAAGCCGGGCTCTGGTTCGAAGAGTCTCAAGCTCAGTCCCAATGAACTGAATCACCTGCGATGGCAAAAGTTCCAATTTGGCCTCGTTGGTCAGGAAGCCAATTCGAGAGCAGACCTGGATGGCCAGATCCCTGGACCGCTCCACCAACAACCTGGAAGGGGTTGCTGTCAGCCAGTCATCAAGGTAAGGGTACACCCGGACCCCTCGGTGCCACAGGAATACTGTCACCACTGCCACGCATTTGGTGAAGACCCTGGGAGCTGAAGAAAGGCCAAAGGGCATGGCCTGGAACTCACAAAGTGATCCCTCTGCTCTGAGGTGGAGAAATCACTGATGAGACGGATGGATTAGGATGTGAAAGAACGCATCCTGGAGATCCAGAGAGCAAAACCACATGCCTAGTTCCAAGGATGGAATGATCTGAGCCAGAGTGACCATCCTGAAGGTGCACAGCCTTAGGAACTTGTTCAGGTCGCAGATTGAGAATGGAGCCAGACCCCCTACCCCATCTGCTTTGGGATCAAGAAGTACCTGGACACAATCCCAGGTTTGGATGAGGATCCGCCACCGCTGATCACCTCCTTTTGGAGGATCAGAGCTATGTCAGCTTGACGAGCCGACAGAGAGGCTGTGGAACTCACAGCCCCCCAGAGGGGCGACTGCTCGATAGGGAGGGGTCTGCTCCAGAAGCAGACCCCTGCTGACCACTTGCAGCACCCAACGGTCCGTGGTGATAGCAGACCAGGCGGAAAGGAAGTGGCAGAGCTGTCCCCCATGGGGGGACTCGGGGAGGAGTGACAAGGTTGGAGACGACACCCCTCAACCCATCACTGGGCAGGCTTGAAGGGACGGCCGAGGGGCCGCCTGGACCCTTCCCTCCAGGTTTCCTACTGGAGAAAGCGGCAGACTTGGCCTTAGGGCACCAAGCATGAGCTTGCTGGTGCTGCTGGGCCAGACGTGCCGCAGGGGTGGAAAGGCGAAAGGGCTTACGCTGCTGCTGGCGGCCTTTGTCCTTCTGGGCAGACATGACTGAGTCCAGGGTGGCACTGGACTTCTCGATCCTCTGGAGATGGCCTTTCACCCTGGCCTGAACAAGTCTGTGCCCAAGAAGGGAACATCTGCCATTTTGTGCTGGGTATCCGCCGTGAAGGTGGAGATCCACAGCCAAGCTCTGCAGCGATGGATACTGCAGCCGCTACTGACCAGGCACAAGACTCTCCAATGTTCAAAGCAGTTTGGAGCCATTTGGCCACCACCATTCCCTGATCCCACACCTGCTTGACAGTCGCTGAAGGTCAGCCTGAGAGGAGGAAGCACCTCATCCAGGGAACCCATGAGGGTGTGAAAATGTGCCATCAGCATGGCCAAGCTAGCCTGTCAAGACCTAGGGAGGAGGCAGTGAACTTTATGTCCCGAGTAGTCCAGCTTCTTGACTCCTTGTTGGGGGCTTTTCCACATCCCTAGCATTTCTGGAGTGCTGGAACACTCTATCGGTTACCAGCCCCTCAGATGAGGAGTGCTCCAAAAAAACGGAGAGGGAACCGGTGGGGTCTGCGTACTTGCAAGCCATCCTGGCTGAAGGTGCAGGACAGGAAGCAGGCTGCTGCCACAACTCCAAGGTCAGACCAACAATGACCTCGGCCACAGGGAAGGCTTCCGTGGGGGAATTCCCTCGGTCCAGAATCTCCATGAGGGGATATATGGCCCATTTTTGTATGGGTTCGAGCTGCATCCCAGTGGACTCTGAGATGAGCTGAAGAATTCCCAGGAATTTGGATGGGCTCTGCCCACCGACTGACCCCGGAAGATTCCAGGTCAAGGGGCCTGGAATACAAGGGAGTCGTCCAACTCAAGGAGTCCGAGAACAGCTGCTGAGCACCTGAGCCATGCTCCACTAGCAGAGGTCGATCAGGGGTTAGGGTGACAGACAACCTGTGGGGCAAGCCCTAACCCGACCAAGGCCCCAGTCTTAGGTTGCGGAGGTGGTGGTTCCACCACAATGGGTGGAGCAGCCGGTTTTGGCCAAGCAATCCATGCCGGAGTCAGCCCCTCAACAATAGCGAGGGGTTGCTGCGGTCATTCAGGTAGCAGCCACTTAATGGCTTGTGAAGGCAACGGTGTCTGCTTATTACTGGCTAGCAAGAGTTGCTGCCACATCATGTCCTCACAGCACCGACGCAACTTGCGCCGGAGTCTATCCTCCGAAGAGGACGAGCGGCGATGCCACTTTCTGTGATGTAGGGACAGAGACCGCCGACAGGACATACCCGACAAGGAGGACCACCGAGACAGAGACCTTCAGGGTTGCTGATGGTGGGTCGAAGAGGGGGCGGGGGTAACCCACTCATCCCTCAGTTCAGGGTCCTTAACCGGGGACTTCAGCACAGGAGGCACGGACAAGCCCTCGGTAACCACCGGGGGAACCGGTGAAGGGTTGTCTGCTTCTCCAGTCGACAACCTATCCAATGGGTCGAGAAAAATCTCGACCACACTGACAGTCGTCTCGGCCGGCTGACCTGATGAGGACATCATGAATTCAGCGGCCTTAGCCGCAACCTCAATCGAAGTTGAAAGCAGATGCTCCGGGGAACGAGATCTCTCCCACTCCCACAAACATAGACGTTGGGACTTACCTTTCAGTTCCTTTTTCTTCAACCTACTTGTGTGAGTCCTGGAGGACCAGTCTCCCTTGGTGGAGAGGGACTGACAAAGCTCCTTAAAAGAAGTAGTGGAGAGGGACTGACAAAGCTCCTTAAAAGGGTAGTGTAGGAGGAGCCCAAGGAGAGCGGGATAAACGCCCGACGCCGAGGAAGAAGGGACACGGCTGGGCCGCTCTCCATGAGGGCAATCAACTGTTCCAGCTGCTCCGCGGAGCCCACAGCCACGGACACCGCCCAACGTGCCTCCTTTGACTTCATTGGCAGAAACCAGTTTCTCGGGCGCCCCAGTTGAAGTCGGCAGCGTGGTCCTCTAGAACTGAGGTGCAAAGGACTTGCGTACATCGCATGATCCCGCGGATCATGAGCAAGTCCTAGGCAGTAATTACGCATGGCGGCGGTCCGGCACGAGACATCATCTGCCGCAAGATCACCAACGGAAGCAGGGAGTAGATTTAGTATCCATCGCAGCCGCGAGGGAAGATGAAGACTTAAGTCTCGTAAACTTTAAAATTATTTTCGGAAAATCTGAATAACTAGGATGCAGGCCTACAAATGCAGAGTGCAAAGGAGGGAACCTGAGCTTCCAAGCGGTAAGGAAGATCTGGCGTCATGGGGCAGAGCCGAGGTTTTACCACCCGGGTGGGTGGGAGGAGCCAGCCTGAAGACTTTCTGGCAAGATTTAAAGTGGCAAGAAACCGCCAGACAGTGTGGATTGAACAACATATCCACGTCCCTAGAATGTTTTGTCAGGGATTTGAAAACGTTCACCTACTCTGTTCATTAGGTGAGGTAATAAGAAAGCTACGCTAATAATCTGGTGTACAAACATGCCAAAATGCCCATGTTATAATTATTTATTTAGTTTTGTTGACCAGGTAAGTGTGGGACAGCAAAGCTGCCTATTTTCCAGCACATCCCATACTATTTCAACGTTTACTCATAATTTACTAATTTTCAATATTTTTGACTCCAGCCTTTCAACATAGCCATTTCTCCACACCATCTCAAATGTGACGTCATTTTTAAAATCCTGGATGAGATGAGTTATTGTACCTCTGCTACAAAATTACATTTTGGCCAATATACTATAAATAGCACATGGCATATCTATAAGACAAATCCTAAAACCAGTATCTTCAAAATTTGAAGTCAGAATTGCAAAAACCAAATAAGTTTAACAAGCAGCCAATGTTCGGCATTGACAAATGCTTGTTTATAAGATGTCTTTGCCCGACAGTTTTAGCTCTGCATCCTGTCCTTGTTATGCCACAGAACATTCCGTCTGGGGCTGATCATCTGTTGACAGTTTTGCAAGCATGTTGAGGATGCCATAAGGTTTCTCAAGGTCAAACCCCTTGTGTTACAGATTTCTACCTTCCTAATAATTCCCAAATAGCCTTCTGCAATACATTTCAAACAACACAACTATAACACATCTGCAAACCAAGGAATACAAGCGAGGTTCCAAGTGACTGGAGGATGGTGAACGCAGTACCAATTTATAAGGGGGGCTGCAGGGAGGAGGCAGGGAATTTCCACCCGGTCAGCCTCACATCAGTGGTGGGTAAGGTCATGGAAGGGTTAATAAAGGAAAGAGTGATAAAATACTTAGTGGACAATAAACTATTAGATGAAAGGCAACATGGCTTCACTAGTGGGAGACCTTGCCAGACAAATCTGATTTGAATTTACAGTTATTTGCATATGCAATCTCTCTTTCATAACACCTATTACAGCAAACATTTCAGTTTAAGCACACTTTTTCTTTCAAACTTCTGAAGAACAATATATTGGCGAAAAAGAAAAAAAAAAACATCAAGCACTAACGCTCTCTTTCCGGATTTGTGTCACTGGCTATAGTGTTAGGTACCACCTGCGATTCTGGGATTTTCATCTTTCATTTGGTTAAGCTTAACAGAGAACTGTGATCTGTTATAAGTACAAAGTCAGCTCATAGCAAATAACATTTAAAGGACTCCATGACCCATGTGCAATCAGGCATTCTTTTCAATGGTGACGATATCTTTCCTACTGATGTACAGAATGGGATGTTCCTTCCCATCTATATTCTGACTCAGGACTGTACCAAGGCCTACCCCTAATGCATCTGCCTGTAACAGAAATTGTTTCTCGAAGTCTGGACTTCTTAAAAGCGGGCTGAACATAATGCAGCCTTGATGGCCCAAAAGTCTCCCATCACTCTGGTGACCATTTCAGATTATCTGGGTATCGTTTCTTCACGAGTTCAGTTAAAGGGAATAGCTAACAGGGCAAAGTTGGAACAAATCTTTGGCAGTAACCAGCAGACATAAAATAACCAGACACATTTCTTTGTTTTAGGGACAGGACAGTTAGCTACAGCTTCTGGCTTGGAAATCTCTGGCTTTACTTCTTTTCCTCCCTTAACAAAGAAGGGCTTACAGCTGCGACTCTAGGTCCCTTTAAAAGGGAACTTCGACACTCCATTGCCTCAACTACGCAGTGTGACTGCCCCTCCTAAACAATGATCTTCACCTTGTACCTGTGACAATGGTGCTCTGGACTCCTGCTTCCTTGTTCCTCTTTTGCTCAACCCCCACACTCCTCCCTTTACCCACCCCTCGCAGCTGACACTAGGCCCAAGCCACCATCACCAATCTCATGCCACCCGCCCCTACTAACTGACAATGGTCACTGCCTGCTCTCTATTCTCTGCCTCTCTCCTCTACATGTGCTGTTCTCCTTCAAAACATACTCATGCTGGCAACTGCCGAATCTCTCTGCAAACCACTGTATGTATCATGCTTAGTCAAACTTGAAATGTACAGCCGTGGCCAAAAATATTGGCACCCTTGCACTTTTTCAAATAACTCACAATTTCCTCTAAACATAAGCTGAAACTAACAACAGTACAGTATTTGGTCTCCACAATTCTTTATTTCTCTGTTAATATTACAGAACCTTTGTTTTTGATTCAGAATTTAATATATCCTTTAAATCAGAAAATGAAAGAAATGGCATTGACAAAATTGACACCCTAGACTTAATATTTGGTAGCACAGCCTTTGGTCAAAATAACTTCAATCAACTGCTTCCTATATCTATGGATGAGCTTCCTGCACCTCTCTACTGGCAGTTTGGCCCACTCTTCTTGTGCAAATTGCTCCAGTTCTCCCAGATTTGAAGGGTGCCTTCTCCCAACTGCCGTTTTCAGATCTCTCCACAGGTTTTCAATGGGATTTAGATCTGGACTCATGGCTGGCCACTTCAGAACAGTCCAGCGTCTTGTCTTAAACCATTCCTGAGTGCGTTCTGAAGTGTGTTTGGGGTCATTCTCCTGCTGGAAGAGCCATGACCTTTGTGACGGAGACCAGCTTTCTGACACTGGGTTCAACATTCTACTCAAAATGGCGGGTAATCTCAGATTTCATGATGCCAGGCACACATTCAAGGCACCCAGTGCCAGGCAGCACATTAACTCCAAAACATCACTGAACCTCCTCCATGTTTGACTGTAGGGAAGGTGTTCTTTCTTTGAAGGCTTCATTTTGTTTTCTGTAAACATAGAGATGATGTGCTTTACCAAAAGCTCTAATTTGGTCTCATCTGTCCACAGGACACTCTCCCAGAAGGATTATGGCTTGTTCAGGTGTGTTTTGGCAAACCCCAGTCGGGCTTTCTTATGTCTTTCTCTCTCTCTCTCTCTCTCTCTCTCAGCAGTGGGGTCCTCCTGGGCCTCATACCATATAACCCCCTTTCATTGAGTTGGAGATGGATGGTGCGAGTTGAAACTGTCGTACCTTGTGTCTGAAGGTCAGCCTGAATCTGTTTGGCAGTTGATCGAGGTGCTTTCTCCACCATTTGAACAATCTTGCGCTGAAATCTTCGATTAAGTTCTCTTGTGGCCACGTCCAGGGAGGCTGGCTACAGTGCCATGGGCCTTTAACATCCTGATAACATTACATACGGTGGAAACAGGAACATCAAGGTCTCTGGAGATTGATTTGTAGCCTTGAGATTGTCCATGCTGTTACTATCTTCTGTCTGACCTCCTCAGACAATTCTCTATCTGTCTTCCTTTTCTCCATGCTCACTCTGGTACACACAGTGACACAAAACAGGAGAATGAGTCCTTTTCTCTATTCAAACTGGTTGAATGAGTGATTTTTATATTGCAGGCACCTGCAACTCACCACAGGTGAGTTCAATTCCAAAGTGAAGGCGAATCACCTGCTTGAAATCTATTTCTAACTACTTCTAAAAGGTGCCAATAATTTTGTCCAGGCCATTTAAGGATTTCTGTGTGGAATAAGCTAAGACTTAGCAAATTTTTCTGCTTTTTGTGTTTTATTCCACTGCAAACCAAAGAAATACATATGTGGATACCAAAATATTTTTTTAATTTCAACAATTTTCTGGAAGGAATGGTGCATTATTAGAAAAAACTGCAAGGGCGCTAATATTCTTGGCCACGACTGTAATACATGTATCTATTGTTTCCTTTGTATTGTCATTACCCTAATTCCTTTGACTTGGAACCTTTGTAAATGAGCAGTCCCTGCTCAAAAGTACTTGTAGTCCTAGAGTTTACTAAAATAAAAAAAAAATTGCCACAATATAACCCAAATATCTGGTTTCCTGCATGCCCAGTGCACACGTGGTAGGAATAATGGTCAGACCTGCATTTGTGATTTGGATAACTGTTTGTAGACGTGCCAGATGGCTTTTCCAGTCTAGACTGTACACCACAGCATCATCCAGGTAAGCAGCACAATAACCAGTGAGAGTGGCCGATTTACATCCATGTACCACTATAATATAGCGGGTACATCATGTAAACTGAGCTGACAGAATCCAACAGGAGCAGCAAACACAGTTCTGTCTCTGGAATCTTAAGCAAGGGTAATCTGCCAGTAACCCTTGTTGAGATCGAGGGTACTGATATACTTGGCACTTCCCAATCTGTCCACATCATCATCTATCCTGGGCATAGGACAGGAGTCAAATTCAAACATTTAAGTTTCATAAAATCAAGGCAAATTAGGGAGGCAGTATAGTGCAGTGGTTTAAGGCTCTGAGTTGAAAATCTGGAGATCTGGGTTTGAGTCCCACAGCCCCTACTTGCATACTGTTTGACCCTGAGCAAGTCACTTAACTTCCCTGTGCTCCCAGATCGCACCTGTGAACAAGCTTTCAGCTTAGTGTGCTAGTCCTGGTTAAATAACTGGCAAAAAAAAAAAAAAATTCATACCCACTTTTTATTTATTTATTTATTTATTCACAATCACCATTGGTGATGACCAAGCACTTCTTGACTCTCCACGATACCCAACTCTTTTTGGGATTTCCTTACTGTCTGCTCTTATCTGCTCTAGTAATCTGTATGCCTTTTGTCTGATAGTGACTTGGAATGCACACCCTATTGCATGCTTGACCCCTTTTGCTTGGCCTGAAACTGCAGTAAAAGTACTTTTAAATGTCTAACAAGTTACGAATTTCTGTGGTTTGTTGCAGTTAAGGACTTCATCTTTACAGCATCAAAAGTCAGTTTGTTCCAATCTATCATAAGCTGTATCAATATCTTCTTTAGCAGTTTCTGGCAATACTAACAAAGCAGCCTTCAGTGTTTTTTGTTTTTTTTCCCAACCCGTTTACCCAAAGCTGCACGTCTGTAGGCAAGATGTTGATGAGTTGCTCCACTACAAGTGTGTCACACTGTGGGACTGTTCTGCCCTGTGGTTGGAGCCATTTAATGAGGAGTTACGAGCTGGGTGAAGACTTCTAGAGGACTGTCGACTTGAGTGGTACTTCAGAACTGGAGTCTTTGCCAGTAAGTCTTTACTGAGATGTCATATCTTAAGGATTTCTCTCTTCACCATGTCATAGTTTTCTGACTGTGCAGTGTCCATATTGCTGTAGACAAGTTGGGCTTTACCTGTCAGATAAGGTACCAGCCTGAATGCCCCTCACTGTTTTGGCCATTGGCGAGCTCCGGCAACCCTTTCAAAAGCTGTCAGGTATGCTTCAATATCATCCAAGGGACACAGCTTTTAAGTTTAATGTCTTAAGCTGTTAGTGTTCTGTTGCTCTGCTGGACCTGTGCCAGATACTCCAGCTCTGATAGCTGGATGCCTTGCAACCTATCACTGCTCCTGTCGCTACATCTCTCTCGTGCTTCTGGACTGCACCTCTTCTCTACACTTCCAGATGCTGGATCTAGTCTTTGTTGTAATGGACCACCATTTGAAGAAGGCAGACATGCTTTCAGGTTCTGTCCCCGCCTCCTCTTTTTCTTTCATCTCTGGTACCAGCCGTAGTCTCAGTTTGGACTTTTGTTTCTGCTTGTAGTTTGCCAGTAATCACTCCTGGGCTTACTGCTGAAGGACCCATACCTTTCTTCTATGCTTCCCTGGTACCAGTTCTAGTACCCACGTACAAAATTTCTGGCTTGGAGTATGCAGTGTAAATCCCACTTATGCATCACTTGCTATTGTAAAAGAACAGCAGAGCAGACTGCACTTTTTTTAAATTACCAAGCAATTATCAAGTTGAAATCATGTTGTGTAACAAACCCTAGATCTAACGGGGGCCCCCAGGGCTACTCATCCCCTATACTCTACTCAGGAGTGGAGTGGAGAGTGGGACATCTGGGGATGGGAGTAGGGGGAGAAACTGTCTGGCAAACAAAGCAGAAAACCCTGCAAAGCACGATGACGCCACAAGTGTTGTGGCACTGCAGATGCCCTGCACCACTGACTGACTAGACTCTGGTTCGTTAGGGGACAATGGGATATGCATGTTGCCTCGCTTTAGCCCTTCTGTGGAGGACCCACATAAAGATGGACATTACCCCTTCTGACAGTGCTGAGTAAGACCCTGTCCCATTTGTTATGCAGAAAGAGGTAAAAGAAAGGATCTGTTCTGTTCTCTCCCATTTCTGCCACTTCTCTGCCTTTGCCTGTTCGTTGCTCAATCAACTGTGGCACGAGAGACTAGCCACTCAGAAGGTCCCACAGTCACCTCCTGCTCTCCCTGCCTTCTCCTGCTGTTTATATTCTTTTCTCTCCTTTGCTTCTCTGTGGTTAAAATGTATGTGAATCTGTAGGTGAAACTGAGATCCCTTGGTTTGCAAACGTATACAGTTATGTAGTTTGAGATGTACTGCAGAAAGCTACTGGGAATTATTACAAAACTTAGTGGCCCACCCACTTGAGTGGCAAATTCAATAACATGTTTCATGTCTGTCGAATATCAGTACCAAGAAAGTATGTTTAATATAACTTAATTCAAAGTGGTCTTATCTTTTGTGTTCTGAGACCATAGCAACTTTCTATTCACCGCTGACACACTTGTGGTCTCATGGAGTATTGGTGTGTGCATGTGCGTGTGAGAGACACTGTCTCAGGCACAATACAATTAAAACACACTACAGAAGAGAGAGAGACGCTCAGACTCAGAACTTAGGTCATTAAAAGTTTTTACTTCAGGTCAATAACAATTAGGAGCCGTATGCAAGAACTTAGAAGCATTATGCAGTTCATAAATTTCAGACAACACAGTGTGTTAAAGAAGCCCAAAAATTTAATTAGTTTTACGCGTGAAAGTGCTATTCAGCTGTAAAAATCCATAGCACTTAGTAGAGAATAGTTAAAATTAAAAGACATTTAGTTTTATTAATTTAGTCCAGTGTTCCAAGGATCCCCCTTAAAAATGGTTAGCAGTCTACTGCTATGCATTTTGAAACTATTACATTACCCCGTTTTGTGTAGTGCTTTGCTATGCTATATCAGCTATTTAATACCCTCAACAATACACTTTATCAATATATTCAAACAATGATTAGAATTATGAATATGCAACTAACTGATGTAAAACATAGCATATGTCACTGTGGTTTGTGTCAGTACTCTTCTCTCACACAAAGTTTTGTTTTCATTACATCACTTAGATATGTTGCATGGTTGAACATTCATGCATTACTGCACTGCACATTTCTCTGTGCTGGAAGTACACATTATTAGTATTACAGTTAGTGCTTTGTGTATCAGTCTCAAGAGTCACAAATGTTACAGTTGTTATGGTAATGTTTGGAAGGTGGAGCGACATTCACTGCTTTTTGAGCGATACATGCATCACTGATATGCCTATTGCTTTACTGCTGATGCATGCATTGCTACTACCCTAATACCCAAATCTACAATATTTTCTGTGACACAGTAATTGGCAATGCAAAACTCAATGTTACGCTTCATCTGACTGTGCTCAGCTACTGCTACTGTTCAACTATTATCTTGCTGCTGCTAGTCCAATTTCTCAAATCTCATTCTCCTCTCAATTTCTCATGCTGCATTGCTGCTGATGCCTCCGATTTTGAATCCTCCCTGCTGTGTCAGCTCAGCTGCTGCTCACTCAGGTTGCTTGACGGACTTGCGCTGTTTGTCGGTCTGACTACAGTCTCCTTCCTCCCCAATCTCTCTCGCCTTTCCTGAGACTGAAGTCCTGAATCTGACTGTGATGTAAATTGTTTAGTACTTGCTACCTAAATCAAAACCAATAGGAAAAAAAAAGTAACTACATTAGCTAGATATTAATAACAAGAAAAAAATACACATTTTAAATTCTGATACAGTTAGACTTACTGTTGAGTCTACTTCGAGAGGAGCCGGCCGGGCAGCAATAAGCAATCATTAATAATTTTGGCTAAGTATTCCAACTGCAAAACCAAACCCAAATCTCCTGTCCAGATTTGGTCTCATTCTGTAGTCCAGAGAGGTTGGGGAGCAGGGACACTTATACAGCAAGCCTTGGTTTTCCAATCAGAAGTAATGTAGTAGACGTAGCTTAGTATGTCACGGTCAGTATTACTAGTCATTCTACTGTCTGGAAGTGGAATAAAATGGATTTTACGCAGTGTGCTGCTGTCTGCATAAGCAAGATGCAGCAATTACGTACATTAACACCATCAAAATACAGTAACTATCTGGATTAAGTTTACTTACATATTAACATACTAAAAGCCAGCAGAATAGGCCTAATGGTCTGTCATGTCCACTCTGCAGACAGCCACCTAGTAGTTGCTTGCTTTTCCGCCACTCCCTAGCCCCCAAGAGGGTCTTCACTGGATTTAGTTTTTTTTTTTTTTGTTTTTTTGTTTTTTTAAACACATGTCCCAACCCTTCTTGAAGCCCTCCACTGTGCCTTCCTCCACCAACCTCTTGGGCAGCGCATTCCACGGCTCCACCACCCTCTCAGTGAAATAATGCCTCCTACGTTCTCCCCTATAATTTCCCCCCTCAAGTTTCCACTCATGCCCCCTCGTTGTTCCCCCCTTTCAGCCTAAACAGCTCCTTGTTTCCACTCTGTTATTCCCTTTACATACTTGAAGACTCCTATCATGTCTCCCCTGTCCCTCCTCTCCTCCAGTGTGTACATCCCAAGCTCCTTCAATCTCTCCTCATAAGTCCTCCACTCCATTCCCTGAATCATCCTGGTTGCTCTCCTCTGAACTCTCTCCAACAGTGCTATGTCCTTCTTCAGATGAGGTCTCCAGAACTGAACACAGTACTCAAGTTGCGGCCTGACCAAGGCACTGTACAGAGGGAGGATTCACCTCCCTCTTCCAGGGTGTAATTCCCCTGGATATGCAGCCCAGTATCTTGTTTGCTTTGGCTGCGGTTCTTCTACTATTTTCAGAGTTATTCATTTTGACGTCTACCACCATCCCTAAATCCCACTCACCCATTGTGGCTTGCAGTGTGACCCCCCCCAGGGTGTAAACATGGCCCGGATTTCTGACCCCCAAATGCAGTACCTTACATTTCCCGGCATTACATTTAAAATCCCCACCTCCTTTGCCACACATCCAGGGTATCCAGATCCCCTTGGACTACCTATGTTGCTTCTTCCCAGTCCACCAGTGCTCCCAGTTTGGAATCATTTGCAAAGAGACTTAGCCTACTCCTAATCCCCTTCCCTATGTCCGAGACATAGGCATTAAACAGGAGTGGCCCCAACACTGAGCCTTGAGGAACCCCACTGATTACCTTCCTAGGGGAGGAGACTATCCCACTGACCATTACCTCCGCATTCTCCCCAAAGCCAATTTTCAATCCACTTCAGCTCCTGTCCTCCCACTCCCACCTCCCCAGCTTTGCTATCAGCCCTTTTATGGGTACTGAATCAACGTCTTGCTAAAATCCAGGTACAGGACATCCACCGACCATGTCTGTTCTAAGCCCTTGTCACCCAGTCATAAAACTCTACAAGGTTGGACTGACGATCTCCCCGGAACAAAGCCATACTGTTCATCATCCTGGTGCCCTGACCCTTCCAGCTGCCTCCCAGGTCTCTCCCTGATAAAGCCCTCCATTACTTTGCCCAACACAGACGTTAGGCTGACAGGCCTATAATTCCCCATCTCCTCCCCAGACCCCCCCTTTATGGATAGGCACTACATATGCCACCCTCCTATCCTGAGGCACCCATTCTGTCTGCAGAGAGATTTAAGAGTGCAGCCAATGGAGCTGCCAGTTCCTTCATAACCCTCGAGTGTAGCCCATCTGGCAGCGCGTCATCAGTTTTTAAATTCTGAAGGGCCTCCATCACCCTTTTCACTGTGATTTCTCCCTCCAGTCCTCTCCCCTTCTGGGTCAGTCCCTGCCTGCACCCTAGCCTCTCTCCATCCTCTGGTCTTAAGACTGACCTCGCTTTGCTGGCTCCTCTTCCCTCCCATCAATCTGTAGGATCCCTTTCCCCATCTGCAAAGATTGAGGCAAAGTACTCATTTAGCACATCTGCTCAATCCCACTTCCTAAGCCCATCCCCCCACAATTTTAATCCTGTTGATCTGTGTCCTCTCTTTTCTCTTATGTATCTACGGATCCCCACCCCCCTTTCTCGGATATCCCTAGCCAGGCTTTGCTCCATCCCTGCCTTGGCACCCCTCACCACTCTGGTGACCCTCCTGGCCAAAACCTCATACTCTCCTCACTCCTTATCCCCCCTTGATTGTTTAAAACGTGCATAGGCAGCCTTTTCATCCTGCACCTCCCTAGTCCACCAACATGGCTTGCTGGTTCTGCCATGCTTTTGCCTAAATTTTGTACAGGACCTAGTAGTCTCCTGCACCTTTTTTTAAATGGTTTCCCATAAACTTCCAGCATCCATGTCTGGCCTAATCTTTTCAAACCTCTCTCTTAGAATCCTACCCATACCCACAAAGTCCGCTCCCCTGAATCTACCACTACTGTAGTAGTGCGATTTTCCTCCACCGCCTAGATACAGCAGAAACCAGATCATGGCATGATCTCCACCCGGCAGTGGACTGCACAACTCCAGGCCCCTTATCTGGTCACTGTCTGTTAGAACAATGTCCAATATCCACACCTCTCTTGTAGGTTCCCCCACCTGTTGCACCAGGAAGGCATCCTGAAAGACATCCATCAGTTGCTGTTCCCTGGTTACAGAGGATGTCATGGTGTCCCAATCTGCCCCCGGCATATTAAGGTCTTCTATGAATACATTCTAGAATCAGCAGCAGCTAATATGAATAACTGTCGATGATGAACATTTCTGAATGAGCAGACTAGAGCAATATAATTTTAGCCAACGGCAAACTGACGCAATATTGTTCAAGTTAAGATGACTTCACTCAACAAAAAAATTAATGTTTAGCAACTCTGAAACCATCTTTTTCTTTCTCAATATATTTCTAAATGTTAAATTTAGTATTTACTGGTTTTACATGTAAAATTTATTTAAAATTGGATTATTTATGCATCCAGTTGTATGGTGTTCCTTTCCCTAAGCTTCAAAACTGTGGTCCCTATACACAATCCTGTCATCTATATCTGCATAGCACTTGACACTTTGTAACCGCCTAGGATACCGAATCAGTTTTTGTAATCTAAATCCTGACAGATTTGTTGATGTACCTCCTATAAGATTTTTGCTCAGTATTTAGTTGTAACTGTTGCTTTCCAAATGGCTATGTATACCAGTGTTGACATTATGCTTATGTACAATAATGTTGTTATTTTTGTCTTGGAATGAACTGTTAATGCAAAGGATTACACTCCTGGGTTGTGCCTGAAAACAGACAAATGTCTGACTAGTGCACCATACTCTAACACAAATTAAATAAATAAATGTTTTATATTTTTTGCATTAGAATACATTATACCGCAGTGTTGACGAAAACAACAGTATCAAATGCCATTGTTATCATACCGTTAAGATTTCATACAGTGACAGATACCCCTACTGATTCAGTGGGGGAGACCAGTAGGACCTTCTTGATTCATGTCAGTGTCCCTCACCCCATCAATACTGCCCCTGCCTAGTTTACACTTTCATCAAATGTAACATACCAGGATGGTATTCTGGGGCCTCACTACAATTTGTGATTTCATTGTTAAGCAGTGGCTAATACTGCACCAAAACATCTAACTAACGTGCAAGCCTATTCCCCAGCACCTGCTTACCCTCTTTGTTATAGCATGCCAGCGATCTACTTGAACAGCATACACCCTCTCCAAGTAGGGCCCCAGTCCCCAAAGAAATGAAATATTTCTTTCTATCACCATCCTTTTTAGCCACTCATTGAACTGGAACAAGTAAAACTGTTCCCCTTCTCATTCAGGTGTGGCTACAGTAGTACATCGAGAAGCTAAGGTTACCGCCACAGCCCTTTCCTCAACTACCAGTCCTGGTACACGAAAACTAGCATGTACCATCCTCCGTGTTCCTCTCACTCAGATTGTCTGTGCCTACAAGCATGATCACATCAGATTTCCCCACCTCCTTTCCCATGTGTTCCTCCACTCTGAACTGGAGTCTGTCTGCTGTTGTGCCAGAGTAAGGGCCCACCACCCCTTGCCCATCCAGTATTTAGGACCACATTCCTCCCCATACTCCTCACTGTTGAGTGCCCTGCCACTACTCTGTATTCCCAGTCACTCTGGGGCCCTCCATGGCATGTCCCCCTCAGATGCCTGCCTAGTGGACTTGCTAGTCCCTTCCCCCATTGTTTGAGCTTTCTTGGACCCTTCTGCCAACAGCAGTAAGTGCCTGCTGCCTGTGTGCAACCCTGGTTCTGCAGGCTGCACCCCCAATCATCATCATCATCATCATCATCATAAGTCACCATCTCTGGCCTGGATGGGTGATGCACATTTTCCAGATCTGCAGTCTCCAAGGTGGCCCAACAGCTACAACCTTCAAGCAGCATATTTCAGCCTATCCTAGGTAGACCAGCAGCTGCATTCCAAGTAAGCATTGTGAAATTTGCTTGTTGCCCGTCACCTTGCTGCCCTCCCATTTGCTTGCTTTTTTCGTGTTTCATTTTTCTTTGCTTGTTTCTAACCTTTTTCCAGCTGGACATATAGGAGGATGGACCTTCTCATTCTCTTATTTCGTGCTTTTCTACCCTTATCTCAGTTTGTGCTTCATTTTTCAGTACCCGAGTTAATGGAGCTTAGGTGGTATGGCACTGGAAAGTGGCCCTAGTCACAGTGCCACCATGCTGCACATAGAAGCGGATAGTAGCTGTGCTTGCAAATGACCATGCCTTTGACCATTACTATTGCATAGCCATGAACAGCTCTTGCAGGGGGCCAGGCGATGCATACCTGCATTAGGCCTTAATAGGCTACAGTCTCATAGCAGAATAAGCACTTTTTTTTTTTTTGCCAGCACTTGTGAAATACTGCCAGTACAGCACCAGCCCGCATTTTTAAAACTATTTTACACAGGTCTCATCAGCAGAAGGTCTCAAACCAGCCAACAGAGATATACAGCACTAGCCTGTGCTGTAACATTTGTAAATACATCCTTTTCCCCCTCCTCCTTCCTACTATGCCTGCCTGTTTAGCTAAATAACTAGTTTAAAAACAGTGTTCTGACTGAACACAGTGCAAACAGTACTCAAGTTTATCTTGAGACAGTACCTGCATATAACTGCCACAAGGCTGTTATAAAGTGGTACTATTCTTTTACTGGTGTGTGTGTGTGTGTGTCACACACACACACACACACACACACACACACACGTCTTTCCCATTTTTCTCTTACCTTTCCAGTCCCTCTCCAGCTGCTTGCTCTTCCTTGTTCCTCCTTTACTCCTATGTGGCTAGCCAGCCACTTCCTCTCTGTACTTATGAGATATCTGGAGCACAGGTAACTGATAAAAAGAAAGGAGCTGGACGTTCCCCCTGGATGAATTCAGTTTTGTATTTGCGCCTTAGTACATGCCATGAAATATCACACAGAAATGTGTCAACAGCAGAACTAGAATATACATACGCTTTACATATTTAGATAATGTGTGTATATATATATACATATATATATACACACACACACACATATACACACACACACATATATATATATATATATATATATATATATATATATACATACACACACACATATATATATATATATATATGTATATGCACAGTCGTGCCCTATAGTTAGGGTTGAGTAGCCCGTTTAATGTTAAACCTCAAATTTTGCATTTTAATAACTTTGCAACCATTCAACGGATTTGCACATAATTTGTTATGCACTGGCCTGTGGGTAGATCTTTTGACATGGCAAGTTTTGTTCCAGATGGATGTGCAGAATCTGAGATCCAGATAGTGTAAAAAGTGAAAAGTTGCCACTTTTTGCGTCCCCCCCTCCCCCCCCCAAATTGCGTTGTGGAATTTCGGCTTTTTTTTTTTTAATGGTAGAAAGAACTTGGGTAACAGAACTGCCAGTGTTTGGTGCAAAATATTAACCTGTTGCAAAGTTACTCAGTTTTTAAGTCCCCATTATTTCCTATGGGGAGTTCATTTTCAGGATAGAGGTAAAAAGTTCGACAAAGGATTTGATCTTGCGAAAAAGGATTCATTCTCGTAGATCAGTTCCTTTTCATGAGGAAAAATCTTTTTTATTTCATCAACTAAAAATGTGGAAAATAAATAATGTTGGCATTTTAGAAAACACCAGAACCTAGCTAAATGGGCCCTGCTTAGATAGTATTGTGAAAAACACACTAGAATCTTTTTCTGAGCACCGAAATCCGGGTACCCAGCTTAGCGAGAGGAGCCTTACATCATGCTCTCTGTATCAGAACAGCGGCTTTTTATTTAGTTCAGCAGCAGCAGCTGAATTCCTGCTGCCGGCTGCAGGTGCGCTGTAATTCCGCTTGTTTTCCCTGGTGTCTAGTGGCATCCTCACCTCGATAACTGCCCCCATATACTCCCCGGTGTCTAATGGAACCCCCCACCCTCCAATCGCCGTCCCCTAGTCCCTTGTTTATTTTTTGTTATGAGACACTGGGATGCCCACCCCTGGTGCCAGATGCCCCCGCAGCCCCTTGTTTTATGTACAAGACCAACATCAGGGGGCCCAATGCCCATGTTGGCATTATAAGCCCCCAACAGTGTGGGACACTGGGGAGCCCATCCCCAGTGTCCCGAAATATGTATTTACTAAACCTGTAAAAAGAAAATCGCCCCCCCCGAGATCTGTTTTTTTAACCTGAAAAAAAAAATTAAATGGTCCTCGTGGTGCCCGCCATCACCCTCCTCCATACAGACCTCCTCCACTGAGCATCCACCACCACTTTACCCTATATTTACCATCAGAGGTTGAATGCTGTCATCTTCTGTGAACCGAGACATATTTGCACTCTTCAAAGCCAAACTGTGACTTGAGTAACCAAGGTCAGTGCCATAACAATGTATTTCAATGGTGTTCTGAAATTATGTTCATAATGTTGCCATTTTTAGAATTTTTTCACCAAATTTTCAACATGGCCTTTTTGAGGCCCCTCATGAACAATGCAACTGTCATTTAGTTAATCTGGCCCAGAAGGGGATTTTGTAATCACTATGCAAAATCACCTTTCATGACCGAATAACGAAATTTCACCACCAGTGTTCATGAGGTGGGGTCCCAAAAAGGCCATGTTGAACATTTGGTAAAAAAATTCCTAAAAGTGGTAGAATTACACGCGTTGTTGAAATGTTTCTATGCACACACATAACTTTGGTAATTTTCAATATTTTTGAGTCCAAATTTTCAACAGAGCCATTTTTTCACGCCCCCTCATGAACAGTACAGCTGTCATTTTTCCACATCCTGTCCGAAACAATATTTTTGCACCTGTAGTGGAATGGCATTTTGCACAGATTTGAACATTTTCACCTACGGGGTTCGAGATGGGGTCATAAAAAGACTATGTTGAAAATGTGGGGTCAAAATATGAAAAAATGCCAAAGTTATGACCATTCGTTGCAGTTTCACTATGCCTGCTTATAACTTTGGAAATGTTAAATATTTTTACCTTACATCTTCAACATAGCATTCTTGTTATCCTACCTCATGTATGATATAGCTGTCATTTCTCAGATCCTACCCAAAATGTGTTTTCGCACCTGTGGCGCAGAATGGCATTACAGTTCTGCAGAATTACGTTTTGGCTGGGATTCGAAAATGTTCTGTACCAGGTACATGAGGTGGGGTAATAAAATGGCTACACTGACAATTTCGTCACTGTTCTCCTATAAAATGGAAGAGCAGGGCCCAGAGGATGCTGTGCTTCCAAAGCTACATACATATACGCATCTACAGAGGGATGGGAACACCACAGTAAAATAAGGATACTATTGCAAAAAGTAAGGAAATAAGTTGTAAAAAACTGTTAATGTTCCAGTTAGGGTCAAAGCGTCAAAGGTTGGGAAATGAGGTGTTAGGGAAACCCTAATACCCCACTCTCCCAAACCAAGCAGGAGAGCAGGTGTGGTGTGCGCCTTGGGCTTTTCAAGCCCAACACTAACCCCATTCTCATAAAGCCTACACACCTCGACCTTATTTACTGATAGAATGGGGTGAACGTAAGGCTTAGAAGCCTCAAGGCACACCCCAAACCTGCTCTCCTGCCTGATTTGGGAGGGTGGGGTGCTAGGGGAAACCCGCATTTCAACTTTTGTCGCTTTGACCCTAACTGGAGCATTAACACACACACACACACACACACACACACACACACACACTATACTGGCATTATAGTTAGGGTTCAATGGTTACTTCTATGTTAAACCAAAATTTTGCACTTTAGTAACTTTGCAACCATATGACTGACGTGACCAAAATTTTTCATAGCTCTCTGGATCTGGCAAGTTTCGTTCCAGTCGGTGGTGCAATTGCGGAGTGCCAAAAAATTTGAAATGTACCATTTGGGTGCAAATTCTTTGTCATGCCGCATCGCCAAAAAGGGCTTGGAGGACTGGTCTGAAATTGTCAAGGTATACGGGGTCTGGGCTGCAGATGTGCCTTTTGAAGGTTTGTGAAAAAATATGAATCCGTTCAAAAGTTATAAAAGTTTTAAGTTTCCAATTATAGTCTATGGGAAAAAATATATGTACCATGTGAAAGCAGTTTCTGCTACCGCAAAAGCACTTTTTGCTGCCTCAAATGGAAAAGTTAGTGCCTTGCTGCCGTCCTCTTGTTTTCAGTTAGTGATGAGGAAAAAATGCTGTACTTCAAAAAATACTGCCTCTGGGTACCAACAGTTGTGTTTACCTAATTGGGGCCCAAAGAATACAATTCTGGCCATAGTTTTTAAAAACAGTGGTCAGAAATATGATTTATTTACTTTTTTTAAACCTTGGCCCATAGTAGGGTCATAAATTTGCAGCACTATTTGTGATACTGCTGCAAATTTGCTGCAGTTTTCGCGCAAGTAACTACACTTTTGTGCACAAACTGCCACAAATTTGCAGCATCAGACTTACCCCACCACAAATTCTCGCTTCCTCCCAGATACTCATATTTCCATTCTCTGAACAGCTTACCTGTGTCTTTGTTTACAAGGTAAGTGCACTAGACAGATAGAGAAACTGCCTGTTTTCAGGCACGGCCCAGAATAAATACAACATAAGATAACATAGGACAGTGCAGTACAATAAGACAGTAGAACACAGCACAACTTCAAAGGAAGATACAACAGCATCAGGCTACAAGGAATAGTGCAGTGTATACAGTCAGTAGAACACTACGTAATTGCCATAAGACATTTTAGGGGTAAGCAGGGTTGTAGTAGGAAGCAGTTGATTAGGCAACCTTATAAGTGCTAAGATTTAAGTGGATGGATTGCCTAAAAGTATAAGGCAGACTCAGGGCACGGCACAGAAGCATGTGTCATTAGCTTTTAGGAACGAGTGGAGCTCTTTCTTAGAAGTCAGGTGAGACTGTGGGCTCCTGATGTGATCCAGAAGGGCATTCCAGAGCCTTGGTGCAGTTGAAAAGCATGTTCCCCCATTTTCATTGTACTTCGAAGGATGTAGAGCAATGGCCGACCAGCAGATCTCAGTGGGTATGGTTGAGAGCTATGGTGTTTCCTGAGCATGCATTTAAAGGTTTCTGTCATGTCTCCCTTTCCCTTCTGGTTCTCCAAAGAGTACAGCAGAGACTCTACAGTGTCTGTTCGTATATCCTACCCTGCTGAGCACGTATCAAGTTTGTCACCCTCCTCTGCACAGACTCCAGCATGTTTATGTCTTTCCTTAGGTGGGAGAACCAATACTGCACACACTACTCCAGAAATGGTAGCACCAGAGCTACATGAAGGCAAATACCTCTGTTCTCCTTCTGCTGAACGCCTCTCAATGCATCCCAGCATTACGCTTGCTTTCCTTATTTCGCTGCACTATGCAAATAATTGAAGGATGTCACAAATCACAACTCTCAGATCCCTTTAGTCATCAACCACAGCAACTGTTATACTACTCCCACACTGTATTCCATTCCAGCATTTGTTTCCCACATGCATGACCTTGAACTTGCATTGAAGCCCAACTGCAAAACTTCACCCATTTCTCTAGCCTCTCCAGATCTTCCTTCAACTCCTGGACCCACCATATGTCACTGATTAAGATGACAACGAGCACTAAACACAAGTACCGAACAGTGCAGGACTCCACAAGCGAGTTTCCCACACTCCAGAGGTATTCCCCATTTACACTCTCATTGGTGATCTCCAAGCCAGTAAGCCCACCACAGCAGTCTGTCTCTCTCCTCACCCACAACCCATTAGTTTCTTGACCAATCGCCAGTGTGGAATGGAGTTGAATGATTTGCTAAAGTCCAACTACTGTATGTCAACCATCTGACCTTTATCAGCAGCTATTGTCATCCAAAGAAGTCAATCAGGTTTGTTTGAAAGCTCTGCCTGCCACAAACCCCGACTGCCGTACAGGACCAGATACAGTACAGATTGCTGCATATTGTGGTCAATTTAGTGCTAGTAAATGGTAAGGAACTGGCTGCACTGAAAACCTGTTTATCCACAGACCAGGTGCAAGATGGCAACTGAGGTGACGCTGGGACAGGCTAGTATCTAGGACGCCAGGAGGGAAGCATACTTTGTGTGCTGCCAGGGCTGTGCAATGTACACCATTTGGGATGCCTATGGAGGGCAGGGGGTAAGCCATCAATGTTCACCTGGAGGGTATTTAATAGTTCGTATAGTGCAGCAGAATGACACACAAAACAGGGGTAACGCTAGCCATTTCCAGAAATGCATAGTACACTGCCAACCTTTTTTTTTTTTTTTTTTTTTTTTTAAATGGTTGCCTGGCACAGAGTTTACAAATAAACAATTTCAGTTTAATCTGCTAATAAACTGTGCCAAGTGTTCAACATTTTTTCAAAGCTAGGTTGCCCTTTCACATGAAACACTGCTGAGTGGTACATTTATGTGTTTGCTTATTTATACATTTATTTCTTTTATTCAACTTTGCAACCATGGGCCCACTGAGACCAAGGTTCCTCTTCTAGGGGCGCCACTAGGATTAGTTTCATATACAAGCACACAGTACATGATCAAATCAAAAGCACCATGAACATTAGACAACAGCATTTACACAGGACTAAAGTAACACAACATGAGTAAACTTTTACATACAGTATGTAGCAAACAGACTATTAGTTACACACACTGAGGGATAAAGTACATTTTATACAACTTTGCCAACAATGGAAGGCCTTATATATCAGAAATGGCGCACAGTGCAGTGGTTAACAGTCATCAGGTACAGGTGCACTGATTTTTAGCAGAGAGGAGTACTTTAGTGTATGCTTAAAAGAGCAGTGAGGGGGTCATTCTGCAGGGTGGATGGGAGTTTAATCCAGAGCTGTGCAGCTCTACATGCAAATGATCTTTGACCAGCAGCCGTAGCTTCTGGGATCTGGAGGCCCCAAAGGATGCAGGAACGTGCCGGTGCTGATTGGGCAGATACACAAAAGGTTTCACCTCAACATGATGAACTTGGTGCTGATGTAAGGCGACGCACTGACAGCACTGTAGTTTGAAGCTCCAAGTACAGAGTGAATAGCTAAACTACAGGTTTCCCAACACTGAAGAATCTGGTGTTGGTAGAAGGTGCGACGGCACTGTAATCCAATCTGTTATTTAAAGACCAGGTACTATGTGGGTAAGTTCAGTGCAAACTTCTCCACACTGTGATATTCAGTACTGGTGAATGGAGACGAGATCAGTAGCACTGGAAACTGCAGCCTTCTATCTATATGACCAGGTACAAAACGACAAGCAGTAACTTCAGTGGGATCCTGTACACTACTCAGCATGGACAGGTATGGGGTAACTGCAAGAGCACATGGCAATTTGTACTATTCCCCCGAGCAGTAAATTAATATTAAAATTGATCCCTGGAGAAATTTGTGTCACAAGATTCTGAACTCAATGAAATACAACAGACTCAATTTTCAAAAGGGCGGGGAGACCGACGCAAGCTGCAGCAAATGGCAGCTTGCGTCCAAAAAACAGTGTGCCAGGGACCTGGTACCAGATTTTTGTACAGGAAGTGTTCTGGTGCAATACTATCCATAGATGGCACAATCGCTCCAAAACAAACAACTGGCGCACGGGAGGGGTTGGATAGAGGCTACCAGCATAGTCGGTGTACTCTGAGACGGGGGTCCCCCACCACCAGCACTGCAGATAGTGACCAACTCCATGGACTGCTGGAGGCGGAACATCCAAGCAGCAGCCAAGGTGCACAGGGAGGGGTCGCTAAAGGAAAGAACACAACCAGTAGCATACCTACTGTACCGCAGCATATCCTCACCGGACCAGCAAGTGACTCTGCACTGCAGCCACACGGCAGACATGACATCATGTAGGTAATGACTACTAGTGTCCCATGGGACAGTCAACAACCAAGGCTCACTAGGCAGATGCCTACCCTCTTGATAGGAATCAGTACCACTACCCCGATACTGGTGCTTAAGCAGACAGTCTTGGACCAGCTGGTACAATGGCTAGCGAAACCAGATGGCACTGCTCATCCTGGAGCCAGGAGACGCTGCTGCATGCCCTAGCTGTCACAGTACAGGAGCTAGGCAACTGACAGTGCTGCACAGGGTCAGCCAACATTGGTGAGACACACAGGTCCAGGTTTGGGGGCATCAGTGTACAAGTGGGACAGGGCACCCTGCTCTGGATAGTAAGCAGATGTCTGCAACCAACTGGTCAAGCCCGAAACTGCTAGGCACAGCTGGCACCTATGGACCATCATGACTGTACACTACCCACTGTGCACATTATGAGTGGCACATTGCACTTCCGTACAGCTGGCCCTCTTGAGGCCATACTGTAGCCATTATGGTGCCCTCCTACCGACTCTGCCAGCATCATTTCCCTGGACAGTGCTGCCACAAGGCACAATCTCGTTAGCAGTGCCCACTGCACATCCACATGCGGATCCCTGTGCCCCTGTTAAGTTTCCCAGGGTGCCTGTACTGTGTGGGGCTGTGGTATCGGCCAGTCTGCTTGCCCTGGATGACTGTCAAGGTGCACACAGCAGTTAGACCAACTCTGGCTGGTATAACCACGGGCAAGGGTTGTGGCCAGTATGGGGATTTGAAAATCATAGTAGGGGATACTAGAGACAAGCTGTAGTGCATGCCCCTTAGCACCTATTGCAAGGGATCCCACTAACGCTGCAAACACGGTTTTAGAATCTGAATGATGCAAGGTGAAACGACTGTGCCCCTGGATCATGTCTGTCTGATACAAGCATGGCATGTCATTCCCAAACCTCTGAAAATTGAGCCCACTCACCACACTGCCAGCATATTTCATATTAGAGTGAAATGCAACTAAGCAGATTCAACACAAGGACACTTTACTAGAAAGCGACGATTGTTGTAGTGATTCGTCCAACAGTCAATCATAATGATGCACAGCCACATCCTCAATAAATATATATATATATATACACACACACACACACACACACACCCATCAGGAGACCAGCTTAGAAATACTGCGAAACTTGGTGCTGCCATTAGGGACTGCAGAATTATTCAGGAAAAAATGGAGCACTCGTTACCTTTCAAAGGACCAGGGACGCCTGGTCTGTAGTGCTTAGTTCTTTACTGAGTGTTGCAAAAAATCAGATTACTCTGCAGTCCCTTACAGCAGCACCCAGTTCCCTGTGCGGTATTTCTCTGTTAACAGAATAAAGAAAATAATGGAGTTTGGCGCAGCAGTGTCATGTGGGGGACAAGTGGTGGAACAACATTTAGAAATGGTGCTCCTACTGGTCTGTAGAGGTCCTCCCCAGATGCCCTCCTTGATGACTGCCAACTTCCTCTGATGTCTATCTCTCCATTTGCCTGTGTGGACCACGACTGCAAGATGGGAGAAAAAAAATTTAAAAAGAAAAAAGCCACAAGCTTGCACTTACTTCTCTCTCTGCCCTCTTACAGCAAGGTGTGGTTCAGAAATAAGAGTAATAAGAGTACTGTAGCAGAGAAAGACAGCTGACATGACTGTTGTTGTTGTTAAATAACTTTCCACAGATAGAAGACTGAGCAGGAACCTCTTGCATCCTGAACGCTGTTACCGGGGTGAGAAGGGAGAGACACTGTGAGCAGGTGTAGAGAGAGACAAGGCTGCATACTTCAACCTCAAAATCATAGCTAGAAGAGACATACAAATCATTTCCTTTTGTCAAATGTGTTTATTTTGGGAATTTCCATGAAGAAATTCTGTGTATTTCAAATGTTCTAGCATTAAAGAAAATATTTGGAAATTGGGCGAAATACCAAATTTCCTGGCAGAACACCAAAATTCTGACTCTTGGTAGTCTGCCAAGAATACCACTTGTTTTTCTTACATTGTACCCCTGAAAAGCAAATACCACCCCACGATATTTACATATGGTACAGTATTACAATAAACCTAGACTAGTGGGGAATACACCACACTACAGAAATGGGAAAACAAAACATCTGAACAAATAAGAGATCACAAAGAATAGCACTCAATAGTTCTTACCAATTCTAAGCAGCAGAGTACCACCAACTGGGATATTTGAGTTATGGAACACTTGAACATGTGATACAAGTTCAATGTCCCAGCACTATCTGACTTCGCTCAGAATAAAACAAAACAGAAATACCTTCAGTAGGCTGGCCCACATTCCTACATCACTGGCCTCTCCGACATCACATCACTGGACACTTCCATCATCCAAGAGCCAACCTCCCTAGAAAACTAGTCCAAACTATTTGTGTGTATTGACCCTTGCCTGTATTGTAAGCCTGGCCATCTGTCGACAGGAAGCATCGACCTTTGGCTTGGCCACTGTTTATACCAAAACATGACAGTCTTTAGATGAAAAGAACTCTGTTGTTCACACTCAACTTGTTTTCCTGCCTTGGACAGTAAATCTAAAAGAAAATCTAATCTCTGTTTCCAACATACCTCCATCAACTATATATAGAATAGTAGATGGGTGACCATCCACAACAAGGCTGCTTTCCATCAGAGAGTTGATGACATCATAGCAGTCTCCCTGATGTCATCAACTCCTGAGATGGACAACTGCCTTTGTTAGGATGGTGAACCATCTACTATTTTATATAGTATAAGGTTCCTGGATTTTGTCTCCCCAAGTTGATGGTTACCTTTATGTTGTGCTACTCCTGCTCAGACTCGTCCCGCTCTCAGTTCGGCTTTACTCCGTCCCGCTATCTCGTTTCAGCTTCACTGCACTCCCGCCGTTTGCTGCTTCTACCCACACCTGCTCGCTCTCTTTCAGCAGCAGTTTTTTTTTTTTTTTTTTAAATAAATAAATGCTAATGCACCACAAAGCTGTGTGGCAGAAGGAAGATTCCCCAAGAAGATCCACCTCATCCCACCGCCATGTTTTAAAATATTTTTTCGCCGTTACAGCCAGTGGAGTCAGCCAATCAGGAAGTAGGACAAGGCTGAAAAGTTGTTGTACTATCGACGTGACGTCAGAACTATAGTACAACTTTTTTCACCTTGGAACTGTCCTACAACAAGATTTAGAAAGCCACCAATTTAATCTACAATGAGCCCTAACCATACTATAACATTTTACAGAGAAAACAAACAATAAAATAAACAACTTTTCCTGGGTGTTACAATAGCTAAAATGTTCAATATCAATTATGCTGATCCCCATAAGCAGGCTGTAGACATTACATATGCCACAGGATTTCTGTTCAGGAGTGCAATCGTTCTGCTGATGTCATCACGCATGACGTTCACGCCATGGTGGAGCTTTTTTTTTTTTGTTTGTTTTTTAAACTCACCTTTATTCAAGTAGTAATAAGAGTAGACATTCCATACCATCAGGTACAATGAGAACATTTAGGATAAACCTTGCACAGACTTTCCAGTTCTCGGTGATAACTGCGTACAAATTAAAATACTAAGAATGCTACTAGCTCAAGGTAATAAAGTATCAAATGCAACACATGGTAGATGCAAAATATCATACTAACATGCTAAAAGCCAGCAGAATAGGCCTAATGGTCTGTCGTGTCTGCTCGGTAGCCAGCCACCTAGTGGGTGCTCGCCTTCCCGCCCCCCCCCCGAGAGGGTCTTCCTTGGCTTCAGTTTCCCCTTGTACCTATCCCACCCTTTCTTGAAGCCCTCCACTGTGCCCACTCTCCACCAGCCTCTTGGGCAGCTATTCCATGGCTCCACCACCCTCTCAGTGAAATAATGTTTCCTATGTTTCCCCTTGTAATTTCCCTTCCAGCTCCCTGTTGTTCCTTCTTTAGCCTGAACAGCTCCTTGGTTCCACTCTTGGTTATTCCTTTACGTACTTGAAGACCCCATCATGTTTCCCTGTCTCTCCTCCTCCAGTGTGTACAGCCCAAGCTCTTCCAGTCTCCTCACAGGGCCCCTCCATGCCCTGAATCATCCTGGTCGCTTTCCTCTGACCCTCTCCATGCTATGTCCTTCTTCAAATGAGGGCTCCAAAACTGTACACAGTATCTGAGTGCATGGCCTGACCAAGGCATTATGTAGGAGTGAGGATCACCTCCCTCCTCCTGAGAATTCCCCACACAGCACAGTATCCTCTTGCTTCGCTGTGGTTCTTCTACACTTTCGAGTTATTCATTTTGATCTACTACCACCACCCTAGATCCCGCCCACCCAATGTGGCTTGCAGTGGACACCGCCAGTACATGGTCTGGGTTTCTGACCCCCAAATGAAGTACCTTACATTTCCCAGCATTCATTTTCAAACCCCACCTCCTTGACAACCCCTCCAGGGTATGCAGGTCCCCCTGGACTGTCTCTCGCTTTTTCCCTATCCACCAGTGCTCCCAGTTTAGTCTCATCCGCAAAGAGAGACTCTGCCTGCTCCTAACCCCCCTCCCTATATCCGAGACAGGCATTGAACAGGAGTGGCCCCAATACTGAACCTTGGGGGACCCCCAATTACCTTCCTGGGGGAGGAGACTATCCCACCGACCATTACCCTCTGTATTCGCCCCGAAAGCCAATTTTCCACCCACTTGAGCACTTGTACTCCCACGCCCATCTCCCCCAGCTTTGCTATCAGCCCATTATGGGGTACTGAATCAAATGCCTTGCTGAAATCCAGGTGTAGGATGTCCACCTGCCTATGTCTGTCCAGAGCCCCCATCACCCAGTCATAAAAACACTACGAGGCTGGACCGACACGATCTCCCGGGATGAAGCCATACTGTTTATCATCCTGGGCCCAGATATTCAAAGGGTTGCGTATGGCGCAACAGTGTTGCACCATCGCGAACCCACAGATGCGCCCGGCACGATATTCAACAGGAAAAGTGCGCAGACAATCGGCGCGCCGGAGCGCATCAGTAATGTATGCAGGCGCAGGTGGGGGGGGGGGCGCGACGTGCCCATGCATACTCTGCACAGCCCAATATTCAGCCCAGGATGTGGTGAGCCATGCATGCGCAACCCCTACCCGCACCAGCACAAAGCTGATCAAAAAAAAAAAAAGGAACAACGGATGGCCATCCACAGGTGAGCTACCATACTGGAGCGCAACACGGCAGCTGCCACCCAAGCTCTGGCTGCACCTCCATGGTGGCAGCCCCCCACGCCCATTGCGGGCATCAGTAGAAATGGAGAACCCCAATATCCCTGGTGGTCCAGTGGACCTGACTACCTGATCGCGGGCTGAAGTAGAATAAGAAGAAACCCATCATCAACCAAATCTGTATCCCTGGCATTCCAATCTCACCAACACTCCACTTACTTCTGTTTCAATATGCCGCACGAGGACATCTGTTTACTTATACTGTATGCCAATTTTTTTTCCTACAGTACTTGATGTGAATCATGTAAACTGTCTGAAATGTGAATCAACTATTAAACGCACCAGACAACATGTACCATTCTACTGCTTATGTTCATTTCCTCCAAATGAACAGCAGGTCCTCCAAACTTCCTTAGGTGGGTCCCATCGCTGGGAGGGTGCAACGAAAGAGGGCTGGACCTGAAGTCGCCAGGCACAACATGGCTGAGACAGGGTAGCCATATAGTGTAATAGCATGTTAAAAAATATATATATATATATATATATATACACACCACACAATATATATATGTATGTGTGTGTGTATATATATATATATATATATATATATATATATATATATATATATATATATACATACATACATATATATACATACATATATATATACACACACACACACACACACATATATATATACACACACACACACACTATTAATTAAAAATAAATAAATAAATCAAACATAGTTATCACTAGGGAGGCCTGGACACTAGACGTGGTCCTGGCGGACAGTGATCAGATTAGGGGCCTAGAGGTGAGGGACCCGTTAGTGAGGAGTGATCACGCCACAGTCTGGTACTTCCTGGACCGGAAGGGAGCCAAACAAGGACAGTAGTAACCGACTTTAGTGGTGCAGACTTCAGGGAGATGGGAAGGATCCTTAAAGATTGTCTAGACAGGATAAGACCAGATATGGATGCTGACAGCAGGTGGGGGATCATTATGAGGGGAATACAGGAGGTTACCAGATCCCACGCAAGTGAAAGGCGTAAGTTCGGTAAGGCCAGAAACCCTGCTGATGGACCCAGGAGGTACAGGAGGTGGAGACAGAAAAGAAGGTAACCTACAGCAGGGTCAACTTAATCTTTTTTCGCACTAGCCAGAAGGGCAAGTTGATTCAGAATATGGTTGCACTAGCCCTCAATTATAATGGTAAATTTTATCACTTATACAGGAAACAATACATGCCAAGAAATACTCTTGATTATTGTACATTTATCCTGCTCCCACATTGCTTTCAACTCCCAGCAGAAAACAAGACTGCAGTGCCATCACACACAGTGAGACCACCCCCAATTGTTTTGTACTATGGCCTCTCTCTCCTCTTTCTGACCCCTCCCCAACGAAACCACAGGAGATCACAACAGCAAATGTTCAGTCTAGCAGTCCCAGCTCTGCACACACAATAGCCAACATCATCATGCACCTCACTACACTCTCACCACCACCCACAAGGTGGTGAACAGAGTCAGGCAGAGAAAACACTCTCAGTCCCTGTCCCATGATCAACTGAAGCATAGCACTTCTGGAAGTTTTTATACAGTCTCAAGTGAGACAGGAGCACATCTAAGATTTCTTTCAGGTGGGGCTACACAAACGAAAGGGCTAGGTAATTAGAAAAGCATAACATGTTTATTTTTAAAAGCATTAATTTTAACATGCTCTGCCCCAACAATAACAGATTTTCTTTAACACTGTCCTTTCAGCAGCCTAGGAAGCGGACAGTTGTAGCCCACTCAGCTCTTTTCATCTCAGCGCAGACAGTTCAGCTCCATTCCAGCCGTTCGCTCAGCACCATCTCATTACAGCTTCCCATTTCAGCTCCGCATGGCAACAAGAACAAATGCATGTACACGGTTATCACACGCTAGTCTGCTATTAGGATTTACACTGGCAGTGCAGTATTTCAATATTAGACTGTAATCTACTGTTAGAAGTCTGTTATGAGTTTTGACTGTTGCTGACATCCAAGATAATTGTATTATGTTCCGTGATTATCCCTTCCGTCAAAACTATATTCCTCCAACAAAATGTGTTTACCATCATGCTTCTTTAAAGCTACAACTGACATTTGCACCAACCCTGCCGTAGAGGTAATAGAGTTGAATTACAATTGCATACATTTGTGGAAGAGAAAGATAATCATCACTTTACCGTTATCATCAGTGCTGTTCGTTAATTACAAAGAATTAAAATGCGCAACATTCTTTAGCAATCACGGTCTGTTAGCGGTTTAACAGAAAGTAGCTTTAGCACTTCTAAATTAGATGATAGGTCATTGTAGATTTAAGGCACATTTTCTATACCACACTTTTATCAAGACGCTATTATTATTTTATTTTATTTTTTTTAAACACTCTACCTGTAATAGAACTACACAGTATTGAACTGAAATGAGACACCTTTCACCAATCTGGCGCTGAACTGAGTCGCACCCAATAATACACAGGCATAATGATATACTATCTCTATACAGGATGATCCGTGTACCCCAGGAATGCTTATTTTAAGCTTCCAAATTATATATTTTATTAAGGTTTATTTTTGCACTATGCATGATCAAAGCTTTGTTTTTAGGCTGAAAGGACATGCTGGGTGGGATAAGGGTCGGACTGTATGGATGGTGATGGCTGGCATGGTCCATTTAGAAGAGCTGGGGGACCCCCTACACTTGCCAGTAATGGCAGCTATGCATCTGAGGATGGTCAGTTCAGTCTGGTCTGCAGAGATGTCCAGGAAAAAACAAACAGAGTTAAGAGATTTGGAGGGGAGAGGGAAGTTATGGTGAGGCTGGGATAAAACCCACCACCTGCAGGGCAGACCCTGCATACCTCCTCACATTTTTTGTCATTGAAATGTTGGATACAGACACTCAAAATGTAGGGAAATGAGAGGCACTGGTCTTAATAATATGGAATAAAAATTGTTAGACAAAGACACATTCAGAAAACTGGAAGCTAGAGCCTGCTAAAGTAGAGACTTTAACTTCATTATCAGCCATGAAAACCTGCACTAGTCAAGATGGACAAGTAGAGAGTTAGCTGCACTAGCCTGGTCAATTTGCACTAGTAAAACAATGTTAAGATCTACCCCTGCTATAGGCGTTTTAAGTGCTCAAGGAGTGAAAGGGATCAGGAGAAATGAGCTGACAGCCAAGAGAGTCACCAGGGTGGTGAGAGCAGCCAAGGCAAAAAAGGAGCAGTCTTTGGCCAGAGGGAACCGGGGGGAGGAGGGGACAAGGGGTTCTTTAGATACAAAGAGGGGAAAAGAAAAGTAAGGGGGCAGATCAGCAAGTCAAGGATAGGGGATGGTTGGGCACAGGAGGCGGGGAACAGGCAGAAGTCCTAAATGAGTACTTTGCCTCAGTTTTTACTAGGGGGGGATGGAGGAACTATGTCTTGCAAGGGGAGCAGGGGTAAACCGGAGCAAGGGGTGGGACCGGTAGAGACCAGGGGCCCTGATGGGTCTGGGGAAAGGGGGTGGCCACCACAGACAGGTCGGGGGCCCAGAAGTGCAGGGTGAAAATGGGAGGACGTGGAGGCTGAAATCCCAGTAGAGAGAGTAACAGAAACCTTCAGGTTCCTTCGGACGAGAAAACACCCGGGCCAGATTAGACACATCCCCGGGTGCTGAGGGAACTGGCGGATGCCCTGGCAGTCACTCTAGTGGAAAGTAGAGCTTTTCAACATCTCTCCGAGGACTGGGTGGGTGCCCCAAGACTGGAGAGTAGCCCATGTCGTGCCGATCCACAAGGGGGATCAAGAAAAAGAGGCGGGAAATTACAAGCCTGTTAGCCTGACATCGGTGGTCGGCAAAGTGATGGAGGATAGTGTCAAGAAAAGGCTAGGGGGGCTACTGGAGCCAACTGGGTACTTGGATGATTGGCAGCATGGCTTTGTCACGGCACGATCGTGCTAGACAAACCTTGTTGAGTTCTATGCCTGGGTGATGAGGCCCCTGGACCAGGGTAGGCCAGTGGATGACCTATTTCTGGACTTTAGCAAGGCGTTTGATTAGGTACCCCAAAGTGGCCTACTGGCTAAGCTGAAGGAAATGAGGGTAGGGAGACAGTTGTTAAGATGGAGATTGGCTCTCTGAGTGTACTCAGAGGGTGGTGGTTGGAAGGTTAGCCTCATCCCCAAGGTGGGTTACTAGTGGAGTTCCTCAGGGGTCAGTGCTGGGGCCACTCCTGTTCAACGCTTACATCTCAGACATCGGGGGAATCAGGAGTGAGATGAGTCTCTTTGCAGGCGACTCAAAGCTGGGTGCAGTGGTGGATGGGAGGACGGAGGGTGGCCTTGCAGGAGGACCTGGAGGCTCTGGAAAGGTGGTCGGAAAATGGAAATTAAAATTCAATGCGGGAATTACAAGGTTCTGCACCTGGGAGTCAGAAATCCAGACCAGTGGTATACCCTGGGAGGAGACATGATTCAAGTCACTAAGGGTGAGAGGGACCTAGGGATAGTGGTAGATGTCAAAATGAACAACTTAAGAGACCTGTAGGAGGGCACCGCAAGGGCAAATAGGATGCTGGGATGCATCACCAGGGAATTACTCCAGAAAGGCTGGAAGTGATCCTTCAACTATACAGCTGCTTGGTTCTGCCACACCCTCGAGTATTGTGTACAGTTTTGGAGACCACATTTAAAGAGGGACATTACACTCCTAGAAAGGGTTCAAAGGAGGGCAACCAAATGATCTGGTGCCTGGGGAAGAGGACCTATGAGAGGCTCAAGGAGCTTGACAAGTACACCCTGGAGGACAGGGGGACATGATAGAGGTCTTTAAGTACATGAAAGGGATCAATAAAGGAGGCCCAGTCCGGTGCTCCAAAGGAAGGAGGGTGGGGCAACAAGAGGCCATGGGGGTAAGCTGGAAGGGGTCAGGCTCAGAGGGGAGAAGAGGAATGTTATTTCACTGACTGGGTGGTCGAGCCATGGAATGCACTGCCCATGGAGCTGGTAGAGGTGGAGACTGTGGACGGGTTTCAGAGGTATGGGACAGGTACAAGGAGAGGTAAATCTGACCAGGCCCAATACAGGTGGAATGTCTGGGACAGGGGACAGTATAACCCAAGGGGGAGACACCAAAATCGCCCTCAATGCAGGTGCTGAAAAATCAAGCAGACTCGAAAGACCATTAGGCCTATTCTGCTGGCTTTAGTATTTTTAGTTTTTGTTGACCGGGTAAGTGCACTAGACAAATCCTGCCTATTTTCAGGCACGACCCGGGGAAGGGGATACAGAGGAATGCCAACTGACCTTGAACCAGATGAAACCGTTTGTTAATAAAGTATTACTCTCATACCAAAATGTGTACCACAGTACTAAGTACCCCCCACCTGCACTTTTAGGGACTGTTAAGGAATTCCTCCAATACCAGACATCAAATAACACTTCATTATGCCTCTGTGCTTCCACCTGCTATATCTCAGAATCCCTGCTTCAAACTACAAGGGAGGGGAGTTCCCAGATCTGGAATGGAATTACACGTCATCACGGCTCAGTCACTGACAAGCTGATCACTCTGCAATCAAAACAAAGAAAGTAAGAGCATTTCAATCCCCAGTCACAACATACAAAGTACGAAGCATTTGAACAGAAGTTCACCAAACAGCAATCTTCTAGCCCTGAATTGTGAAATGTCTCCTATTTACTTTAGGTAATCAGCAGTCTGGCAAGACTTAAATGAACATAACCTCAGAGTGAGCCTGGAGGACTCAACCAGTTGTTCGATGGAGTTCAGCACAGTAGACAGGTGCAGGTAGCCAGCACTGCCCAGTTACTAACTGCTTAACCTACTTCCAAGTTAAAGCAACGTACGTGCTGATAGGCAACTGATGCACCGCAGAAAAGAAACACCAGCACGCATGCGCATAAACACACATGCAGCATACATGCTGGCTCCAAGATGAAACCAAATGCAGCCTTAGTTGCCCAAGAAACTTAACGTTAATGCAAAAAGTAAACATAAAGACATCCTGCACTCCTCCTATACCAGTCTAGCTGATTCACAGTGTCACTGTGCTGGGACAGCATGCGGACTCCATATGTAAACAAGAAGACACTGGAGTGTTCATTACACAAGGGCTTACTTGTCAACAGTATATAAACAGTAGTCCATCTCAATCCTCCCAAATTTTGAGTGGCTGAAAAATAAAAATCAGGGTGTTTACAGTTTTAGCCCCGATGCAATTTTTAAAGTACCATGAAATCTGCAGCTCTGTGCAGACCCTTTCCAGGCCCACTGCCTTACTCTCTTGAAGAAGAGATGGGTTTGGGGTAAGGAGAGTGTGCTGCTCCTCTGCCCTCCCTGAACTATTCAAGAACATGTCATTTGGTGATTTCTGTGAAGCTCAATTCCCAGCTCGGAAGAGATGTTAAACTAAGGTCCTTCTACTCATCTCTGAAAAGAACACAAGGTACTTTTTACAAGGGTAAGAGACTTCCCAGTGTCCTGGCCAATATTCCCTTCCCATAAAACTAGTTCATGCAACTGTCCAAGGCTGTGCAGGTGTTGACATGTGAAATGGCTGCCAGTTCATGTTCCGTTACTTCACTACCAGTCTAGCATTGCTTGTAAAGCACTTCAGCATACAATGTGTATGAAAAGCACTGTATAAATGCAGAGTTGCCTCCCCCCCCCAAAGGTGCTACCTCACACAGCATTAACCTCCCTTCCACATCAGAAACCTGCAGAAAATGGTAATCCCTCCAATTGTAGGAGTACACATAAAGCACCCAGCCCCAGGGTTTTAAATAAGCTGAAAAAATTATTAGACGTTTGACACATGAAAGTACTAATCAGCTGTGAAAATGCATAGCACTTGGCACAGACCGATTAGCAAAATTTTTAAAAAAAAAAGATATAGTTTTACTAATGTTGTCTAATGTGTCATGGATGCACTGAAAAAAATGGTTAGCATTACCCCATTTTGCTATGCTATACCAGCTATTTAAAACCCTAGAGCCCAGTAGGGTAAAGCCTAGAAAATCGGTAGTATAGGACCCCATGCCAACTGGGGTCCACTAGACAGATTCAGACTCCACAGCCTAGGAAGTGATGCCTCACATACTCCTGTTACAGGGCCATCAGAGACAAAGGACCATCAGCAGGGCTGTTCAAATTAAAACTTCTAGGACTTCTCCGACCACAACAGTAGCTGAATTTGCATTTATCCCGAATTCTTTCCAATTAAATCAGCTCTCTTTTTGTTCTGGTCCTTAAAAAAAAAAAACTTACTTGCCCAGAACAGGAACCAGAAAGATATGTACACCCACAACCAGCAGGCAATTTATTATTTCAACGGTTTAACCAGGAAGGACATACTGAGCTGAAAACAGCTCGTTTACAGATGCGTGCTGGGGAGTAATGTACAACAAACAATTGCAAGGCTGGTAGAAACAAAGGAATCAGGTGCTGGGATAGTAGTAGGAGAGGGAGAAAGAGGACAAAAAGAAGTAATGGGTATAATAGTAAACAGTGTTCCCCATTCATTGTTTTAGGCGGTGGGCCACCACCCTATATTTTTTTACCACCGCTCTATATTTTTTACCACCACCCTATATTTTTTTGCCACCACCCTATATTTTTATTCATTTTTTTATAAAATGCTCCAAAATTGGCTTTTGTTGACATCCTTTATTGCAATACTACCCATTTAATACCAGCACATATATATGTTACTTAAAAGCTACTTATGCACATGTACAGTGCATATAGGAGGTCCTGAAAATAATGCACCATTTGACCCGATCACCACTGCCACCGCCCTATATTTTCAGAGAGTGGGGAACCCTGGTAAATGAACATGGCAACTGCAGGTGCGGGCAGAGAAGTCATGGAGCGTAGAAGAGAGAGCGAGTGCAGAGAAGTGGCAGAGCGGATATAGAGGGGGAGGGAGTTCCAAAGTTTGGGCAATTGGTGAAAGAAAGCAGGCTGGCCAGCTAAGGAGTTTCTAGAGGAGAGATATCCAGAATTACAAAGGGAGTATGAGGAGGTGGGGGGGTGAAGAGGCAAGATAGAAGGAGCCAAGTCAGTATTTAAAGGTAAAGGAGGCCTGAGTACAAACCATCTGGCACTGAGGTAAGGCATTAATTAGCCTGAAAAAATACCAAAGGCTGGCATACAGGGCATAAAGTGTGAATCAAAAAAAGAATGGGCTATTCAGGTAATTTGTCTCACTTGTTTTGATGCCCCAGTTACACACATTTCAGTACTGAAAGGTCATCAGTCAGAGAAGTTTGATCAGGTGTCCTGTAGCAGGATGCAGGAATTTGCCAAACAGTTAAAGGGTGGTAATTCAAACCTAACATCAGGAGGTACCTGGTTCACACTGAGGGTGGTAATTTGAACCTGTGGAACAGACTCCCAGTGGAGACAGTGGACAGGACGTCTGGACAAACTGTTTACCAAGACACTCAACAGGTACCCTGGGCCTTAAGGGTGCATAGAAATTCATATGAATTGATGTGTCTGCAGTGCATACTTGTTCCATCCCTGCTTATAAAGGGACGGATGGACAAGATGGACCTAGTATTGTCCATCCCAACATCAAATTATGCAATGTGGTACTGTGTTGGTTAGCCTAGCTACTTAAGTGAGAATTCTCGAAACAGACCCAAACTATATGACACCCACAGAACAACGGTGGGCATGCCAGAAAGTCTGTATAAAACCTACTGCTCATTATAAAGTTTGGCATCTTTGAACAGTGGTTGAAGTTACATGTTCTGCAAATTGTCCTCCCTCCCTCACGCCTAGGTGTGTAAACACTTTACTGGTGACACATCCGTGCTGCAACCACTGCTTTGCAAGAATGGGGTCCCTGCGGAAACGCCTCCTTTAATTTAAAATGTAGTTTCTGAAGACGGAATCAGACTTCAGCAGAATCTCACACATGCGGTTGTTAATTTTGTTTATTGGTTAGATACTGAAAACGATAGGGTCTGTCAAGAGAGTGTGGACTGAAGCTTCCGCCCCCAACCCCTCTCTCTCAGACCAGGCCCTGAACCCAGCGCAGTTTCCCAAGCGCCGCAGCACCCTACCTCCTCGGCGGCACGTCACGTACCGTCTCCTCAGGGTCGATGTCGATCTTGAAGGTTTGCTGCTGCAGGGTTTTCAGGGTGATCTGCATCGCTGCTGCGCGCGTACTCCCTCCTCTAGAACTGTCTTCCGGACTTGGGCGCTGGCGGTTCCTGCCGGGCGGCTGCGCAGGTGTTACTCGCGTGGCGGGAGGTCAGAACTCGGCTGTAAACTCGCTAGCTCATTACGGCCTATACACCACCATTACATTTCCTCGCCTGCCGAACCATCCAAACAAACTGAATTAATGGCCAAACTGCGCAAGCGCCACAGCTCCCCTCCTCCTCATGCAGGGGCACATGCGCTGTATGGCTCTGACCGGCTACGGAGTGAGGTTTGGGGTTCTAGAGTCAGGAACGTCGCCGCGGCAGTTTGATCCAATGTTCCAGGGAAGTGAGAGCTAGGTAGTTAGCGCTTGATGTTCTCACTGACAGTGTTATGTCTCTCAACTGTCCCTGATTTCGCCTCAAAATTTTCCTCTGTCCCTCGTAAAATTTCCGTTTTTGTGACTGAACAGTGGGGATTGTAAGCATAAAATAATGTTAAACGTTAAAGTTACAGGCTAGTTCTTCATCAGAAAATGCTTCTTACACTAATTCCCTTATTCCAAACAGCTTTCTGAGTGAGTATTACCAATTTTTAAGATGTGTCCCTGATTTTTTTAAGCCTTGTCCCTGATTTATGAGGTAAGTGGTTGAGAGGTATGGACAGTGTCTTAAATAATCTAAAGACGATCGGGCAAGCAATTGGGAATGCAACGAAAAAGTCTATAAATTTGCAAGGATGCATATTGCTCATGTTATATTTAAGCAATTTATCAGGCAAGAATTATTGGGTTGCGCTAGAGTTTATAACAGGTGGTTTGCGTATCTGCCGAGTGACCAAAAACACACCAGCCGTTGTAAATCCTAGCGTGACCCACATCCTTGCCGTGTTAAATTGCTATTATGCAATGTCCATTTATTTTGCATTTGAAAAAATATATATTTTTTATATGTTACCTTATTTTATTGTTGTTATTGCTCCGTGAGAAAAAAAATAGTACCTGTCTTCGCGTTCCCCGAAGCGAGAGTGTGTGCAGTTTCATTTTGCATGCAGCCCATGTGGGAGCCTGGGAAGGTTCAAAATTGCCAATGGCAGTGAGACAGCGAGCATATGTCGAGGTTTTCTGGGATGAATACAGTGATGTACAGGTACAAGTCTGTGTGGAACATGATGGGACCGTTTTTTTTTTTTTCTCGAATCAGGCCGGCTTTCCGTTATTGGTGGGGGCTGGACTCCTCGTTAGGACATTGTTACTGTCTGTTTTCTTTGTGCCACTCCTGAGTTCCCGGAGGTTGGAGCATAGGTGCCGGAACGGGGGGGGGCCACTAGGGCCATGGCCCTACCACTTTCATAAGTGGCCCTGTCACTTTTTGCTATCATGGTAATATATTTAATAGGGGAAAATTTACCCCTTACGTCCTTGGCCCTACCACTTTTTAAACCATTCCGGCACCACTGGGTTGGAGTGATTTTTGGGGGAGTTATTTGTGATGTGCTATGATGGTGATGACATTATGGTGCAGAGATCTTATAAACTGGGATGCTATTGTAAGACCCCCAGTCCCGGCAGGTAAGGTGGGCAGGGGCTTCCAGCTCTCGGGGGGTACTCGCGCATGGTCCATTGATGAAGCTGGACCGCAAGTATAGCTGTCACTGTGATTATTGTTGGTGGTTAGTTAGGAACCAGGTGTCTAGCTAGAAAAGTGCATGCCACCTGTTTTTATGCTCCTACAAAGAGAAAAGGCAGCTCTGTCCCTCCCACCCCTTCAAAAAGCAAGAAAGAGAAAGACTGCCTGCAGGCATGGGAGTCTCTGGCTACCTCTCCCCACAGCAGGAAGTAGGAAGGGAGGAGAAAGGCAGGGCTGGTGGGAGAGGGAGAGAGAGAAGAGAGCAGGGTGGAGGAACAGGAGAAAGAGAATCCCAGGCCCCCCAAAAGGAAGAACCAGAGGGTTGTTTTGGTGGTTTTGCCTGGCAAAGGCTCTGGGCTGCATCCTCTCCACCCCACCTCTCCCTTTCAAGCATAAGGAACATGAAGGAGCCAGACAGCCACGAGGCTGTGCAGGAGGTCCCCTGAGGTTGGTTGCTCAAAAGTACTGAGACAGACTGTTTGGCCTGAAGGTACTGCGACCTCCAGCTTGGGTTGTCTGGGAGGCTGCTGCATCAGGGACAGATCTTCCTGCCAGGGAAACTAAAAAGGTGCCGGGGTAGTTGAACTGCTGTGATCCCCCCCATTGCAAAAATCAGAGGAATCGTGGAGAGAACGACGAACAGGCTTGCCTGGTGAAAGCCATATACAAAGGCCTGCGGGCGAAGCTGGAAAGGCCAGGCAGGCGAAGAACTATGCCACCCATTTCGTGGGAAATGACATGCTGTGGACTACAGGGGTCATCGCCTTTTCCAGGCATCGTTAGTACCCGAGCTGCAGCTCGAGGGAGACCATTGTTTTCTTTGCCAGGAGGGAACCGTCCTCTACACCAGTTTCTTTGTTTTCTTGGAACTTGTGTGAGTGTGAAAGGGCCCCACGAATGTTTGGTAACCAGGAGGTTTTGGAGGAGTAGCCCCCACCTCCTTTGTATTAGTTTGTAGTAATAAACTGAATATTTATGGTTCATCTGTTTCACCTGCTGTGTGTGTAAAGCCATTGTGGGAGTGATTGTGGGTCTGGGGGATCATCATGGGCAGTCATTAGAGGAAGACCATTATTTATCCTGGGGCAATGTTCTAACCTGTTCTACCCACAGGAGGCAGTGCAGGGGCCCAGGTGGAGGCACCAGGCACCACAGAAACTACTGGTAAGGACTGGGGCCGGCCCTTGGGGAGGGTACTGCTGAGCACCTGGTCCCGCGGGGTGCAGCTCAGGTGAGTGGGATTACCGAGAAGTGTTACTATCTACAAGAATGCCCAGTCCCAGCCGCACACCCAGCGTTGCCTCAATCGAGTGGAATGGCAGGACAACCTGTGGTCTGAATTAGGTTGAGTGCTAGGGAAACATCCTTTAAGAAGACAATCTGAAGTTTGATGCCCAGCAGGCTTAAATTTATACCAGGAAAGTAGATACAGTCACAAGGGAAAGTTGGGGAATAACTCTTGTTTATAGATAATAGCTAACAATTACCACTCTATTCTCTATATATACATCAACCTAAGGTTACTCTACAGTATTCCTATCTATAACTCTTACAGTTGTCCACCTAGAGATCTGTGTATTCAGAGTATACCTTATCACTTTAGCATACCATGTGCTAAGCATACAATATGCAATCAGCAAACAATCTCACAGTCTCAAAAGTCCATAAGATGAAGGTTTCCGTCATCTTCATGCACAACTGAAGATTAGGGGTGAAGAGAAAGGAAACTCTTGCTTGGCGCCAAGCTCACCAGGAGACCTATGAGAGGTCGCAAAGAGGGAATGGAGTAATTGGTAAACAGACAATAGGCATTGGACAACCCACTTTCCAGGGTTGCCGGGACAGAGAGCATGAACAAACTAACTGGGGAAATGCTCTTTTCTTGGCACAAAAACAATAAACTGGGCTGCCAAGGTTGAAGAACCAAAATGTGGCAAGGGATCCACCTGTAGGATTGCCACAGAAGAAGAAATTTGCTGCTTTCCCCTCGGCACCAACCCTCGACCAAGGATGAAGAACAGCTGTGGGTTTTCCTGGCACCTACCTCGACTAGGGCTGCCAAACTAACACCGGACTTGAAGAATCCACTAGGAGGACTACCAAGGATGAAGAAGAACAACTGCTGAGCTGCTTTTAGCAATAGATCCGCTTGAAGGACTACCAAACTCGAGCTGCTACCCTGAGGATTGCAGTGGCGATGCAGGACAACACAAGCAAGAAGAGGTGAAAAGTGAAGATCAGGATTCCACACGGATAAGAACAAAATAAGAAACGGCAGCCAGGAACACACTTGGCTACAACAGACTCGTCTACCAGCGGGCGACTGGGAGGGACGGACGAGACACTTTCCAGTCGTCTTCCTTCCAAGCTGATCAGGAACCAGCGGCTGCGACTACTCAAAAGACGTCTTTTCAAGCAGTGACGAAGGACAAGAAGTTGCTGAAGTCTTCTGCTGGCTGAAGATTGCTATGGTGAAGAGCTGATGGAGTCTGAAGATTGACTCAGAACCTGATGCTGCACAATGGTACTCCTGTTAGTACGTTATACTGAAATATTTACTTTCAGGGGCAGTTTACCTGGAACAGGGGCAAATTGCAACAATCTGGGGCAGTTGTTCACTGTCAGGGACAACTTGCCTGGAACGGGGCAGATTGCAGCTATCTGGGGCAGTTGTTCACTGACGGGCAAATTGCAACAGTCCGGGGCAATTGTTCACTGTCTGGCAACTTGCCTGGAGCAGGGACAATTGTTCACTGTCAGTCAGGGGCAAATAACCACAATCCTAATATAATACATTACAGTTCAGTCTCGGTGCTTCATGCAATAACACAACAGTTGAGATGCTGGAGGAATAAACAGTTTGTAGAAACAGTACCATAGCTGATAATCACTTCGTAACAGGTTGTGTGCTTAAGCACCCCTTAGTTAAATCCTTTTCCTCGTGGGGTCTGTCTTCTTTAGGATCTGGCTACCCCTGAGCGATCTAATGTCCTTGCCCCAGCTATTCAGCCTGGTTCCGCTAATTACCCGTGCCCTGCTGCCCTATTCTCTGTGGGTTGGGATGCCCTACCTTTACTGGGCCTGGTGCCCTTCCTTTACTGGGGCCTGATGCCTTTACATTACTGTGGGCCTAGTGCTCTTCTTTACTGGGCCTAGCTGCCCTTTTTATTACAATGGGCCTGGTGCTTTTACTACTGTGGGCCTGGTGCCCTTCCTTTACTACTGTGGGCCTGGTGCCCTTCCTTTACTTGGGCCTAGCTGCCCTTTACTACTATGGGCTGGTGCTCTTCCTTTACTGAGGCCTGGTGCCCTTTACTACGATGGGCCTGGTGCCCTTCCTTTACTTGGGCCTTGCTGCCCTTTACTACTATGGGCCTGGTGCCCACTTTACCTCGGGCCTGGTAGCCCTTCCTTTACTTGGGCCTAGCTGCTCTTTTTACTTCGGGTCTGGTAGCCCTAATTTATATTATGGGCCTGGTAGCCCTCCCAATATCACGGGCCTTGTGCCGTCTCTTAAACTGGGCCTGGTGCCCTCCCTAAACCCAGGCCTGGCAGTCCATCTTTAAATCACGGGCCTGAGTTGCTCCTTTCATTTATTGTAGCGGGCCCCTTTAATTTATCGGGCTCACAGAGAGCCTGCTGTCACTCTGGCCTTAAGTTGCTGCCTTAGTCCCACCCTCATGAATATTCATAGGCCTTTGTATGCCCTTGCTTACTAGCCCCTCCCCATGGGTGTCGCCTCCCGCCCACTCTTAAATATTAATTCAGGGTCCTTCTGACCTGCCTGCCCTGCAGTACTCTGCCATTTTCACCAAGCGCCTACAGCGCTTACAATTTTAAATTAAAAAATCTTCTTTCTTTGGCGTTGTCTGGCCAGCACACTCTCGTGCTTCCATCTGACTCACCGCCTTGGCGGGTTGAAGATAGCTGCAGTCGGGAGGCGTTCTGGCAGAGGGAGGAAGCACACAGGCAGCAGAGAGGACGACGGGGCCTTTGCCAACTGACAGCAATGCGGTCGCGATGCAGCTCTTCTGTGCTGCCGACGGGGGACTGGATTTAACTTTTAAAATACTGAGGGCCAAAAACAAATAAACGACGGGGCTCACGTGCCCAAACCGAGGCAAACGGATGATTTCTATATTTTCGGTTCCCCGATGGCACCGCGGATCCAACCAGAGCTTCACAGGGTCTTCACCAGCTGGAGACCAGAGCAGGCACACTACCAAACCCTCAGGGAAACTGCTTCAACCACCAGGTAAGCCCTCAACAGGTTTCCCCTTAGTTTGTGGTGTCCTCTCTTCTCCACAGCCTTGCAGGAACTACAAGAAAACTGTTAAACCTTTTGAAACTAAGCTTCTGGTTCTAGAATGCTTTGGACTGGAATGCTGTGCATGAGCAGCTCAGCACAGCATTCCATCCAAGCCATTGTTGCATGTGCTGCATTAAAGTCTGCTTTTGACCATATTTACAGCACAAGGTACTTTCTATTATTTACAGCATTTATTTCTTTTATTAGGAGAGAAATCTTTACTTAAGAGGGGCCCCTTTTATTGTACCCTGCAGCCCACTCCTACAGCAGGCACCCTGGGCACCTGTTACCCCAGGCTTAATTTCTGTACTGTGGTGCCCCAACTTTGGGGCATTACAGATTCGGGCCCGCCTAAAAATACATGTCCCCATGTATTCCCTTGAAACATTGTATATAATGCTTCTTAAACATTGTTTATATAGATTTGTTAGAATATCTCTTACCACTTTAACATTTCACTTACGTTTCTATATACTTTAAATAAAACATTCTTAAGCTTCTATAACTTTCAGAAAACTTTCTTATTCACTTAACTAAGTGACCGGGTCAAGGGGAATCACTTTGAACAGAACTATCCCTGGAAGGAAGGTACTGTTTAAGGAGCTTCTAAAATGTGTCTCCTAGGAGGTGCACCAAAATTACATCTCTGGGATCTACGTGGCTGAAAAGCTACTGGTCTTACTGGACTAACTGCTGGTTTGGGTAAATCAGGAGGTTCTGGCATTGCTATTGGTTCTGCCAAAGGGCAACTATGTGAACGTACATGCGAACATCTAACCCAAGGATCTATACACCATTTTGTCGGTAGATCTATCTTTTTTTCTTGGTGGGTAGGGTTCTCCTGCCTCTCCTCTGATGTAGCTTTTCTTGTATTATCGATTAGAGAGCACTGTCTCTGAAGGTACAAGGTTTAAGAAGATTTCTATGCACCATCTTTGTGCCACTACCAGTCTCTTTTTCAATCTTGTACATGGGTAGGTCAGGGTAGGGGATTTCGACAATAAGGAAAGGTTCTGGTTTCCGTCTGTAGCTAATTTGTGGCATTTCTGAGTCCTTTTGAGCAATACCTGTTCTCCAATCTGCAATGGGGTCGCATTGATTTTAGCATCATAGTTTACATTTGTGTAAGTTGTACTTGTTCCATGCGTTGACTTAGAACTTGCCCGGCTTCTTGTAATCTCTTGCTATGCTCTTTTACCCAGTTGGTAACAGGTGGTTCATTTGGTTGAACTTTGAGTACCAGATCCATACAAAGTCTTCCATGGTGACCAAACATTAAATAGTGCGATGCGTATCCAGTAGAACAGTGGATTGGGTTGTTATACGCTAGTTCAGGGAGTAAAGCTGGCCAATATGGACATTTATATTCCAGAAGAGCCCTTAACATTCCTAGTAGTGTTTGATTTGTTCGCTCACGCAGTTCATTGCATTGAGGGTGCTGTGCAGTGGTTTTTATTTTCTTACTGCCATATAGGGTGCAAAGTTCTCTGAAGAGCTGCAATTCAAATGCGGTTCCTTGATCAGTCAATATCTTGGTTGGATACCCAAAAGGACGGACAAAAATTTTACTAATATGTCGGCTATGGTTCTGGCAGACCAATCTTTTACAGCACTGACGACCATAAACTTAGAATAGTGATCTACCATGGTTAAGACGTATGTCTGTCCCTTGGCACTTGGTTCTAGTTTGAGGTGATCCAAAGCAACTAACTCAAGAGGTGCCTTACTAATTATGGGATGCAGAGGAGCTCACTGGTTGCTTCTGTTGGGGCATTTCAGACTACAGGTTGGGCATTTTTCACAGCATTTAATAATATCACTTCTCATTCTAATCCAATAAAATCTTTTTCTGATCACGGCCTCTGTTTTCTTATTGCGAAATGTCCAGAATGGTTGTGTGGTATGCTTCAAGCACCACTGATGCACTTTTCTTTGGAACAATGGTCTGTGAGATCTCACAGTGAGTGTTGTGGTCTCGGGTCTGACAGATAAGCTTGAAGTCTTTTATGATTAACTGAGTCCTTTGTCTCCATAACTTTATGGCTTCCGGATCCATTTTCTTTTGCTTTTGAGGGGGTATCCTTAGTCTTGTTGCAATATACGACTTGACTTGCTTAATTACTGGGTCTTGGTCTTGCAGTTGTACCCACATTTCGCCAACTGATCTGCACACTCTGGTTCTTGTTCTGGTTCTGCATCTTCTCTTGCATTGATGTAACAACAGGCCCGAACAGTTTCTGATGGTACCTGAAGAAAAGGTGGCATCTCTGTATTCTCTAGCTGTGTCTTATTCATCACATTTTCTGTTGGATTTGGCATTCAGGATAGTGCATCTGCATTTGTATTAGATCTGCTTGAACGATATTTTAGGGAAAACTGGTAATTGGCTAGTCTGGCAGCCCATCGCTGCTCTAGAGCTTCTAATCTTGCTGTGTTCAAATGTGCCAGTGTGTTATCAGTAAACGGAGTGACTGCTAGATAGTGCTTAAACTTTTCTGTCACTGCCCAAACCAAGGCTAGAAATCCCAGCTTAAATGAACTGTACCGAGCATCATTTCGCTCTGACCCTCTTAATCCATGGCTTGCATATGCTATGACTCACTCGATGACCTCTTGCTCTTGCGCTAACACTGTGCCTAACCCTTTGTACTTGTGTCTGTATACAACCGGAAGGGTTTGGAATAATCAGGATATACCAATACAGGTGCTCGTGTAAGAATTCGTTTTAGTTGATCGAAAGCCTCTTGTTGCTCTTTGGCCCACTTGACTGGTTGCCTTTTGGGTGCTTGTCCCGCCTTGGTTCCTCTGAGGAGCTTGTTTGGGGTAATGCTATTTTAGAAAAGTCCCTTACAAATCTCCGGTAATACCCAACAAAATCCAAAACTCTTCGGACGTCTTGTACTGTTGTTGGTACTGGCTGATCTTTTACTGCTGACAGTTTCTCTGGATCAGGTGACACTCCATTAGCAGACACAGTGTGACCAAGATCGTTCACCTGGGACTGTAAAAGATGGCATTTGGAAGGTTTTACTTTTAAGCCATATCGGATCAGATGGGTTAAGACCGCATCTACATGCTGTAGATGCTCTTGGTGGTTCTTAGAATAGACAATGATATCAAGGTACAGCAGCAAAAATGTGAAAATTTCAACTTCCTAAGCAACGTTCCACCAACCTCTGAAATGTTCTTGGGGCACTGCACAACCCAAAGGGCATATGGGTGAATTCGAATAACCCCATTGGCATAACAAAAGCATTTTTCTTCTGGTCTTCTTGGGCCATGGGCACTTGCCAATATCCGCTTGTGAGATCTAGGGTGGAGAAGATTGCAGCTGACTGTAAAGCAGTGAGAGAGTCTTCAATTCTCGGTAACGGGTATGCATCTTTATGTGTTGTGCTGTTCAGCTTTTGGTAATCAACACAAAACCAGATCTTTCTGTCCTTTTTTCTTGACTAAGCGATGGGCGGCCAAGGACTATGACTCTCTTTTATCACCTTGGCCTCCTTCATCTCACGAATCATTTCCTTTACTGGCTGGTACATGGCCGGGGGAATCAGTTGAAATCTCTCTCTGATGGGTGAATGTCATTCCACGTGAATGTGATGTTGCACTTCCTCCGCCAACCCAAAGTCAAGGGGATGCTGACTGAAAGCCTCAGAATTCTTTAATAAGACTTGGATCACATCTTGTTTCTGTTGCACCGTGGTTTAGGGATTATCCAGGTTAATCTCTTTTGTCCTTGTGGGTACGGAGTCACACAGGGTCTTTCCTTCCTCTCTGGGGTCTGGTGTTTTGGTCTTCTCCAGAACTTCGTCCTCCATTTCCACAGTATCTTGCAACAATACCGTATGCAACTGAGCCACCGGCTGGTTTCTGTGGAATAGTATGTTGTGATTTCCAGTGTTTATGACTCGCACAAGGACCCTTCCTTTGGTAACCGTAGCCACCAATATGGGACTCCTTTTCCGTCGGGCATGGTTCAACCAAGGTATCATAATCTTGGCCCTGAGGTCCTACTTTGGCCTTATACCATAGGGTAGTCTCGATACCTGACTTTAGAATGACAGGCCGGGCATTGGAAACTCTTAACTTTCCCAATTTCGCCAGAGCTACTCTCAAATCGTTGGTGACACTGGAGCAGGTGTAAGGTTTGTTGCAAAGCTCTCTTCTCCATACACGGAGACCTCTTCACTTGGGTTCGCAAAACCTGTACTAGGTCTTTTAGGCAGTGCTGAAGGAAATTCATCCGAGGATAAGGGGTGGTAAGCTATCGCTCTCTGCCTCGCTGATAATGATGCCTTGACCTTTCTGCACTTTCTTCCCCAGCTGGATACCTGCTTCTAAGTATCCTAAGTAAGGCACTTCAGCTCCGTTGCTGGCAATTAATGTTATCCATGACTTAGGCAACAGCTGAAGATCTTCCATCTTCCAGTACCTGTGAAAATACTGCCCTTACATGGTTGTGACTTGGGATCCGGTGTCTTAAGAGGGTAATTAATTCAGTTCCATCCACCAACACTGAAACAGCTGGGCTCCTCCCAATGAAATTCGATCGATTCGGTTCATTACTGAGTTTGGACCTGGTTCAGCACTCTTCGAGGATCGGTCCCCATCCCAAAAATTCCTGTTTAAAGCCACTCCAGGTTCTGGAGGCTGCTGACACTACCTCACAATATGACCACTGACTCCACATTTGTGGCATATAGGCCTGCCCTGACCGTCGGATTGTTCCGTGGGACGCCTTCCTTCTCCTCTCCTTCGATACTGGAGTTCGTCAAGCCGTCTTTCATCGCCCTGCATCTGGGCAGCTTCTGTTTCAGCCTTCTTTGAGCCCCATGACCTCCTGACACACTTCCGACATATATCTCATGTCAGGGTGCTTATTTGTTCCAGCAAATCCGAGCTCTGATGCAAGGAGTTAGCCATGGGATGGATCGGTGCCTGTGCCATTTGTCCGCAAAGGGTCTGGTGTCTGTTAGATGACCTGGGTGCTCACTGGTGGACTTCGACTGTACATCCACTCTCTGTCTACCCTTTCCTCACTTGCTGGCTGCCTGCACCACGGGCCTTCTCGTGCCGAATCTCTATTGGATACCCCGCCATGCTGCACTCCATAGGTGTCACCATCTGTGGATAGGTCACCACATCCTCTCCCGCTCAACTTGATCCCAGGACCTTTATGGCTTTCTCTTTGAAGTCGTGGAAACCTGCATCCGGGTCTTGAAGCTGCAACATTCTTAATTCTCATCTAAGTGCTTCACCGTATGCCCCTTCCACAAATTTCTCTTTTAGCACCCGATCTGGATCTGTGATCTCTTGAACATCCACCCTTTAATCACCCTCAGCAACTCCTGTAGGTTTAGCGATACTCCAAAAGGTCTCCTGAGGCCTTTGGTGCTCTAGAGAAAATTTTATTTTAGACCATACACAGTTCAAGTATCAAAATTTGTTGCAGCCTCTGCAAAATTTGGTCAGCTGTGGTCTTTGCACCTGCAGGCCATGATTGTACCTCTTTGTGAGCTGCCTTTAACTGACCGATCAGTATCTCCACCTTCTGTCTTTCGAGGCCTGATACAGTCGGAACATGGCTTGCATCTTGGATCTGAACTCCCTAAACTGCTCACCCATTTCCATCTTTTTCTCCTGTGAACTGGGGTAGCCATGGTATTCCAAAGTAATATGGCATTGTGAGGGGTGAGGGAGGTATATTTTCTCTGTCTTCCATCCTAATCCCTATATCCTCATTGCCAATAGCTGCGTTATCCCCACCAGACATTTCACTACCACACCTGGGTACTGATTGCATCGTTATCTCCAAAAGCTCCGGCTTTAGACTCCTTAAATTCTATCCTGCTGACTACGCCAACAATTTTTCTTTTTACTATGTGATGTGCTATGATGGTGATGACATCACAGTGCGGCGAGCTTATCAATTGGGATGCTATCCTACAAGAACGCCTGTCCCAGCTGCACATCCAGCATCACCTCAAGCAGGTGGAATGACGAGACAACCCTGTGGTCCGAATTAGGTTGGGTGCCAGGAAACACCCTTTAAGGAGAGGCAGGAGACAGTCTGAAGTTTGATACCCAGCGGTTTTATTACACCAGGAAAGTAGACACGGGTCCCAAGGGAAAGTCGGGAATAACTCTTACTTACAGATAATAGCTAACAATTATCACTCTATTTCTCTATATATACATCGACCTAAGGTCACTCTACAGTATTCCTATCTATAACATTTACAATTGCCCACCTAAAAATCTATGCATTCAGAGTATACCTTATCAGTTTATCATACCATGTGCTAAGCATACAATATACAATCAGTGAACCATCTCAGTCTCAAAAGTCCATAAGATGAAGGTTTCCGTCGTCTTCATGTACAACTGAAGATTAGGGGTGAAGAGAAGGGGGAACTCTTGCTTTGCGCTAAGCTCACCAAGAGACCTATGAGAGGGTTGCCGGAACACAAGAGTGTGAACAGACTAACTGGGGAAACGCTGTTTTCTTGGCACAAAAGCCCTCAAACTGGGCTGCCAAGGTTGAAGAACCAAAATGTGGCTAGGGATCCACCTGCAGGATTGCCAGAGGAGAAGAAATCTGCTACTTTCCCCTCGGCACCAATCCTCGACCAGGGTCGCCGAGAATGAAGAACTGCTACGGGTTTTCCTGGCACCTACCCTCGACTAGGGCTGCCAGACGAACACCGGACTTGGTGAAGAATCCACTAGGAGGACTACCAAGGATGAAGAAGAACTGCTGAGTTGCTTTTGGTGACAGATCCGCTTGAAGGACCACCAAACTCGAGCTGCTACCCTCAGGATTGCACTGGCAATGCAGGACGACACATGCAAGAAGAGGTGAAAAGTGAAGATCAGGATTCCACACAGATGAACAAAATAAGAAACAGCGGCAACGAATACATTTGGCTACAACAGACTCGTCTACCGGCTGGCATCTGGGAGGGACGGATGAGACACTTTCCAGTCGTCTTTCTTCCAAGCTGATCAGAAACCGCAGCTGCGACTACTTAAAGGACGCCTATTTTACTCACGGCAGACTTAAAGCGGGCAAGAGGTTGCTAAAGTCTTCTGCTGGCTGAAGATTGCTATGGTGAGCTGATGGAGGCTAAAGATTGAATCAGAACCTGATGCCGACAGTGGTACTTCTGTTAGCATGTTATACTGAAATATTTACTTTCAGGGCAATTTGCCTGGAGCAGGGGTAAATTGCAGCAATCTCGGGCAGTTGTTCACTGTCGGGGGCAACTTGCAACAATCTGGGGAAGTTGTTCACCAATAGCAATTCTGCACAGAGCAGGGGGCAACTGCAACAATCTGGGGCAATTGTTCACTGTCAGGGGCAATAACCACAATCCTGATATAATACAATTCAGTCTTGGTGCTTCATGCAATAACACACAGTTTTGATACTGGAAGAATAAACAGTTTGTAGAAACAGTTCAATAACTGATAATCACTTTGTAGCAGGTTGTGTGCTTAAGCACCCCTTAGTTGATCCCTTTTCCTCATGGGGTCTATCTTCTTTAGGATCTGGCTACCCCTGAGCACTCTAATGTACTTGCCCCAGTTATTCAGCGTGGTTCCACTAATTACCCGTACCCCTGCTGCCCTATTCCCCATTTGCTGGGATACCCTACCTTTACTGGGCCTGGTGCCTTCCTTTACTGGGGAGCCTGGCGTCCTTTGCTACTGTGGGCCTGGTGCCCTTCCTTCCTAGCCTAGCTGTCCTTTACTACGATGGGCCTGGTGCCCTTCCTTTACTGGGGCCTAGTGCCCTTTACTAGTGTGGGCCTGGTGCCCTTCCTTTTACTTGGGCATAGCTGCCCTTTACTACTATGGGCCTGGTGCCCTTCCTTTACTGGGGTCTGGTGCCCTTTACTATGATGGGCCTAGTAGCCCTTCCTTTACTTGGGCCTAGCTGCCCTTTCTACCTCGGGCCTGCTAGCCCTAATTTATATTATGGGCCTGGTAGCCCTCCCAATATCATGGGCCTGGTGCCCTCTCTAATCCTGGGCCTGGCAGCCCATCTTTAAATCACGGGCCTGAGTTGCCCCTTTAATTTATTGTAGCTGGGCACCTTTAATTTATCTGGCTCACAGAGATCCTGCTGTCACTCTGCGTCTTACGTTGCTGCCTTAGTCCCGCCCTCATGAATATTCATGACTTTTGTATGTCACCTTACTAGCCCCTCCCATGAGCATCTTTCTCCATGCCTCACAAGTATTAATTCAGGTTCCTCTGACCCACCTGCCCTGCAGCACTCGGCTGTTTTCCCCAGCACCTATGGTGCTTGCAATTTAGATAAAAAAAAAAAAAACTGCTTTCTTTAATGTTGGACAGCCAGCACACTTCTGTGGTGCCTTCTGACTCACCGCCTTGGCCGAGTTGAAGATAGCTGCATTCGGGGCATTCTTGCAGAGGGAGGAGTACTCAGGGAGGATGACAGGGGCCTCGGACAGCCGATAGCAATGTGGTTGCGGTGCGGCTCTTCTCTGCTGCCGATGGGGGACCGGATTTAACTTTTAAAATACTGCAGTCCAAAAACAACCGATGGGGGCCTACAAGCCCAAACCGAGGCAAACGGATGATTTCTATTTCGCGCACCACCCATGGACTGAACTGAGCTTCACAGGGTCTTCACCAGGCTGGAGACCAGAGCAGGCACACCACTGAACCCTCAGGAAACTGCTTCAACTACCAGGTAAGCTCTCAACAGGTTCCCCCTTAGTTTGTGGTGCCCTCTCTCCTCCACAGCCTGGCAGGAACTACAAGAAAACTGTTAAAACTTTTGAAACTAAGCTTCTGGTTCTAGAATGGTTTGGACTGGAATGCTGTGCATGAGCAGCTCAGCACAGCATTCCATCCAAGCCATTGTTGCATGTGCTGCATTAAAGTCTGCTTTTGGACCATATTTACAGTGCACAAGGCATTTTCTCCATTATTTACAGCATTTTTCCTTTATTGGGAGGGAAAGCTTTACTTAAGAGGGGCCCCCTTTATTGTACTCTGCAGCCCACTCCTACAGCAGGCATCCTGGGCACCTATTACCCCAAGGCTTAATTTCTATACTGTGGTGCCCCAACTTTGGGGCATTACACAGTGGTGCAACTTAGTGTGGAACTAGCATCTCTTCTCGTTGGTACTGTGGAGGATTTACAATGGGCACGAGGTGCCAGTTGACCAGCCTGCCATTTTTGAACTCCATTGTAGAATAAAAGATTAATACCGAAGTGTGTGTCGTGCTGGGATAATGTCATGTCTTGGGTGATTAGGCACGAGGCTGCAGGCCGAGTGTGACTAATCATCCCAGAAGTGACTTTATCCCAGCACCACACACCTCTGTAGTGGCATTATTCCTATAGAATGGTTCCTTTGTAATAATAAAAAGATTAAAAAGTGTTTTTTTTTTTCAATCATGTTTTAACTGGGTAGGTATAGTAAGTATAAAAAAAAAAATAGTGCTGTTGTATTGTTTTTCCAGGTGGGTAGAACAGCTGTTTTTTTTTTTTGTTTGGAACAGTCACCTTATTGATAGCCCCCACACCCACACACACACACACATTCTCTTTGGTAAGCTATGTACTGCATTTCAATTTAATTGACCTAGTGTCACTGCCTACCCTGGGACTAGGTGATGATGTGTGCATCTTTCTTATTTTCTGTAATGTGAAACGGCGATGTCCTCAAACTTCGTCTGTGACTAAAAGCACTCTTGTGGGAAACTTCCTGTGTTCCGTTACACTCTGCAAGTTTGCCTGTATCGGAACAATTCTGTACATAAGCTGATATCACCTTTTATTGAAGTAGGCAGATTTTACTTACATTATTGCTAAGAGCTGCTTCATGCAGTTTTCTGGAGAAATGAATGACTGCTGAGGAACGAGCACGAGCTGCAGGCAGAAACAGTGAAGCTTCATAGCGCCATTTCTATTTATCAAACTTAGCACTGGCAGTACATTTTGCTACTTGATCAGTTTTGAATTAAAAGGTAGCAGTTCCAACAGGAGGTTATAGCAGCTAAGGGGTTAGTGAAGCTAGTTGGCTGATGACATCTGGAGCCTGTCTCGATGATGACTTTATTAAATGTCACTCCTTTTATTTAAAAATGTGCAAGTAGTTGAATGAATGTGTTTTACTGTCAGGTGTGATACATTACTTCACTTGTTTTGTGGTGTGGGGGTTCATTTGTGAATGTGAGAGGGTGGGATTTACAGTATGTTACAAAAAAACATTGAAGTCCTGGCAAACTGCACAGCAGTCATGCCAAGTGTGGGCAACTTGGGCATGGTAAGTGCAGTGATCTTTTTTTACTTTGATGCAGTCTTGTTTGTGTTGGGACTAGTTCCATGATATGCTGGGATAACATCACGGGTCCAGCCCTAGACAGACCAATCAAAGGCCAGGATTCTTCGTGCCATTGTATAATTAACAATAATGCACAACAGGGTGTGGTATATCATGGGATATCGTCATGCCTCGGGTGGTTGGGCATAAGGCCGCGGGCAGTGCATCCACAACCAGAGAGTGACAATATCCTGATATCCCACCTAGTCTGATATTATTGAACTGGGGTCTAAGTTCTTTGCAGTAAGAAAAAATTTTTTTTAAAATGCATGTTTTCGGATGTTGGAAGAGTATCTTTTAACAAAATAATTCTGGAATTCTTGGCAGCAGGTGGCACTGTTGTAAATGGTCTGGATAACCTTTGTCAGGCTGCCAGCACTGCTGTGTTTGACAGTTTACTGTCGACTTACTGTTGGTTCTTGGTAGTTAGTTGTTTTTGGCACAGTGTTTTTTTTTTTTTTTTTTTTGTAGAACAAATTCAGCGTGGTTGCCAGTGCTTTTAGTATGGTGTCTGTGTTTTTTGGGGGCACTTGAGCATCGGGATTGATATGTGGCATGAGGAAGCAGGACAACATCTGCGTGTGAGTACCGCTTGAGTATCAGTATTTAGCTTGGTTGTGGTAGTAGAGGAAGTAAGTACTGTAATTTTTTTAAACGCTACTGCGTTCGGTAAACAGGCCGCTAAGCGTGCCCTTCTGAAAGGAGCGAGTGAGAGAGAGAGGAGATAGTAAACTCTCACACAGTAGCACTTTGTTGAAAGGAAGCTGTGTTTTAAAAGTGGGTTGACTTATGGCACTAAATTTTGGCAGCAGGGAAAGGAAGAGATGGCAAGTAGAATTTATTTTTTTTTTAATTTTTTGAAGGCCCGCTCGATCATTGTTTCTGGCAGCAGCTTGCATTGTGCTGCTTTCTCTCATGGGCACAGTTGTAAGGAAAACTGCTCTGAGAGCAAGGAGACTGGTGGCCAGAGCTTTTTTGAAGCCGTGATGATGTAGCCCAATATCATCACAGCTTCAAAGAGCTCTTGGCCAATCAGTTTGCTGCATTTACAATCCCTAGTTCATAATCGCTATTATACAATGGGGTAAATTGAAAGCACTAAATTCTGCATTCTCATTGACTGGCTGACACCTTTTTAGTGTTGTAAATCCTCCAGTGTACCCACTGGAAAAGGTGCCAGCCAATCTCTTTACCAAGATCAGCACAACCCCCAAAAATCCAAACATATACCTGCCATTTTGATTCCCCACTAAAGTGCTTCACAACTCCGGTCCGTAACTCAAGTACAAAGCACTGCAACTTAAACTATACTGCTCTCCTGAAACAACTGAGAGAAAAAAACACAACAGCACCTTGTACTTAGGCTAAATCAGTTTCTGGCCGGGACAGTCATCCTTGCCGCCTGTGTCTGTATTGCCAACTTCCCAGACACGTTTCTCCTTGTAGCCTCAGTCCCTTCTAATTACCCCAAACACCACGTTCCCTACAGCTGACAAGCTGCAGCTTTGTAGTAAGCGCCTGTGTCCGAAGCCTGCCTTCTAAGCAGTCCCGTCATCTGTCGTCCGATACTGCTCACCACTCCACATTTAAAATTTGTAGCTAGCCACACATCTCTGCACTTTACAGTCTTTTTCTGCTCTGGTTCCACTGGCACTTACTACCCGACTCTCTCACTGAGTGTGTTCCCGCTCTCCTTCTCACGAGTGCCCATATCAGTGAACTATTTTTCCCCCATGCAATAATAAAAATCTTGAAAAAAAAATTTCAAAAAAAAACCTTTTTTCCAAAAACAGAACGGGAACATTGTATAATAGCAATTTATCTCTCCAGGGTCTGGTATACTGGAGGGTTTACCCGCGACTGGTGTGGTTCAGTCACTTTCGGCTGCACCTCGTGGCCGAATCACACCAGCCGTGGTAAACCAGTATACCCACACTGTGGAGGATAAATTGCTAAATTATACAATGGGGTCCAAAATGCAGCACTCTGATTTGTTACTTGGCACCTCTTGCCCGTTGTAAATCCTCCACAGTACCAATGGGAAGAAGTACCAGCTAGCTTCATGTGATGCCCAGAGAGTATCACTCCGACCCCTCCCACATCAAAAGTACTCGCCGCTTTCTTCAATCTCACCCACGAAAATAAACTTGTGCAGCACTACGTTTTTTTTTTTTTGTTTTTTTTTTATTTAGTTATTTAACCAGGAGTAGCACACTAAGCTGAAAGCTTTTTACAGGAAGCGACCTGAGAGCACAGGAAAGTTAAGTGACTTGCTCAGGGTCACACAGTATACAAGTGGAAGCTGTGAGATTCAAACCCAGGTCTGGTCTGCTGGATGTCACCAGATTTGCAGCTCGTGGCCTTAAACCACTGTGCTATACTGCCTCCCAGTTGTTCAATCCTTACTAAACAACCACCAGAACACTAACACAAATAACAAAAACACCTGCACCTGCTAAAACCCACATCGAGCACAAACAAAACACTGCCGAACTGTGTGTGTGTGTGTGTGTGTCAGTATCTATATATTAGTGTGTGTGTGTCTCTGTATTTTCACCTAGTAGCGGTACTATTTTATATACAGAGGAAGGATATACTACAGAAAATTATTAAAAAATCAATTTAATGTGGAAAAAATCTGTTAATTACTAGCCATTGTATAATATGAGAATTTACCGCTGACCAAGGTGTGGGTCAATGCTCGATTTACAATGCCTGATGTGTTTTGGTCACTTGGCCTTTCGGCCTCATGACCAAACAACACACCAGGCATTGTAAATCGTAGAGTAACCCACACCCTGGTCATGGTAAATTGCTTAAATCTTGTTTCAGCTAAGTCTTTCTGCAGAACAACTACACCTAGTTTCAATGCTGTAATGTGGCATTCAAGTTGTGTGGGACTGGGTTCCTTTTGTTGCTCTGGAGGAGAAAATGGACCTGGGGACACAATAGGCAAGAGCTGAAGCGTTGATAACCAGTGTGTGGAGGGACTTGCTAAAATCTGGTCTGCCAGATTGCACGTAAAATGGTAAATACCGGACTGGCTGGTCCCGGCACAGCTTGTGCGGTTCAGCTGTTCCATTTGATACTCTTCATAGTAGAATGGGTATGGGAGCCCTGTATCATCCATGTAAAGTGGTACATGTTTGCACAGAAATTAAAATACTTTCTTTCTTTCTTTATTTTTTTCACCCTGCATGATAGACCTAGAGTCCTTTCTGTTCCTGTATTACCGGTACTATGTGAGCCAATCTATAATCCCTATGGAAATGAGAGTTGACTGAAAAAATGAATAAACTGCCTATCCCTTGCTGTCTGACAGTCTTCGTATATTATACAGCGGGCAAGAAAATACTGGTTCCTGATTGGCTGGCTGGCACGATTTACAACGTGTAAATCCTGCCATCACCTCATAGGAACACGTGCCAGCCAATCATGGCACCAGACTTCAAACCTGCCAGCCGCCATACTCAAAATAGAAAAATAAAAACTTCTCTCTCTTACTTTTCTACATTGTATAATCACAATATACCCTGAGTGGCTGTGGGTGATGGCAGGATTTATCCACGTCTTGTGTGATTTTCTCACTCAGCCAGCGGCCTTGTGAGCAAACCACCACACCTGGCAATAGTAAATCCTGCCATCACTCGCAGCCACTTGGAGTATATTGCTTAATTATACAGTGGGCATGAAAATACTGATTTCTAATTGGTTGGCTGGCTGGCACAATTTACAGTGTATAAATCATACTATCACCCCATGGGAAGAAGTGCCAGCCAGCCAATCCCCCACCTTTAAACATATCACTCCGATGCCAACTTCAAGCGAGCCAAGCTGCCGCATAGCCGTCCACTCCACTGTGAACCGTGAAACCACAAAGTGCAATACTCACAATAAAAACCTCACACAATAGGCACAAAATGCAAATCGGGACCAAAACAAAATATTTCACTTAGAAAAGAATAAGACTTGTAGTGTCACTTACTGAGGTTTCACCACCTAATACCTTTTGATGCTTTAATCAGCTACCTCATTCAGCTCTGAGGAAAGCCTTGCAGGCGTCAGAAACGTCAGCAAGTTTTCATGGACTCTCCATGTGTGCAACCTGTCATGCTGCAAGATGGAGCCATAGCGATGGATGGAATAGCAGCACCAAGTAAAACAAAACCAAAGTTATCCAATTAAGTAAAGGTCTGCCACACTGCAGCAAGAAACATGGAGTAGGCAAATGAGCGAAAATCTGAGCTTGTTTCATGAGAGTTCATCAAAGGCAAAATGGAAAGCCAAAACAGAAGAGCGTGACAAAGTAAGACTGTTCCATAGGCTGTTTTTTGCTGTGAAAAACACCTATCAGTTAATGTTGCACTGTATTTTTTTTTTTGCTTGAATTAGTAAACTAAAACAATACCACAACAGTTACAGTGTGTGTGTTGCTCAAAGAAGAGTGCTACCAATGTTTGTATTTTCCTTTTTAGGGGAGGAAAACATTGCCAAGTGATAGCATATTTCACTTCTCTCTCTCCGTAACTACTTAACCTGGCTCAGCTCTAAACCTTTTTTTTTAATGTCTGAACTGGTCCGTTACCCCGGTTTTTCCCTGAGCGATGGAGCAACAGCAGTCCGTGCATGTCTCCTAGTATGTTCGTTTAGATCAATCAGTCAAAATCTTTATTTAACCAGGCAAACACCATTCGGCAGTGCTCATTTACGAGATGGACCTGGACAGAATACATAGTCATTATACATTCACAGTGTTTACAAAGAATCCATAGAACAGAATGGAACATGTAGTAAATACAATGTACAAGGAGAATAACAGTATCAAAACATAGAAGAAAACAGTATACAAAATATATGGGAGTTTCCATCAGCAAAGTCGATATTTACAAGAAAGAAATATAAAGATATATATTAAGAGATGGAGAAATTCTGTACTAGAGAAAGTGGTTTTAATCAAAATATAAGACTTGTGCTAACACCCCTCGGTTGAAAAGTGGCACCGTGAGACTGTGCATGCAGCTATGCATATCCTCTGACTTATGCAATAGTGCATGCCTGTTATCTGGGTTTGACTTTTCGACAGTGAGTTTTACAACTTTTAACCCTCCTTTTTCAATAAAAACAAGTTTCAGCCTGCCCTGTGGCACTGAGGATTGAGGCACTGGACGCCACACCTTGTGCCATGCCGTGACCCAGGGTTGGGAGCGAGCTCGGGCCACCAGGGATTGGCCGTTGGGGAGGGCGAGGAGCAAGGATTGAGCAGCTGCTAGGCAGCTCTCTTCTCCAATGAGGGACATGAGGTTTCCCTGACTCTTGGGTGCCACCCAGTGGAGGCTAGGTGGCAGGGCCAGGCCAGGGGGAACCTAGGCACTAGGCCAGGAGGGCGGATGGGACCGCCACTGGAGCCGTGGGCATATGCACGCCTTTAGGCATATGTGCGACCGCATTCCAAGATCCAGGGAATTACTTGGAGAAAAATACAAATACCATGTCTCCCCCACTGCTGTAAGGCAGGAGGGGTAATGGAGCACCAGGCTAAGTATAAAAAAAGAAAAAAAAAAAAAGTTTCCATAGTTCAGAATTCCTCCAACTTTTAAAATATATCTTGAACTAAACAGGCATGGTGAAGGGGTGTACATTTGCCGTCTCTACCTTCAGGGACACATGGAACCTCCACTAGTGTGCAGTTTTCAGCGTGGGGCAGATAAGGGCACAGAAGGACGGGTTGCCATTCTCCACTCACAGGCACACAGAAATGAATAACATGACTGGGACATGTAGGAGAAAAATGTCTCATTCCCTTAACAAGTCCATAGAAATAAGGAAGCTAGGGCACAGTCTCCCTAGCAACAAGGGCATAACAGACCAATAAAATCAATACAAATAATAAAAAATGAAAAATATAATTATTTTTTTTCCACCACAAACAAGGGGAGCATTGTGTAATCACAATATGTCTCTCAAGGGTGTGGGTGATGTGAGCATTTACCCATGCCTGGTGTGGGTAAATCCTGGCATCACCCACACCCTCTTGCAGTATATTGCTTAAATGATCTGGGAAGCGATTTGAGAAAACCCTAGTTTACTGTGTGTGGATTATTAGAGGTGAATTATCTTTTCAGTAATTTGTGCTTAGGTTCGTACAGACTTTCTAGTCAATTATCCAAGTAAACAGTCCACTGAATTTCATAAAAGGGACATATAATACTTATATGACACAGATCATCTATCATATGTCCACAATTGCAGAATGCTGAAAATACCAAGCAAACATTCAACTGAATTTCATAAAAGGGACATATAATACTTGTGTGATACAGATTATTTGTCATATTATGGCCACAGTTGCAGAATGCTAAAAATACCAAGTAAACATTCCACTGAATTTCATAAATGGGCATATAATACTTATATGATACAGATTATCATATTATGGTCAAAATTACAGAATGCTAAAAATACCAAGTAAACATTTCACTGAATTTCATAAAAGGGCATATAATATTTATATGATACAAATTGTCATATTATGGCCACAATTGCAGAATGCTAAAAATAAATATTTTATTTTGTTAATATCATATTTTACTGAAATTACATTTATATACTTCGAATCTAAATATTGTTATAATTATTCTGTCTGAAGTGTTATGTAAAATTTTCAAATACGATTCAGGTTTTACATCTTTTTTTTATTTGATGCAAGCCATTTGTGAGCTTTCTGTGTTCTTATTTTTGATCATTCTTGTTGCTTGTAGATGTCATCAGTTCTGTGTTCTATTTCTGCAATACTGTAACTGAGCAGCTCCAATTTAAGGAAGAAGAATAAATAAGCTAGACCCAAATTGTTTAGCTGGTTATTGATGAAATCCGGGGTAGAATGTAACCTTTCTTTTATTACTAATCATTTCCTGTCATGCCAAATTGACCCAACAGATATATGGGGATTCTAAAACTTTAAACAAGTATTTTAATACGTGTAATTGCCAAACTCCAAGCTATGCCAAGACTACAAAAATGGGGGTTGATTTTGGCAAGCCCAGCATATTCCTATATATTCTATTGAGAGATTTATCAAATGCTTTCCCTACCCCGTATCCCTGAATTTTGCACCAGTAAAGCATATGTGCTTCAGGTTTGGCCATTATAATGCTTATCATTTTCTACAGATTCATTCCTCCATATTTGTAATAGAAACTTCAGACTGCTACTATTTTCTTCTCTAAATCTTGAGTGAGCCAATCAAAATGTATTTTCATTGAGTTATTATTAAGTACTTAATTACTAAATAGTTATAATATGTTACTATTTATAACTTTTGCTGTCCTTTCCAAAATGAGGGGGAGTATCTTTTTTGTTGGGAAAAAAAATACTAGGTTTGTTTTTGTGTTTATTAATTTCCAGTTTCTTTACGTAATTTCCAAATGTTAATTTCCTTTTTAGTGCCATTTGGGAGGCAGAAAGCAACACCATATCATAATCATGCTGTAACCAGTGTTCCCATATATTTTATATTTAAGTATACTTTATTGAACTTTTGGACAAGGACAACAGAACATACACTGTTTTAGTTTTGGACTGTGAAAGCCTGGATTGTTCAGAGATTTGAGCAAGGAATTGGCATGCATATTAAATAGTGTTGGAGGAAGGAGGCAACCCTGCTTACTTCTCTTTTGATCTCAGTTTTTTTTTAATAGGTCACCATTAACAAACTTGGGCCCATGTCCCTGTGTGTACATTGCCTGTGAGATCCATGAGATGATTTAGTATGACAATATCCATTATTTTTTTCTTTAATATATTGCTATCAATTTTATCGAAAACTTTGCTGAAATCAACGAACACAGCATATCATGGCTGGTTTTGTGCCACTGTAATTATTTCATTGTTATCTAATCAATTCTGTAATTCACCCAAGATCACTGTACAGTGTGGTTTAACACTGAGATGGGAACAGAGACAAAACCATATGAGGGCAAGGGTCTTGGAGTTCAAGAGGGTGGATTTTAAAGAAATGGGAGACTGCCTCATGGAGGGGCATTGCCAGGGAGGGATAGAGGCACAGTGGGGAAAAATAAGGGCGGGCATAGTTAAGGCAGCCAACCTTTGTGTGAAGAAAGTGAGTAAAAGTATAAGAGGAAATGAGAGATTGTTATGGTTCTCTAGGGAAGTGGCCAAGGAGGTATAAGGAAATGCAGCGGGAGGAAGACAGGGAAGTATACCAAGTAAAACAGGGAAGGCAATGAGGCAAAGGTACATACAGAGAAGAGGACAGCCAAAGAGGTAGCTAAAGGGCATGAAGACTTCAGGTGCATTAGTGAGACATGGAAAGCAAGAGGAGGGAAGGGATAGTAGAGCAGCGGGGAAAGACTGCGCAGAAGATTAACAAGAAAAAGCTAGGATCCGAACAGGCACTTCTGCTCATTTTTCCCAAGAGGAGGGGGAGAGACCACCAAGGAGCAGCAGGAACAAAGTGGGGAGGTGTACCCAAGTCCATTTTCAGAGGAAAAAGGTCCTGAAGGGATTTGCAGCTCTGAAAATGGGCAAGGCTGTGGGACAGGATGGGATAAACCCAAGGGTACTAAAGGAACTCGGAGGTGCTAGGTGCCCCACTGATGGCCTCATGCAACAGCTCACTGGAAACAGGCATAGTTCCAGAGGGCTAGAGGAGAGCAGACTTGTTTCCTCTGCATAAGTTCAGCAAAGGGTAGGAGGCTAGCAACTATAGGTCAGTCAGTCTTGCATCAGCAGTGGGGAAATTAATAGGAACCCTTTTAAAGAAAAGTTTGGTAGAGTATCTTGAATCTAATGGGTTGCAAGATCAAAGGCAATATGGATTCATGGGGTGGGGTTGAGGTCATGCCAAACGAATCTGGGGATTTCTTTGACTGTATAACCCGGGAAATAGATAAGGGGAGGGCAGTGGATGGCCTATGTGGACTTTAGCAAGGCCTTCAACCCTGTTCTACACAGGAGACTGATAAAGAAATTGAGCAACTTTGGGGTGGAATCCAAAGTAGTAAAATGGGTAAGGAACTAGTTACCCCTTTGGAGCCTGGAGTAATTTTTCTGGACTGGCAGTTTGATGCACAGTAACCCTGGAGTCTTTAAAAAAAAAAAAAAAAAAAAGACTTGCAGTTTTCCTGGATTGTTGCTGTTGGTCTAAGGCGTGTAATCACGTGGTGTTCAGTTCTTCCCCTGATTAATATGATATATTACATATGTGTTGGTATCTATGGTAACATGGCATATTATAGTGAAATCTCTAATTATAAACTTAATATGGAGAAAACAGTAGTATACCCCCTTAATAATAGAACTCTTAAGCATGAGGTTACTGAATTAGGGTTATCTTGGAAATCTGATTTTATAAAATACTTGGGACTCACCATTACAAGGAGTCCAGGTCGGATTCAACAGTTGAACTTAGATTTCTTTGGTCCATACAATTGAATTAGACCTTAAAAGATGGGCAACGCTTCCACTTACTTTATGGGGGAGAATTAATTTAATTAAAATGAATGTTTTTCCTCGATTGTTTTATCCTCTGAACATGTTAAATATTTGGCTTCCACTTTCGTGGTTTAAGAAAATCCATGGGATAATTGCTAAATTTATTTGGAATTTTAAAAAAGCCAGAATGGCCTATCACAAATTAACAGCCCCTAAAGTAATGGGTGGGTTGAGATTACCTCATATCGGGCTATACTTTTGGGCCAGTCACGTAAATAAATATCTTAGATGGGTACAACCCTCAGTCACATCAGACCCAAATAATTATGTACCTCTATGGTTACAGATTGAATTGTCCTGTATCAAGAAACAAGGCCTTTCACCAAAGGCCCTATTATACTTTAATCCTAAATCTCTAACCGTAATACTTAGAAAGTCTCCGGTAGGTATATCAGTTAAAGCTCACTCGCAGCTATGCATATATACCCATACTAGGGACCTGTCTCAACCCATAAGAGGTAATCCCCTCTTCCTAATTGAAAGTAAGCCTCTCAATACTAATTGGCTTTCTCAACTGGGCAAGTGCCTGTTATCCGATGTTATCACACCAGATGGACAATTACTCACTTCAGTAGAAATTTTGGATAAATATCAACTTCCACAAACAGATATCTTTAAAGTATTTCAACTTCGGCATCTTCTAATAAAGGCGCTGGGCCCAGAACCGATAGCCGTTTCAAAGATGGATTTCCAAACAGTTTTAGGCCCATTAGTTGGCCTGCCACATGCGGTTTCTAAGCTATACGGCGCGTTATTCAACTGGGCCTACTCCCAAAACCTCGCACCTACCTCATTTTGGGCCTCATTATTTCCCGACGGATCCTTAAACTGGTCAGTACTGTGGCATAGCTGTCACAAATACATTCTTCAAGATTGGCTCAGGTTGATGCAATTTAAATTATTAGATAATATCTACTATTCCGCCCAGAAGCTGGCAAGGTTGGGCTTAGTGTCGTCCTCTGTATGTATCAGATGTCAGCAAGGAGAAGGGGACCTTCTCCATATTTTTTTGAAAATGCCCTAAGGTAGTTCCACTCTGGACTGCCATTAAAATGAAGGTTGACCCTTTACTGGGACTGGAGGACCTCTTCACTCCAGAGATATGTTTGCTCGGGGATGTTGCACATATTCCAGTGAGAAACAGAAAATATAAGTTTAATTGTGGCATCCCTTAAGAAAGTGGTCCTCAAGCATTGGAAAGATTCCACCGAAATTTCTTACACAGAATGGTTACAGGAACTGCTTGCCAATCTCAGAATAGAAAGAACTATAGCTGTTCTTCATAATAAGTTACCAAGGTTTAATAAAATATGGGGCCCCTACAAGCGTTATACTCCTTGTAGGGCTAGGGTTTGTTCCTCCTGGGTAAATAAGGTATTAATGACAGGTGGCCACCCGTAGTGCTGGGGGATAGGGGATGAGGGGAGTGGGGTGACATTTGGGATTAGTGGAGGGTAGACAGAGAATGGATCCTATTGTTAACTGAGATATGCTTGTATATATGTTTCTTTTACGTGGATGTATTCTCTGTAATATAAATGCCTAATAAAATTTGAATGAAAAAAATGATAACATGGCATGGTGGATGCTGGACTAGTGGAACATGGAATGCACAGATAGCTTACTACTATTCTGAAAAGTACTGGATGAAGTACTACTGCCACTAACTAAACTATTGAACGTATCCCTCAGTCTGGGGCATTTCCCTCAGAGATGGAAAGCTGTGGCAGCCACCCCAGTCCACAAAAATGGTGACAGAGAGCCGGCTCAGTGGTACTGAGGGTTGAGGCGCTGGATGCCACACCTTTGCTTCATGCCGGTGACCCGGGTTCAGGAACAAGTCCTGGCTGCTGGGGGTCAGTGGGGGAGGAGAGGGATTGAGCATCTGGAGGAGTGCTCTCCTTTTTCGAGGAGAGGGGGACTAGTCATCCCACTCACTGACTGTCCTCTGGTGGTGGCTGGAGGGCAGTATGGGTCGGGAGGCTTGATCCGATGTCCTTACATTGGAAAGGGGGGGCTAGGGGAAAAAGGAAAAATGAGCCTGGCAGGCTCGATGATGGTCCGCCACTCCTGGGAGCGGTCCCCGGATTCTGAATTGGGTCTCTGGGAGGAAAGAAAAGCCAACCTCCTCCTGGCCCTGCCGCTGGGGGTAATCCCCGGGGAAACTACCGGGGACTGCCTAGCATCAGAGCGGTGGGACCAGAGAGAAAGTCCCTCTATTCAGAGGGCCATAGCCACCTGCCAGGGCTCCGGTGGCTAAAGTGCTTATAGGGAAAACAAAATGGTGACAGAGTCCTCCACACCAATTACCACCTAATATCAATCTTACCTTCCCTCTCAAAGGCCTTAGAATGAATATTTTCTGACCAACTGATTGACTATCTGGAAAAGCATAAACTCCAGTGCCCCCAGCAGCATGGATTCCAAAAGGGGCACAGCACCACCACTGCCCTACTGGAGTACTCCAGCTTCCTACATGGGGCTCTAGACAGCCAGCTAGTGGGGGCAATATTCATCAACCTCACTAAAGCCTTCGATACTGTTAACCACAATATACTGCTCAATAAGCTCTACTCCATTGGCCTCTCATTTGAAGTTGTGGGATGGTTTAAAAGCTACCATAGTAACCGATCTCAACAGGTAAAAATAGATGACACCCTCTCCAACAGTCGGCAGGTTCTCACAGGGGTCTCACAAGGTTCGATCCTAGGCCCCTATTATTCAGCCTTTTTCTCAACCATCTTCCCCCAGTCTGCGCAGAACATATAATTCTATACACTGACGATGGCATCATTTTCTCTCAAAGTCGTGATCCGTGCTACTTAGAATCACACCTCCAAAACTGACTTCGACGCCGCTGAGGACTGGTTCTTTAGAAACAAGCTACTAATGAATTATAAAAAAAAAAAAGTCATGGTATTCGCAACCCCCCACAATAAACACAAGGACTATCAATTGACAATTCTAAATAGTGTGCAAACTCCCCTTGAACAAGTTTATACCTTCAAATATCTCAGGGTAACCCTTGACAGCTCCCTATCCTATGCCCAACACATCGACCATATTGTTAAGACGGTTAACTACAAAATTGGCCTCCTGTATAGGCACCTCCATAGCCTGACCCCAGAGGCCCTATCACACACTGTTGAAAGGTCCATCCTCTCAATTATTAACTATGGGTTGATGGTGTATGAGGCAGCCACCGACACTACCTTCAAACAAATAAGTGTAGCCATATATAAATCCTGCAGACTTGTATTTAGTGCCCACAGACTTACCCACACATGAGACCTCTACGGCCAAACCGATTGGCTTACCCTACAGGGCCGAGTAGTCCACCAGGTATGTCTCCTTGAGGGAAAAAAACATGCCTTGGCTTAACCTCACCTGCTTTACAGAACCTCTTAAACACATAGTCAGTCCCCACCAGATGAGAAGCATGTCTAGATAATCACTGCAAGTCCATTTCTTCCGGATGTCACAAGCGCTGCGGTCCTTTGCCTACCGTGCTCCATCCTGGCTTAATGAACTCCCTGCTGACATTGCCAATGAACCAAAGTTGGGGCTGTTTAATAGAGAACTCTGCTGACACCTGACCTCTGTAAGCAGCTGTGACTACTAATCTCCCACCTTATCCTGACCTTTTTACCCCAACCCCCTTACTCTGCACCTCTTTCACCCTAACCCATATCTTCCCTACCCTCCTCCTACTATGACTTCTGACAAAGTTCAATACATTGACTGCTTCATTTTTTGTTTGTCAATATGTATTCCACCTGTATGTTTAAATAGTACTCTGTAACAATGCACTTATAATGTTACGACATTGTTCCTTTCTAATTTATTTATTTATTGGAATCTCGGATTAACACCTTTGAGAACAAGCTCATTAAATAGGTTCTACGTCAGAGTCAAGACAAACAAATATGTTACAGGATACAGTAGGTAAACAATTCACAATTACAGTATTTTCAATATAGCAGAACAAATACGTGTGTGATCTTAGTGGCCAGAGTATACTGACTTAAAAACAATCATGGTTAAGTATAGGAAAGTACTAGTGGGGGGGAGGGTATATCAGCCCAGAGGGCTTCGTCCGAGGATAGGTGGAGAGAGGGGAAGGCAGGAGGCATGATAGAGTTGTGACCGCAATAAGAATGTCCAACCAGCCTGTGGGTGGTGTGTGTGTGTGGAGGAAGGGGGGTGGGGGTAGGGGTGAGCAGGGATAGGCGGAGGTTGGGAGTCAGAGGATAGGGGAAAGTGGGGCCAGGAAGAGTTGTAACCGCATACAAGAATGTCCAACCAGCCTGGGGGGGTGGAAGAGGAAAATGGGGGAAGGGATAGAGGGAGGGGCTGGGGTCAGAGGAGAAGATTTAACAGAAGGAGGAAATTAAGGCCCAAGTAAGTAAGAAGGTAGAGGGGATTAAGGGAAGCAATCACAGCTGGATTCCTCAATAAGGTACTGTTTAAGGTTTCTTTTAAGGGGGCCAGTTTTGCATCAGGAGAAGATGTCAGGAGGAAGTGAGTTTAGCCACTTAGGAGCTTGGTGTGCAAAAGACCTTTGCCCAAGCATGGTACAGGTGTAGGGGATGCTGAATATCTGGTTTTCGGATTTTCGAGTCTAGTGATTAAACTCATATGGACTGAGCAGCTTCTGATTGTACTGTGTTTTTTGCTTCACTTGACATGTAACCTTTGTAAATGAGCTTCCAACTCAAAGGTGTTATCCTAGAATCAAATAAATAAAAAAAGTACTTAGGTAAATATGCACTTTTAATTGGAAAAGGGAAAGGCGCTATAGGATTAGTGCATAGGCATCAGAGGGTGGTAGTTAACGACACTCACTCTGAGGGGAGAGTGACCAGCTGGCTGCCACAGGGCTCAGTACTGGGAGTGGTCTTCTTCAGTGTCTTCATAAGTGACATTACAGAAGAACTGGAAGGGAATGTATGCCTTATTGCAGATGACTCCAGAATCTGTAATAGGGTGGACACTAAGGAGGGAGAAGAGAGAATCGTGTGGGACCTGGAAACTGAGGTAGCCAAGAGCTTGGCAGTTAGGGTTTAGTCCTAAAAGTGAAAATTATGCACCTAGAGCATAGGAGCCCAGGAGCTGAGTACAGGATGAGGGGAGTACTGACAGTCATTAAGCAGGAAAGGAACTTTGAGGTTATATCTGATTACCTCAGGGTGGCAGAGCAGTCTGAAGAAGCAGTGGTTAAAGCCAATGGGGTGCATAGAGAGAGGTATCTCCAGCAGGAGAAGAGATGTGGTGTTGCCATTGTATCTCTCACTTGTGAGACCCCTTCTGGAGTATTGTGTCCAGTTCTGGGGGCCACACCTCAGAAAGCACATAGACATGGTGCAGACAGTCCAGAGGAAGGCAACTAAAATGGTGTATGGTGTAAGGGTTGCAACAAAAATCCCTACAGGAGAGACTGAGGGATCTCAACATGTGCACAATGCAAGACAGGAGAGCCAGAAGGGCATGACAGAGACCTATAGCACAAGTACCTCATAGGGGTGAACAGGGTGTAGGAGGGGAGTCACTTTCAAACGATGAAAAGCACCAGGACCAGAGGGCATGTGGTGAAGCTGTGGTGGGGGGGTTAAGAGGGATGTGAGGAAGTACTGCTTTACTGAAAGAGTGGTGGACACCTGCAACAGACTGCAGGCTGAAGTGGTGGAGGATAAAACAGTAGGTGGCTTCAAGCACGTGGGATAGACATAATGTAAGCAATAATACCTGACAGAGTGGGCTGTATTGTGCTATACTGGACTGCCCAGGGGCGTGATGCGGCGTCGGGCCTTATAGCCTCTGGAAGGTCAGGTATAGCACAATACCGCCCACCCTGGAGGGTATTATTGCGCTTAGAAAAAGGGCTTGTGTATACATTTTAAATATGTAACAAAATAACAGAAGAAATCACTTTCAGAAGGAATATGAAGAAAAAAAAATTATTTTTGGTTAAATAATCCCTCCTGTTTGTATGCTTTCCCTCTCATATAAACCCCCAAAGTGGTCACAGAGCCATTCTCATCTACTAACAACCCAGCAGGTTCAGAGTAAATACTTTGTAACCCCAGCAGTCTCTTACTATCAGTTCTGCTTTTCTTTTCCCTTTCTTCAGAACTTTTTTTTGTTCGGGAGATGCGCCTGGGAGGCCATGCAAACTCAGGAAGTGAAAAACCGCTAAATAGGATCACAGACAGCAGCGCTCCAGATTACTTTATTTTTCAAAAATTCGCAGCACTTGGTTGTTTTTTTTTATTTGTGTGATAACTACATGTGGGGAGACAGCTCATTTTGCTGCAGCTCTTTCGGTCTGTATTTGTAGGTCGATTGGCTTCAGGGCCATGTGCTGGTGTTCTCTCCCTCCTGGTAATTTTACCCCATTTCCTGATCACTGCCTCGCTATATTAAAAAAGAAATAGCCTGGGCACCGTTCATCGCTCTTCTCTCGATCGGTGCTAGTTACTACAGAGAAGTCCCTTGCTCACGATTACAAGCGGGACTTAATGCTGACTGGAGCAGTAACCGTTGGGACCATGAGAGCCAGCAAACAGCTGGACGAGGGGCAAAACAGCGCTCTCAGCTGTCGGAGAGTCATGCTGCCAGCAATTACGGCAGCAACCTGGGACATTAAGGTACATAAAAAAAAATGTGAAATTAGCACGGAGGAGGTTGATGTGTGCTTTTGGGCAGATGGCACTGAATTAGGCAGCGTCGGGGGCAGTAGTACCTCTTGCTAAGCGAGAGAAAAAAATGGTGGCTTCAGTAAATTGAACATTCTAATGACATAATGATTTTCACAGGTAATCAGGCAGCTAGAGACTGGGGCTCATTATTTCCCGGTCTCTGACTGATACCGGACTGGGTAGTTGGTGACATTAGCCAATCAAGAAGGAGAATGCTCTCTGCCCATTTTCTAAAGAATATTAGTGAATAGGCAGGGAGGACTGAGGGTTGCTGGAGACCAGTTAGGGTCTGAGGAGACAGACTAGGCAGAGACCATCTGGCAGACTATGTGGGCCAAGCGGTCCTTATCTGCCTGTATTTCTAGAAGAGGACCACAGTTCTTAGTGGGAAGTTTAAATGCTACTTGGATGAGCATTTTAACTAGCCCTGGGAGGGCTATAAAACTAAGGGAGGTAACAATTGCCCCCTTCCCGATGATGAAACAACTGGGAGGGAAAGCCCAAGGGGAGTAAGCTTCCCCAGGGCAGGGGTGCAGGAAGACAGGCGGGGACAAGGCAGAGGACAAGGGGAGTATAAATAAGGAGAGCAACAAGAAAAGAGTAAAGGAGACTGAGAAAGTAATAAGGGAATTATTGGGTCAGATGGAGCTTCAGGGAACAGCACAGGCAGCAGGCAGGGAGGGGGTAAGGTAGGGAGAGCCATGTGTGCCAATGCAAGGAGTCGGGGAGATAAAATTTCAGACTTGGAGGCCATTAAGGTGGAGACTAGCCTGAATTTGGTGGCCATAACGGAGTTGTGGTGCACTAACAGCCACAACTGGGACATGGCCATATCAGGCTGCTGTCTGTTTAGAAGAGACATTGAAGGGAGGAGTGGCTGTACTATATATGAGGGAGGGAATCACGGCCACAATGATACAGGGGCACCCGGAGAAAAAAGAAAGTCAGGAGGTGCTGAGGATCATCCTGGAGATAGGTACTGGACCGCTAGCCATACAAGTGTTTATACAGACCTCTAGCACAGGGAGAGGAGTTGGATAAGGCATGTGGGGAGTCCATCATCAGGATGGCAAGTAAGGGGGAGGTGCTGCTAGTTGGGGATTTCAGTTTGCCAGATGAGAATTGGAGCCTTCCAGTTGCAGCTTTGGCAAGGAGCAGTGCTATCCTTGACTCCCTATAATGGGCTTTTCTCAGCAGCTATTGAGGAACCAACTAGGGATAGGGCAGTGCTGGACATGGTGTTTATAAATCGGGACAGCACTGCAGACGTCTCGGGTGCAGCCACCTAGGTGCCAGTGATCACCATACACTGCGGTTTTATATTAGGATGGGAAGAGAGGCAAACCACAGCGAGGGTCCTGGACTTCAGGAGGATGGAAAAAAAAAAAATGGGAGACTGCCTCAGAAACTGCCTTGTATAGGGGGATTACTAGTGAGGGGTAGAGGCACTGTGGGGAAAAATAAGGGAAGGAATAATTAGGGCAACCAACCTCTACGTGAAGGAAGTGAGTAAAAGTAGAACAAAAAATGATAATGTTATGGTTCTCTAGGGAAGTGGTCAAGGTGGTGAGAGAAGAAAGATTGGCATTCAGGAGGTATAAGAAAATTCAGAGGGAAGAAGACAAGGAGTATACCAAGTGAAGCAGGAAAGGCAGTGAGGGGAGCAAAGGCATAGACAGAGGAAATGATAGCCAAAGGGTTAGCTAAAGAGGATAAGACTTTCTTCAGGTACATGAGTGAGAGGAGGAAGGGGGGGGGGGTAGTCAGGGTAAGGAGAGTAGCAGGAGAAAACTGTGCAGAAGATCAAAAAGAAGCAAACATCCTGAGCAAATATGTCTGATCAGTCTTCTCACTGGAGGGGAGCCTCCAGGGAGCAGCAGTAACAAAATGGGGAGAGGAAGAGGACACAAGTCGATTTCAGAGGAAAGAGTCCTGAAGGGCCAGTGGGATGCATAGAAAGAGATATCTCCAAAAGGAGAAGGGAGGTGGTGTTGCCACTGTATCACTCGCTTGTGAGACCCCACCTGGAGTATTGTATCCAGTTATGGAGGCCGCATCCAAGAAAGGACATAGACAAGGTGGAGGCAGTCCAATGGAGGACAACAAAATGGTGCACGGACTGTATCAAAACCCTATGAGGAAAGCGAGAAGGACCTTAACATGTATACTCTGGAAGAGAGGAGAGCAAGAGGAGACATGATAGAGACATAGAAGTACCTTACAGGGGTTAACAGGGTCCAGGAGGGTGTCTTTCAAATTATAAAGAGCACCAGAACCAGAGGGCATGCAATGATGCGCGGTGGTCGTGAGTTCAAGAGGGGTGTGAGGAAGTTATGCTTCACTGAAAGAGTGGTGGATGCATGGAACAGACTGTCAGAAGAAGTGGTGGAGGCAAAAACTGTAGGGGGCTTCAAGCATGTGAGGAGTAGACATAGGGGAATATTAGTAAATAGGCAGGGAGGAGGGAGGGTCACCTGAGACAAGTTGGGGTCTGTGGAGACGGACTAGGCAGGGACCATCTGAGCAGACTGGGTGGGCCAGGCAGTCCTTTTCTGATGACAAATTCTGTGTTTCTTTGTGAAGATTTTCTGCGTATTGTCTCTTCAACTTATAGGGTGATACATTCAAGACCTGACACTGACTTTTGAGGCAACCTCAGTCCCAGCAACATTCCGCCAGACATTCACCCTCCCTTGATCCAGCTTTTCATTCCCCTTCAACCCACCTGGTGGTGGCAGCTACCAGGTGCGGGTCATGGCAATGACAAGGTAAGGGGGGGTGGCAAGGAGACACTTAAAAAGCTGGACCTTTTCACAAAGCATAGAACTGCACTGCAAGACCTGACACTGATATTTTGGGTTTCCCCAGCCCTGACAACATTCTGCCACACTCAACCTTGTTTTGATCTAGCTTCTCATTCTCCTTTGACCCTCCCAGTGTAGTGGCAGCTACGGGTGTGGAGTCACCATGTAATGAGGGTGGGGAAAGTACAGGAGATACTAAAGCAGGACCTCCCCAGTGGCTCTCTATGGGCGGCTCCCACAGGAGCCGGTGGGAGGAACCTGCGGAGGGCAGGAATCTATGGTTGACTAAACTGTGCTCCACAGTAAGCAAAACAATGCTGAGAATATGTATTTGGATATATTTAATCAGGTGAGCCTGGAGCAAGTAGAAGGGGGGGGGGCAATACCCTAGACTTGATCCTTACTAATATTAAAGATCACATTCAGGAATGTCATGTCATTATGCCCCTTGGAAATAGCGACCACCATATGGTAACATTTAATATAAAAGAAACAAACATGCAACAGTCAGGGGAGACAGCTATACTGGATTACAATAAAGCTAACCTCAGCATGATGAAACTTGCCCCTGCAATATGGAACTGGAACCAGGAATTCAAAAACAAGAATGTCACAGAGATGTGGGATTCCCTAAGCAATAAATTAAACAAATGCCTGAAGGAATATGTCCCAATAAAAACTAAATACAATAAAAAAAACAAATCACCATTCTGGCTAACTGGCAAAATTAAAAAAATGGTTAAAAAAAGCAAAAACTTTTAAAATCACTAAGAGGCAATACGCAGGAGTTAGGTTGGATAAGAAACAGAAACCTACAAAGAAGGGTCAAAAAAGAAATCGCTAAGGCAGACTATGAAATTAAACTAGCAGCATAGACAAAGGATAACTACAAATCCTTTTATGCATATATAAACAGCAAAAAAGGAGCAGGTGGTGCAGTAGGCCCTCTGTTGGATCAAGACAGTATAGTAGCAAATACAAACAAGGAAATGGCTGACGTTCAAAATAAATACTTCTCAACTGTCTTTAGTGATAACAATCAGAGCAGCACGGGACACCAATTCAGTATTACTCACTGTCCTATCCGCATTGAGGCAGCTGAGGTAAAAAAAGACTAAGCTCCCTAAATCCCCAGGACCAGATGGATTCCACCCAAGATTATTAAAAGAACTAGCTGTAGAATTAGCACCCCCAATTAGTTATATCTGCCAGTATTACTTGGGCAAGGGGGAAGTGGTTGACTCCTGGAGAGAGGGGCAACAGTAATCCCATAATTCAAGAAAGGAAACAAAAAAAGCCCAACTATCGGCCAGTTAGCTTAACCGCTACCATGTGCAAATACTGGAGGAGATTATAAAATAATACATTATCAGATTCAGCCAGGAGGAACATCTAGGAGATGACTCACAATATGGCTTTACCAAGGGGAGGTCTTGCCAAACTAACATGTTGGAATTTTACAACAGGGTCAGTAAAAGTTTGGATGAGAGAGGGTTCAGTCAATGTGTTTTTTTTTTTTTTGGACTTCACTAAAGCCTTTGATAAAATACCCCATTATGAACTGGTAAATGCATTGAAAGCCATGGGTATCCATGACAATACTGTGACCTGGATTCACTCTTGGCTTAGGGACAGAAAACAAGTTAGCATTAGAAGTGTTTTTTTCTGATTTGATAAAGGTGACAAGTGGTGTACCACAAGACTCAGTGTTGGATCCATGCCTTTTAAAGGTAAGGCAAAGCAAGGCAATTTTTTTTTTCAGGCGCCCAATCCCAGAGGCTCTGGGCACTGTGCAAAGAATACATCAGAAACAAAACACTATAAATAAAATATCAACATTCCAGTTAAATACATAAAATCAGAACATTAACATTTTAAACACCTACTGTATGTAACATCACTACAATATGAACATGACAGGGTATGGATGACCAAATTTGTAGATGGCTGTAGGTTGGGGGCCGAACTAAAGAACCAAAGTGACTGAGTCACTGCAGGAGGCCTTAAACCACATTGATGTGTGGTGCAGGACTAATAAACGCCCCCTGAACCCCGACAAATGTATGGTTATGCATTTGGGGAAAAATAATCATAACCACATATATCATATAGGTAACACACTGCTTAGAACTGTGATGGGGGAAAGAGATTTAGGTATCACTATAACGAATGACCTGCAGTTTAAGACCAATTGCAATAATGTGCGCAGAAAGGCAAATGGGGTGTTGAACTGCATACTAAAACGTGTAGCCAATAGAACCAGAGACGTTTTGGTCCCCTTGTATGGATCCCTGGTGAGGCCAATACTCAAGTACAGTGCACAGGTGTGGGCTCCTTACCAGAAAAATGAGATAGGCATGCTGGAGAGGGTTCAGAGGAGAGCAACCTGCTCCATTAGGGGTTTAGAGGACAAAGACTACATTACCAGATGGGGGACTTGAATATGTTTTCACTGGAATATAGGAGGATAAGAGGAGACATGTGTCTGCTGTTTAAAGCCCTGACAGGTCAAGATCTTTGGGAGAAGCTAGGGCTAACTTTTAGGGATCACGTCTGTAGTACTAGGGCACATTCACTACAGTTAAGAGGAAAAAATTGTAAAACCTGGTGATGGCAAAGATGGTTTAACCAGCGAGTGATCTCAATACGGAAGTCCCTACCTGAAGAAGTAGTAGGCAGCACATCAGTGGAGAGTTTTAAACTGAAACTGGATAAACTACACCAAGTGGGTGTCCCAACATATTAATAAAGGCAAGCACTATGGATGCAAGTCTTACTAGCTCTGTATAAACCTATGTTACCTAGGTTAATCTTGTACTTTCATGACAAAAAAAAGCCATGGGTTTTATTAACAGTGCTGCTGCATACATGAGTGCATAATTAAGGCAACCAGCCTCTGCATGAAGGAAGTGAACAAAACATTAACAGCTATATATCCCCATAATAAGAATTACTAAAAGGAGGCAAGAAAGAATTGTGCAAAGCTGGTATGGACAGCATTTTAAAAGGTACCCCAAATTACTAAAAAATTTACCATCAGCTTCTGCTAGTGTGCAAGAAAATCTAATTTCAGTGAAGGTCTCTCTGCACGATAACAGGAACAAGACAGAGGGTTTAATGGTAGGAGGGCAAATTTAAACAATTTGATACAAGTAAAATTAACAAAAGTATATTGTGAAACTTTTTGGAATATAAGTGTGAGAGCACTAGTGTCTAAAATCAAGCTGAGTATTGTGTTGCAACAAAACCAAGTCCATTTGGCATGCATGACAGAAACTTGATGAGCTAACCTTGTGCCCAGTGAAGCAGTACATGTTAATAACTATACTGTAGAAAGGTGAGATCAAATTGACCAGATGGGGGGAAGGGTTACATGGTACCTGCATGACAGTGTGCTTCATAGGCACCTGATGGAGTAGAAAAACTCAAAGTTTGAAACGATGTGGTTCGAGATTAAAATGCAAAGGCTGCCTAGAGGATGCAGGCACTTAATTCTGAAATGTTTTTATCACCCCCCCGCTTCCTGTTTTAAGAAGGCTATGACTGTTTCAATGAACATATTGATGTAGTGTTGCCAAGGCATCCAATATGTGGCACCATGCAATTCTGCTTAAAGTTGAGTCAGTACAAATTAATTCATGGGCATTTGCATATGCTTCCCACAATGCTTTGCATTAATGGGGTATGTGTAGTTTGTGTTTTCTTTAAAATTTAGCTATATGGCCAATATTCTCCAGGATAACCCTTGCCCTAGTGCATTTGCTCTGGGATTCTTTTGTTGTTCTCGTCTCTGTCTACTTTGGGCTGCCCATGACCCAAACCAATAAGATCTCCTACAGTGTGGCTGGCTATCTCTCCCTGGGCTGAGATACAGATATGGCACACTGATGAATCCAAATGAGGATGACGCATGTGTCTGTGTCTGCTGTTCTCAGCCTTTGCTGATGGTATTGTGAGGTCTTTGGCATCATGCAATTTTGATTAAAGTTGAGCCAGTCCAAATTAATTCATGTGCATTTGCATATGCTTCCCATGATGCTTTGCATCATTGGGGTATGTGCAAGTTGTGTTTTCTTTAAAATGTGGCTGTATGGCCAATATCCTCCAGGATAACCCTTTCCCCAGTGCATTTGTTCTGGGGTTCTTTTGTTGTTCTCTTCTCTCTCTCTACTTTGGGCTGCCCATGACCCAAACCAATAAGATCCCCTATAGGGTGGCTGGCTATCTCTCCCTGGGCTGAGGTACAGATATGGCAAACTGATGAGTCCAAATGAGGACGAAACACGTGTCTGTTGTTCTCAGCTTTCGTTGATTGTATTGTGAGGCCTTCGGCACCATGCAGTTCTGCTTAAAGTTGAGCCGTCCAAATTAATTCATGGGCATTTGCATATGTTTCCCATGATGCTTTGTATTATTGGGATATGTGCAATTTGTGTTTTCAATATATGGTTTGATACATAGGGGATGCAAATAGATTACTCCTTGGAAAAGTGGTGCAAGTCAGTAATTTAAAACAAATTGTTAGTGAAGGTGCAAGACAAAACAGTATTTTGGATGCTGTCATCACAAATATAGGTGATTAGTTTGATACCCCCAAAATCGTACCACTGACTGGTGAATCATTCTTAAACAGTGTTAATCACCCTACTTGTTTTAAAGGACAAATCAAGCAAAAAGATAAAGAAATCTAAACAGAAAATGGCCAACTGAGAAAAAGATAGGATCCTAAATATTTTGGACCAAGAACTGAATACTGAATGGTTTCTCGGTAATGAACCTAATGAGACTTGGGGAAACATAACAATGAATATTTGGGAAGTAATGGACAGGGTTGCACCAGTAGCGAGCGTTATGAGGCAGGGAAGGGACAAGCCATGGGTAACAGATGAATTTAAGGACCCAATACATCAGAGACAAATTGCACTTAAAAATACTGACCAAGTCAAATTAATTCTCAGAGAAATAACGTAGTTAGAGAGGGCAAAGACTGAGAAAACAATATTATCAAAACAGAGTGACCAATTTGCATATATCAGATCCACAGGACTAGTGGAAAAATACAGAACAGTTTCTGGAGTCTGGAAAGAACAGATGAGGATGTTAAAAAATGGTGTCAGTCATGCCACTTTGATGGGATGGTTGAAAAATGTGTAAATCCCGTAAATACAGCTTTTTGTAATGTGAGGAAAAAGTTAACTCTTCTGGATAGAAGTCAGTCACTTGGGTATAGGGACAGGGTATACCAAATACATTTTTTTTTCCGTATGTACTTTTGGCTTTTTCCCTTTTTAGTTCCACTCCTTCGCATCACCAATGTGACGTACATGTGTGGAGGGATGCATACACACGCCTTGTGGGACGCCCCCCGCCCTACCATTTGCACCGTTGCTGCCTGCACCTATCACTGAACCTCCATCCGGTGATGGCGGGACTATGGTGACGACAACCCCTTCTTATGAGAGGAGGCCTTGGCTCAATCCTCTCTCTCCGTCGATGCAGCGACCGAGGTTGTTCCTGAACCCGGTGCGCCAGTGCAAATGCTTGATGTAAGGCGTCCAGCACCTCAACCATCGGCGCACGGGCCAGCCTACCAAATACATTTTTGATGGAAATGAGCAATGTAGCAAAAGAAGTGAAGAAAATAAAAACAGGGAAAGCGATAGGACCAGACAAAATTCCCAATTGGGTGTGGCAGGAGGGGGCAGACATCTTAGTGCCATGAGTTTGAAATATTTTCAATAGGTCTGTGACTTTTGGTAAAATTCCATAACAGTGGAAAGAAGTGAAGGTAGTTCCTATCTCTAAGGTAGGAGCCCCAGCAGACATGGGGAAAGATTTCAGGCCCATCTTGCTAACTTGCATAATTGCAAAGTTATGTAAAGATTTCATCCACTAGTGGATTATGTCCTGTGTGGAAGGCAACATTAACCCAAACCAGTTTGGTTCCCTCAAGGAGTGTTCCACCACCATTAGTGTCATGAAACTCTTGGAGGTTTTTAAAAAAAGCTTGTGATAAGGTCGACCATGCTAGAGTTGTGCTGATGGACTATCGTAAAGCCTTTGACCTTATAGATCATAGAATTTTATTACAGAAAATGGAACTGTATGATATTCTCAAATGCTTTCTTAGATGGGTATGTGACTTTCTGCAGGGGAGGTCCAAGTGAGTTGAGGTAGATGGTGTTAAATCTGGTAGCAGCAATAAATGGTGGCATCCCCCAATGAATGAAGTCAGGGACCCTTCTGTTTTTATTAATAAATTACTTGAATACTGTTGGACTTTGTGTCGTATGTGCCGATGACACAACAGCCATTGACGTGTTTTGACAGAAATCCTGATAGTATGTTGCAGAAAGACCTGTAAAGAATTGTGGAGTGGTCAGAGAAAATCAAAATGGAAAAAAATCTGGTAAACATAGAATTTGACAGCAGATAAGGACCGCTTAGCCCACCTAGTCTGCCCATTTCCCTACCTAACGTATAAGCTGCAGATCCTAGTTAACCAACAGTCTATTTCTTCCTACCCCCCACAAGAATTGCCTTGTGTCTGTCCCATGCATTCTTGAATTCTCCCACAGTTTTAGACTCTACAACCTCCTCAGGAAGGTTGTTCCATGCATCCACAACCCTCTCTGTTAGAAATACTTCCTCACATTACCTCTGGCCGTCCCTCTCTATCTTCAAATTGTGCCCCTTGTTCTTGACATCTCTTTTTTCTGAAAGATGCTACCCTCTTGGACTTTGTTGATTTCCTTGAGGTATTTGAAAGTTTCTATCATGTCCCCCCTCCTCGAGGCTATACATCAAAGCTCCTTTAGTATTTCTTCATATGTCTTCTGGTGCAGACCCTGCACCATTTTTAGATGCCCTCTTCTGGACAGCCTCCACCCTGTCTATGTCTTTGCAGAGATGGGGTCTCCAGAACTGTACACAGTACTCCAGATGTGGTCTTACCAACTGTCTGTACAGAGGGCCAACAACTTCCTGTTTTCTACTGGTGATGCCTCTCCCTATGCATCCCAGTATCCCCAACCCTTCTACTGCCGTTCGCATTGCTGGCCCACCTTTAGGTTGTCTGATATGACTACCCCAGGTCCCTTTCCATTTTATTGTTGTCAGTATCTCACCCCCATTGTGTACTCTTCCCTGGGTTTTGTTTCCCAGGTACATTACTACACTTCTTTGTGTTGAATCTAAGCTGCCATACATTTGACCATTCCTCTAACCTTGCCAAGTCCCTTTTCATCCTTTCCACCCCACCTTGCATATCAACCCTGTTGCAGATCTTTGTGTCATCTGCAAAGAGACATACTTTCCCTTTCAGTCCCTCTGCAATGTCACTTATAAAGACATTAAAAAGGACTGGCCCCAGTACTGAACCCTGCGGTACACCACTAGTAACCCTCCTTTCTTCACTGTGGACTCCATTTACTATTACCCTGTGTCCTGTTGTCCAGCCAGTGTTTTACCCAGGCTACCACCCTGGGACCCACTCCCAGGCTGGCTAATTTGTTTATTAATCTTTTGTGTGGGACTGTGTCAAATGCCTTGCTAAAGTCTAGGTAGGCCATGTCCACAGCCCCTTCCTGCTCTACTACTTTGGTCACCCAGTCAAAGAAATCAATTAGGTTTGTCTGACATGACCTTCCCGCTGTGAATCCATGTTGCCTTGGGTCCTGTGCCCCACTGGCTCTAGGTACTCAACAGTTCTTTCCTTCAGAAGTGATTCCATCATTTTCCTTACCACTGAGGTCAAACTGACAGGTCTGCAGTTTCCTGCCTCTGTCTTGCTCCCACTTTTGTGAAGGGGAATCACATCCCCTCCTCCAGTCCTCAGGTACCACACCATCCTCCCATGATTTAATAAAAAGGGTAGTTAGTGGTGTTACTAGTTCTTCCCTTAGTTCTTTTAGAATTCTGGGGTGAATCCCATCAGGCCCCATTGCTTTTCCACCTTCAATTTTAATAGTTCTTTCAGAACCCTTTCTTCTGTGAAAGGACTAATATCAACCCCAATCCAGAGTGCTTCTATTGACTGGATTAGGTATCTCCCCCTGCTTTTCCATTGTGAATACTGAGCAGAAGTATTCGTTCAGTATCCCTGCTTTTTCACTGTCGCTCTCTACCCAACCACCTTTCTCTTTATTCATCCTCCGTTATCCCTGCCTTAGTCTTTCTTTGCTCCCTAATGTACCTATAAAAGGTTTTATCCCCCTTCTTAACAGAGTTGGCTATCTTTTCAACGATTTGGGCCTTTGCTATTCTGACTGCCTTCTCTGCTTCCTTCTGCTTTAACTGGCACAGTCCTCTGTCCTGCTCCTTCTGTGTTTCCTTGTACTTCCTGAATGCTGTCTTTTTCTCCCTTACCTTCCCCGCCACTTCTTTTGAGAACCATAGTGTTTTTTTCTTTCATTTTGATTTGTTTTTCTGCTTCACACAATGGCTTGTTGCCTCTGTGATGTCGGTTTTGATGTTTCCCCAGTGTTGCTCCACCCCACCTTCTTGCCTGTTTGCTAGTACTTTTTTGAGGCACTCTCCCATTTTGACAAAATCAGCCCTCCTGAAATACGGTACCTTTTCTTTTGTGTAGCTTGACTCTACAGCTAAGTTTATCGTGAACCACACTGTTTGGTGGTCGCTTGTTCCCAAATGGCTGCCCACTTCGAGATCAGAGATCCTCTCTTCGGCCCCATTTGAGAGTACCAGGTCTAAGATTGCTCCCTCCTGAGTGGGTTCCAAAACTAGCTGTCTGAGGCATGCCCCCTGTAGGGCATCTAGAATGGCCCTGTTGTTGGATGTGGCTGCAGCAAAGGTGCTCCAGTTAACATCTGGCATATTCAGGTCCCCCATCAACAATATCTCCCCTTTCTCTGCCATCCCAAGGATGCTTTCTATCATTTTCTTGTCCATTTCCTCCTCCTGAAATGGGGGTCTATAGACATCCTCTGTGCGGATTGTGGAGCCATTTCCAGTCTCCAGGGTGACCCACAGTGCCTCCTCTCCTCCCTGTTTACCCTTTAGTTCTGTTGCTTTGACCCCTTCCCTTACATAGAGAGCTACTCCTCCTCCTCCTCTTCTTCCCTCCCTGTCCCTCCTGTAGGTTGTGTACCCTGGAATGTTGATGTCCCAGTCATGGTTCTCTGTGTACCATATTTCTGTGACTGCCATGATATCCAGGCATCTCTCTTCCATCAAGGTCACCGTTTCGGGGAGCCTTTTACCTAGACTGTGGGCATTGGTACTCATTACCTTCCATTTTTTTATGGCTTTATTTCTGTTTGCCCCATCCCTGCCCTTACTGCCTTTGTCTTTTTCTCCATTTACCCCTGCTCTTCTCCATTTTGGAAAGCACATAAAATGGAATATGACAGCCTTAATGCTTGGAAATTTGGAGGTAAGAATGGTAGACTATATAAAATTGTTGGGCTCCCATATCGAGGGAAATGTTTCATGGTCATGATATTTGGAAAATGTTGTGAAGAAAGCTAATAACCAGCTGTACTTTTTGCCTGTTCTTTGAGGAGCAGGGCTGAGCCAGTCTGATGTGCTGTTTGTTTTTTCACTATCATCTATGCAGTTTGCAATATGGAGCACCCATTGGGCATGGAGGGTTAACAGTAGCAGTCAGATGTCACTGAAAAAATTCAGGAAAGAGCAGTAGTGATTATTTATGGATTTGAAATAAAAAGTCTGAATTATATGGAGTGCCTTCCGGCTCTCCAGTATAACTTTTTTGCTAAGTCTCGTGTACACGGCTTTCACTGGGACTTTCTGAGACTGGCAGTCTTTTTAGGTTGTTCACTAATTGGGCCAGGTTAGGAATGGCAACACAGAGGGTTGAAGGAGTGACCCCTGTGTTATGGTCTAGACCACCTGCCACAGTTATCTCATCTGACACCTGACTGACTAAGACTATTTGATCTTAGACTAGGAAGGTGCTGTATTTGTTAAAGTCTAATGTTCCCTTATGGGCATGTTTATTTGTCAGTGGACAATGAGTCCTTTGTAGTTCTTCAAATATTTTTATATTTATTTTAAAACCATCTGTCTGTGTGTGCCTATGACAGTCATATATTTTGCACTCGTGTCTTTTACTAAAATCTTTGACACACCAACCCAAATATTTGTGTAGTAATTTTGGGGCATAAGACATCTGTACATCTGATTATATGAATGTAACCTGGAACTGTTAACTTTAAGTGTTCCAGCATGACCCAAGAAACAGAAATCCAAACCTGTTTTACTTTTAAGGTTATCCTGTTCCAAACTTATTGCTCTAAGTCTTACAATATTATGTTGAGAATGAAAACTAAAGTCAGGAATCATGATAAAAAATATTTACTTGACATATAGTTGTTTAAAGTTTACAAGGCAGTTTTGGCAGTAAAATGAACAAACAGACACAATTTTAAAATTGCAGTTACAGATCTGAACTGTCTACAAGACAGTTTTTGGCATTAAATGCAAATAGGTAAATACAGTTTTTAAATTTTAAAAATCTTGAAATACAGTTATAATTTTTCTGAACAGCAGTTCAAGCAGAAAATAATTTCTTAGTCGCAAGTAAAAGTATATTGCAATAAAAGAAATAAAAACAAATGCCAGGCTTGTCAGCCTTAGGTCCTATGCCTTAGGTGAAGGTAGCATAACTCACCGAACCAGTACCAGATGTTCCTATGAGGTCCTAAGAGTTGAGGTGATTCTTGATTCTCCCTCTGAGACTCCTACCTTGCTTTGGATTCCTGGGTTCTTAAATATACTTGTCAGGGCACACCACTAGGAGGTTTTTGATACTTTGATAGTTTTTGATCTTAGCATTTTTTTGACAGAAATGATTAGTTGTGAAATCTGCTAGCAATCCAAAAAGCCCCTATCTAAATACAGTAGATTTGTTTGGGACTGTACCCTTGGTCTGATGTCATTAAATTTGAATTAAACATGGGCAATATATTACCATAGATAAAAATATCAAATAATATGAAAAAGTAGCATTAGTGCTCTAAAAGCAAGGCACCCAACCTAAGAGTATAAACACCTGGCCACTCACGTGGTCAGTTGTTTACTTAGCAGGGCATAGTTGACTGCTCATGTGGTAAGTTATAGTGCTTAGAGGACAGGGTTGACCACCTGTGACTACTCATGTGGTTAGTTTTTTATCCTGTAGGACCGGGTTGACCACTCACTAACCCCTTATAGCTAGACTAGGTAGATATAATTATGCTGTTTATGGTCACCACTGGAAAGTACCTGACAGGTGTTTGAAATATTCATTACAAATTAAGAAGATCACGCTTAGGACTCATGAAGACATAGGAAGTCTGGAGGTTTACTAATCTGCCCTCGTAAGAAGTTACAGAAAAAATACATGCTTGAGTTTTATACTTGCAGAACCAATCTGAGCAGGTTATAAATTGTTTAATTAATACTAGATCAAATGCACTTAAGACCATTGATAAGTATCGGGTCACAGATTGTTAATCAGTTAACACAAGATCAAACATTTAAATCCCTTTATAGACTAAAAATTATTTATCAATTAAAACACGATCAAACTTTTATAATTATGATTATTAGGAAAATAACAAGCTAAAACTTAAACATATTGACCTGGTTATAGTCAGGTTCTTAAAATCTGGAAGGTGAAATGTTTGCAGCAGTCCACCTGTCCACCATGCTCTCTTTTTATGGAGGCAGGTGTTCATTGACTGGGGCAGCAGGGCAAGCAGTCTCGGCGGAGCAAGTAGTCTTAGGTAATCTCCCAACTATGGGGCATGAAGGTTTGGTGGCATAGGTGGGCGTAATGGAACAGGTAAATTTTTGTGGGGCAGGTGCATGGTGTGGGCCAAACAGGGCTGGTCCCAGTAACAGACCAGGGAGAGGTGGACTCGGAAATGGTCAGACCTGGGGCAGATTGAATGAAGCAGGAGGACCTGGTAGTATAGGCAGACCTGGTAGGGTCTGCAGAGGGGAATGCATGCAGAGCAGAGATTAGATACGCTGAAGTGTTAGCTGAATGGAGGCATGAGCTGTTGGATCTGAGAAGGGAAACCCCATCTCTGGCAAATTTTTTTTTTTTTTTTTTTTTTCAGAAATTTGTAAACCATATCGTAGACTAAATTCATAAAAAGGAAAAAACCCTCCGAGCATAAATTGAGAAACCAGTGAGTGTGAGAAAATCCTAGACCAAGAACAAAGGGATATGAAAAATCTTTTTGTACGGTAATTAACATAGTATTGCAGTCAAATTTTCAGTTTTTTAGGGTGTGCTTCAGTAACCTATTGATCATTTTTAAACTAATGGAAATCCTATATAAGTGTATATTATCTATTTTATATGCATGTATGGTAGCTTATATTTGAAATGTCTTATAACTTTTTGTAAATTTTGTATAGCAACTTTAAATTTTTTGAAATGTATTTCAACCAGTCCTTTGTAACTTGTTGCAGTCATGAAACTTTAATAAAAATCCAATCAGTCAGTCAGTGTGTGGTTCACTGCAGCTGAGCATATTTGTGCTTTACCGAATAATTAAATTGTACAAATTCATAGGTAATGCAACAGTTAAGAAGGGGGCCTGAAGGGAGAGATAGTGGTTATGGGGGATCTCAGTCTACCGGATATAGACTGAAACATTTTAGCAGCTAAGAGCACAGGAAGTTATGCCCTGCTAGGTACATTGCCTTTCAACCTTTGATAAATACTCCTGCAATCTGCTTTTTGAGATTAAAGTGAAACTTTTTACATTTTTTACAATCTGAACTGGAAGTAGGGACAATTACAGAGCAGGAATATGATTTTTTGAGAAAGTATAGCCCTGTTGTCCCTGTATGTTATCACTTGCCAAAAATCCATAAGGATAGTATTAATTCACCAGGACAGCGGATTATATCGGCTGTGGTTCCATAATGGAGCCCTTGGCCATTTACCTGGGTGGCCTTCTGCAGAAAAAGTTAACAGACTGCCATCTCTGGTAAAAGATACCATGGCAGTATTGCAGGACGGTGGGGGATTATTTGGACAGAAAATTACAGATGGTTGACAGTCGATGTTTTAGCCTTGTACACCTCGATCAATCATGATCTGGGTATAAAGGCTATAAAGGAATTATTGGAAAATTCCAGGCTTGACTATCCAATAGTAGATTTTGTAACAAAATCCTTGTCCCTAATTTTGGAATAAAATGTTTTTCTTTTTGAGGGTGTTTTCTATAAGTAACCCCTAGGTGGCGCTATCCCAGGGGCTACTACCTCTGCCTGTTTGACTACGGACAGGTTGAGGGGCCCAGGTCCTATGGCGGGTGCCTCCACCCAGAGGTCAGTGTTTGTAGTGGTTAGACTAGCTTGATCACAGCCCTCTGAGACCCCCTTTTATTCCCTCTACTGGCTCACACAGTAGATCAGAGTTACAGCCCCAGTACCCCACGTATACACACTGTTCACTCATATAGATACCACTTACCCTCGAGACTGATTCTGCAGCACGTCTCTGAGGACCCCCTATACAAACTAAGTCTTCAAGCAGACAGCTCTTAAAGAGACAGTACGTGGAGGCTCAAATAGCACTCACTTGCAACCACATTTAAGCAGCTCAGACACTGAACACCACCCAGGCTTGGAACATTCAGGCAAGCTCCTGGAAGACTTTTGGGAACCCCCATTTGCAGGGGGGTTACATATAAACAACAGTGTGGAACGGCGATGGGTTCCTCGATGGCCCCCTCATACGCCAACCTGTTTATGGGTTGGTGGGAGGGGGGGCCATACTGGACCAATCGAAAAATAAATTTTTTGAAAAAATAGTCAAATATAGGAGGTTCATTGACAATTCAATTTTTATATGAGATGGAACAGAAGAGGCTAACTTGTTCTTACAGTATTTGAATAGTAGTACAGTAGGTTTGAAATTTACAAGTAAAAATGACAGTAGGGAGATTGAGTATTTAGAGTTAAGTCTAAAAGGGGTACCAGGACAAAGGGTAGAGTTGAGATGTTGTAGAAAATCAACGGCAGGAAATAGTGTCCTGCATGCCCGCGGCTCCCATCCCACACACACTATAGTGAATCTGCCTTTTGGACAGTTGGTCCATTTAAAGAAAAATAGTTGCACTCATAGTGAATATCAGAAATCAAAAGAGGAACTTTTTTCATGACTAAGGGAGAGGGGTTATGAAGAAGAAATTTTAAAACAAACATCAGATAAGATAGATAACATTGAAAGACAGGACTTGCTTAAATATATGACACCTAAAATAAGGCAGGAAAAAATTGTAATTGTGTCCACATATGGATCAGTTTCAGTGGATTTGAAGTCACCTGTGTCTAGCCATTGGCATATACTAAACCTGGATAAGGATCTGGAGAAAGTGGCCCTTTGGTGACTTTTAAGAGAGGTAAAAGATTACATGACCTTTTGACTAGGAGTGAGTTTAAAACAGAAGGAAATGAGGGTATATGGCTTGGGAGGAAGCCAGTAGGCTTCTCTACTTGCCGTAGATGCATTACATGCAAGGATGCTGTCAGTAGTGCCAACTCTTATGAACCTTTGCGGGTGATCACTGCCAGTAGATATTATTTTTCCTGTGGCCAAGTTCCTTGGTAATCCTTTTTTAAGGGGCTTCCCTCAAAATATTGAGGGTGCTTAAGTCAAGTTTGTGGGTGCATGAGCACCTCAGCACCCATGGAGTCGGCTCTTATGGATGCTGCCCAGTCAAAGAAATGTGTGGACCCTGGACCCTGGGTCTTTGAGAAATAGAAATTGGGAATTTTATTGCTTGCACTACGAAATATGTAATACACGCCCTGTGGTGTTCATATGGTAAAGTTTACATTGGTCGGATGACCAGATTTCTTAAACAAGAGAGTACAGGAACACTTCAGGGTGATTCACAAGCAAGATGAAAATCACCCAATAGTAAGACACAGGGTTGAGAATGAGGAACCATAGAATTAAATATATGGGAATAGATCATGTTCCTTTAAGATTGCATGGGGGGGGGAGGGGATAGGAATGAGGAACTGGATAGGAAGGAAACAGCATGGATATTTAAGTTTAGGACCTTAAGACAAAATGGTTTTAATGAATGCATTGATTGGAAGCCATTTATTCATTGAGAATAATGTAAGGGGTTGATTATAATGATCTGTTATGGTCTGCTATTTCTGAGGTATCTGTCTGTGTAAAAGTTAAAAAGAAGTAATATAAAGAGATGTAAAATAGTGAAGTGATGAATTAAATGTAGAGGGGTCCTTCAACATTATGGCGCCATACTATATAAACAAATGTTTTTTTTTTTTGTATTGGTCAAATCAGGCACAATGTTCTAAAATTGTGTAATGAAGTAAGTTTTGTTACTGATTAGATCAAGGTTTGCATCCATTTCTGCAGTGGGGAAGGTTGACTAATAGGGAATTACCCTAAAAATCCAGTGTTTAGCTGGAAGTAAAACCAGCCTCACTAATGGGAGCAGGGCTGACTGCAGATCTGTCCCATTCAGTTCCATGGGTTGTTTAAATTGGATGGGTTTATTTATTTTTATGATTTGCACCTGAGTCACTAAGGGAATATATACTGAGTAAATAACATGTGTAGCCGCGCCTCCTGACAAAGGGGTAGGAGACCCAAAAGCGCCGAGGTTGAGAGTGTCACTTTGGGAGCCTGAACATTTTGAAAAGCACTTTGCACTGATGTTATAGTGTTCAAACACCATGAAGTCTTGCTATATTAGGACCATTGCAGTCATTCCCCACACTTGAACTGCCCCGGAGAGGAAACAGTTAACTCCAGAGTGATCTGGAGTTCCACAGCGCGACGGCGCTGTTCAAAGCTCTATCTGGCTAGTTTCAAATGAAACTGTCAGATTCTTTACTCCGCTTCACTGAACAGTCGCTCCGAGATCAGCTCCTTCAGCTCGGTTCATTTCTCGGTTCAAGCGAGTATTTTCGGTTCATTGGAACCGGCCAAAAGTATTTATTTTACCGCATTTCGGTTAAAAGCTCTATCTGGTAAACCGTAAGTACAGAAATTAAGTCTGTGTGGAAATTCATTATCAGTTCGGTTTTGAACCGATCGGTTTGTTAAAATATATGTGTCAAACTGTTTGGTTGGGCTTTTAGAGTGCGGTTCCCGGTTCTTATCGGTTCTAAAAAAACCTAACTTTTATTTGGGGTTTTCAAATACCGTGACACGGTTAGGAACCGATAAGGTGTCTTTCCTAGCACTGCCATCTAAAGAGCAAGTTTTGGTTAAGCTGGCATTATGTCTGAGAAACCCAAAAAGCAGGGCCCACTGGGTTTCAACACTGTGATGTCTGTGGGAAGCCTTTGCCAAGGGCTGACCCACACCACTGTGTTTATCGTCTGGGGCTGACCACCTCCTGTCAGACTGCCAGGTGTGTAAAATTTCCTGCAGCCACCCTGGAAAGAGATTGGGCGGCTCAGGGCAGAGAGGCAAAAAGTCCGCTGACCCGGATGGCCAGCCCGGTCCAGTACCCACTGGACCAGAGGAGTGCCCTCTGACCAGGGCGAGACTTCCTCGGGCAAGGAAGGCTGGTTCAGAGGAACCAGTCCCAGCAAAAGACAAAGAAATCAGCAGGTCTGGGTACAAAATTGTCTCTCAACTGCTGCAGAGATAACTAAAGCCATTCAGATTGTCCAATCTTTGTCTCAGGGATCTGTCCGAACCCCTGCATCTGGGAAAAGGTGGTCTTCCAGTCCCAGTGGATCAGGATTATGATGTTGAGGATTTTTATGAACCACATGAGGGGGAGGAGGAATTTGATCAGTATGTTTGTGACTGGGAAGGTCTGGACGTGCCCATTGAACCGGACATTTCTCCAGATAGACCTTTAGAATCTCCCCCATGCTGTCTGAGTCCCCTTCACTTTTTATGTTTTACAAAAAGGTTGCAGAAACCCTCCAGCTTCCTTTAGAAGAGGCTGTGGATGAGCAAGAGGAGCCTGATTATGTTGAAATGATGGATATTCCAGAGTCTAGGAGGTTGTCTATTCCTTTGCATAAGTCATTTAGGAAGCAAACAACAAAGATTTTAAAAAATCCTCATTCTGTCCCTCCTGTAGATATAAAAATGGACAGAAGGTATACCTTATCAGGCCCTGATACAGACTTCCTCCCTGAGCAGTGTAGTCATGTAGGTGTGGTGCAAGCTGCAGCCTGTGACAAGGCTAATATTCCCCTGGCCTCACATCCTCCTGATAAGGATTCCAGGAAGATTGATGCCATGGCGAAAAAACAATATATGGCAGCTTCTTTGGGACTCAGGCAGGCTAATTATATGGTTTATGTGGCTAGATATCAGAAATCTAGATGGGACACTATATTGCAGTTAGCCAAGCAGGCCCAGGGCCAGCTGGCTAGTGAGTTGGAACAAGTGGCTGCTGATGGCATTGAAGCCTCTAAAGTTCAATTTCATACTGCTGTTGATGTTAATGATGTTTCCTCTAGGGTCATGGCCACTTCTGTAGCTTCCGTAGGTTGGCATGGCTCAGATGCACTAATCTGTCCCAAGATACTCAGTCAAAGGCTATGGATTTTCCTGTAACGGGAAATTCTCTGTTTGTGATCAAACAGAAAATTATATGAAAAAGATGGATGAATATAGAACTACCTACAAAAGTGCTAAGCTAAGGAGAGCATGCCACTCTACAAAGGCATGCCCCAGGGTAGGGGTAGGCCTTTCCCAGGCCCTTTTACCAATCTCAAGTCTCTCCTCTGCTTTTTCACAGAGGGTTTTTCAGAGGCAGAGGCAGACCACAGGTAGACAGTCGCCCTCCCTCAGCCTAAAGCTGTTGCAAGCAGGCACCCTGATGGGGTGCCCAGGGCCGATTCTCCTGTACCAGTGGGGGCAGGTTGGCTTATTTCAGCCAGAACTGGCTGTCCCTAACCGGACAGGTGGGTTCTGGAAGTAGTATAACCAGGGCCTGGTTCTCGGCTCAAACAGTTCCCAAAGATGAGAGCCAGGCAATTTCCACCTGCAAACTCTTCAGAAGCCCTTGCTTTGGAAGCGGAGGTTTCTTCCTTCTGGATTGCAAAGCAGTGGAGGGTCCCCTTGCCATCAGGGCAAGGGACTGTACTCAAGATATTTTCATCCCCAAAAGACAGGAGAATGGCGGCCCATCTTAGACTTAAGGTACCTGAACAAACATCTATTGAAACCAAAGTTCAAAATGTTAACTCTAGCAATGATTTTGCCTTCCCTGAGGCCAGAGGACTGGTTAGCTTCCCTGGACCTCAGGGACGCCTATTTTCATGTCATGATCAGGCCTTCTCACCGAAAGTACCTCAGGTTCGAACTGCTCTCTGGCCACTACCAGTTCAGAGCAATGCCCTTCGGCCTAACCTCGGCTCCAAGGGTATTCACAAAATGTCTAGCTGTGGTAGTGGCTCATTTAAGAAGGCAAGGATTGCTGTGTTTCCTACCTGGACGACTGGCTCATAGTGGGTCAGTCTCCAGATCAGGTAAAATCCCACTTGCAAGTCACCCAGCAGCTTCTCACTTCCTGGGATTCCTGCTGAACTTACCAAAGTCAGTTCTGGAACCTGTTCAGGTTCTAACTTTCATAGGTGCAGAATTGAGCACAAAGTTAGCCAGGGCATTTCTCCCTCGGAAAGAGTGGACAGGCTCATTGCCCTGGCATCCTCCTTTACCCTGCGGGTCTCTCGACCAGCAAGGCACTTTCTGCAACTCCTAGGGCACATGGCTGCTTCCACAGCTGTCGTGCAGGGAGCAAGATTTCAGATGAGGGACATCCAGTTCCACTTGAGGTCCTATTGGTCTCAAAGGAGGGACCCCTTACCAAATTAGTCCCGTGACTAAAACCCTGATCCTGGCCCTTCAGTGGTGGCAGGATCAAAGCAATCTTACTCAAGGGTTCCCTTTATACCGTTTCACACTCCCTCACCCTCACCACGGATGCCTCCCTGTTAGGGTGGGTCACTACTGGCGACCTTTCCACTCAAGGAGTGTGGTCCCCAGGAATCTCTGCTCCACATCAATCTTTTGGAACTCAGAGCTGTTCTTTTAGCTCTTCAGGCTTTTTCAACTGTTGTCCAGAACAAAGTAGTTCAAATCAGGACAGACAACACCACAACAATGTGGTACATCAACAAGCAAGGGGGCACTCGGTCATCAGTCTTGTGCACGAGCAATGAAGTTGTGGTCTCTGGCTTACTCCTAAACACCTCCCTGATACGCAATTCACCTTCCAGGAAAGGACAATGTCCTGGCGGATGCTCTCAGCAGGATTTCCCAGGGCCATCACGATGGTCTCTGAATCCTCAGGTATTGGGGTCGGTCTTGCCAGATGGGGCACCCTCAGATAGATCTCTTCGCAGCCCCAGACAACCATCAACTTCCTCTGTTTTGTTGCAGGCCTCCAGTGCTGGGCTCAGTCCCCCTGGATGCCTTTCTGCTGCATTGGAAAGGGAAATTCCTATATGCCTTTTCCCCTTCCCCTCTCCTCTTCAGGGTATTGGTAAAAATCAGAACTCAGCCCTGCAAAGTGGTTCTGATTGCTCCAGACTGGGCCAGACAGCCCTGGTATCCTCTCCTCCTGTCCCTGACAATCCACCCTCCCCTGACCTTGCCCAGGACCCACGACTTGCTGACCTGTGCACAGGGGAGAGTGTGGTACCCGGACCTCAAATCCCTCCACCTCAAGGCTTGGTTCTTGAGGAATTAGAATTTGCTGATTTGCACCTTTCTCAAGGGGTCCTGGATATTTTAAAGGCTTCTAGGAAGCCTTCCACTAGGGCCACTTACAATTCTAAGTGGAAGAGGTTTTCCTTCTGGTGTTCGAGAAACAAATTGTGCCAGAATCTGCTGACTTGGCCACTTTACTGGACTATTTGGCCCATCTAAATTCCCTAGGCCTTAGACCAGCTACCTTGAAGGTTCATCTGGCAGCTGTTTCTGCCTTTGTTTTCCAGGAAGCCTCTTTCTCTCTCTACCCTGTGTTTTCCAAGTTTTTTTTAAGGGTTACTTCACTAACCCTCCTTTCGGGAACCAGCCCCTGCCTGGGACCTGAATGTTTGCATTGCTCAGTTAATGCAACCTCCCTTTGAGCCCTTTCTTCTGCAGATCTCAAGTATTTAACATGGAAAACTGTTTTTCTAGTGGCTATCACTTGCCAGACGATAAGTGAATTGAAGCCCTTTCAGTGGAAAAGGATTTATTTCTTTTCAAGGGATAAGGTAGTCCCTCAGGACTAACAGAAAGTTTTACTAAAGTGGTTTCAGATTTTCATCTGAACCAGTCCATTTCTCTCCCAGTATTTTTCACTGAGCATTCTTCCTCGGGTGAAAGGAGACTACACAGCTTGGACGTCAAAAGAGCCCTAAGCTACTATGTGGAACGTACCAAGGGTCACAGGTTCGAATCCCTCCAACTCTTCCTTACCTATGGAGAGGTTGGCAAAGGGAGACCTGCCACTAAGAGGACAATTGCAAGGTGGATTGTCTCTTGTATCCAATTCTGTTACCAAAAACTAGGTAGGGAACCCCCCAGGACTGAGGGCTCACTTCCACCAGGGTATAGCTGCATCTCTAGCGGTTGCTAGAGATATTCCTATTTTGGAAATTTGTCAAGCTGCTACCTGGAAAACAGTTCACACCTTTACCAAGATTATTCCCTGGACGCCCAGTCCAGGAGAGATGCTCGCTTTGGCACAGCTGTACTCAGAGCCTATTTCCTAAGTAGGTTCTGGCCCTCCTCCATGGAGGTACTGCTGTGTAATCTGTAATGGTCCTAATATAGCAAGACTTCATGGTGTTTGAAGAAAAAATTACTCACCTTAGTAATTGCTTTTCTTCTCATGGAGTCTTGCTATATTAGGACAACCCTTCCTCCTACCCCTCTCAGAACTCCTACTTGGATATGGGGTTGGCAAATTAGTGCAAGCACTGTGTCATGCCATTTTAGTCTCTCTAGTTCCCCCCCCCCCTTGTTTCCTTTGGGTTAGGGAACGAGGTATTTCTGTTTTTGTTAGTGGTAGATGGTCCCTCTCTGGACTTGAGTCTTTGGGGAGAGGGGCCTATTAGTGCTTGTAAGGTGATCCTAACAATAAATATTGTTATTATTCTGTGATTGTTCTTATTCTACTAATGGTAGGTAGCCAATGGCTAGTGTAGAGCTTTTCCACACAGACTTGCTATGTTAGTTTAGCTCGAAGAACCTGACAGTTTCATTTGAAACTAGCCAGATAGAGCTTTGAACAGCGCCTGCTGTGGAACTCCAGATCACTCTGGAGTTAACTGTTTCCTCTCCGGGGCAGTTCAAGTGTGGGGAATGACTGCAATGGTCCTAATATAGCAAGACTCCATGAGAAGAAAAGCAATTACTAAGGTGAGTAATTTTTTCTTCTGAACTATGCATTTACGTCTTTCGTTTTTTGTAAGTATGAATCTTTTACAAGTAAAGAATCTTTCTACTGAAATTTTGTGCCTGGAGTGCTGATTTCTTAACTAAAAATGTTGTACATTGTAGGACTGCCTGCTGGTGCAGCTGGTCAGATAACCCACAAGATAAGCTGCCATTCTTCAGCATGATGCTTACCAACTCAGAAATGGTGAGTGCGGTGAGGGTAGGGGAACCACTGGGGTCTAGTGACCATAACACCATATGGTTTGAACTGGTCATGGGTACCAGTGTACCCCCTTGAAGGGCTGAAGCTCTGGATTTCAGAAAAGCAGACTTTAACTGGATGAGGAAATTAGTTCAAGATAGGTTGGTTGCAGTGGAATCAGTAGAGTGGAGTAAGATGGGGGGTAATTAATGGGGTCATTTTCAAGACAACTAAGTGAGAACAGTTACCAAGGGTAATAGGCACAAAAGACCAATCTGGTTCTCTAAGAAGGTCAAGGAAGCAATGAGGGCTGAAAAAGGGGTCTTCATTAGCTAAAAGAAGAAACGGACAAGGAATGGAGTAAATACCAGACAGAATGAGGTAGACCAAGAAGGCAGTCAAGGATACAAAAGCAGACAAAGAGCGGTGTAATGCAGAGTGGGTCAAGGGAGGAGGGAAACGGTTTTTTAGGTATATTAGTGAAGAAAGAAAAATGAGAGTGGGGATTATATGGCTGACAGAGGGGGTAAGGTAATAGAGGAGCATGAGCAGAAGGCATCTGTTCGTACCGGACCTCTTTCCCTCAAGTAAGTGTCCTCATAGATTTTCTAACATTAGCACAAAAAATGTGAGCATGAAGGGAGCGGTGGTAAAGTACATAGCGCTTATGAATTTGTGATTTGTTTAGCAAAAAGCACTGATTTAGGCTTTTTATCTTAAATACAGATAAGCTTGTGCAGAGCTACGGTGAAAAACTAACTGGAAGGAAGTAAAGAGAAGGGGTGAAAGCTTGTGGGTAAAACATATTCATTACTTCTTGCACTATTGTTTTGCATTATAGCCTAAGATAAACAAGATAAAAGTTACAGGCTTGTAAAAAGTTTTTTTAAACACACAGCAGGTTATAAACAGTGAAACAGATATATAAATGTATTTTGTAGATAAAGGCAGAGTACTGTATAACAGAGAGAGGGTTACTAAATGTAAATTAGATTATACAGAAGGAACCGTTTGAAGCGGGCCTTATACTAGAAGAGATTTATGTGTATTGTTCAATGAGATCAGGTAGCTAAAGATAGCAACTTTTTTGTATAAGAGAGTTTATGAATATGATATACAGACACATGGACTCAGATTGGTAATGCTTATTATTATGTATACTTATAGATCTCATTGATGGCATATTTGCAGCTGAGAATTGACAAAAATGAAAAATAGAAGAGATTGAATGAAGTTTAGTAAACGGGTGAGAGGAAATATTAGACATACTTTGAGCGTAAACTTGATTATATGGCACACCACTTGGGGGCTATTTAGAGACTGATTATATGTCTTCCACATAAGATACTGATAATATCACATGATATTTTTAGATTTTCAGCATGAATGGGATGTTCACATGATTGTATGGAGCGTCACTTGGTATACAAACTATAAATCTTGGTGCACTCTGGTGGGGACAAGTGCTTACTGCAAGTGTGTTAACAGCTCGACAAGAATATTATAAGAATACTGTTAATAGTTGTGTAGGAAGGCAACACGAGGGCCTGAGGAAGTGGTCTCACCATGAAATGTAGACCAATTGGTGTTTAATTTGAAAATAAAGAAGATTTTGAAGAGAACTTTTTGTATAGAGTGGAGTTCACCCAGAGTATTCAGCCCATTTTCGATGTCTCTGGTCCTTTCTGGATGACCCAGGCATATTTGGATATTTACTTTATAGAGAAGTTGGGCAACGTGGGACACTGTCCACAGTATCTGTTCTTAGTGACTGCTTCTGCTCAGTATCCACACTGGAAGAATTATTATTTAGTTTTTGTTGATTGGAAAAAGAGGCCTAGGTAGTTCAGTATATTTTCATCCTTATCCCAGGGGCCCTAGAAACACAAACTGACATATTGAATCAGGTTAAACTCTTGATGATATTTTTAGTGAATAGGTGAAATATAGCCAGGACACAAGTGAATTCCCCAACTGTCTTTTGAGAAGTGCCATGGGATCTTTAACATCCACCAAAACAGGCAGATGGGACTTCAATTTAACATTTCATCCAAAAGATGGCATTTCTGGAGTGCAGCACCCCCTCATGCCGCACTTCAGTGTCAGTATTGGGATTTACCCCAAGTTCCCTATGTGGGACTAGAACCCACAACCTTTCAATCTTCATGCCTCAGAGGCAAGTGTGCAACCTGCTGACCCACTGACATTGCTTTCCAGCTGGATATATGTTGTATATAGGATAGGATAGTGGACTTTTGTCAGAAGGCACCATGAAGGCTACTGCAAGGAGGATCCCTGAAATGGGGCAGGTAGTAATTATAGGAGATGTGGTTAAAAAAGGGCTTGCAGCCCTGAAAATAGGTAAGTTTCCAGGACCAGATGGTATGCACCAAAGGGTGCTCCGGGAATTTGAACTGGAACTGGCGGATCCCCTGGCAGGGTTATTCAGTAGCTCACTACAGTCATAAGGGGTTTGAGAGATTGGAGGATAATGGACTAGGTGCTACTTCACAAGGGAGGGGGGCAAGGAGAATCCAGGAAATTGCAGGCCTGTCAAAGAGGATCTAGTGGACTGCCTGGAGAGAAGTGGCTCCAGGATAGTAATCAGCATGGGTTCACAGCAGGGAGGTCTTGTCAGACCAAACTGCTAGTATTCTTTGACTGGGTAACAAGGGCGGTGGTTAAGGAACAATTAGTTTCAACTTCAGCATGATATTGAAAACAGTGCCACACAGAAGAATGGTTAAGAAATTAGACAGTCTGTGAGCACCAAAGGGCCTGAGGCAGTATAGCGCAGTGGGTTGAGGCTCTGAGCTGCATATCTGGAGACCTGGGTTTGAATCCCACAGCTGCCTAGGTGCATACTGTGTGGTCCTGAGCAAGTCACTTAACTTCCTTGTGCTCCCAGGTCGCATCTGGAAACAAGCTTCGGCTTAGTGTGCTACTCCTGGTTAAACAATTTTCCCTTTCCCTGATTAGATGGGTGTGAAGTTGGTCAGGGGAAGAGAGTAGTGGTAAATGTGATCAAATCAAGGGAAAGGGAGATCATGAGTGGGATACTGTAGGGGTCAGTCCTGGGACCAGTCCTTTTCAATATGTTCATCAGTGACATAGGAAAAGGAGTACAGTGAAAAATGTATCTCTTCACAGATAACACTAAGCTCTATGACAGGGCAGAAAGTGAAAAGGGGGTAAGGGAGTTGCAGAGGGACCTGTAAAAGTTAGAGAGGTGGTCCAAGGTTTGGCAGTTAAAATTGAACATCTGAAAGTGCAAGGTGATGCACATAGGAAACAAGAACCCAGGACGGAATACTAGATGGGAGGGGTGAAGTTGGGCACTGCTTAGAGGAAAGGGACATGAGAGTCATCATAAGCGACTCCCTAAAACAATCTAGCCAATGTAACAAGGACTACAGAAAAGCAACCAGAATGTTGGGGTGTATTGGAAGGGATTTCACTAGCAGGAGGAAAGAGGTAACGCTACCTCTGTATTGACCACTAGTAAAACCTCATCTGGAATACTGTGCACAGTTCTGGAGCCCCCACCTGAGAAAAGACAGAAACAGGCTAGAGACAATGCAGTGTACAGGAACCAAAATGATTCAGGCCTACAGCACAGACCCTATATGAGGATCAGCTTTAGGGCACTGAACATGCAGCTTGCTGGATCCCAGAAGGAAGAGGGGCGACATGATAGAGACCTTCAAGTTGCTGAAAGAAATAACGATCGTGATATTGTTTTTTTACAGTGACAAATTGTCTGTGGTACAGTAGTTATTGTGATATATCAACATATAGTGACATCCCTATTAGAGAGAGTGGCTGAGCTGTGCAACTGTCTACAGCAGAGATGGTGGGGGAAAAGCCATTCAAGCATGGTTGGAACAGAGTAAAGAGGTTTAATAGTTAGTCAGGGCAGTAGCACTAAGGCAGAGAACAAGGGGGGAGGCGAGGGCGAAAACCACATATAAACAATAGGTCATGAGGTAGGGTAAAACTGAGGAGACCGGATGGATCAATGGTCTTTTTCTGATGGCATTGTGTATGTTTCTGTGAAGACAAGAGGAGGTGGTGGGAAGGTGAGATGGAAGGTTTTGGGGAAGGTTTTGTAAGAGAGACAGGGGAAGAAAGGACAATATACTTCCACCTTACTCAGATTCGTCTGGCCCCAGACTTTAAGTAAGCTACCAGGACCAGCAAGACAAACATTTACAGACAAGGACACAACGTTCACTAAGAACACTATATGAATCTATCTTTTTTGCAAGCATCAATTAAAAACATAGTGCAAGAAAAGTCTCTATTATATCCTAAAGAAAAAATGCATTACTTAGTACAAAAATTATACAAAACAACCTAAAAGGAAAAAAATCTAAATAGTCCAAACCACATTATATGTCCAATTCAAACAGTCAGAGTTTCAAGCTATAAAAACGCATGTAAAGAGAGTTCATTCATTAAACCATACGGATTCAGGGTCCTTTGGGTAGAGATCCAATAGGCCTCATGCATGAGCAGTCTTTTTGTCATGTCTCTCCACCGTGCTCCCAAATCAATTTTTTTCCATCCCCACAAAGTTTAATATGGCTGTGGATCCATGTCTTGCCTCCAAAAAATGCCTTGCCATTTGTAAATTCATTGACCTAATTCAGCTTTGTGATCACCCACACGAATCTCAAGGTCTTGTTTAGTTTGCCCACATACAAAAGTCCACAGGGGCAAGACAAAACATACACAACACCTGTGGAACTGCAGTTGATAAATTGATTCATTGTAAGTCTTTTTACAGTTCTGGTGTGAACAAAATAAGTAAGCATTAATCACAGCCAGAGGAGGGCTGTGCCGGTGGATTAATGCCCGCTGGAGGTTGGTGCCGAGGCGCAGCCGAGGGGTCCAACCGCCCAGCGAGCGTAATCACGGCAGAGCCCGGCGTTGAGCAGATTACTGCGCTTGTAATATAGGCTCGCTGGCGCGGCCACGAGCCTATGTTTCAGCCATCTCCAGCAACTTTGGCAGTTCGCAGCACCCCTATCCACAGAAGAGGCGGGACACAGATGTTGCACGTAACTTCATTTATTGCGCTTACAGGCACAGGAGACCGATTCGGACTCTACAGTGCTGGAGCAGTGATATATAATTGGAGCAGTGTGCATTCTCAGCTCTCCAGCACTAAGAGTCCCTGTGCACAGGTCTTGCCCCTGAGCGTCTCTGTCTGCAGAGTTAACCTTGGTGTGTGTTTCATTTACGTAATATTGGGTTTGTTCTGTGAGTGACTGACTCCCTTGCCACTTGCAAAGTTGTTTCATTCCCCAGTGCTTTCGGTTTTGCTTCAGCCGGTGGAGATCTGCAAGCGGATGTTTAAACTTGGTCTGCCTGGGCTCTCTGTTTTTGTATTTGTATTATTTACTGTTAGTGCAAGCAAATTAAACTCGTCAGTGCTGGAGCAGTGATGAATGATTGCGCTGCTCCGCTGCCGGTGCCCTTGCCTTGGTGGTTGCAGTCCGGGTATATTAGGGCTCAATGATTTCGGCTCTCTGCCGGCTCTGGGAGGCGGACGTCTTGTGTCTCTGCGTGTGGGGGGGGCACACAGTGCTTGATGCTGGCGCGGGTCAGGGGTGGGGTCTGCAGAGCTGCCACCGGCGACGCGCGGTGGTGACTTGGGCGGGTGCCCTCTGGTGTCTCCATGGCCACAGCTGGTACTGACCTAGCGGGCGTTATGTGTGGCTTAATACCCGCTCGGTTTCAGTCAGCTGTGGCCGTTCAGCGAATCCTGGCGCTCCTTTCGAGCGGGCGACAGTGAGCTGTGTTACAACCTGTATTATACATATTTGGGGGTTGGAGCTGTGTTTTCCTTTGTTGATTAGGTAATACAGTGTGTACTAAAATTTCTCTAATGTGTTGGCCTCTATGAAATGTTGCTCTGTGAGGGTTTGTGCTGCTATGTAGCTGAATTTAGGATCAAAATTTAAAATTGACCAAAGCTGTTTTTTGGCTCCACCGAACTCGGCTTCCAGATTGAATTGTGTTATGAAAGTGGGTTGCCAGTCAGTTTGTTTTTCATCCTGCTGGTTACCCCTTAAAATTTCATTAAGTTGTTTCACATCATTATATGCTGACCTTTCTGTATTCCTTGTTTTCAAATCTTTGTGCTATTTTGCAAGTCCCCTGCTTAAAATCAGTCTCATTTGTGCACGTACGTTTCAGCCTGAGAAACTGTCCTGTTGGTATGTTTTTTGTTAATGGTTTACGGTGCTCGCTATCAGCTCTCAACAAAGTGCTCCGTGAAGTAGGCTTCCTGTATGTCTTAGAATGTAAGCCTATTTCCATCACTGAATATAGTTAGATCCGGGACATTGGAATATTTTTTTGCAGTGATTCTTAAATGGGGATTTGTTTCATTAATATACCATACAAATGTCATCAAGTCGGCTTCCTCCCCTCTCCATATTACGAAGATATCATCCAAATAGTGTTTCCAGAATAAAATGTTATTGAAGAAAACATTACATTCTATATTGCAAGTGTTCTCAGTTTCACAGTCAGCAACGTATAGGGTGGCCAAATTTGGGGCAAAATGTAGACCCCATAGAAGTCCCTTTTTCGTGTGCAGAGAAAAACGTGATTGAAAACAAAGCACTTAGACTCCAACACAAACCTTGCTGCTTCAGGAATGAATTAATTAGGGGCAGTACTGAGGGGTCTCAAGATCTTTTTCTATGGATATCAGCACCTCTTTTCTACCTGAACGGAGTCCAAAATTGTGATCATGTGATTTATATCTTTCACATGTCATTTGATCAAAAGAACTTTTTTCATAAACGCATCCACATATTTAGACAAAGTTTTGGTAACCACCCCTATAGAAGATACAATAAGATGCCCCTTCCTCATGCACAGGGGTTTCCTGGTTGAATCCCTGTACCTAAATCTGATTTCTGGACCATGCCAAGTATATATGATACCTTCTTTGTAATCCACATTATCTCTCATATATATTTACTGTGGGTGGGATATTCAAAAGGGTTGCGCCATTCACAAATTGGGTCTGTGCAGTACAGTATGGGCAGCACACCCTTTGGTCCACATGGTGGACCAATAAATGTACAGACCTTACTGTACGCTGTCAGTCGTCGGGCGGCCGGGAGGCATGTGGTCGGGGTGCTGTCACCTGCTGCTGACTGGGGGTGCTGGGTGGCAGGGGACCTCAGTGGGTGGGTCAGGAGTGGGGTCCACTGGACCACCAGGGCTTCAGCTGCTATGATCGCCTGCGATCCGGCGATGGGAGGGATTCCACTGGACCACCAGGGAAGGATATTACACTTATGCCCATGATTGGGCAGAGGGGGACCTTCCACTGGACCACCAGGAAGATGTTAATCTTATGCCTGCAATCAGGCGATGGGAATTGCTCCACTGGACCACCAGGGAGATGTTAATCTTATGCCTGCAATCAGGCGATGGGGATTGGTCCACTGGACCACCAGGGAGATGTTAATCTTATGCCCGTGATCAGGCGATGGGGATCGATCCACTGGGACCACCAAAGTTTAACTTTACACACGCCCGCAACTGGGCGAATGGGAACAGAGCTCGCCGAGGGGCAGGAGGGCATCGGTCCCCAATGGATGCAGTCTGGCAGGGCGCCAGGTGTATGTCGCTGGGGATCGGTGCACCGCATGCAGATGGGGCCATAATGACATGCAAATTGCCCCATTTGCACCTTGCATGCATAATGGCCTAATTTGCATGCCCAGTGCTGAATATCGCGGTTGATGCGCCTAGCACAACTGCACTTGCGCTGGCACATCCCCCAGCTCCCCTCCTGCCACTTGCGCTGGCACAGTGCATGTGCCCTCAGTGCCATATTCAGTGGTGCTGAGCCATGGCACAGCACCGTTGAATATCAGCTGGTCCCTGCTCTGGCACAGCCCAGTTGCGCTGGGCCCAGGCTTGTGCCCCTGCCTGGCACAGTCTAAATATCCCACCCTTTATATTTTTTCAAATCACTCTTAAATTTTTAGATCTGGGTATCCAATTTTTGTTTCATTGCAATTAACAGTTCAACTGTAAAACTAGCGCTCATTTTAACTTCAGGCTCCTTTATTTGATCTGCAAGTTTGGAACATTTTTTTTTTTTTTTTTTAAGTTTTATCATTAATAGCATTAAATAATGACTGCATTTATTTAACACCATCTCCCAGTCTCATTAGCTTAGGATCATCTGTGCCAAAGTGTAGGGGTGGAGGGGGCTTGTATTCTGAATCCTCTCAGAATACATTTCTCCCCTCCAATATTGAGACAGGGAGATTGCATGTAAATGGAATCAAAGTTCCTTCTTTTACAAAATTCCCAAATTTAAGCATCATTATTTTCTTGTGTAGCACTAACAGGGTGACTATTTCCTTTATTTGTGCTAGAGAGAAAACTCTCTCTTCTCCAACTTCCTCTGAAAAGGACAGTAGGTCTGTGCTTGCAGGTGCAGTAGCCATATTGAGGTGCTAAGCTTTCTAGACAATAGGTCACTGGGTAGGGTAGGGAAAAATTTGGCAGACTGGGTGGACCAGTGGTCTTCTTTTGCCCAAATTGTGTTTGTTTCTGTGAAGATGAAAGGAGGTGGTGGGAGGGTGCGAGGGAAGGGTTTGGGGAAGGTTCTGGAAAAGAGTTACACAGGGGAAGAAAGGCCAGCATAGCGACACCTTACTCAAACCTATCCAATCACAGGCTTCAATCAATCTTCCTGGATAGCAGTACAGTATGTGTTCATTGAAGAAACGGAGACTTGCTGTCAGACATGTGTGGGCGTATGGTGACTTGGGGTATAAGCCTGTAATATGTATGTATATATATATATATATATATATATATATATATATATATATATATATATATACAATAGGTGAGTGGTAAATGAGTGAGATAAAACAGTGTATCATCCACTGCAGTGTGATATTTTACCTCTGCTCTACTGTGATGATATGAGACATTTACACACACAGGTCACTGATATCATCACCCTAAGCAGCTTTCCCCTCAGCATGAAAGAAACACCTGTGCTGTTACCGTAGACACAAATGCAGAACTACCTGAGAGGTCTCACTGCTGCCTACAGCTAACTCAGTGAGCATTACAAAACACACCTATCCTCTCCCCCCCCCACAACTTCCAGCTCATTACTGTGATGCTCTCAGCTTCATGCAGCCAGAATTCCAAACAGCATAGCTTCACAGAACAGTCTAAACTACTGCTTGCAGCTAACTCAACTACCACTGAAACACACTCTCACTTGTTCCTCATACTCTGATTCTCACCCAATTACTGTGACAATTTCAACTTCACTGCAGCCAGAATCCTAAAGAGCACAATTTCACAGAACACTCTGCACTCTGCCTGCAGCTAACTTAATTACCACTGAAAACAGTATCAGCTGTTCTGACACTCTGCCTCTCAGTTCATTACAATTACATGCTCTTAGCTTCACTGCAGACAGACTGCTAAACAATACAGCTTCACAAAAGTATGTTTCTCATTCCTATCTGAAACTAACTCATTTAGCATTGCAAAACACACTCATGTGTCTCTCAGAGTTTATAACACTGCCAGCCCATTCAGAAAAGCTCACACACAGAATGAGCAAACACATTAACAGGAACAGAACACAAGACAGCATAACAAAACTTCTGAAACTCTTGGCCCTATTGTATATATATGAATACATGATGGGGCAGATTATTGTTTTAATGGCAAATATTACATCACTCCTGCATCGTGAGCTTGGATATCTCACTCTGCAGGAGTGACAATATTTGTATATCACACTCATGCCCATCATGTATCCTCCTATATATATATATATATATATATATATATATATATATATATATGCAACAGGTCATGATAAAACTGTAGAATAAAACCATTTCAAACAACATGAAGTCTTGCTATATTATGACAATTGCAGTTTGTCCCACCATTAGAACTGCTCCGGAGGTGAAATAGTTAACTCCATTCCATGAATGGAACTTTGAGCACGAGCTCTAAAATAGAAGCTCTGTCTGTGGAGATTCAAACCTGAACTGTCAGATTCTTTACTCGCCTCACTGAACAGTCGCTCCGAGATTTCTCCTACTGCTTTGTTCATTTCTCGGTTTAAACAGTATTTTCTCGGTTAACTTAAACCGCGAGTATAATTATTTTAACCGCAAACCGATCGGTTCAAGCTCTGTCTGTGGTATTGTAAGTAATAGACAGGTTTTATTCTGTGTGGAACTTGTAAATGTTTATCGGTTTGGTTCGAACTGATCAGGTTGGTTAAAACCTTAAAGAGTAAGCATTTTAAAGCTTTTAGAGTGCGGTTCCCGGTTCTTATCGGTTCTAAAAAAAACGGATTTCATTACGGTTTTTTTCCATGACCTGTGACACAGTTGGGAACCGATAAGGGTGTCTTGCCTGGCACTGCCATTAAAAGGGCAAGTTTCTTGGTTAGGCTGGCATCATGTCTGAGAAACCCAAAAGAAAAAACCGGGCCCACTGGGTTTCAACACTGTAGTGTCTGTGGGGAAGCCTTTGCCAAGGCTGACCCACACACTACATGTGTTTATTGTCTGGGGTTGACCACCTCATTTCAGACTGCCAGATTTGTAAAAAATTCCTGCAGCCACCTGGATAAGAGAGTGGGCAGGCTCAGGGAACGAGCCAAAAGTCCGCTGACCGGATGGCCAGCCGGTTCGGTGCCAACCGAACCGGAGGGAGTGCCCTCTGACCAGGGCGAGACTTCCTCGGGCAAAAGTAAACTTTAAAAAAAAAAAAAAAAAAAGACAGCAGGTATGGAGTCCAAAATTCCTTCTCCAACTGCTGCAGAACTAGCAAAAGCTATACAAATTGTACAGTCACTTTCTCCGGTTCCGTCCGAACCGCCACTGTCTGGTAAAAGGTTGGTTCAGCCGGTTCCACCGGTTCAGGAATATGATATTGGAGATTTTTATGAACCAAGAGCATGGGGGGGCATGATGATGATCAGTGTGAATGTGACTGAGAGAGTCTGGGTGTGCCCACTGAACCGGACATCTCCCCAGACTGACCCTTACAATCTCCCCTATGCTTTCTGAGTCCCCTTCTCTTTTTCTGTTTTATAAAAAGGGTTACTGAATCCCTCCAGCTCGCATGGGAGGAAGCTGTGGATGAGCAAGAGGAACCTGATTTTGTAGAAATTATGGATATACCAGAGTCTAGGAGATTGTCTATTCCTTTTCATAAGTCTTTTAGGAAACAAACAATAAAAATTTTAAAAACTCCTGATTCTGTGCCTCCTGTAGATAAAAAGATGGACAGAAGGTACACATTGTCAGGTCCTGATACTGAATTCCTTTCACAGCAATGCAGTCATGTTGAGGTAGTTCAGGCTGCAGCCTGTGATAAAGCTAATATCCACCTGGCTTCACAGCCTCCTGACAAGGATTCCAGGAAGATTGATGCCATGGCAAAAAAACAGTATATGGCAGCCTCCTTGGGACTCAGGCAAGCAAATTATATGGCTTATGTAGCAAGGTATCAGAAATCTAGATGGGATACTGTTATGGAATTAGCCAAAAGCCCATGGCCAGCTGGCTAGCAAACTAGAACAGGTGGCTGCCGATGGCATTGAGGTTTCTAAGGTGCAGTTTCATGCTGCTGTGGATGTTAATGATGTTTCCTCTAGAGTCATGGCCACATCTGTAGCTTTTTCGTAGGTTGGCCTGGCTCAGGTTTACTAGCCTGTCACAGGATACCCAGACTAAGGCTATGGATTTTCTTGTGGTGGGAAATTCTCTGTTTGGGGAGCAGACAGAGAATTACATGAAAAGATGGATGAATATAGGACAGGCCTTTTATCAGACTCAGGCCTCCTCTGCTTATGCTCAGAGGGCTTCTTCAGAGGCAGAGGCAGACGGGTGTGGGCAGGCCTGCTCCCACCCCTCAGCCTAAAGCACCTGCTAAGCAGGCACCCTGATGGGGTGCCCAGGGCCGATTCTCCTTTACCAGTAGGGGGCAGGTTGGCTTACTTCAGTCAGAACTGGGCGTCTTTAACCTCAGACAAGTGGGTTCTGGAAGTAGTAAGCCAGGGTCTGGTTCTCAGCTTCAAAAAGTTTCCCAAGATGAGAACCAGGTTTTTTCTACCTGCAAGTTCTTCAGAGACCCTTGCTCTAGAAGCAGAGGTCTCAACCCTGTTGGCTCTCAGAGCAGTAGAAAGGGTTCCTCCCCTGCACCAAGGCAGGGGTCTGTATTCCAGATACTTCCTTACCCCAAAAAAGACAGGAGAATGGCGGCCCATCTTAGACCTCAGATATCTGAACAAGCATCTTTTGAAACCAAAGTTCAAAATGGTAACTCTGGCAATGATTTTACCCTCTCTAAGGCCAGGGGACTGGTTAGCTTCCCTGGACCTCAAGGATGCCTATTTTCACGTCCTATCAGAAGCTCCCATCAAAAGTACCTCAGATTCGAACTGCCCTCAGGTCACTACCAGTTCAGAGCAATGCCCTTCGGCCTTACCTCTGCCCCAAGGGTATTCACAAAATGTCTGGCAGTAGCAGTGACTCACTTAAGGAGGCAAAGGATTGCTGTTTTCCCTATCTAGACGACTGGCTCATTGTGGCCAGTCCCCAGAACAGGTAAATCTCACCTGCAAGTCACCCAGCAGCTTCTCACCTCCCTGGGTTTTCTGCTAAATCTACCAAAGTCGGTTCTGGAACCAGTCCAGGTACTCACCTTTATAGGGGCAGAATTGGACACAAACCTAGCCAGAGCTTTTCTTCCCTTAGATAGGGTAAGGAATTTAGTGGCACTGGCCTCCTCCTCCTTCACTCTGCAGGTCTCTCGACCAGCAAGACACTTTCTGCAGCTCCTGGGGCACATGGCTGCATCCGCAGCTGTTGTGCAGGGAACAAGATTTCAGATGAGAGACATTCAGTTTCACTTGAGAGCCTATTGGTCTCAGAGAAGAGACACCCTTTCCAAGTTGGTCCCAGTGACTCAAACCTTGATCCAGGCCCTCCAGTGGTGGCAGGATCAGAGCAATTGAGATCGGGTTCCTTCATTCCCCTGCTCACACTTTGACTCTCACTACAGATGCCTCCTCCTGGGGTGGGGAGCCCACATGGCACCTCTCCACTCAGGGAGTGTGGTCCCCAGGAATCTCTGCTCCACATCAATTTGCTGGAGCTAGAGCTGTCTTTTAGCTCTTCAAGTGTTTTCTGCATCTGTTCAGAACAAAGTGGTACACGTCAGAACAGACAACACCACAACAGTGTGGTACATCAACAAGCAGGGGGGCACTCGGTCTTCGGCCTTGTGCACCGAGGCAATGAAGTTATGGTCTCTGGCCTATTCCCTGAACACTTCCCTCATAGCAGTTCACCTTCCAGGAAAGGACAATGTCCTAGCAGATGCTCTCAGCAGGATTTCCCAGGGCCATCACGAATGGTCCCTGGATCCTCAAGTATTGGGGATAGTTTTTGCCAGATGGGGCACCCCTCAGATAGATCTTTTTGCAGCCCCAGACAATCACCAACTTCCACTGTTCTGTTGCAGGCCTCCAGTGTTGGGTTCAGTTCCCCTGGACACCCTTCTCCTGGATTGGGAAGGGAAGTTTCTTTATGCTTTTCCCCCCTTCCCTCTCCTATTCAAAGTGTTAGTCAAAATCAGATCTCAGCCTTGCAGGGTAATTCTGATTGCCTCGGATTGGGCCAGGCAGCCCTGGTACCCACTCCTTCTGTTCCTGACAGTCCATCTTCCCTTTCCCTCCCAGGAATCGCAACTATTAACCTGTGCCCAGGGAGAGTTTGGTATCCGAACCTCAATCCTCAACCTCAAGGCCTGGCTCTTGAGGAGTTAGAGTTGCTGACTTACACCTCTCTCAGGGTGTCCTTTAAATCCTAAAGGCTTTAGGAAGCCTTCCACTAGGAGCTACTTATAATTCTAAATGGAAAAGGTTTTCCATTTGGTGTGCTGGGAAGCATATTTCCCCAGAATCTGCTGATTTGCCCATTGTGTTAGATTACATGGTCCATCTTAATTCCTTGGGCCTCAGACCAGCTACCCTGAGAGTTCATTTGGCAGCTGTTTCTGCTTTTGTTTCAGCAGGAAAGTCATCCTCTCTTTCCGCTCACCCTGTGTTTTCCAAGTTTTTTAAGGGATTACTCCATACTAATCCACTTTTTCGGGATCGGGCCCCTGCCTGGGACCTTAATGTTTGCATTGCCCAGTTAATGCAACCTCCTTTTGAACCTCTGTTTTCTGCAGAGCTGAAGTATCTAACTTGGGAAAACTGTTTTCCTAGTGGCTATCACTTCTGCTAGACGCATAGGTGAGTTGCAAGCCTTGTCAGTAGAAACTGACTTTATTTCTTTCCACAGGGATAAGGTAGTCCTCAGGACTAACAGGAAGTTTTTGCCTAAGGTGGTTTCAGATTTCCATCTTAACCAATCTATCTCCCTTCCAGTAATTTTCTGTGAACACTCCTCTTCTGCTGAGAGGAGTTGCACAGCCTGGATGTTAAGAGGGCTCTTAGTTACTATATAGAACGCACTCAAGGGTGAGGTTGAATCCTCCAACTTTTCCTCACTTTTGGTGAGGTTGGGAAAGGGAAAACTGCCACTAGAGATCAATTGCCAGGTGGATTGTCTCTTGTATCCAATTTTGTTATCAGAAACTGGGCAGAGATCCCCCCTCTGGCTTGAGGGCTCTTTCTACCAGAGGTACAGCCGCGTCTCTAGCTGCTGCCAGAGACATCCCTATATTGAAGATATGCCAGGCTGCTACTTGGAAAACGGTACACACTTTCACCAAGCATTACTCCCTGGATGTCCAGGCTAGGAGAGATGCTCGGTTTGGCACAGCTGTTCTTCAGAGCCTATTCCCTAAGTAGGTTCTGCCCCTCCTCCATGGAGGTACTGCTGTGTAGTCTGCAATTGTCATGATATAGCAAGACTTCATGTTGTTTGAAGAAAAAATTACTCACCTTAGTAATGTTGTTTCTTCTAATGGAGTCTTGCTATATTATGACCTCCCCCCCAGCCTGCCCCTCTCAGAACCTCTACTTGGGTAGGGTGTGGGCAACCTAGTGTGGGCACTATTTTATGCCCTTTTTTAAGCGTTTCACCCCTTTTTGGGGTTTGGGGTGTGATGTTTTATTATCCTCTTGTTTTATTCTCATTTTGTTAAAATTGTATTAGTAATTCTGGTCCCCTGACTTGAGTATTGGGTGCTGGGACCAGCAGTGGGTGTTATTATTTAGGTAGCCAGTTGGCTAGTGTAGGTTACAGCTTCCACACAGACCTTAGTGAGTTTTGCTCGTAAAGATCTGACAGTTCAGGTTTGAATCTCCACAGACAGAGCTTCTATTTTAGAGCTCGTGCTCAAAGTTCCATTCATGGAATGGAGTTAACTGTTTCACCTCCGGAGCAGTTCTAATGGTGGGACAAACTGCAATTGTCATAATATAGCAAGACTCCATTAGAAGAAACAACATTACTAAGGTGAGTAATTTTTTCTTATCTGCGATATAATGGTGATAAATTTATTTATCACCATAGTATCCCATTTATCTACATGGTTCTCATCAGAATTCATTTAGAGTGTTTGGCCTCAGAAGCAGTACTAACCATATTCAAATAGGAATAACTTTAAAACATAAAAAGATAGCATGGTACTGTGATCACGAAAATTGTTCAGCACAGAATGATATACAAAATGAGTGGTGTTTTATTTATAGATACCTTATATATTTATTATAATTGGCAAGAAAACAGAAGAAAATGTAATTTTTTGTTCACTTTTTTGTCAAACAAATGTGAATAACTTTAAAACAAAAAAATGATAGCATGGTACTGTGAGCACGAAAAATGTTCAGCACACAAAAATTTGAAAAATGAGTGGTGTTTTATTTATAGACACCATTTTTTTTTATAATTAGCCAAAAACAGCATGAAATTAAATGTTATTTTCCCTTTTTTGACAAATTATTTACACCTACCAAAATCAGAACGTTCACACAAAATCTAAACTTGTTGTATAAATGGAATATGCAGTGGTTCAATGTGTGATGATGCATTTTTCTTGTACAGTTTCCAGTGATCTCTCGTAATTCTCACTAGTGCCTTCGGCACTCGTGAGGTTACTTGAGGTCACTGGAAACTGTACAAGATAAATGCAACATCACACACTGAACCACTGCATAGTCCTTATATATATATATATATATATATATTGTGGCACGGTAGTACCATTATAGTTAGGGTTGAGTACCCCATGTAAAGTTAAAGTGTGAAATTTGGCAGGTTAATAACTTTGCCACCGTATAACAGATTTGCCTGAGATTTGGCAGGCACAGAACAGTGCCATAGGTCTCTGGATCTGCCACATTTTGTAACGTTCAGATATACAATTGCAGAGCTACGTAGCGCTGTAGAATGCAGTAATTATGCTTTTTTGTGTGTTCTTTGGACAGGCCTACAGGTCTCACGGTTTGCGCGACCAGTCCAAAACCTTCAGGGAACATGCAGCTGGGGTCCCTGATGTGCCTTTCAAAGATTTCGTGGAAAAATATTAAACGGTTCAAAAGTTATTCAAAAAACAATTTTCCCATTATAGTCAATCGGAAAAGTTAAACTATTTGACAGTGTCACAAATGCAGTTTTTAGTGTCGCAAATGATCCATGTAGTGTCGCAAATCCACCATTTTGTTTTCAGTTACTAGTCACAGAAATGCTTGGCATTTAAATTTGGGACCGTCTAGGGACACACTTCTTTTTATGTTCCCCTAGTCAAGCCCTGAGGATGCTAGCCATGTCTTTTTTGGGGTTAAACACCCCAGAAATATATTTAAAATGTTTGTAAACTGTAGTGTCATAAATGGTTTTAGCACTTGTGACACTTTTGTGATTTTTTTGGTAAGTGTTTGTGATTTGCGACACTACTTTGCGACACTATGCCCAAAAGATTAGGAAATCTTTGCCACCCTGCTGCAAAAGAACGGTTTGGTCTTTTGGGCTGAAATTTGGAAGGAAGATGGCCAAGATCCCACAGATGTGCCTTTTGGTAGTTTGGTGACAAAATATTAGAGGGCTGCAAAGTTACAGTGCTCCAAAGGTGACAATTTTTCCCATGGGCTAACATTACGATGTCCGCCACGCCTTTCAGGGCCCATATCTCGGAAACGCTTTGAGATACGGACTTTTCATCGGAAACATTCTTAGCACCCCACTAGGGGGTTAAGTGCAAAACTATCCAGGAAAGTCATAAATGATATGAAATTTAAATTTTTTTTCCTACGTCGTACATAAGATATAAGCAATTTAGTATTCCAACTGTTCATTTTCTGCTCCGAGGCCCATTATTATGCATACATTATTTGTATTCACTATGTTTTTCAATGCAGCTTTTGTGGGGAAAAAAAGGGTGTGCACTTTCATTACTGTTACAGTTACCGTTTCCAGTTGCATTCCTGTAACTGTTTGCATTACCGTTTATGCCACCGTGTGCATTACCCTTTTTTGTTTACGTTTCGTTTTGCGTCACCATGTGCATTACCATTTGCATTTCCGTATGCACTTCCTGTTGCATTTTTCTTTCCTTTGGCATCATTGTTGGTGTTACCGATAGCATTTGCATTTCCAATTGCGGTACCGTCACCGTGCACATTACCATTTGCTTTTCCGTATGTGGTTGCATTTCCCTTTGCATTACTGTTCACTTTGGCATCATCGTTGCTGTTACTGTAACTGTTTGCATTTCCAATTGCGTTACCATTACTGTCTGTGTGTTCGCCACCATTTGCGTTTCTCTTGGCCTTAGCGTTTGCGTTTTCGGTTGCGTTTCTGTTGTCAGTTGTGTTAATGTTTCCTTCGGCGGCACCGTTGCCTTTACTGTTTGCATTTCTGTTTGCGTTTGTTTTACCGTTTGCATTTTTCTTACCATTTGCATTTCCGTTGGCGTTAGCATTTACTAACTGTTTTTATTAATGTTTGTGTTTCTGTTGCCGTTAGCATTTGTGTTACACTTTTTGTTTTCATTAATGTTTGTGCTTGCGTTTCTCTTACCATTTGCATTATCATTTACATTTGCTTCACCATGTGCGTAACCGTTTGCGAATGCGTTTGCATTACCTTTAGCTCCCACCACCACATTCCATTCACTATTTATAGTGCTCATTCTCAAAAAGGAGGGAAATTCATGGCAAAAACTCCATTTAATGCATCAGTTAGGGTTCACTGGCGAGCGAAATTAGGTTAGGGTTGCCTCTCTGCACCTAGAGCCCACCCCATCCCTATTAACAGGCGTTGGTGTACATTGAAAGTCATCGGTCCCACTCTCACCCCATTCTCTTATACTGCACCACCTCAGCTTGTTTACATGGGATGGGGTGAGTTAGGACCGATGACCCCAACGCACACCCCAATGCCTATAGACAGGGACGGTGAGTTTGGGGTGCAAGGGTGGCAACCCTAACACCATTCTCGCTTTGTCACTGTGGAACAACCCTAACTGATGCATTAACAGAGTTTTTTGCCATGAATATACATATATATTATAGTGGCATGGTAGTGCCACTATAGTTAGGGTTGAGTACCCCATTTAAGGTTAAATGTGAAATTTTGCACCTTAATAACTTTGTCACCATATGACAGATTTTCCTGAAATTGAGAATGCACAGTCTGGTACCATAGATCTCTGGACCTGCCACGTTTTGTTATGGTCGGATGTATGGTTGTGGAGCTACAGAGCGTCATAAAACACATATATTATGTGATTTTGCGTGTTTCTTTTCTCGCGCCTACAGCCCGCACAGTTTACAGGATCAGCCCAAAAACTTCAGGGAGATACAGCCGTGGTCCCTGATGTGCCTTTTGAAAATTTTGTGAAAAAATATTAAACAGTTCAAAAGTTATTCAAAAAACACTGAATCCCATTATAGTCTATGGGAAAGTTAAACTATTAGAAAGTGTCACAAATGCAGTTTTTAGTGTCGTAAATGACCCTTTTACTTTCGTGATTCAGCCATTTTTTTTTCAGTTGGTGGTCAGAAAAATGCTTGCCATTTAAATTTGGGACCCTCTAGGGACACAATTCTTGTTGTGTTCACCTAGTCGAGCCCTGAGGGTGCTAGCCATGTCTTTTTTTTCGGGGGGGGGGTAAAACACCCAAGAAATATGTTTTTTAAATTTTTGTAAAAAGTAGTGTTGCAAAGTACTTTCACATATGTGACACTTTCCTAATTTTTTGCGAAACTGTTGTGATTTGCGAAAGTAATTTGCGACACTATGCCCAAAACAATAGGAAATCTTTGCCAACCTGCTGCAAAACAATAGTTTGGTCTTTTTGGCTTAAATTTGCAGGAAAGAAAGTTAACGTCACACAGATGTGCCTTTTTGTGGTTTGGTGCAAAAATATAACAGGGCCGCAAAGTTACGGCACTCCAAAGTTGACCGTTTTTCCCATAGGATAACATTGTGGCGTCCGCCGTGCTTTTTGGGTCCTGTATCACAAAAAGTGCAAAACTAGCCTGAAAAATCATAAATAATATGAGATTTTAATTTTTTTGCTGCGTCATACGGTTCCTGAGATAAGAGCAATTTAGTATTCTAAGTGCTTATTTTCCTGTCCGAGGGTCACTATTATGCCCACATTCTTTGTATTCACTGTGCTTCTGAATGCACCTCTTTTGAACACAAAGCATGTGCATTAGCATTACCATTCATGTTAGTGTTTGCATTCACGTTTGCGCTTGTATTTTCGTTATTGTTTGCATTTACGTTTGCACTGCTGTTACCGTTTGCGTTAACATTTTTGTTTGTGTCACTGTGAGTGTCACTGTTTGTGTTTGCATTACTGTTTGCATTTCCATTTATGTTTTGTTCACCGTTACCGTTTTCCTGTCCGATAACATTTGCGCTTCTTTTACCATTTGCGTTTGCATTACCCTTACCATTAGCGTTACCGTTACTGTTTGCATCTGTGTTTATGTTTGCATTTGTGTCATCGTTACTGTTACCATTAGTGTTTGCGTTTCCGTTGCCATTACCGTTTTTGTTTGCGTTTGCACTTCCATTTACATTACCATCAAAGCTTGCATTTACGTTACCATTTGCACTTGCATTACCATTTGTGTTTGCGTTAACATTAGCATTACTGTTACTGTTTCAGTTTGCACTTACATTTACGTTACTGTTTACATTTACGTTTGTTAACATTTGCATCACCGTTAGCATTACCATTAGTGTTTACATTTACATTACCATTTGTGTTTGCGTTACCATTGCCATTTGCATTTTCATTACTGTTCACGTTTGTGTTACCATTTGCGTTTCCATTTCCATTACTGTAAATGTTACAGTTACTGTTTGCATTTGCACTTGCAGTCGTGCTTCCGTTTGCTTTACTGTTTCTGTTTGTGTCACTCTTAGATTGTCATTACCATTTGTGTTTACGTTACCATTGCCGTTTGCGTTACCATTTGCATTTTTGTTTGTGTTACCGTAACTGTTAGCGTTTGCATTTCCGTTCACGTTTGTGTGGGCGTTACCATTCCCATCAATGTTTGCGTTTCCATCGTCATTACCATTTTTTTACATTACCGTTACCTTTTGCGTTTCTGCTATCATTTCCATTTTCGTTTGCATTACCGTTACTGTATCTGTTTCTGCTTCCGTTTTCATAAGCTTTAGCATTTGCATCTGCGTTCACATTTATGTTACCGTTAGCATTATTGTTTGCGTCACCATTACTGTTAACATTATCGTTACTGTTAGGGTTATTATGCACAAATGATCAACATGGTGGAAACGTGGGGCCCGAAGGGCCCTGTCCTCCCACCACCACATTCCATTCACTATTCATATTGCACATGCTCAAAAAAAAGGGAAAATCATGGCCAAAAAACCTGTTTAATGAATCAGTTAGGGTTGTTCCACAGTGACAAAAGTGAGGAAATTCGGTGTTAGGGTTCAAAACCCTAACTGCGCATTCCCCCCCAACCCCACAACCACCACGCACACACACACGCAAGTAGGGGAAGGACCAAGGCATATTGGTAACAGCACAAGAAGAAGAGAATTCACAGCCTCAGGTACTGAATCTTTCCAACTACATATTGTCAGAGACAGAAGTTTCTGTGTTAAACAAGGGACTGAACTTTTCACATAGTGTACCAACAAATAGGTTCAACGTTATGGTGGACTTTAGTTTAGCAACAAGAAACTTGAGTGTTCAATCTTTTTTTGGGAACAGAGATTTGGATCAGTATTTTCCCTGCCCAGATGCAACCTCTGAGAGCAATGGTGCTAATGAAAGAACTGTACAACTGGAATTACATGTTAAATCCACCTTTAACCCTCCCCCCAGTGCTGCAATAAAAGTTTGGACATACTATTTTCTGATTTGCCTAACATTTCTTATAATAACATGACTGTAGCAGAAAGAGATGCCTTAAAGAACTTGCCAATGAACTCTGATTTGGTTATAAAAAAAGCAGACAAGGGAGGTTGTGTTGTAGTGTTAAATAAATGTGACTATCTTAAAGAAGCTGAGAGACAACTGAATAACAGTGAACATTATGAGAAGTTAGAGTATGACCCTACTTTTGAATTTAAGGCTGCTATTGATAGTTTCATCAAAGAGGGAGTTAAAAATGGGGAAACTGACAATGCATCCATGAAATTTTTAATTACTGAGAATCCAGTTAGGGCCACATTCTATGTGATACCTAAAGTCCATAAATCTTCAATTAATCCTCCAGGCCGCCCCATTATTAGTGGTATAGAAGCATTAACTGAAAGTCTTTCACAATTTCTAGATGTATGCGTCCATTTGTTAATGGTTTACCTTCTTTTTTACAAGACACAAAAGATGTTTTAAATTTGTTAAAAAATGTGACATTAGATTCTACCAGCTCTATGGTCACCATGGATATAGAAGCCCTATATTCTAACATCCCTCAGGATGGTGTGCTGAATACACTCTCTGTTTTTTTTGAAATAAAAGGGAAGGAACAGCAAAACCAAGTAGAACATTTTTGGTAAAAATGTTGGATATTGTACTGAAAGACAGTGTTTTTTTATTCAACAAACAGGTGTATCTCCAAATTAAGGGGACTGCAATGAGGGTGGCCTGTGCTCTATCCGTGGCTAATTTATATATGGGAGCTTGGGAATAGAAATATGTATTGGATGAAATACAGAACCCGTCTTTTTTCTAAGATTCAGTTATGGAGATGTTACATTGATGATTTGTTTTTTATTTGGAAAGGTGATAGTAGTGAATTAGCGGAGTTTAAACTGTACTTGGAAAGTACTGATCAGAATCTTAAGTTTACTTATCAAGCTTCAAAAGAAAAAGTAAATTTTCTAGATCTGAAGATCCAAAGAAAAAATGATGGAGGTGTAACCACCAGTGTGTTTGGGAAACCTACTGATGGAAATACACTGTTAAGGTCCAGAAGTTGTCACCCTGTACATGTGACCAAGAATTTACCAAAGGGGCAATTTTATTGAATGAAAAGAAATTGTGGGGATAATATTAGGTATAGGCAAGGGGCAGCAGAACTTAGTAATAGATTGGAAAGGCGTGGCTACAGCCATAGAAGTATAGAAGAAGGCTTGCAAGCAGCTGTAGTAAAAGACAGGGAAGATTTGTTACAGAATAGTGCAGCACGACTAAAACAAAAAAGATGGTGCTAGATTTAATTTTGTTATGCCATTTTCAGCACATTCTAAGAAAATAGAACATATTTTGAAAGCACATTGGCATACGCTGCAAAGCAACCCTGGTTTAGGAGACATTGTTTGAGTCCCACCATGGGTGGCCTATAGAAGAGCACCTACAATAGGGGATCGACTCTGCCACAGTCATTTTGAAGAAAAAAGAAGTGCTACTGAGGTACAGAGAAGTGTTGGTTGTTTTCCCAGTAGGAACCGTAATTGTTGCACTAATATTAAGATGGCTAAAGAGTTTAAGGATAGCAGTACAAGACGTGTTTTTGACATTAGGCAGCTAATTACATGTAATACAGCAGAAATTATTTATTTGGCAATATGTAGTTGCAATGCATTTTACATTGGGAAAACAGTTAGGAGTTTAAAAATTAGAGTTATGGAACATGTTAGGGCCATTTATAGAAAATTTGCTAGCTATGCCACAGCCTTGCATATAATAAAAACAGGAGACCAAAAAACACATAAGTTTTAGTTCATGGGCATTGACAGGGTCAGTCAGAAACCAAGAGGAGGGAATTTTAATGACTTATTATTAAAAAGGGAAACGTTTTGGATTATTAATTTGAATGTCACTAAGAAATGGGGTTTTAATAATGGCTTTGAATTAAAGCCTTTTTTAAAACAACGAAGGAAATAATAGTACTTTAATGTGATGCTGTATATGTACTTTAGTGTTTTATCTGGTCATTTTTTGTATGTCCCTTTTCTTAGCTTGTGTAGCTTTTGTGGGATTGTTGCCCCCCCCCCCCTTTTCCTTGGCCATGATGGTCCATATTAAAGTAGGTGTTTTACACAATAGCTTCCTCCTGCCCCCCATTTTAATTATGTATCCCTTCTTTTATGGCAATAGGTCCTTTGTGTTCATAGTAAATAATCGTGTTTATATTGAATATGTGCATTCCCTCATATTTTAGTCTTGCTTCTATGTATTGCATTGTGTAACATTTATATAGTGGACTTTCATGTTTATAGATTAAGTAATACTGTGTGATATGCTGTGTTTGTTATGTTATCAATGAGCTTTTGCAATTAGGTAATTCAGCATGTGTTTGTAATGCTTGTTAATAGGATGACATCATCGTGATGAGATTTGGGTTAGTATTTTAGGGCCACTATTTCAGATGTTGTTGGCCTTTGAAAAAGGATTCTTTATCTGAAACGTGTCAGGCTCATGCCTCCTAGCATGTAAATACGTTTTATTTCTTTAGAGATTGATGTCCCTGCTAATGTTGGGGGATTTTGTGTGCTATGCTTTTAGAGTTGATATATACTTCATTAGTATGTAAATTATGAATTATTTATAAAGTTGGTTAGAACAGAGATCAGAGTCAGTACTGAAAGACACAATCAAAGATGAGCAAGTGTCCCCCCAGTATGGGTGGTTTAAAGTCCAAATAATTGTTTAGTCCATTTGGTTTGAGAGTACCTAGGATAAAGATCCATCTGGTTTCATGATGCAAGAGTTTATTAGTCCTATTACCCCCTCCCTAATTCCCATGAACTAATGGTCACATTGGTTACAGTTGTGGTATTAAAAAGGACACCCAGGAGTGTGTCTTCCTTAGCATTGATAATGTCCCTCAAGTGCTACTGGATCCATGTTGGAAGTTGTATCTTATTTAAATTGGGTTGCAAGTCATGAAAACAGGTTTTTGGGTCATGAAAACAGGTGTGGTTTTTGAATCACGAAAACAGGTACTGTTTCCGTAACACTGAACAACCTAACCTCATTACTGTAAAACATAGAAACATAGAATTTGACGGCAGATAAGGACTGCTTGGCCCACCCAGTCTGCCCATTTCCCTACCTGCTGGATAAGCTGCAGATCCTAGTTAACCTGCAGCTTACTTCTTCCTACCCCCACCCCCTAGAATGGCCTTATGACTGTCCCATGCATGCTTGAATTGCACCACTGTTTTTGACTCCACAACCTCCTCCGGAAGGCCGTTCCATGCATCCACAACCCTCTATGTAAAAATACTTCCTTAAATTACCTCTGAGCCCCTCTGCCTTCAAATTGTGCCCCTTTTCTTGTACACCTTTTTTGAAAGATGCTACCCTGTTGGACTTTGTTGATTCCCTTGAGGTACTTGAAAGTTTCTATCATGTCCCCCCTCTCCCTCCTTTCCTCGAGGCTATACATATTAAGCTCCTTTAGTCTCTCTTCATATGTCTTCCAGTGCAGACCCTGCACCATTTTAGTTGCCCTCCTCTGGACAGCTTCCATCCTGTCTATGTCTTTGTGGAGATTGGGTCTCCAGAACTGCACGCAGTACTCCAGATGGGGTCTGACCAGCTGTCTGTACAGAGGGATAATAACTTCCTGTTTTCTACTGGTGATGCCTCTCCCTATGCATCCCAGTATTCCCCAGCCCTCCTTGCTGCCCTCTCACATTGCTTGCCCACCTTTAGGTCATCTGATATGACTACCCCCAGGTCCCTTTCCATTTTTGTTGTTGTTAGTATCTCACCCCCCTAACAACAAAAATGGAAAGGGACCTGGGGGTAGTCATACAGATGACCTAAAGGTGGGCAAGCAATGTGAGAGGTATTGCATTTTCAAAGGAAAACAACACCTGAAGAATCAGCATTATACCCCACTGTCGAACACACAGATTTCAAAATATACACCCATTCATTTTTTTCTGATGTGCAAAGTTCTCCTGTCTTTTACCCACTTTCATGACTGCCGAGGTTCATGAAAATGAAAGTGTTAGCTCACAAAACTGGAGTTTGCCATAAAAAAGGGACAGTATTATTGTTGTGAAAAATACATTTTGAAAAATTCAGGAAAAATAAACTGTGCATGCATGTAAATGGAAAACAATTTCATTAACAATTTAAAATCTACAGAGTCGTCAGTCAAGTCACATAGCAAAGAAATCATCCTTGGGCCAGGGTAACTAACCTGAATATTTCAACTTTGAACTTACAGCTATTTTCACATTACTGGTGATCAAAAACAAACCTTAATTTTTTTTTTTTACATTTTCAACCTTCTAAATCTTTTAAACTGCTGACTCGCTCATTACCAAATGTTTTGGCTTGTTCACAGATAATGAAAATAATACACCGATCTAAAGCCTCAAACATTCACATTCATTAGATATTGACTCACAGTCAAGCCTTTTATTGCTTCTGCAATGAAAAAAGTGCAAATTAAAAACTTATGAGTGTTTTTAGATTGCAGAATGCGCACATGTGCAAATGAAAACAAGCAGAAAAAGATATGAAAAAAACAGGAGTCATTTTTCTTCCTTGATTGACTTACTTTTTATCATTCAAGATTAACTTCTAGCCAATCAGTAATAATTGAAAAAAAAAAAGATGCATTTTCACCTTGCCTGCCACTGGTACTGTACTCCAGTGATTCTAGTGGTCTGATGCCCACCCCCACTACAGATAACCCCTGCCCTCCATACAGTAACAACACCTGCAGTCAGGTGCTGAACCCTGCTGCCGGTACACCCAGATCTCCATCAGTACTGGCAGTCAGGTGCCCAACCCCACTACCAGTACTCCCCCCATCTCTAGCATTACTGTTAGTCGGGTGCACAACACAAAAAATCTTCCCCTACCCAATGTCCAGTAAGTCCCCACACCTTTTTCTTCCCCATCCAGCCCATAAAATAAAATCAACCCCTAGTCTTACCCACCCTATTGTACCCATACCACTTTCCATTCCCCACAGCTATCCTGGTGCATACATTCTTTAAGGGTCCCACTGTGGACAACTAGCACAGCCTTCCTTCCACCTCAGTCACTCACCATCTTATGCTTTGATGCACCCATTGCCATTCACTGACCTCAGTAAAAAAGTATCTGGGACTTCTGCTGATGTCACCTCCCCTGGCAGACTGAGGACAGCACAGCTCCTCTGGGCAAAATGAAATCTGGCCCTATTTGCACCAACAAGCTGGCAGAAACACTAACAAAATGATGACTGACAGAAATAACAGTGGCAACAAGGCAGTGCCTTAAAGAATGCATGTCGGAGCAGCAAAAAAGGCAAAATCCACCAGCATAGAGTGGGCCCACAGCAACAGCTGCTCCCAGCTGAAGCAGTGACACAGAAGATGAGGAGGAAGCAGCCTTTACAACTACAGCCAGAAAACTTTGAAATAGCCTTTACAGTTACATCCAGAATACTCTTCAAAGAACCCATAGGCTGGGAGACACTCTGACTAGTATTCAGAAAGAGATCACTGACACCTGCCAGGACCTGAAGGCCCAGGAGAAAAAAACGACTTGCATAAGGGCAGTATAACCTCCTCTCCCTACTACTTCTCCCGATAAGCATCTCAGCATCTTATTTGCCTTTGCTGCTGCTTTCTTGCACTGCGTGGAGTGCTTCAGGTCACTAGTGATCATCACTCCCAGGTCCTTCTCCCCTGATGCAGATACTTGACTCACCCAGGTAGTTTTGTCCTGGTATTCTTGGCTCCAATATGCATAACTTTACATGTCTTGGCATTGAAGCCAAGCTGCCAGATCCTGGACCACCTCCCCAGCTTTTCCAGATCTTTCTGTAAGTCCTGTATCCCTTTAGCTGTGTCCACTCTTCTGCAGAGCTTGGTGTCATCCATGAATAGGCACATTTTGCCCTTAATGCTATTCCCAGTGTCATTGATGAAAACATTGAACAACAGTGGCCCCAGCACCGAGCCCTGTGGGACCCCACTGGTTACCTCTCTGGTGCCAGATAACTCTCCCCCCACAACCACCCTCTGGGTTCTGTCCTTCAGCCAGTTTTCCACCCATTGGGCCATCTTTCCCCAACCCCAAGATCCACCAACTTCCTGATTAACCTTTTGTGGGGCACAGAGTTGAAGGCCTTGCTGAAATCAAGATAGAGGATGTCTACCGCTTGACCTCTGTCTACCATCTTAGTGACACAGTCAAAAAAGTCAGACCATGCCCATTCAGTCCTTGGCTTCTATGTGAGACTGCCAACAATGGTGCCAGTTGTGTTTTTTTTTTTTTTTTGTTAGTCTTTTTTCATCTGTCTACCAGATGGTGCTCCTTCAGTTCGGATCCCCCAGCCCCATCACCCCAACATACACTGGGACTTACCTGCCAGCCAGTACCCACAGGGCTTGCTCCCCCTGACAGGGTCCCTCAAACCCCCGTTGGGGACCAGATCCAGTATGTGGCTTGGTGAGCCCAGCTAGCTGGGTGCAGGGCCTGCGAGGGTCAAGTGCCATCCTGCCACCAGTAGGTGTTTTAGTCCCTCCCCTTTTCCTTCCCCTGGAGCAGAGGAAGTGGTGTGCAGTGACGCCAACAGCTTAGCTGCGCATGCTCCCGTATGCAGCATGCCGGGTGTCTTCCCCGCCTGCCCCCCCTTCCCCGCAAATGCGGTCCTAGTATGCTGACCCCCAGCTGCTAGGGACCAGGCTGACACCAGTCACCAGTCCCACCCCTCCCTGGAGGAGGAGAGCAGTTCTTTGGACGCTTGATCCTCCTTCCCCACGGCTGGCCCTCCGACTCCCTAGCTTGCTACTGAACTCAAGTCATCATCATCATGAGTGGTAGTGCTACTACTGTGCCAGCAGGCCGGTCATGGTGCTAGTTGTGCTGGTTGTTTTGTGATGTGGATATCTGACCACTGGGAACTGGACTGGACCACAAAACTCATTTCACCTAGGCCACTGAACAGTCCTCAGGTGGTAATGACTTTCGACCACTACGGACCTGTGCCAGATTTGAACACGTAACCTAGAGGTGAAAGGCTCCTTAACCCACTACCATTGCACTGAACCATCCAGTTCCCCAAGTACTATGTTTTTTATACAGTTATTCTCATTTACCATGTATCACAAATAGATATGACACCAGCTAACAGATTATGCATGAAAAGCATAAACACGATTATAATATATCTGCAATTAGAAGAAAGGAACTCCTTAATATTTGTGAGTGGTTCTTTGGATCACTTTGGTGCCCAGGATTGTGGAGGGGTATTATCACAGCCTTCATCAACAATAACAGAATTTTTGCTTTGGGCAGAGAAAACTTACAGTGAGTATTTAATTGATGTCTACTATCTCATTTGAATAACTGTGAATAAATGCTGTACTGACTGTAATGTTTTGGCCTTGTGCAGTCTTTGGAATGGTGGCTGCCAAGAGGTAGAGGCAGAAAATTAAATATTGTTTTCCTTTTTTCTTGTATTTTATGCTGTCATAAAAAAAGCACTTGTTTCCCCAAGTCTTGGCACCAGATTGATCACTTGAATGGTTCCCAGCATTTGGTTAACCCCATGTGGCCTTCCAACCTGTCTATCTTCTCTTTCCTCATAGCACTGAGCCCTGCTATTTGGCTACCATCTGCCAGGACCCCATTTTTCTCCAGGCTGCCGCTCACAGAAGAGAAATCCTTTGCTGGCCTGCTACTGCTATACTGTATGGGTTATCCTCACCTCCATAACTGAGTAAACATTGTAGCCATCAGTCTGTGTTGCCTGCTTGATCCCTCCCTGCAGAGGTTTTCTAGTTGGTCCTTGCTTCTCCTTTGTATCGTTATGTGTTTGGATGTCACAGCATTAGCTGCCATCAGTTCTCTTCAAAGCATGCATTTTACTGCTGGGTTGAACTGCAGCATTCTGATATTTGGCTGCTGACAGCATAAAGGTGCTTCATCTAGATATAAAGGTGCACATAGGCTATGAATTTCTTGGACTCCAATATACATAGTTACTGGTAAAATCTTTCAGATGCCCCACATGCTAGAGAATTTGTTTTTCAGTTTGCATGCAGCTTTTGTGTCAGTGATGACATGAACAGTAGAAAACTGGCTCCAGTTGTTCACTGTCTCTTGAACCCTCCTGTTTTACAATTACTCACATGTGCCTTAGTATTAAATATATATATTTTTTATTTTGCTCACCATTATAGACCCCTCTGAGGTGAAACACCTAGTTTTCAGGGTTGTACTGGAGACAGCAAAAGCAAGTTACAATTTGCATACGTAAGTAAAACAAGCTAACAAATACATGTTTTGAAAATGAGACTTTAACTCTGATATGTGCTCTAACAAAGATAGCTTTAACTCTGATATGTGCTCTAAGACAGCTTACTTAATACAAAAAGGGTGTTAACAGTTCCCAGCACCACAGCAGCAGCAGATGTCAAAGTGCTATATTTTAGGTATCTAATTTTAATGATAACAATGAACTTGCTAGGCTATAGAGCAAGTCAACTTATTTCAATGAAGGCACAACAGTTTGAGCTGCAAAATATTTTTTTGTTAATCATATTTTACTGAGTTTCAGAATATCCAGCAAAAGGAAGTTTACTAAAGACAGAACAATGAACATGCTGCAGCACATACACAAAGGCAGCATGCTATTCGAAAACAAAGCCATGTTGGCTTGGCAGCAGTGGGATACAGGCAATCAGGTCAAGCAATATCAATCAAATATGGATATATGAGAAGGCCAGAGTTCGGAATTACATAGGGATTAGAGATGGAGTGGAGATAACTTCACTCCCTGATCAAACTTGAGAAAATGAGCTTGATCTAGATTATACTTCTCAGCATAGGTTTATCTGGACGGCAAGGAGAACAGCGCTCCTCACTTGACTTGAAAGATATGAGCATTGTGCTTAATGATGGATCTGGATGATCAGCTACACATTCGCAGTTGCCATCAGCAGACCTGCAAGTACTCTACAGTTCAAAATCAATTTGAAATCCAAGCTGCCATTTTCTTTATGAATACGAATATATGCATGAAAATAACTGGTGAACTGGTTCAAAAGCTACTTAGACAACCGCTCCCAAAGAGTGAGGACTGCTAGCACACACTCAGACCAAAGACCAATCCAGTCCAGTGTCCCACAGGGGTCAATCTTGGGCCCCCTGCTTTTCAACCGTTTTCTGAACTCACTGCCAGAATCCTGCCCTGAACAGATCCTACTCTACGTGGATGATGCTGTCATCCTGGCATCCCACCATGATCCAGTCCATCTACAAGGTAACCTCCAACAGGCCTTCTCTGCAGTCGAAAACTGGTTCACAAAACACAGACTTATACTTAACCAGAAAAAAACAAAGACCATGCTCTTCTGCAGCCCCCAAAACAAACACAAACAATATCAGCTCTCCATTAAAACCAAGCAAGGAATCACCCTCAAACAAGTTCATACCTTCAAATACCTCGGCCTCACCCTCAAGCTGTAATCTCTCCTATGCCCCACACATCAATAATGTGGCAAAAGTAGCCAACACCGGGATGGGCCTACTATTCCGACATAGGAAACATCTAACCCCAGAAGCTCTGTCCATAGCTGTCCAGAGCTCCATCATCAGCATCATTGACTATGGTCTCATTATCTATGGATCTGCCACAACCTCATCTCTCAGGCATGTTTCGACTTCCCTCAGTCAAGCCTGCCGACTCGTTACTGGTTCCCACCGTCTCACCCACACCTGCGACCTCTACTCCAAAACAGGCTGGCTGCAACTGAACAACTGAATCAAATGCCAAACCTGCATCACTGCTAAAAAAAATCAGGATGGGAAAGGCACCACCAGGAGTCAGCACCCTCCTCAAACCCAAAATCGCCAACCGCAACACCAGGCGCTCTAAGCCCCAAATCCTTCAAATCCCCCGTTACCGCTCCCAAGGCCAAAGGTCATTTGCATACAGGGCTCTGTGTTGGCTGAATGAGCTCTCTAGTGACAACTCATCCACAGCAAAATTTGGAGTGTTCAAAAAAAAAAGCTCCGTCACTCCATAACTGGCACCTCCACCTGTGCTTGTACCCCATAACATCTTCATTCCCTATGCTGCTTCTGACCTTATAGGTGTCAGTTTCTGCCCTCTCTTCTTGCACTTACCTATCCAATGCAACTTCTAATGCACTTGCCCTGTGTCTGTCCTGACAAGGCCCCTCTGCTGCCTTACCCTGACCCTCTACACCTATGCTTTCCCCTACCCTCAGCCTTCTCCCCTTCTTGCCCTCTTCCTCCTATTGTTTCTTGAGTTACTCATCGCTCAGTCTGATTTTTGTCAAGCAAAGTTACTGTCTAAAACCATGTACCTGTAACTGTTTTATATTTTAGTGTCTGTTACCCTGTAACCAGCATGACGTGGAACCTTTGTAAAAGAGCCTTGGCTCAAAGGTACTTTGTATTCCTAGACACAAATAAATAAAATAAATAAAACCCTTGCCCTTCATTGTCCATTTATTCATCATCTTTAACAGGAGCAGAGGCCATAACCCACTGCTTGTGACATCACCGTCTGTTACTATGGAACTGATTGTGATGTCACAAGCAGAAGAATCTGACTTTAGCTCCTGAACAGCATCAGGGGAAAGTGAACCTTAAATGGCAAGGATCATGTTTCAATGCCAGTATCCCTATTTTTTTCCATAGAGGTTTTTATTCCCCTTCATGGTGTCTGGCCCATTTCTGCCCCTGGTCACTGAGCCCATTGCCCAGCCCCATCACCCGCCTTCCCAGGGACGTGCCTTGGGGCCTGTATCCCCCACGGATTTCCACACACAGCTGGGACTCTCATCCAGATAGTCCCTGGTGCCTTGTTGGTGGTGTAGAGCCTGTGGCAACTAGCAGCACCATCCTGCTAACACCAGATTTCCCTGTTTTCTCCACCCACCCACCCTGACTCAGCACACAGACCTGAGCCCACTCTCACATGCACAGTGCACAAAGTCCCCCAGCCCTCCACAAGGTGGTGCCTATGCGGTGGAGTGCTGCATCATCCCTCCCTAAACTGGGAGCACTGTCACATGGCAGCATCATCCACCAGGCATGGGCCACCCAGCCAGCTTCCTGAACTCATTCCAGAACTTGGGTTACCTGCACAGAAGTGCAATGCACCACTTGTTGGGCCATCAGGAAGCCCAAATACCCTTTTATATTCCATTGCATTGGGGATTGTTGTGTCATTGGGATCTGCTGAAGGCAACTGGGATATTTGTGATGTTAACCAGAGCCTCTATTTAAGCCTGTGTCCCACTTTCTCCATCCTAGGCATTTTTGTAATTTCTCTTGCCCTTCTTACACTGATGGGGTTCTTCCAACCAACCAGAGCTTTAAAATCAGTTTCTTGATTACTGGGGTAATTAGGGTTAGGCTGAGCCTCTGTGACATGCCCCTAAAGAAGTAAAAAACCTTGCCAACAGAGCAGATTTTTGGGATGAAGATACATAGATACATAGATACATAGACAGTGTCGGCAGATAAGGGCCTATGGCCCACCTAGTCTGCCCATTTGAGCTTGTAAGTTCAGTTTGTTTTCCTAGAAGTCTATTTCCCCTTACCCCTGACCTCTAGAATTCCTTTATGTCTATCCCATGCATTCTTAAATCCCGTGATTGTTTCAGCCCCCACCACTTCCTCTGGCAGGGTGTTCCACTTGTCCACCACCTGCTCTGTGAAGAAATTCTTTCTCATGTTTCCTCTGAATCGCCCTCCTCCAACTTCATCCCATGCCCTCTAGTCCTGAAACATCTTTTTCGCTTAAAAATAGTGTTTTCCTGCACCCTGTTCCCCTGTAAGATACTTGTATGTCTCTATCATATCCCTCTCTCCTCCTCTCCTCCAGGGAGTACATGTTCAGTTCCTTCAACCTGTCTTCATAGGACTTGTGATGCAACCCATGCACCATCTTTGTTGCCCTCCTCTGAACCTTCTCTACCCTGTCTATGTCCTTACGTAGGTATGGTCTCCAGAACTGTACACTGTACTCCAGGTGGGCCTCACTAGTGTCTTGTATAGCGGAATTATGACCTCCTTTTCCTGCTGGTGATGCCCTGCCTATACATCCCAGCATCCTATTTGCTTTACCTGATGCCTTGTCACACTGTTTCCCTAACTTGAGGTCATCAGAGATGACAGCCCAAGATCCCTTTCCTGCTTGGTGCATGCTATATCCTCACCCCCAACTGATATATATTGTGCCAGGTTTTGTGCCCCATATGCATTATCTTGCACTTCTTTGCATTGAATTTCAACTGCCAAACCCTTGACCATTCTTCAAGTTTCTGCAGGTCCTTCTCATTCTGTCACACCCTCTGGTGTGTCTACTCTGTTACAGAGCTTTGTGTCATCAGCGAACAGTGAAATTCTGCCTTCTATATCCTGTGCAATGTCACTGATGAAGATGTTGAATAGGACCGGTCCCAGCACTGATCCCTGTGGTACCCCACTGGTCACTCTTCCCTCTGTGGAGTGACAACCATTTACCACCACCCTCTGTGTCCTGCCACCCAGCCAGTTACCTACCCACCACACTACTGTCCTGCCCACACCCATGAAGAGGTCATGCCACCTCAGTGCTGAGGTTAGTTTACCTTTGATTTGCTGCCAGAAGTTAGGTATAGGAGGGCACTCACACTTGAGATTCAGAAGAGGGTCCTTTTTTCCCTACATTAACAGTGGTCATGTGAAAGGGCTCCCATGTTTTTGAGCAATGACATTGTTTAATATAGGTTGTGCGAGGACTTACACGTTCTCATTTTTTTTAAATTATTTTATGCTCCTTACCCTCACAGTCTGGAGGAGCTCCAGCCCCGTCACCCTGGCATCCACCAACTGGCACAGTAGTTGCCCCAGGGTTTACCCTCCCGGTGGGGTCAGAGGCGGCACCGCTCCAAGACTGGATGTAGTGTTCCTGTACCGTGGCTGGCCGGGCGCAGGGCCTGTAAGCTCCCTCTTCATCCTCTGTGGGGTGCAGCTTTTTTTTTTTCCATTTTTCCTTTTGTCAGGGTGGCACATGCAATGACGCCTGTGATGGTGCCATGCATGAGAGCATCAAGTGTCTGCGCTGTTCCCATCCCCATCTTACGGCATTGGTGTGCCAGTCCCCAGCCACTGCTAGGGGCCAGGCTACCACTGACTGCTGAGTCACCCCCTCCACGGAGAAGGAGAGCTGTCCTCTGGATGCTCAATCCTTCTCCTCCCTGCCAACCATGGTGGTCCACACTCTTTCCCAAATGTGGGTCACTGGTGTGGCACAAGGTGTGGCGTCTGGTGCCTCAACCCTCAGCACCACTGGGCAGGCTACTTTCTCATTTTTTAGTTACTACTGAAGAGGCTTTAATGGAGAAGCTTCATATTTTGTGCCAAGGCCAGCTGTCTGTATAAGTATGTAGCTTGAGCCCACCATTTTGCAACATGAGTTGCCTTCTCTCTCACCTGGTCCAGTAAAAATGGCTAAATGGCCAGCACCCTCAGATTAGTTTGACATATTACTTGGTATGAAAGAACAGAAGAAGGACAGAGCCCGTCAAGGCTGTTCCCCACACTATGTGGGACACTATTTATCTATTATCCCTCAACCAAACATCTAATTTGTTTTTAAAGACAGTGGCACTAGTTGCCTCTACCAATTCTTGTGGCAAGGTGTTCCATATAATGGATGCTCTTACTGGAAAAAAGTTTCCCCTTTTGCTGGTTTTATAAGTTTTTACTTCATGCTGTTTATTATGCAGTCTTGGAACATGTCTCCTTTTGGAGAGTGGTAGACCACATTTTTCCATTAGATCTGGTGAATTTATTAAATTAAAAACCATAAGCATATCACTTCTTAATCTTCTAGTTTGAAGAGAGGAGAGACCAGTAGCTTTTAATCTGTTCTGATAATCCAAGTTTGTTAATCTTGGAATCGTTCTAGTTACTCTCCTTTGAATCTGTTCAAGAATTGCTATGTCTTTTTTTTTGGTTTGGATTCCAGAAAGGGGAGCCATAGTCTAGATACGGTCTGATGTATGCCCTATACAATGGAATAAGGCATTGTTCAGCGCGATGAAAAAAAGTGCGCTTTATTTGCCTCAAAAGTCCGTTGCTCATGCAAGCAGTTCTAACACAGTGATCATTTGATGTAAGTTTATTATTAACATATATCCCTAAATCTTTTTTCACAATTTGATGAGTGAAGTGGTAGTCTGTTTATATGATATATTGTTTTGGGATTATTTAAACCGAAATGTACCACTAAACATTTGTCTTGATTAAACTGCATATGATTTTATTTTGCCCAAAGTGTTAATTTTTCCAAATCCTTCTTTAATGCAAAAATATTTTCTTGATTATTAACCTTGCCCCCCAATTTAGTATCGTCTGCAAATTTAATCATGAAGTTATACGGCCCTGTTTGTAAATCACTGATAAAGAGGTTAAACAATGTTGGTCCCAAGACCGACCCCTGTGGTACACCACTTGTCACACTACCCGAATCAGACAAGATATAATTAATTCTGTCTCTCTGAGAACAATTTGTCAACCAATTTAAAGTCCAGCTGACAATATCAGGTGACAAACCTAGATTGTGTATTTTAGTAATGAGTTTTTTCATGTGAGACTTTATCAAAAGCTCTACTAAAGTCCAAAAGAGTTACATCAGTTGGGATACCCACATCTAGTAGAGCACTTATATTATTGTAAAAAGATGTCAGATAGGTGGTGCAGGAATACTTGGGAGTAGTCCTATGCTGATTTGAATCATAAATTCCTAATTTTTTACAATCTTGATCTATTAGAGACTTCATTACTCGTTCCATTAATTTACCAGCCACTGAGGTCAGGCTAATTGGATGATAATATTGCACAGAACCTCTATTGGCTTTTTTAAATATGGGAGTAACTGTTGCTGAACACCAATCATTTAGTACAATGCTTTCTTGTAAGAATTTATTGAAAATAATTGACAAAGGTATAGTAATATTTATAGAGGTTTCGATCTGAAACCATGGATGAATACCGTCTGGGCCCAGACTAGTATTTTTTTTTTAGTTTTTTGATAGCCTGTATAATGTCAGTTGGATAGAACGTATGATAATCTACGTGGTGAACTTTAAATGTATTAATAGGCGAATTTTGAGAGAAGACAGAGCAAAAGTACTTATTAAAGAGATTTGAGGTTTCTGTATCAGATAGAGAAGAGCCATTGGTTATCAATCAATCAAAAATCTTTATTTAGTCAGGCGAACATCATTGAGCGTAGCTCATTTACAAGATGGACCTGAGTGGTCATACAAATCAGAGTACAAGTATTTTTTTTTTTTTTTACATGGACAAGAAAATAACATAAACAATAGTCAATGACATAAAATGATAGTAAACAAAAATTTACATATATACAAGGCACAGTAAAAATCACTTAACCTGTAAAAAGTAAAATAGCAGGGATAGTATACAAATAATAGGGCCTTTATGGCTTTTATAAGAATATAGCAGCTGACTGGATAATAGAAGGAGAACTAAACAGAATGGAATAGGGACGGGGGAATGTAGGTTGGATGGGAGATTAGGCCTTATGGAAGCAGTTGCAGAACTCTGGGAATAGGGTGGAGAATAATCTTTTGAAGGATGATAAGGGTAAGAGGGTATTTAGATTCATAGATTTTTGAGTGAGTTCCAGTAACTGCTAGGAGTAGCTGATAGCAGCCCTCCCAAACCGGGTGCAGGCATTAGGAACCTTAACATGATGAGTTTACTGATCCTTAAGGTGTATGGCCTAGAAGTAATCTGCAAAACAGTCTGTGATATAGGAGGGAGTTTGCCTGATAAAGCTTTGAAGATCCAGATTGCAGCATTCCTATTTCTTCTGTGTTGTAGGGATGTCCAATTAACTGCCATGTAAAGAGAGCAATGATGGGTGCTGGAGGGAAGGTCATTAATAAATCTGATGGATCTATGATACAGGGTGTCCAGCTTATTTAAGAGTGAGAGTGAGCAATGACCATAGAGAAAGTCAGCATAATCAATGAGGGATAGAAATGATGCCTGGATTAATCTTTGTTTGGAGTCTCTGGTAAGGTAGTGTTTTATTCTGTAAAATAGGCCAAGCCTTTGTCTCAACTTTTTTAGTAGCTCTTCAATATGGACAGAGTAGTCAAGCTTATTATCAATCCAGACTCCAAGATATTTGAATTTGTCCACAAATTCCAGCTTCTCTCCAAGTAAGGTGAATAATTTAGGGTGGTGGGTGATGGGGTAATGGCAGAGCAACTCTTGTGGCAAAGAACATAGCTTTGTTTTTTGGCATTTAGAAGTAGTTTTTTTTCCAATAGATTGTGTTGTAGGATGGAGAATTTGACTGCAACAGTTCACAGGCTTTTGATAATGAGGGGTTGCTGACATATAATACAGTATCATCAGCAAATAGATGAATGCTAGAGTGAGAGATTGGCATCAATATTATTAATATAAATGGCAAAGAGGATGGGGCCAAGAATAGAGTTTTTGCGTACACCTCTTAGCAGTGGTGTAGAGGTGGATAGGTAATTTCATTTTTTACCAATTGTGACCTATCAGTTAGATAGCACTTAAACCAACTGAGTGAGAGAGAATCCAGGCCTAGAGAGCTAAGGAGGTGATTAATGATTCATGATCCACTGTATCAAATGCTTTACTCAAATCCAGGAACACAGCACAGGTACTATTCTTCTTATCCAAGGCAATCTGCCAATCATTAGTTACTTTGGCTAGGGCAGAAATGGTGTTATGCCTTGATCTAAACCCGATTGTGCTGGATTTAGGAGGTTGTTTTTATCCAGATAGGCCCTTAATTGTGAATTTACTAATTTTTCAAGCATCTTGGATAGTACCGGTAGGATGGAAATGGGCCTGTAATTGTTAAGGTCCATAGGATCACCTGATTTAAGTAGTGGAACTACTTGAGCTGTTTTCCAAGTGGAGGGAATGGATCCAGTAGCTAGGGAAAGATTGAAGAGATGAGTGAGGAGGGAAGATAAGGCGTGTGATGCTATTTTCAGAAAGTAGGGATCCAGGAAGTCTGTACCTGCACTCTTAAAAGTATCTAAATTAGATAGGAGGTCTTCTACTTTTTCAAGGATATTGGATTGAAGGAGAAGGTTGAAGTAGCCTTTGTCCCACAATGGATTGAAGGTTTAAAGATGATCTCAAGAGACTGCAGGTGAGGAATCAAATGCAAGGCCAGCTGTGGAGAAGTGATCATTGAAGGTATTCAAGATTTCTTGCTTGCCCGTGATTTCTGTGTCATTCAGTAGCAGTTTGGAGGTTAAGGCAGGGGTAGAGTTTTGGCCCAGAATTCCCTTTATAGTACCCCAAAGTCTGGATGGGTTATTGTAGGAAGCATCTAATTCAGCTCTATAATAGGCAGCTTTGGCAATTGTTATTTGCTTTGTACATGAATTTCTTGCTTTTCTGAATTGAAGCCAGTCTCTGGTATCCTAATATAATGGTTATAATGGGATCAATGGTCCTTGATAAACCTTTTTTACTATTTATATAGGAGAAAAGAGATTTGTGACAGTCTTTTGTGTGAGCTAGTTTAAATTCTAGCTTATTTTTTGCCAATTTAATAGAATTTTTTGGTTTTCACAGATAGTCTGTATTTATGTAATAGAGTAGTTTTAAATGGAACAGAACTATTCTTAAGTTTCCTAAAAAGTTTAATTTTTATTTTAATCTGATTTTTAATTGTCTTGTTGAACCAAGGGGGAATTTTTCCTTTATTATTAAATTTCCTCTTAGATGGAATAAAGGTATTTTCCAAATAATATACATTGTTTTTAAAAAAGTCCCAAGCTTGTTGTGTTGTATAATTACTGTAAGAAGATTAGATTCCCAGTTTATGTTTTGTAAGTATTCTTTGATTTTTGAAAAATTTCCTTTGTTATAATTTTTTGTATAGTATAACTTCCTTTGTGTAGTTTTAAACTGTTGAATTTCAAAACGAATAGATGAATGATCACTGGTCCCAAGTGGATCCCAAATTTGTAAATTGCTAATTTGTTGTTCTGTGTTAGTAAATAATAGATCCAAAATATTAGGACCTCGAGTGGGTTCAGTAACAAGCTGTTGTAATCCAGTACTAACTACCACATCTATAAGGCCTTTCTTGGCATAGAACTGTCCTGAGAATGAGTCCCAGTTAATATGAGGGAGGTTAAAGTCACCAAATATTACAGTTTCTTGAGATTCTTAAAAATGTGTAATTTTTTTTTTTGAAATTACTCTTTATTCCTCCTCCTCCCAGCCTGCCACCGCCAACCCTTCAGGGAGGACAATTGGACATCCCACTGCCTGGAACCCTACCCACACAGACCACAAATCCCCATGGAGCCGGCGGATTAGCCCGGCTGGGCGAGCGAGGGTTTCAGACCCGTTACTACGTTTGTCGGTTTGTGGTCTGCTGGGTAGAACTAGGCAAATATTGGGCACGGCCACGGGTCCTCCCATCTTCCCGTTGAGGCAGGCTTGTTCCGCTGCTTTCTCCTCCCCGAGCAGCCAGCGACCTCCCTAACGCCATGACGACGCTACGACGTCCTGCTGCTCAAAGGCCAGCTATCTCTAGTGGGTAGCAGGTTCCAGCCTCTCGGCTGGTCATGCAAGTGTCGGGCATCGGCTGAATCTCTCCTCGAGAAGGCGAGCTGTCGCTGGACGCCGAGCTCTATCTCCCTACTGGCGACCCACCAACGACTTGAGTCCGCCTCCGAACCCGGGTCACCGGCGTGGAGCGAGGTGTGGCGTCCAGTGCCTCAACCCTCAGCGCCACCGGGCCGGCCAAAATGTGTAATTTCTTTAAACATATCAGTTGTGTAATCTGAATTTGCAGATGGAGGTAGATAGATGTTACCAATAGTTATATAGGACTGCTCCTTCAATAAGATTTTAACCCATATACTTTCCAAAGGAAAGGGAGAACACACTTCAAAAGAAGGAATATAATTTTGTACAGTGTGTGCATACAAACTCCACCGCCTTGCTTATCTAATCTGTTTTTATGATATAACTTATAAACTGGAATTTTTCTGGACCAACCTGAGGATGCGTCCCACCAAGTTTCAGTTACTCCCACCACACCTATATTTAAAGTTTTACATTTGGCTTCGAGTTCTGCTAATTTGAGTTGGTTTAAAGATCTTGCATTCAAAGCTAGGAATTTACATTTAGTTGTAATAATATTTTGGTAAGTATTCAGAGATTTGGGAATAGACCCATTCTCCCCCATTGTTTTTAGTTTAAACAATGATTTATGATTTTAATGATACCTTTCCCCATATGTGTACCACCCCTATGACTGAGATGTAAACCGTCCCAGCAAAACAAGGAAGAATGATCTGAAAATGATTCCCAGTGGGTAATACAGGGTATAGCCTGCTTAAAACACCACTTTCTTAGCCATTCATTTAGGGCTCTGATTTTCTGCGTCATGGTAGATGTTGCTCTCGGGACAGGTAGAATTTCCAGATATACAAGCACAGCATCCCCTATCAAGTAACAGGTTACATAACGCCACATATTCCTGTTGTAACTGATTAAATGGGGTGTTGTTTATATCATTAACACTCGCATGTATGATAACCAGTGGATTTCCCCCGCAGTTTGTAAACTTTTAGGCATCATGGAGGTAATGTCAGATACCTTGGCCCCACAGAAGCTAGAACAAGTGCAGTTGCCCTTGTCACTTTTGCATACCGCCCTGTCAATGTGCTTAATGATTGACTCTCCCAGGACTAACACTTGTTTTGAGACAGTAGGGGAACAAGAATCAGAAACAGGTGATTGTTAACACACTCTGGAGCGATTAACTTAATAGGTATTGATTTGGTCGTTTGAGAGTATTCATGGGCATTAACTCCTGATTGAAAAGCGTTTTCAAACCATTATTATCAACAGAGGGTGATGCACAAGATAAATCATGTATCACTTCATTATTTGTTACGGTCAATTGCTCAAACCTATTACAAGTTTCAATAGGGGCACTTTTGTGTATTTGACCTCCCCTCCTTTTTTTAAGAGGCTTTGTGACAATGGTCCAGTCATCATTATCATGAGAAAAGGGTGGATAATCATCCACCTTATAAGAGGGGGCAGAGGCAACAGGTATACTAGTACTAGTCGTTACAATTGTCTCATCAGGAGGCATAGAAATGCTACCTAAATGTGAAGAAAATGGTTCATTAGAATGAAGTTGTTCATCCATAAGATCAATGTAACTTTCCAGTTCCCTAACATCAGTAGAAACTGGTTTAATATTAAGCAGAAATGCAATCTCTGCTTCAAGAATAGTAATCAGATGGCAATTAGCACATACATACTCGCTCCCATACTTTCCCTCACTATACATCAAACATTGCATACACTTACTAAGTTCTTTTTCCATTATTAAAGGTGTATATTTACTAAGTAGAAGATGTGCTAAAATTATCTTATCCAAGTTTGTCTAATGCCAGCAGTTTCAGTGTGCCCAGTAGACACAGCAGACACGCGCAAACGCAAATGTAGCTTCTTTCAGTTATCTGCTTTCTGATCTACAAGCAAGGCAAGCAACAGGAAGTTGTAATCTGAGTCACCTGCTTTTATAGTGTCTAAGCCACACCCCCAATTAAGCTCTCTCTCCTCCTACTGGTTTAGTAAAGTAAGTTGATACAGTACCCTTCACAGCACAGAACACACACTGACTTTCTTTATTTCTTTCTTTTTTTTTACCCTAAATAAGACCCCTTCTACTTCTAATAAAGTACCTGTCTTGCTTAATCTCAACAAACACTGACTCCTGCTGAGATATAAGTGTTAAATTAATAAGAAAATGTAGCTTCTTTTAGTTAGCTGCTTTCTGCTCTATTAGCAAGGCTAGCAACAGTGTTCTGGTGTTAGTGTTTGGAGCTGGGATGGAGGTACCAACTTTAAGCCACTTCCTAATACTGTAATGAATTTTAAGAGAAGGAAGATATCTGAGTTGGCCAGCTGGCACACCTCTATGAACTCAAAAGAAGGATTTGAAATTGATTTCCTACATAATATGTTCATATGTTCATCAGCAACCTAGGAGAAGGAATACAGGGCAAGCTGTTTTTATTGAGTTATTTAAAACAGCAACAACTTAAACAGTACATTGCTGCAAATATTTCCTGTGACTGCTTTGTCTAATGCTTGACCCTTGTACCCTTTTTGGGACCCCTGTTACATGTGTTGACCTCTTGTCATCTACTTTGCTTGCTGCCTATTTCCCTTTCCCTAGATTATTCCCATGCTTCACTCCATCCTTTCTCCCCCTTGTCTCCTCTCTCCTCTTTTCCCACTCCCCTGCTCCCCATCTCTGTTACTTCCCCCACCTATCTAGAACAAAGCATGACAAGGCCTCTGATTTCTTTCCACCTAGAACCTCCTTCTTCTTACCTCTACTCCCTAGCCTTATTACCTTTTTAGTAATGAATTTGTCTATATCTATACATGTTTGTATCATATTATTATTTAGATAAAAAATGTTACTGTCCTCTGTAGCTATTGTTAATCTTCCTGTGTACGTATGTTTACCTCTCCCACTGACGTGGAACCTTTGTAAACGAGCACCTGCACTCAAAGGTGTTAATCGTAATCCTAGACCATTATAAATAAATAGATAAATAAATAAATAAAATTTGTTAACCAGGAAAGGCACACTGAGCTGAGACTCGTTTTCAGGTGCTACCTGGGGGGGGGAAGTGGAGTTACAATACAATAAAGGACAGTTGAGCACTCAAAGTGCAGCATGCCAAACAATAAGTTTCCCAGGCAGCAAAACCAGAATGGAGTGATCAGTCATTGCAATGCGAAGAAGCAAATTATGGTAGCAACAAAATAAGAATCAGACAAAGTGCAGCTTACAAATCAATAAGTTTCCCAGGCAGTAAAACTGGAGTGGAGCGGCCAGTCATTGTAATGTGTAGAAACAGGTTTCGGTAGCAGCACAATGAGTATCTGTGAAACATGAGTGTGCAATAGGGCCTCTAAATGTGGTACCCAGGTATTGAAAGTGCAGGTGGGGAATCAGGAGTTTGCAGGTGACACTAAGCTCTGTGGCAGGGTAGACAGTGAAGAGGGGTAAGTGAACTGCAGAGGAACCTGTGAAAGTTAGACAGGTGCGCATAGCGAAAAAGGTCCCCATTTTGAAACCCCAGGGGATGCACGGCGCAGCTAGATATGCCATCCAAATAATGGGCCGGCGCAAAAAAATGCAGTATTCAGACAAGATGCACAATCCCAACAGATCGTGCATCTCATCTGAATATAGCAATCCTAGCGGGCGGTGCAAATGGGGGCAGCTGTCAGTGCGCCAACACATCCTGGGGGATGGCCTGAATACTGGAAATGGGGATGCGCGGTGCATCCCCAGATGCACCAGTTCCAAATTCCTGATATTCAGCCAGAATATTCAAATACGGCCATTAGGCATGCAAGGTGCAAACAGTCCATTTGCATGCTCATTATGGCTGCATTTGCATACATTTTGCAGGGATGTGCCCAGCAGGATGCACCAGGTGGCCTGCTCCCCCACCCAGTCCCATTCCAGGAAACACCATAAACCATCTCTTTTCCATAATGTAGGGCCTCCCACCCTGTTCTGATCCATGTTCAAAATATCATAATATCCCCCAACCCATGTCCACAGTGTAGGGACCCCCCTCCCCTTCCCAGACCCCAAGCACCGTCCAAATTGTCCCAAGAGCTATTTTTCATAGTGCAGTGGCCCCCTTCACCCCATCCTGAGCCCTGATCACAATTCAAAGTACAATAAGCAGTTGAATCATTTCCATAGGTTAGTGGCCCCCTCCCCATACCGATCCCCTTTCACATAATAAAAAACAGCATTGTCCCAGCTCATTTCCATAGTGTAGTGTCCCCTTCCCCATACCGATCCCCTTTCACATAATAAAAAACAGCTTTGTCCTAGCCCTTTTCCATAGTGCAGTGGTCCCCCTCTCCATACTGATCTCCAGAACACAGCTCTCCAAAGAATAATAATAAGGCCAATATCTCAACTAATTGTTGTTTATTCTTCCACCAAAGTAAGAGCCCCTAGTGCCTCAGCTACAAGCCTTCAAGGGGGCACTAACGATACAGGGTTTGTTTCAAGTTTTATACAAAAAAGGCATGACATCATAGTGGCATATACATTAAATGCACTAACTAATTTACCGAATCAAAAATACAAAAAACAAATGAATATTCCTGCTCACATTACATTTTAACATGGACTATCATGTCTTAAATTAATTTTACTGTAAACAAAAGGGCCCAGATATTCAAAGGGGTTGTGCATGGCGCAATCCCGGACTGTGCCCCGGTGGGATATTCAAAAGGTGCAGCACAAATCCCGATGCGCTGAGGTGCAATGGTAATGTATGCAGCGCAAATGCAGCGCAGGTGCTACCATACATGCACATCCTGATATGCATCCTGATGTAGGGTGTATGTTGGACACAACCTGCATTGTGTCAGCATAGGGGCCCAAAGTTGAGCCCGTGAAATTGTGGAATAAATCCTGGCCACCCACAGGCGGGATGCTGTATTGCAGGGTGCAACACAGCAGCCGCCAGCCATGGGTAGCCACCCACCCACCCAGAACCCAGTCCACAAGCACCCATATCATCCCTGGTAGTCTAGCAGTACCACCTTCCCTCTCATTGCTGTGATCACTGTGAAATTGTGATCACTACATTCTGTGGTAGTCTAGTAGTACCCTCCCCTCCCGTTTCCATGATTGCTATGAAATAGTAATTACTACATTCCCTGGTAGTCTAGTGGTACCCCGCCACTAGCCCAATTAACTTTGTGTGGCACATCTCCGAGGTGCACGAGCAGCTGCACTGCCCATCTTGTCTGAATATGGGGATGTGCCACATATTCATGGGCATGCCCCCCTCCAGATGCACCACATATATTATCACTGTGCTTTTACACAGCCAGAGATGCATGACACATCTTGTACCTTTTCAGTATCAAGTACAAATGATTTCTGAGATACTGTAACTCTTTGGAAATGTCCACCAAAGAACCTAGGAAGGAATACTGGATGGGAGGGGTTAATTGGGCCACTACCTCAGAAAGGGTCACCATAAGTGACTCCCTAAAACAAAATAGCAAATGTAACAAGGCCTAGAGCAAGGCAGCCAGAATGTTAGGGTGTATTAGAAGGGGTTCTGATAGAAGAAGGAAAGAGGCAATACTATCTCTCTGTAGATCACTGGTAAGACCCCATCTGGAGTACTGTACCCAGTTCTAGAGTCGTTAACGGAAGAAAGACAGAGACAGGCTGGAGGTAGTGCAGCGTAGAAGAAGAACCAAAATGATTCAGGGCCAGTGGGGCAGACCCTATGAAATTACCTCAGGGCACTGTCTACGTACTCTCTGGAGGCCAAAAGGGAGACAGGGGACATGATAAAGATCGTCAGGTGAAGAACTATTCAGCAGGAATAGCAGGTCAAAAACAAAGGGGGGCATGAATGTAATCTGTGGGAGGGAGATTCAGGAGGGATGTGAGAAAGTTTTATTTTACCGAGAGACTGGTTTATTTATTTATTTAAAAGAGATTTAACAGGAAAGACATACTGAGCCATAAAGCTCATTTCCAGATGTGTCTTGGGGGAAGGGCGAGGGGATAATTACATAATGACAAGTAAAAGTGCAGTAAACGATAATACAGTAGGCATAGCAATGTACAGGAACACACAGTAAGTACTGGCATAATTAATAACAATACAAATTGATTACATCAGGAGTGGGAGGAACCAGTCACTCCCAGGCTGTAAAGTCAGGAAAAGGACAGGGTAGGAAGAGTCAAATTAAACAGGAGAGGAACACAGGGAGGAGACAGGAGTAGGGAAAGAAGAAAGGGGTTGAGAATAGCAAGTACAGAGGAAAGAGGGAAAAACTGATGGGAATAAGATGAGGAGAGAGGGAGAGGAGAGTGGAGAAGGTAGAGGTGGATGAGGAAGAATGAGAACTAGGTTGAGGAAGTTACAGAGGGGAGTGAGGAGGGGAGGAGATAAATAAGGAGAGGTATGAGGGAGGGATTACAGGGGTAGGAGGGAAGAGGAAGAGAGGCTAGAGATGGAGAAGAGGATGAGTACAGAGGTTGGAATATGCTAGCAGTTGGACATGGGTGGTGCAGAGAGGTGTAGGCACTTGGGGACAGGTAAAGTGTAGGGAAGAGGAAAGGTGGAAGGCAGGACTGGGGCTATGGGCATTTGCAGGAGGGGCAGTGTGGACTTGAAGTAGAGAGGAAGTGGAGCATTTGGAAGAGGCAGAGTGAATTGATAGAGGATGAGAGTTCAGATACTCAGAAAATAGAAAGAGAAAGCATTCTGTCCAGCAAGGGACTTACAAGACGGGAGCAGCAGGGAGCAATAGCCTGAGCTGTAGAGAGATTAAGAGGAAGGAGGCATAGGGGAGAGAAGTGAGCTGAGAAAAGGGAGAGTGAAATCAGCTAGTATTTAGAGATGAAGGAGGCGGAGTGGGATAGAGGATGATCAACCAAGGAGGGGAGAGAAAGAGCAGAGTATAGAGAACAGTGGTGAGTAAGGTGAAGGCAAGCCAAGGCAAAACAACAGAAGGAGTTGAAGAGGGGGTCAAGTCTAGCCAAGGTGGACTTAGGAGCAGCACAGTAGACAGTGTCTCTGTAGTCAAAGATGGGGAGGATCATCTTAGTAATGATATCTCAGCAAGCAGGTATAGGAATACAGCTTTTGTTCCTCTAAAGGGCACTGAGCATGGGGTGGAGTTTTTTGTGAATGGTGTCAAAGTGATGAGAAAAGCCAAGGTCCGGTCAAGCCAGACACCAAGATATTTAAATGAGGGAATGTTATCAATTGCACCACCATCGAGGGTATAACGGGTAGGAGGGGAGCCTAGACCACCTCTGCCTAGTGCAGAAGCACATGGAGACCGTTTTCTTAGCATTTAGGGATAATTGATTTGACCTGAACCATTTCTTGACAGAGCTGAAATCAAGTTGAAGCCTGGATGATAATGCAGAAGGAGAAGACCCAGAAGCAAACAGTTCAGTGTCATCTGCATACATGTGGTTGGAAGCAGAGGAGCAGGCTGAGGGGAGGTCATTAAGGAATATGGAGAAGAGCAACAAGCCAAGCATGGAGCCTTGGGGTACGCCAGTGTGGATGGGGAGGGAAGGGGGACAGGGAATCTCCAATTCTCACAGATTGAGATCTTCCTTCCAGGTAGGAGTGGAACCAGTTGATTGCTGAGTCTGTGAGACTCGCTGACTTGAGTTTGCCAAGGAGAAGAGGGTGGGAGACAGTGTCGATAGCTTTTGCTAGATCAACAAAGATGGTGGCAGTGAGATGGCCTTGCTCCATGCCGGTATGAATGAAGTCAGAAAGCCTGAGGAGAGTGGAGGTGATGGAGTGGTGTTTGTGAAAGCCAGACTGGAAAAGGGTGAAGAAAGAGGAGGAGTCGAGGTAGGGGGAGAGTTGAGACAGAACTATGCATTTTTATAATTTGGATAAGGTCAGAAGGAGAGAAATGGGGTAGAAGTTGCCAGGAGAGGAGGAGCCACCACCTTTCTGGGAGAGGGATAACTCTTGCATGCTTCCAGGAGTCTGGGACTGAGGTATTGAGAATGATAGGTTGAGGAGATAGGAATGGCATTGGCAGGTACAGAGAGGTGAAGGAGTTTGGGGTCAAGCCCATCAGGGCTCCCATCTTTCTGAGGGTTGAGAGCTAGGAGGGCATTTAGAGAGGATGATCGGGTAGCTGGCAGGAAGGAGAAGAGAGGTGAATAGAGGGACATGGGGGATGAAGGGAGCAGAAAGGAAGTGGAAAAGGCAGACAGGAGTGATGAAGCACAGGTGGTGAAGTAGGTGTTGAAAGCAGAAGCAACAGAAGAGGGGTTGGATCCTTGAGGATCAGAGAGGGGGACTGGGCAGAGAGGTAGAAGAGGGCATGGATGATGTTCCAGAACTTAGAGGAGTAATTTAGATTGTTTTGGAATGAAGAGGAAAATAATTCAGCCTTGGCTAGCCTGGTAGCCCTTGTACAAATTTTCCTTAAGGCACAGTACTTGTTAAGATTCACCAGAGTGCCAGAGGACTTGTAAGACTTCCAAGCCAGGTCACGTGCATGGAGGCAGACCAGAAGTTCAACAGAGATCCAAGGAGTGTGAACCTCTCACCCTGGTTTTCCAAACAAGGGCATGCTGATCCCAGATTAGTGGGAATTTAGAGAGGAACTACTGAAGGGCTTAGTTGATATTACTGGCCATGGAGATAAGAGACCAGTCAGTGGAAAGCAGATCAGCATGTAATGAGATTAAGTCAATAGACCTGAAGGACCTGACAGGAATAATTTGGGGGGCTCTGGGTGGTGAATTTTGCTCATATAGTAAACCATTTGGTGGTCACTGAGTTTATCAGGAAATGTACCAGCATCAATGATGCAATGCTGGTGATTATTGAGTACCCAATCCAGTAGAGAATGGTTTTGGGGGTGAAAATGATGGCGGGTAGGGACAGAGATGAGTTGTGTTAGATGCAGGGACTTAATGTTTTGACAAAGATTTGAGTGTGAGTGGGACAGCCAGTTAATGCTGAAATCCCCCAGAATGAGTAGCTCACTGGAGGAGGCATGAGAAGAAATAGTGGTTAGGAGTTCGGTGAGAAAAGCAGAAGAAATCCCTGGGTAGCAGTAGACACCAGCCACAAAAACGGGAAGGGAGAAAGGGAAGGAGAGCTTAAGTATAAGGAGCTTATAAACAGCAGGGGAGGTGACTGAGAGAATGGAGTAGCTTGAATGGAGGAGGAAAGGTAGATGGCAATACCGCCACCCTTCTTAACATAGTCTCAGTACCGTAGGAAGGGTGGGGCGGGTGGTACTCTCCGCCCAGGCGCCAAGCCTCCGAGGCATTTTCCACTGGAAGCTCATGTTCTAATTCACTTGGCGCTGCCGCTTTTAAATCTTTTTTAATTTTGGTTCTGTAATTACAAATGACTGTCAGCAGGGTGCATCTGTGACCAAGGACCAGCAAGTGGTGGTGGTGGTGGTGGGGGGGTTACATGGTTGCACAGTCTACTGTAGAAAATAATAATCATGTTGTGCTGAGAAAGAGGAACTGTGAGTGGCCCAGCGTGCCACCCATTAGTATAAAAGGTACGGGAGGAGCATTTGGCACTGAGTGAGAGGTGTTTTTGTGTTGGAGACAGGGAGAGTGTGGAGCAAGTTGTTGAGCGTACTAGCATAGAGTAGTAGACAGCCACAGAGACTAAAAAAAGTGAGAGAGTCAGAGATGAGAGATGAGTCACGAGAGACAGAAGAGATCCTTGTCTTGTATTTTTTTTCATCACTTGTGTAATGTAAGCATAAGCAGAATGCACACCACACTAAGTACTCTGTCTGTTGTCGTCTGTGTAGACAAGACAGGTAATTGTCACTTGTCAGTGACGGAGTGTCTGTAGTAAAAAGTGATGGCACTGCAGACAAGCAGAAGAGCAGACCCGGCCAAGCGATGAATAATTCCAAATTAATTTCTGAATCCAAATTGTGAGATGATGAGATGGGATCTGTATGGTGAGAGCACAGTGGGGATTGATAGTCTCTCTCAGGAAATTAAGAGACAAATATCTGCTTTCCTTGCCGTTGAATTATTGGGCCTGGCCGGGCCTGTCTTGGAGTCGGCTCTGCTGGTGGGTGGACAGGTGGGCAGCGACTGTGTAGTTCACTTGAACTTCATGCACTGGACTGGGGACTGGGATGGGAGTGAAGATTTTGAAGCAGTTGCCTCAGCCTTGGCCTGACTGCCATGGCGTGGGCCACGGCACACCATCCCTTCTGTCCACCACGTTGTTACATTTTCTTTTCTTTCCTCTTGACCCGCGCGTCCCTCCTGCACTCTCATTCCATTGCCTTTTTTTTTTGTGTCCTCTCCTTCTGATTCCCCCTAGCAGAGTCCTTGTTCCATTCTCACTCTGCCACCCACACCTGTCTCGCTTAGAAAATGAGGCCTTGCCTGCTAGTGCCTTGCCTAGTTGTCTTGGATGCCATGTGAGGGGATCTGTACAGTTTAGATCATAACATATTAACAGTTACATGTATCTGGATTGGCTTGGGCTGTGGAGGGGAACTGATGGGAATCAGGGGAATGAGGGGATTTGGAGTGGGGCTCCTTCTGGCTGCAGGGATGCTGAGTGGAGCAATTGGGCTGGCTCAGCTGTACTGGGGGGGGTGCTGTGCAGGGATTATTTACTGGGCAGAGAAGAGGTGCTGCACTGCTAAGGCATACTGAAAACTGGTATAGGCTAGGCAGAATGTTTTTTTCCCTAATGACACTTCTCATTGCACCATGGGGCCCCTACACTGTCTCTCACCAGGGCTAACTAAATGGGTCCTTGGGGGGGTCCTCAGGCTCAAGCACCCTATCATGCCCTGTCGTGCCTTTTTTTTTTTTTTTTTTTACAGGGCCCCGCCTAGACACTACAGCTTGGGGATACTACTACATAATGTATCCCATCCCCATCCCACAGCAGGACCCCCGGCCAGACAAGCTACCACTGCAACTGCCCCCCCCACAGGTCAGGAGAGGGCCAGGAAGCAGAAGATCCACAGCAGAGAACTGCTACTACAGTGCTGTCCAGGGTCCCACAGTAAAACTTCTGGCAGAAAAGGAAAGCTCCCGACTCACTAGGGTCTGCTTGCTTATCCATGAACATGACAGTTTTAGTAATAATTTATAACATCATGACTGAGCATGTCACCTAAATCATGTATGTCAGTTGACCGCTTCTGGATCTTGACGTCTGACAGTTTCTGCAGCACTTATAAATTACATATAAAAATACCTGTCATGTTCGTGGTTGCCAATAGAGTATATGAGTCTGAGCTGGGGAAAGAGAGAGGGAGGGAGTGGACCAGAGGAGCAGCACATTTTTTTGTTTGCCAAAAGTTATACTGTGGGACCCTGGACAGCACCATAGCAGCAGTTCTATGATGTGAATCTTACGCTCCTTGGCCCTCTCCCAACTGGAGGGGGGAGGGTAGAGGCAGATGCAGGGGGTGCTTTTCTGTGGGTTGTTCCTGCGGTGGGGGAATTGGATACAGTCAGAATATTGTTTGGTGGGGGGGATGCCACTGCAGAAAGAGTGTTCCTCTGGAGGGATGCTAGACTTGGGGCTGCATATCTCTCAACCTTTTGCCTCATGAATCAGGGACAAGACTTAAAATAATCAGGGACAGAGACCCAAAATCTTGGACACATGTTATAAATTGACACTATTTACTCAGAAAGCTGATAGAAAAAGGGGATTTGTGTTCATCTGCATTTTCTGAAGAAGAATAAGTCTGTAACTTTAATGTTTTACATTATTTCGTGATTTTAACCCCCCCAACCCACTGTTCTTTACCATAAAAACAAACTTTATGGTGGACAAATGCAAATTTTGTTGCAAAATCAAAGACAGTTTAGAGGTATGTGCGGTTGATCTAGTTGCAAGGATTGTTTGGGTGCATGGGCGCTTGTCTTGGTGTAGGGTGGTGGTTCAGCTATAAGGAAGGTAGGCAGCTAAGGTGAGTGTGGTGTTGTGGAGGTGTTCAAGCCACATGTAGGATGGTTGGAGGGCAGAGTCTGGTTATGGTCTAGAAGGGTGGTCAAGCAGCATTGAGTGCTGGAGATAGTCTAGCTGAAGGGAGGATGGTCGGGGGTGGAGGCTTTCCCTTCTGTTGGGTGGTGGTGATTCCACTACAGGGGTAGTGGAGCCTGCCATCAGGGCTGAGTGAGTGGGCTCATGGGGCTACATCCCCCATGTGAGGATGGGTGGTTGCAGGTGGGGCATCTCAGAGGTACATGTGTCCAGCACTCGAGGACTGCATCTGTGCCACTGAGGTGCCTATATATGCCCCCATGAGCCACTCTCGATGGAACTGTTGGTCAGACAGTTGTCCACAACAATTGCAGCTACACTGCACACTCTGATGACAGCCAGCCAGCATCTTCGACTCCCACACCTCAGATTCTATGGGAGCAAAGTTTTCCCTGAAATCAGGGGTAGGGAACGTATAACAAAAGTATGTTTTTTCCTTCAAGAAAAGCCCCAAAACTCACTACAGAGCATGTAAACAACCTAGAGCGGCTGTTTTCTGGTGGGGGGTGCAAAATTAGTCTCTTGCCCAGGGCACCAAAATGCCTTCCTACGGCTCTGCATAGTCTTGACACGAAAGGAAGTAGCCAGGAATGATGATGGCAGAGTCGGGAATCTTAGGGGAAAACTAAGATTCTGAGACTGTTAGAACATCAGGGAAGAGGGATACCATCAGTTGTTGGAGCAGGTCAGTTTTAGGCAAGAGACTCTGAATATTAATGTGAGCTACATGTAGACCTTTGGGTAGGTCAGCGGGGAGTAAGTGAGGAGGTCCGCGGTTGAGCTCAAGGTCACCTGCTTATAGGAGCAGTAGGATAAGTTTAGCATGGAGTGAGGTGAATCTGCAATGTGGAGGAGTGGATGGGGAAGGGGATAGGAGGGCGGCAGGAGAGGGAATTTCTAATGGACAACAGATGGAGTCAGGAAGTCACGGAGGGAGGAGTCTGGAAGCCAGGTGTAGTGAAGAGGGGGGGAGGAGACAGGAGGAAGGGAGAATAGAGGAAGAGGAGTTGGGGAAGGGAGAGAAAGGGGAGGTAGGCAAGCAGGGGAAGAGAGAGAAGTTAGAGTGAACAGAAAGGGAAGGACAGAAAGGACGATGGTGAACAGCCCAGATGGCTGCATAATAGGAAGAATGAAAGGGGGGGGGTAAGGGTGGACAGGAGGAAGCAGAAGTGAAAGCACTTTAAGGGAGAACCTTGGAATGGGAATGGAGATAGAAAGGAGATAGGAGGGACTATATCAATAACACTTACACATACTCCTGAGAACACACTGGGCAATACCTGTAGAAAGTAATTGTGAAGATGTTAAATAACCCATGCATAATAATAATGACATCATGTGTAGGAAGACTGAATTAATTGCATACATGCACATTAAACAATGGATAGTACAATGTATTGAGCCATGGGACAGCCTAGCAGCAGAGGTAGTGGGAGTAAAAAACATTAGTGGGTTCAGCACAGCTGGGACAAAGTAAATGGCCTAATTGTTAATGCAGTGGGGGTAGCAGTAAAGCAGATTGTGTGGGAAGAGGGTGAAAACCCTAACTGGATAATGGGTCATGGGGCAGAGTAGGGTAAAACTTGGCAAACTGGATGGATCAATGGTCTTTTTCTACTGACATTAACTATGTTTCTATAAAATGGCCCAGAGTGGAGAATTTGACCAAGAGGTATTGCTAATTGGCTTGTATAACATGTACAGTCTGTACCTGTTCTAGAAATGTAGAAATATTGAATTTGATGGCAGATAAGGATCATTTGGCCCATCTAGTCTGCCCATTTCTCCCTACTTCACTATAACTGCAGACCGTGCCTGATCTACAGCTCTTTCTCCCTTCCTCCCTTCATTTCCACTATGATTCCCTTGTGCTTATCCCATGCATTCTTGAACCCCACCACTGTTTTCACTCCCACCACCTCCTCCTCCTCCTCTGGAAGGCTGTTCTAGGAATCCACCACTCTTTATGTGAAGAAGTACTTCCTCACATCTCTCCTGAATCTACCCCCTGTATCTTCATAGCATATCCCATTGTTCTTGAGCATCTGTTCTGAAAATACTTCCCTCCTGTGCTTTAATTACCCCTGTGAGGTATTTAAAGGTCTCTGTCATAACCCCTTCTCCCTCCTCTGTTCAAGGGTGTACATAATGAGGTAGTACTGCACTGTGGTTTAGGCCACTGAGATGCAAAACTGGAGACCTGGGTTTGAATCCCACAGCCCCACCTTGCATATTGTGCCACCCTGAGCAATTCACTTGACTTCCTTGTGCTCCCAGGTCACACTTGGAAATAAGCTTCAGCTTAGTGTGCCTTTTCTGGTTAAACAATTTTCCCTTTCTCTTTAGTCTTTCCTCGTAGAGTTTTTGATGCCGACCCTGCACCATTTTAGTTGCCCTCCTCTGGACTGCCTCCCCTCTGTCTATATCTATGTTCTTCCGGAGATGTGGTCTTCAGAACTGGACACAATATTCTAGATTGGGTCTTATCTGTGATCTATGTAGAGTCAACACCACCTTTCTTTCTGCTCTGCCCTACCTATGCATCCCAGCATCTCACTTGACCTCTCTACTGCCTTTTCACACTGCTTGTCCACCTTTAGGTCATCTGATATGATTACCCCCAGGTCACTTTCCCATTTGGTTGTTATCAATACCACTCCACCCATTTTATACTCCACTCTTGAGTTTGTGTGCCCCAAGTGCATTGTTTTGCACTTTTTTGCAATGATACCCATCTGCCATACTCTTGACCACTTCTCTAGTTTTCTCAGGTCTCTGCTCATCTTTCCACCCCCTCCGAGTGTCCACCCTATTGCAGATTTTGATGTCATCCACAAAGAGGCAGACCAACCCTTCCACCTCCTCAGCAATGTCACTTATAAAAACATTAAAGAGGACTGGTCCCAGCACTGATCCCTGAGGCACCCCACTAGCCAACCTCCCTTCCTCAGAGTGAACTCTGTTTATCGCCACCCTCTGTCACTTATCCTCTAACCAATTTTTTATCCCATTTACCACCTTTGGACCCACTCCTAAGCTACCTAGCTTGCTTACTTGTCTCCTGTGTGGAACAATGTTGAAAGTCTTACTGAAATCTAGGAAGGCCATGTCCATCATTCCACCCTGACCTAAATCCTTTCTCACCCAGTCAAAGAAATCATCAGATTCATTTTACATGATATCCCTCCCTTGAAACCATGCTCTCTCAGGTCTTATAACCCACTAGATTCAAGATATTCCACAATCCTGTCCTTCAGCAGTGATTCCATTAACTTTCCCACCATCAACATCTGGCTGAACGGCCTATAATTGCCAGCCTCCTCCCTACTACCACTTTGGTGTAGTAAGACTTTGTCCACCCTCTTTCTGTCCTCCAGAACTACCCCTGTTTCCAGTGCGCTGTTAAACAGAACTGCCAGAGATGAAGCCAATATTTCCCTGAGCTCAATCAGTACCCTTGGGTGTACCCCATTTGTCCCCATTGCTTTGTCCACATTCAGAATAGCAATTCCCTTCAGGACTGTCACCTCCAAAAAAGGACTAGTGTCAACTCCCTCACTCACTTCTGTTCATTTTTTGTGGCCCTTCCCTTTGTCCTTCTTCTGTAAATACTGAACAGCAGTATTTGTTCAGGATGTCTGCCTTTTCATGCCCCCCACAGTCCCCTTTCCCTTTTAATCTTTCAATACCACCCCTTGTCTTCCTCTTTTCACTTACATACTTAAAAATGCCTTGTCCCTTTCATTACCTCCTGGCTATTTCTCTTCAGTTTGCACTTGTACCTTTGTACCTCCTCTGTTTCTGATATACCTCCCTATCCCTCCTCCTCTGTTTCTCCTTATACCTTATATGTTGCCAGTAATGCCATGTATACAAGGAGACCAAAGTCCTGATGTTATTTCTGTCCCTTCTGCATGGGCAGACACAATTCCAGCCTTTGCTGGTAATCACACTGTGGACCTTGCGTGTCCAAGGCATTAGCTCTAACTGTTCATCTAAGCTAAAGGGAAATCTCCCCTTGCTGGTAGAGAGAGATCCTTTGATTTCATACTTGCTATCTGAGAAACTCCATTAGAGGTCTTGATTCGCTGTTACAATTGCTCAGTGCTGTGTTTGACTGCAATTCACAGCTTTCATCACTAGATGTCACTGTTTTGTGCATTATGTCTTTTCTTATATACCCCACTTGACACTATTAATGTTAAGAGTAGGGCACTGTCCAGCATTGACAGCTGCCATGGCTGCAGCAGACACCTAGGAAACAAACTTCAACAGAGATAAATAATATCATTATATAGGTTATATTTTGTTGGCAAGCAGGTTCTTGAAAGATAATTCTTGTGGAGATTTGTAGGGTTTGATTTGATGAGGAGGAATACTATGTTGTGTATTGTTAGGCAGGAATATGCTAGCATAGGCCACTTGTATTGTTATTGTTTATAGTTAACTAAGTGCGAGAGCAGGGACACTACTTCTAGCCAGATATTGGACATAGCACCTGAGCCTGGAGTTTTAAGTTGGGGCCTTCTTTAGCTTTACAGCAGTCTCCTTAGATGTAACATGTTTGTATCTGATGGTAATGAGAAGCTAAGTGATGCTTCAGTGCTCATACTATAGGATTCTCTATATAAGAGCTTATGAACATTTTACTTTTTGCAAGCATCTTCTTTATCCAGTGAACATAATATAATTTATAAAAGTATAAACTTTCACTTTTTAAAGCTCTACTTATGCTTTAATTTGTTTATTTTTTATAGATTTATTTCCCCAGTCAGCTGCAGTCATCATAAGGTACATACCCTGTGTTCAGAGATATAACCTGTTTAGACATCGCCATCATTCCCATGGCACTTGTTTTTTTTTTCTATATATTATTTCCTTGCCTCCCTCCACTCCATTACACAGTCCAGCCATCCAGGAAGCTTAGATGACACAGTACACTCTGGGTTTTGTGTGGGAGCAGGCTTCCCAGTCCACCGCAAGTGGCAACTGTCTGCATCTGGTGCCCCCATTCCCAAGCTGGCTTGTGCTGCCAAAGGCACCACTCCCCAGCCTTGGGTGCCAAGATTCTGGCTCTGTGAGTAGTCTCCAGATCTCAGTTTGTGAGCACAGAAGTACATAGTGCTTCCACTGGGCCATGGGTGTGTCTGTGTGTGATATGCTTTAATTTTATTGTAATCCCCCCGTAGGTTTGTAATTTACTGTCTATATTAATTATGTAGATCATCAGTAGGAATTGTGTCCCCATTAATTCAGAGACACTAGGGAGCCCATCAATAGGAATTTGGTCCCATTAATTCAGAGACACTAGGGAGCCCATCAATAGGAATTTGGTCCCATTAATTCAGAGACACTAGGGAGCCCATCAATAGGAATTTGGTCCCATTAATTCAGAGACACTAGGGAGCCCAAAACTCACAAGATTGGTAGGGAAGGTCTTGTAATGTCACAATGATTATGACTTCTTGTGCTCACAAGCAGTAAAACCAAGTGAAGTGCATAGGAAAAATAAAACTATTTTTATGCAAATAACCTTAGAATAACAGGGAAAAAACTCAAACATATGTAGAATGAAGATTTTTTTGTCTAAATGTTACATCTTTCTAAGTTTTGCCTGTAGCACCGCAGCTCTTTAAAGCTAGCTGGGTGTAATAGTATTTTCTTTCTGTGCATAGCACTCACATGGTACTATATAGCGATGAATACTAAATACTCACTGTTCCCACCAACTTTTATATCAAAGGCTCCCTGTCCCCACCAACTTAAATTACATAGATATTTTGCAGGCATAAGAAGACTTTGGGACCAATTCTAGTAGGGTTGGCACAAGTTGCGCCAAAGGTGACTTGTGCCAAACGCCATTGCTCTAGGGACCCTGCACTTGATTCTCTATCTGGCAGAATCCCACGGCTAAGTCCCATGACATACATCCAACCATACAGGTACGCCAAACAGAGGCGTGTACCCATATTGGCTGCAAGTCCAAGTGGCATGGCAAAGGACGGAAGAAGTGCCCCCACCCCAGTCCCAAAGCCTGAAATGCCCCTCAGCCCCAATCCCTCAATGTATGCTTTTGCCTGCAGGGCTAATCATGCCCCTCCCCAAGCCCTGATCCACAACGCCAGCCCACCTGCAAATGGCAAATGTTGTAAAACAAAATTCCTTAACCCATTATCCCTGGTAGTCTAGTGGCCCCCCACCCAGCAGTGCCAGTCCACCCCACTCCCCACCGACCTGCAGTCAGCTGGTGACTGGCACAGACCACCTCTCACCTCCGCGGCCAGCTGTTGAGCTCCTTCTGAGCATGTACTACTGTATATAGTAAGTGCTCAATGAATATTCAACTGGTTGGTGAGTAAAGTTTGGGGCATGATTCAACCATGAGACTTTAAACCATATATTGGGGGATCGGGACTTGGAGGAGGGTTCTAAACCTGCAGAGCTTTTGCCACACATCTTTTGGGGATTGGGGCATGGGGGGGTTCCAAAGCCCTGTGGGGCTTATTCCACTGCTTGGGGGATTGGGACTTGCGACACGTTAAGCCACCCCTGGTGGATGCAAAGTACATTTACACCAGCTATAAGCTGGTGTAAACATACTTTTGTGAATGTCCTCCGGGGGTTGTCTAAGAATAGCAAAATCAGGGACTTGAAGGTTGCCCTTCCAGAATTGGGCACAACTGCTGCTGTAAACCCCCTAGTGCCATGTCACAGGGGGTTTATGGCGTAACTGGTGGTGTAAGTCCATTTTGGTGCAAGTAGCCTGCAAAATGTTGCAGGCTGCTTTGCAGAATACTGAATGTCACAACTCCTGGCATAAACTGCTACTTGCACCATTTTTTTTGGTGCAAGTCAGTTACGCCAGGAGTAACCCTTTCTAGAATCAGGCCCTTTGAGTCCATCAAGTCTGCACTGTTCTACCTCTTTTTACTCCTCTGATGTGAACAAACTAAAAGACAGAGAGGTGTACCATAATAAAAACTGACCATATGGCTATAAGGAGGTGTAAAAATACCTATAGCAGTAGTAGCAGAACTGTGATGTTAAGCATACAAATTAATCACAAAGACATAAAAAACAGACTGATCTTTTTACCAGTGGCAGTCAACTGAAACCATACTGTGTAAACTAACACTTGCAGGAGGAAGCAATATACAGACTGATAGCAGTGGTAGTCTGTCAAAATGCTATTGAGCAAAGTCACACTATTCAATGTATGGCTCAGGGGGTGGTACAGGAGGGTTGGATACTGGCTGGTTGGGGACTGGGATCGACCTGGGAGAACAAAGCCCTGTATGCACTGGACAGGCTGCATCCCTAGGCAGGGAGGGCACTAGGGTGTTAAAGAGTAAATTGTATGGTTTTATGGACATAGATCTCAATTTAAACTGAATAGGTGGCAGCAGGGAGCTAAGCTCCCTTAGTCACCTGGTGGAAGAGGCCAACTGGCCTTCCCTCCAATCAGGGCAGAAGGAGGGGGGCCCTAGATGAGAGGTAAAAAGGTGAGGGCAGGAAGCAAGGACTGGATGGAAGGATGTGATGGGAGAGGCAGGTCAGGTAAGGAGTGGGGCTTTTAATACAGTGAAAGGTGTTATCTCTGAATGCCAGGAGCCATGAGAATAAAATGGCTGAATTGCAGACACTGACGACCGAGGATGAAGTGGACATTGTAGCAATTACAGAGACATGGGCCACACCGAACCATGATTGAGACATCTGTGTCCCTTATTATAAGATGTACAGCATGGATAAGGGGGAAAGTGGCTCTGTACAAGAGGGAGGAGATAATCTGTACCAGAGAGGAAGATGTGGTAGGAAAGGCATAGGTGCTGTGGGTACAGGTACAATCCCCTAAGGACAAGAAGCTAAGGATAGGGGTAGTGTGCAGGCCACCAAACCAGGACAATGAGCTGGACAAAGAACTGGGGATCCAAATTATGGAAATAACCAAGGGGGGGAGGTAGTGATTGTGGGCGATTTCAGTCTTCCAGTGATGGACTGGAGAGTTCCAACTACCTCCTGCGGCAGGTCGCAGGTGTTGCTGGATGCATTCCAGAGTGGATTCCTGACACAAGGTATTCTGGAGGCCCACCAGGGTTAGGGCCATACTGGACCTGGTCCTGTGTAACTGTGTGCATGTCCAGGATGTAAAGGTGGAGGCACCGCTTGGAGGAAGTGAACCACACTGTGTGGTTCCACCTGGACATGGGCAAGGAAAGGGTTAGGACCAAAATGAGGGTTTTGGACTTCAGAAGGGCTAATTACAGTAAGATGGGAGAAATTTTGGAAGGGCACCTTACTAGGATCAGGAAGGAGATGACGGTGAGGACTTCCAGTTCGGCCCTCTATGGAGTAGCAGCAACAGAACAGAGCTCAGCATGATGACAGCTAAAAGCAATTGGTAAAACTTACCCAAATAACCTACAGTTTTCTCATCCAGCTTAAATGGAATGACAGGAGGCAGTGGTTAAAAAAGAAAACTGCTTCAAGCCTCTCAGGCTCAAAACTCACCTCTGGACTCCCCATGCAGCTCATCAAGTGGCATCACCACCATATTGAAATCTCCAGCACTGACAACTCACTCAGATGCTCCAGATCCCTCCAATGCCTTTATACCAGCTGAGCTCAGGGACTTTTAGAAAGAAATCTGATCCCGACTCTCCACGGTCAAGGCTAAGCTGATCAAACTGCTAGCCGAGCAACAGGACCAACAACAAGCACTAACTGGTAGCAGAAAAAACAAATTGTACAGTTGAACTGGTCCTGGCACTCTACTGCAAAATCCTGCAGTGTGTAGCTAGAAGAAAAAAGCTGCAGCTTGGAGGGCCACCTGCAAAGAAAGAACGTATATAAATGGACTGCCTGAGGGTGTATCGGGGATTGATATTTTGTCCTTCATAGATAAACTTTTACACAACTTGCTTGACCTTCCCCTAGAGTTCCCACAGCAAATTGAAAGGATTAATTGAGCCCTGGACCCCAAACCAGACCCATGCCAGTGGTCTCGGTCAATAGTTATGCAATTTCTGAGCTTCAGAACTGAAGAAAAGGTGTTGGGAACAGCATGGAAGAAGGGAGCCCTTATGTGGGAACAACATTGATTTTATATTGATCATCACTATGCTCCCCAAGTTCAGCAAAAAATGCAGGCATATTCCCCCATCTCCGGGCCTTAAAACAGGCTGGCATAAAGTTCCAAATGCCCTTCACTTCCAAGCTGAGGGCTCACTTGACTGATGGCACCATGCTCTGCCATATGGCAGATGAAGCCAAGGCAGACCTGCTCCTCTTCCTCAAAGAACACTGGGACGACAAGCTAGGCATTCTGCCTCTCAATCGAAAGATTAGCCTAAGGACATATGACCCAGCCTTCATTGATACTCAGCACCATGGAAGTCATGAAAACCTCATAGTTCCAAGACCTCCAAGCGATAAAGGACAGTCTGCAGTATTTCAGTTGGCATACCAAATGATTGTGCATACCATGGTTTCAGCTCTACAAGCAATTTGGACACTTCGTCAGCTACTCAGCTATGGGGGCAGCCATTCTGGAGCAAAGGGAGCTTGTATTTTAAGTGAGCTTCACAGTGTATACAACTTGTTAATAATTATTTTTGTTCACTAAGTGGTCCTGTGGCTTGCCTGTAGCCCTTTCCCAGGCTCAGGGTCATTATCTGTGTTTTCTATAGGAGGGCATGCCTTTTTTTAATTTTATTTATTTATTTCAATTCTAGGATTACAATTACATTTGAGCCCAGGGCTCTTTTACAAAGGTTCTACGTCAAGACATTGGTATCACATAGCAATAGACAAAATTGTTACGCAAATAAGGATAAAGGATATCAAATTAATTTCACACAGACAGGGAGAGGGTAAAGTGGAAAGGAAGAGGACAAGAGGAGGGGAGGGTGGTAGAAAGAAATGGAAGGGGCAAAGGCGGGAGGTAAGAAAATCAGAAGAGAGGAGAGGTGGGGGAGTGGGTAAGGATATGGGGGAGCAGCCAGGAAGGTGGCATTGTCAGGTGCTGGAGAGCGGATGGGGCAGAGGCCAAACTAGGGCAAGTGCATTATATAAGGAGCTAGATATAGGAGAGCGGTAGCGGAGCGGTGTTGCATAGACATTATCCATAGACATTTTTCCCTGCCTCCACCTAGTTCTAACCTCCTCATTGTAAGTTTGTACCAGGGCTGTGTCATATACGATGGCAAGGCTTATCTGTAACATAAGCTTCCACATTGACTAAACATAGCTGACTGTGCCTGGGCTCAGAGATCCAACTATGCAGGGAGTCATGCCTGTGCCACTTCAGGCTTCTTTCTGAGTTCAGTGGTGGGGGAGGAATGCCCACAGGGATGCCCTATGGGGCAAGTCCTGTGGGGGATGCTTGTCCCTGCTTCCCCACATACTAAGTTGAATGGGGGGGGGGTTCTGCCACCGGTGAGGGGCCCCATTTGGGTCAGCCTGATGGAATGCACACCTCTACCCTCCTCAGCCTCTGTCAAGTTTGGATCAGCTCAAGCAAGGACATCTCTCAGCAGATTACCTCTTTTTACTCTGGATGGCTCACAGGCCACCAAATCCCACCTAGTACTTCAGACCAGCTAATCCTGGAATACTCTCTGTGACCTGGGGCAGGATGGGCTTCGGGACAGCCAGGACCCTAATGCCCTGAGGTGTTAGCTTCCTCCCTGCTTCCCCAATGTCTATCGTAGTGTCCCTCTGGACATAATCTGTTGTGCAGAATTACCCGAGAGCCATGCACTCTGCCTTTGAAACAGCCCCCTTGTTCTCTTTTAAACTTGTATCTTGGCACAGTGAGAGGGAACTATCTATAGATGGGTGCTCTACTCAGTAAGAAATAGTTTTTTCTGAACCTAGGGGGCCCAGGTTCTACAGGGCCACTGGAAAATTGCAGAAAAGGTTACCCAAAATTGCGGCACATTTTGCAAAAATTGAGGGGAAATTGCCGGAGTTCTACTATAGACCCTGAGTGCTTCACAATAAATCTTTTACTGTTTTCTGCAGCATGTATTAGTCTGTATAAACTGCTAAATGAATACACAGCCACTTGAATATATTTTAAACATAAAGAAAAGCTTATGTTCCTAAAATGAATACTAATTTGATAAGCTATCTTAAGTGTTGCCTATCTTCCAAAATTTAAAAACATCTGCCTCATGTAGTGCTAAATATATTCTATAAAATGAGCCACTGCAAATCAATATTAAATAAACCCAGAATAAACAATATTTTCTATTTTCTGGATGTAGAATAATGAAGCCTGATCAACAGCTGTTTACAGTGCTCTGTCAGCTATTCACCTACTTTGGTACAAGAAAAAATAAAGAGACAGAGTGGCAAATACTTGAGTTTTAATAAAATGTTGTTAAAGTGTTTAATGTTTATAATTTGCACTGTAGGTAATGTACACTATTTTTGAAATCACATATTTAAACATTAAATCTGGGGGTTACTGGATCTGGCAGTATAGCCTAGAGGTTAGAGTAACAAACTGTGAATGAGCTGGGGACATCTAACAGACCTGGGTTTCATTCCCACAGGCTCCACTTGCATACTGTGTGACTCTAAGCAAATCACTTAACCTCCTCAGTGCTCCTGGGTTACCCCTGAAAACAGGCACTTGTGCCTAGTGGGCCTTACCTGGTTACCAAAAAATATTAACAAATACCAATATATTTTTACTGCATCATACAGTAGTCAGGGTATACTGTAATTTACCTTTGTTTTACTCTGGCTGCAATGATTTTGTTTAAAGATAAATGTTCAAATAAATACATTGTATGTGTTTTATAAACTGGTTTTCAGACTTTAGTCAGGTTTTTACATTTGCTTGCACAAGAAACATAGTGCCACCATATGAGTTTTGGTAGGTGTGCCACCCCCACTTCCAATGCCCTGCTCCTTTTTGCAGGCATGGCTGCACCATACCAATGAATGTCCAGGCTGTCTATGATAGCCGTTCAGATGCAGTGGCATACAGTTCAGAGAAAATCACCACTACAATCAGTGATGGTAATGTGTAGGCAATTTGCATACTGCTGGCTGCAAGCAATTTGCATATTGCCATCGGCAGTATGCAAATTACCTACATGTCAGCACTGCATCTGAACTGTCATAGTTCATTTGTTTCCGATGGAACAGCGTGATACCTGTCGGATCCAGTGATTCTCCCCCCAAACAAACACCAAGGTAGCATGCTGGGAGCCCAACCCAGCATGCTCATGCGCTCCCCTCCACCCCCACACACTGTATGGCTGACTGCGGTGCCCAATCCCCCGTCGGCACCACTGCCCCCCCAAACAAACTTCCAGGTGCCATGCCTGTCCATCTCTGCATGGTGGGGGTGGAGTTGGCTTCAGTTCAATACATCACTGCCATTTCTGTACTGCATCTGTCTAACTCCTGCACTTCCACTTCTAATGCCAGCAAGCAAACATTCAGCATTGACAAATGCTTGTTATTGTAGCCTTTGCATGTGGGCATCTGGTGTTGTAGATTGCTAAGCATGGGATCACTGTTACCAACTAGTTTATTCAAGTTTATAATCAGCAGGGCCATCCAAAATCCTCATCTGTTTGAATCCAAACTAGTCTGAATAAAAGTATGCTCACAGGGAAAAACCTGCCCCACCACTTACAAAAAGGCTTCATAGTTAGCATCCCATTTATGTGAATGGGATAATTTATACCTTTTCTCCCATCTTCTGTTTCAGTCTCTGTAGCAGTAAAAAAGTTTTCTGATAAAGTGCTTCAACACAAACCAAATGTTAAATGTTTAAGTGTACTTACGCCTGGCCAGTGGATTTTGAACCAAACAAGACAAGGATTCAAAAGAAAACAGTTTCACACAAAACCCTTCCCCTACCTTGCACTGCATTGTTTCGGCAAAACCCAAGTCTGCATGCAAAATTTTCAATATATTTGAGAGTATTTTATTAAAAATGTTAATACTTTTTACACAGTTCAATGTAAAAACTCACAAATTGCAAGAAATTGCAGAACATGTCAGTTTTTGCGGAGAATGGTGAAAATTGTGGATTCCACAAAAAATTGTGGGTGCAGTTTTCCAGTGGCCCTGCTGATCACCCCCATAACACTTTGTCACCTTCCAGCATTACACAGGAGTTAAGCCTTTACTTTAACTCCCTGCCTTGGAAGTAGATGGTTGATTATCTGTATCAGCAGTGTCAGTGGCTCAGCAGGTTGCACCCTCGCTTCTGAGGCCAAAATATCAGAAGGTTGTGGGTTCTGTCTCCACATCAAGCACTTGGGATAAATCCCAATACTGAGACTGTAGTGCAGCATGAGAGGGGTGCTGCACTCCTGGGATGCCATCTTTTGGATGAGACGTTAAACCGAGGTCCCATCTGCCTGTTCTGGTGGTAGTTCAGGTGGATGTTAAAGATCCCATGGCACTTCTCGAAAAGAGTAAGGGAATTTGTTTTTATTGTAAAATCATACAAGACAGTATATACAGTACATAAATAAACCAACCAAAAGAAACCAGTTTTCATATTTACAAGGTAGAAAGGAGAAAAAAAAGAGACCATCAAAATGTATATATTCCTGTCATATAGGTTAAATTATGTTATTAGAGCATCACAGTCTGTAATCCATGGAAGATTTCTCCACATTCTCCTCATATATTGTTGATTTTTGTTTTTCATTTTGTTATAGTAAATAACTTTTATCTCATTGGTAATTTTAACAGACAATTCGTTCTAAGAAATACGTTTCTGCTGTAACGTAAATAAACTTCTCATGTTCCATATATACCACTTGAAAACTGCAAAAATTATAAAATGCAATTTTTCCCAAACTATAGTATAACACCCATATATTAAAGCTTTATAGTTTACTTTTGCAATTATTTGCTCATTCCATTGTTCAGCTATATAAGTCCAGAAATTCTGTATATAAGCACAAGAGGAAAAAAAAAAAGCTCCATTGTTTCTAACTTATTAATACAGTTTGGTCTTGAACAAATTCATTCTTCCAATATCTTATGTTACTGATTTCCTTTAACATTCAAGTGTTTGTGGCAACACAGCCATTGAATATCTCTAAATTTTTGTGGGATTCGAGTGTCTTGCATTAAATTTTGCAAAGTCGATAAACATTCTGGTGGACATTTAGGAAAAGTTTTTGATTCAATAAAATGTATATTTATAACCTGCATGTATACTTGTTTCTTTGTCTTTGTACAAATTACTGAACTAGTAATATTCCATGATTTAAATTTCATGAAAATATCCCTTAAATAAATAGGAACTTAATCTGTTTTAATGACTTGTAACATGCCCATTTCCCATGCAGTTGAAATACGAGATAGGAACATTTCCCCCCAGAATTTACTTATATTTACTAACAATGGCTTAATATTAGTATATAGAAATTGACAATAAAAGAAAAGAATCCGATTTATCATATTCAAACAACATGAAGTCTTGCTATATTATGACATATGCAGTGAGTCCCAACCTTCGAACTGCTCCAGAGGTGAAAGAGTTAACTTTCCATGCCAGGCATGGAACGCTGAGCTCGAGCTCGGTTGAAACTGTGTCTGTTGTTCTTCAAACTCAAACCGTCAGATTCTTTACTCCGCCTCACTGAACAGTCGTTCCGGAGATTTCTCCTTCTGCTCGGTTCATTTTGTCGGTTAAAGTATTGTTTTTCTCGGTTTTCGATCGAATTTAAACCACAACCGGTCGGTTCAGACTCTGTCTGTGGTATTGTGAGTACTAGATAGGTTTTACATTAATTTCTATTCTGTGTGGAACTTGTAAACGGTTTATCGGTTCGGTTTGAACCGATCAGGTTGTTTCAGATATATTAATCTGTCATTTAGAGTGTGGTTACCGGTTCTTATCAGTTCTAAAAAAAACTGATTTTATTACGTTTTTTTCCACGACCCCTGACACGGTTGGGAACCGATAAGAGGGTCTTGCCTGGCGGATTGCCATAAACGGGTAGGTTTGGTTAGGCTGGCATTATGTCTGAGAAACCCAAAAGAAAAACCGGGCCCACTGGGTTTCAACACTGCAGTGTCTGTGGGGAAGTCTTTGCCAAGGCTGACCCCCACACCACCTGTGTTTCTTGTCTGGGGTTTGACCACCTCAGTGCAGACTGCCAGATTTGCAAAAATTTTCCTGCAGCTACCCTGGAAAAGAGAGTTGGTAGGCTCAGAGAAAGGGAGGCCAAAATGTCAGCTGAGCCGGATGGCCAGCCCGGTTCGGTTCCAACCGAACTGGAGGGAGTGCCCTCTGACCAGGGCGAGACTTCCTCAGGCAAAAGGAGATCCGACTCTGAGGAGTCGGTTCACAAAAGGACTAGGAAATCAGCTGGTATGGAGCCAAAACTTTCCTCTCAACTGCTGAAGAAATAGCCAGCGATTAAAATTGTTCTAGTCGCTTTCCCGGTTCGACCGAACCCGGCACCATCAGAGTAGCGTCACGAGTTCGGCGGTTCTACGGTTCAAAAGTCACGATTTAGAGGAATATTATGAACGGAGGTAAAGAGGTATGAGGAGAGTGAATGTGGATTTGAAAGTCTGGATGTGCCCATTGAACGGACATCTCCCCAGACAGACCTTCAGGAGTGTCTCCTCCTAGGCTTTCTGAGTCCCCTTCTCATTTTATGTTTTATAAAAAAGTGGCTGAAACCCTCTAGCTCCCTATGGAGGAAGCTGTGGATGATCAAGAGGAGCCTGACTATGTGGAAATGATGGATATCCCAGAGTCTAGGAGACTGTCTATTCCTTTGCATAAATCTTTTGGGAAACAGACAGTAAAATTCTAAAAACTCCTCACCTATACCTCCTGTGGATAAGAGAATGGACAAGAGGTACACATTGTCAGGCTCTGATATGGAGTTCCTTACTCAACAATGCAGCCATGTTGGGGTAGTGCAGGCTGCAGCCTGTGACAAGGCAAATATTCCCTTGGCTTCACACCCCCCTGACAAGGACTCCAGGAGGATTGATGCCATGGCAAAGAAACAGTACATGGCAGCATCCTTGGGACTCAGACAGGCGAATTATATGGCTTATGTTGCTAGATATCAGAAATCCAGATGGGATACTGTTATGGCTCTAGCAAAACAGGTCCCTGGCCAGCTTGCCAAGGAGCTGGAGCAGGTGGCTGCTGATGGTGTTGAGGCATCCAAGGTGCAATTCCATACTGCAGTGGACTCTAATGATGTGTCATCAAAGTCATGGCTACATCTGTGGCATAGCAGAATGGCTTGGCTCAGATATACTAGCCTGTCACAGGATACCCAGACCAAGGCCATGGATTTTCCTGTTGTGGGTAATTCTCTGTTTGGGAGCAGACAGAGAATTACATGAAGAAAATGGATGAGTATAGGACCACCTATAAGAGTGCACAGGCTAAGGAAAGGCAGGCCACTCCTCAAAGGCAGCCTTCCAGGGGCAGGGGCAGGCATTTTCATAGGCCTTTTTACCAAGCCCAGGCCTCCTCTTCTGCTTACGCCCAGAGGGGGTTCTTCAGAGGGAGAGGCAGACAGGGTACAAGCAGACCTGCTTCCACCCCTCAGCCTAAAGCCCCTGCCAAGCAGGCACCCTGATGGGGTTGCCAGGGCCGATTCTCAGCTACCTGTAGGGGGCAGGCTGGCTTACTTTGTCCAAGACTGGAAGTCTCTGACATCAGACAAGTGGGTCCTGGAAGTAGTAAGCCAGGGACTGGTTCTCAGCTTCAAAAAATTTCCAAAGATGAGAACCAGATCCTTTCCACCTGCAAATCCACCAGAGGCACTTGCCCTAGAGGCAGAAGTCTCTTCTCTCCTGGCTCTCAGAGCTGTGGAAAGGGTTCCACCCCTACACCAGGGCAAAGGATTGTACTCCAGGTACTTCCTTACCCCAAAAAAGGCAGGAGACTGGCGGCCCATCCTGGATCTCAGATACTTAAACAAGCACCTTTTAAAACCAAAATTCAAAATGGTGACTCTGGGAATTATTCTACCCTCTCTAAGGCCAGGGGACTGGCTAGCGTCCCTGGACCTCAAGGATGCCTACTTCCATATTGAGCTGCCCTCAGGCCATTACCAGTTCAGAGCAATGCCCTTTGGCCTCACCTCTGCTCCAAGGGTATTCACAAAATGCCTGGCAGTAGCAGTTGCCTCCCTAAGAAGGAAAAAAATTGCCATCTTCCCTTACCTGGATGACTGGCTCATAGTAGGCCAGTCTCCAGACCAAGTCAAGTTACATCTACAGATAACTCAGCAACTGCTTACCTCTCTAGGTTTCCTTCTGAATCTTTCAAAGTCAGTTCTAGAGCCTGTCCAGCTCCTCACCTTCATAGATGCAGAGCTGAACACAGAGAAAACCAGAGCCTTCCTTCCTTTGGACAGGGCAAGGACCCTGGTCTCTCTGGCCTCCTCATTCACCCTGCAGGTCTCTTGACCAGCAAGGCATTTCTACAGCTCCTGGGGCATGGCTGCTTCTACAGCAGTAGTGCAGGGAGCAAGATTTCAGATGAGGGACATCCAGTTCCATTTGAGAGCCTTTTGGTCTCAAAGGAAAGACCCTCTAACCAAATTGATCCCAGTAACTCGAACCCTGATCCAAGTCCTACAGTGGTGGCAGGATCAGAGCAATCTGAGACAAGGGGTTCCCTTTGTCACTCAGTCTCACTCCTTAATTCTTACTACAGATGCATCCCTCTTGGGGTGGGGAGCTCACATGGGCGACCTCACTACCCAGGGATTGTGGTCCCCTCAGGAATCTCTGCTCCACATCAGTCTGTTGGAACTCAGAGCAATTTTCTAGCACTTCAGGTTTTTCCAAATCTGTTCAGAACAAAGTTGTACAGGTCAGAACAGACAACACCACCACAATGTGGTACATCAACAAGCAAGGGCACTTTCGGTCTGACCTTGTGCAATGAAATTCTTGGTCTCAGGCTTACTCCTGAACACCTCCCTTATGGCAGTTCACCTCCCAGGCGAGGACAATGTCCTGGCAGATGCTCTCAGCAGGATTTCCCAGGGCCATCACGAATGGTCACTGGACCCCCTGGTCCTGGAGGTAATATTTGCCAGATGGGGCACCCCAGATAGATCTTTTGCAGCCCCAGACAATCACCAACTTCCCTTTGCTGCAGGCCCCAGTGTTGGGCCCAGTCCCTCTGGATGCCTTAGTTCTCAATTGGGAAGGAAGTTTCTATGCTTTTCCCCTTCCCTCTCCTGTTCAGAGTGTTAGTCAAAATCAGATCTCAATCCTGCAAGATGATTCTGATTGCTCCAGATTGGGCCAGACAACCCTGGTATCCACTCCTACTGTCCTTAGCAGTCCATCTTCCCCTGTGTCTTCCGAGGAATCACAACCTGTTAACCTGTGCTCAGGGAAGGGTTTGGTACCCGAACCTCAAATCTCTCAATCTCAAGGCCTGGCTCTTGAAGAGCTAGAGTTTGCTGATCTACACCTCTCCCAAGGTGTAATGGATATACTGAAGGCTTCTAGGAAACCTTCCACCAGGGCTACCTACAATTCCAAATGGAAGAGGTTTTCCATATGGTGCTCTGGGAAGCATATTTCCCCAGAATCTGCTGATTTACCCACAGTCCTGGATTATATGGTCCATTTAAATACTTTGGGGCTGAGACCAGCTACCCTAAAAGTACATTTGGCAGCTGTGTCTGCTTTTATTTCAGCAGGTAAACCCTCTTCTCTTTTAGCTCATCCTGTATTCTCCAAGTTTTTTAAGGGATTGCTTCACACCAACCCTCCATTCAGGGACCCTGCCCCTGCCTGGGATCTTAATGTTTGCATTGCTCAGCTTATGCAACCTCCCTTTGAGCCCTTGTCTTCAGCAGAGCTTAAGTACTTGACTTGGAAGACTGTGTTTCTGGTAGCCATCACTTCTGCCAGACGCATAAGTGAATTACAAGCTTTGTCAGTGGAGCCTGATTTTATCTCATTTCATAGAGATAAGGTGGTCCACAGGACTAACAGGAAGTTCTTGCCTAAGGTGGTTTCAGATTTCCACCTTAATCGATCTATATCTCTTCCAGTGTACTTCATTGACCATTCCTCCTCTGGCGAGAGGAGGCTGCACAACAGATATGAAGAGCCCTTAGTTACTACATAGGCGTACCAAGGGTCACAGGTTTGACTCCCTCCAACTGTTCCTCACTTATGGTGAGGTTGGTAAAGGGAAACCTGCCACTAAAAGATCCATTGCCAGGTAGATTGTCTCTTGTATCCAATTCTGTTATGAAAAGCTGGGAAAGGCTCCTCCCTCAGGCCTGAGGGCTCACTCTACCAGAGGTACAGCTGCTTCCCTGGCTGCTGCCAGGGACATCCCTATTCTAGAGATTTGTCAAGCAGCTACCTGGAAAACAGTTCACACTTTTACCAAGCATTACTCCCTGGACATCCAGGCTAGGAGTGATGCTCGGTTTGACACAGCTGTGCTTCAGAGCCTATTTCCTAAGTAGGTTCTGTCCCTCCTCCATGGAGGTACTGCTGTGTAGTCTGCATATGTCATAATATAGCAAGACTTCATGTTGTTTGAAGAAAAATTACTCACCTTAGTAATGTTGTTTCTTCTAATGGAGTCTTGCTATATTATGACTCTTCCATGCCTGCCCTCTCAGAGCCTCTGTTTTTGGGATGTGGGTGGGCAGTGCAGTGTTGGCACTAGTAGATGCCCACCTTGTTATTTTCACCCTCCTTTTGGGGTGACTTGGTGTTGTGTTTTTCATTTTTGGGTCTCCTGACTTGAGTCTTTGTTTGGGACCAAAAATGTGTTCTTATGTTTAGTAGCCAGTTGGCTAGTGTAGGTTTACAGCTTCCACACAGGACCTCAGTGAGTTTAGCTCATAAAGATCCTGGCGGTTTGAGTTTGAAGAACAACAGACAGAGTTTCAACTGAGCTCGAGCTCAGCGTTCCATGCCTGGCATGGAAAGTTAACTCTTTCACCTCCGGAGCAGTTCAAAGGTTGGGACTCATTGCATATGTCATAATATAGCAAGACTCCATTAGAAGAAACAACATTACTAAGGTGAGTAATTTTTTCTTCTGACTTCCTTGACGCAAAGGAAGATATAAAATATTCTTCTTAACTGGGTTGAGGAGACTGCCCCAAAATGCCTGGACGAAGACACTCAGAATGGTTGTTTCCCTGGCTCTAGGTGGAGGGAAAACATTACTAATGAATAGAAATAATGATAGAAGATAAGTTTTAAGTAAGTATATTCTTTTCTCTTTGCTTATGGTTCAGTTATTCCACCTCTTCGCCATCTGTGATCCAAACTGTATTTTACTGTTCCATTTTATGATATTTAAATTGTCATTCCCATATTCGATACCTATAATTTTAATATTCTCTCTTGTCAATGTTATTCCAGCTATATTTGCTTGAAAGTGTTCTTTCTTCCCTAATTCTCTCCCTATGCATTTTGTCATATTTAGTACAGCTCCAGATATTATCCCATACTGTTTGCATATTTCTATTGCTTTTTCTGTAGATGAATTATTGTTGACCAATAAACATATATAATTCGCATACGTCATAGCTTTAAAGGGGAACTTCCTCTTGTTGTACTGTTATATGAGTAATATCTGAGTGTGTATTTAATAACCTTAAAAGCAGATCTATGCTAAAAACATACAAAAGTGGACTAATGGGACAGCCTTGTCTCACCCCACTCCAGATTGTGACCATTGGTCCACAAAACTCATTTACTTGTGGAATTAACAACCGCATTTTGATAAAGAATTTTTAACCATGCTATAAATAGATCAGGTATACCATATCTTTTTAAGGTTTACCATAAAAAATTGTGGTTTACCGAATCAAAGACCCTTTGTTGGTCCAAAGACAGAACAACCCTTCTAAATTGGACATACTATTTGTATGATATATCTTATTAATATTAATTGATCACTAATCAATCTACCAGGTATAGTACGTGACTATGCTGGTGTTATTAGGATGCCACAGTCAATAGTCTTTTATTAAGGATTTTTGTTAATATTTTTAAATCTATATTCAGGAGACTAATAGGCCTCCAATTTGATATAACTCTTGTGTCTCCTTTTTTGTGTAAAAAAAGTTAGGATTCTCATTGCCATACTGAAAGATATTCCTGTTTGATGTAATAGAAAATTAAACAGTATTGCTAGTTCCAAATATAGCTCAGGGCCTATGATTTTATAAAGCTCTGCTGTTAATCCATCCTTTCCTGGTGTCTTTCCTGTATTTAAGGATAAAATGGCCATTTCCACTTCTATGGGTTCTATTGGCCTTATAATACTTTCCATAATTTCATTTGGGCAAGTTGGAATGTTGGAAAAAAGGGGGTAGGGAAGGGGCATGCTAGCAGCAACTGAGTTCTTGCTTGTAATGGTGGGGTGGTTTCCATGGCTTCTGCCTCTGATCTTTCTCCAGTTTCTGATATCATATTTCCAATTGTGTTGTCTGCTTCTTGTGGGAGTACAATATCTCTATTTTTATCAAGTCTCTATTTGCTGTAGTAATGGGAGTGCCCTGCTGTACTCCTGACCTGGATTCTTCTTGGGGTTGGGGGGGGCGTGCTCAACCATTTGGTACAATTCCTTTATTGTGTTCTTGTTGAGCATCTGTTACCAACGGCCTTTGTTCTTCAATATCAGTGGACTGTGTGCTGATTTAAGGCATTTTATGTAGGAATGCCCTCTTGTTCCATAAAGATTGCATATTGCCACATTCCTACATTGCCCACTCATATGCCCCAGGGTATTGCATAGAGTGCAGCATAACTGGTTACACGTGCTACTGATGTGTCCAGGGGCCCCACATTTATAGCATCTTCTGCGCTGACCTAGGTAAAAAAAGTACCCCTCTGTACCTGCCTAGGAAAAAAGGAATTAAGGAGATGTTGTAGGCCCAGATCATCTGATCACAAGATTACCCTAATCCTCCATCCCCCTGTCCAACTACTTTCAGAATCAAAAATTACCTCTGGATGGCCTACCACTATGCATTGCTGCTTAAACCAGAATGTCACATCAGTGACACTGACTCCCTCATTCCTAAATAACACTGTAACCAACCTATGTGCTGACTTTGTTAGTGGGATCACCTCAAAAGGTGTCCACAGTGGTGTATTTTTAACCTTTTGAAACCTTGCCCAGAATTTTTCAAGGCCACTACTAAGTTTAAAACTAACGTCAAAGGAAGATTCCCTCGACACATGGATAATACACCATCTGGAAACACTTCTAAGCCTCCCTTATAGATAATTCAGACAGTGTTATGTCTTTTTACAGGATATACTGGCTGTTGAAAAAAGTAGGTGTATGGCCTTGACTGCTGTCTATTTCCAGTTCCATGGTGTTCGTTGGAGCACTCATTTTCAGTAGGCCTATTTTGCTCTGGTGCACTTGCTGTAATGTCTGAAATCTCTGAATAATCACTGGCATTGTCCTCATGCCTACCTTCTGTGTCTTTCATTATTTCAGGACAGTCTTGCGCTTTATTTATATTTTGTGATGGTATATTCAGTTTTGGGTTTTGCGTTAAAACAGCTCAGTTGGTGATTCCATTCCTATAGTTAGGTTTTTCTCTCTTTCCGGTACTGTACCTGATTTTTTACACAGTTTATGTCATTTTCCCCTTCCATTGCTATTACATTTCTCATTTGTTTAGAGAAAGTTTGAGTAGTGCTTACCCCATGGATTCGAATTGGCGAGAACCCTAATATCCAGTTCCCTTTTCTGGCTCACGTATCCATCCAGCTGCTTTTAGAGAGTGTTCAATGGTCCAAGGCGTTTTTTCTGGCTCCACGAAATCTGCCCACGATTTTTTTGAGGGAGCTGGCTTTTTTATTACTCGTTCCCTTGTTTTATCTGTTCTGGCAGTAAATGAAAAAATTGTTGCTTTATCTTGTCCATCCTTAGCCATTTCAAAAATGATTCTTTGTTCTGGAGCTATTTCATTTGTAGTTGTGTCTCTTTTGTCAGTTACTGAGCAATTAAATCCAGCTGTGGCTTGGGTGCTAAGGAGAGCTGCTCCCTTGGCCTCCACTCTTTGCTCTGCATACACTGCACATAACTCCTGCTTCTTTCTTACATATTTCTCTTCTTCTACTCTAAGCAAGTCTTGTAAAGTTTGTCTATTTCCCATTGGTATTTTCTTTACCTCCAAAGTTCCCGCTTCACTCTTGGAGTCATTTCTTTCCACTGCATTCTGCTTCTGAGACATGGAATCTTTCTCTGCCATTGCGATTCTCTCTGGAAGCCCTGCAGCATCATAAAAAACTTTGGTCTCTGGGACAATGTCAGCCCGGGAGTAGACCAACTCCCCAACTGACCACACATCTTGCTGCATCACATTCTGATCATAGATGAGGCATCCTCCATTCCTGCTCACAGGAAGCAGAGCCCTCTGGTGACAGAGAAGGGGAATTTCCCCGGTGCCCTGGCCAGATTTCCCCCATTCACTTAAAATATCACCAACAGCTTAATGTGGTTCAACATCAGTTGGCATTCATCTGTGTCCCTCTCCCCGGAAAGAGGCTGAAAATTGGCAGAGTTGTCTAGTCCTCCTTTTCTGGTCAACAAAAACTAAATAAAATAAATAAATATAATTACATGTTTGAATTTCTTAGCCAGTTTATGAATTGTTTCACTAATCTGCCCTGTTGGCAAGCTGTTTTTTGATTGTCTGTTCATGTTTTTTTCTAAGTCATGTAGTAGTCCAGGTTACAGGAAAAAGCCGTACGGGGTGCAAGATGGCTCTAGTGCTGGTGGGTGACACAACAGGAGATTTCCCCAGGGTTCTGGTATCTGAGATCAGGGAAGGGGTAATCTGCTGTCTCTCTTAATCATTCACAATGGTGCTGTTTACTAAAGTGATAACTTGCAAAGTTAATGGAGTGCATAACCCTGTTAAATGCTCTTGCCTCCTTCAGTATTTTAGGTATGAAATTATGGCCATTATCCTCCTGCAAGAGACCCATCTTTCCCTGGAGGAACATAAAAAAAAAAATCCTCATACTGGGTTATATGACCAAGTTTTCTTCCCATCCCACCATTCAGGTTATAGAAGGGGGGTACTTACCATGATTAGCAGGGACATTCCTTTTGAAATACATACGTAGGATGCTGATTTTGAAGGGTGTTATGTTATCATCTCTGGGCAGCCCCTTACTTAAGCACATTGTTATTTTCCCACAGGAAAAGATAAAGGTGTCTCAAAGGTTCTTTAGCAAACTTCTCAATGTATTGCAGCTTATTCGGGGGGGGTGGCCCTGAACCTAACCCTCAACCCAGAACAGGATACCACATCCCTAAAAATGCACTGTCTGTCAACAGCACAAAAATATGTGCGTAAATCCCTGACCTATCTAGAGATATTGGATACCTGTCATTATCTTAACCTCTCAAAACTGAAACTCGCACATCACTCATCTCACCATTGCAATCACACCAGACTAGACTACATTTTTACCACTATTGAGCATGTCAGCACCCTACATGATGTCACCCATGGAATTTTTCATCTTTATGATCATGCCTCAATCACTGTGCTTTTCTCCCTGGCCAGACCCTGCAAAATGACACATTGACATCTTTACCCTTTACTTCTCTGGGACGAAAGACATTTTGCAGAAACTTGAGGACCATATCCCGTAATACATGCAAGACAATGCATATTCAGAAGTCACCCCCAGTATTCTGTGGGATGCCTTGAAGCCAGTTCTATGGGGTAAACTTATTGCTCATATTACCATACAACACAGATCCCAGGATCACAAAACAAAGGACTTGGAACACACTATCCACACTTTGCAACTTTTCCTCATGCAAGGGGACACCTAGATCCAGCCCCAACTTCCGGATGCCAAATCCCAACTTCAGAAACTGCTGGATCAAAAGGTAGAACACTTTTTGTTTTATTTGAGACATAAATGTTATGAACAGGAGGCTAGGGATGCTTGCACTTTAGCTCGTCACCTTCGGGTAGCTAGGGCACAACCCTGTATCTCAAAACTGCGTGATAACTGCACATGTCTGCTGACCCATTGAAATGCTGATATACAAGATATATTCAAAACATATTATTCTAATCTCTACACTCCTGACATTCCCATCCTCCTCCCCACTGGGATCAAATGATGACTTTCCTCTGGCAAACTAATCTACCTAAGTTATCGGAAGTGCAGATTGAGACTTTGACTAGCCCCATTGCCACTGAAGAAACTGTTCTGGCAGTATGCACCTCAAAAACAGGGAAATGTCCAGGACCAGATGGATACCCATCAGAATTTTATAAGACCCCCCACACACACACACACACATGATTTCCTGACCCCCTTGCTGACTAGGCTTTTTTTGACTCTTCAGAATGGCAAGGAAACTCCCTCTTCTTGGAATTTTGCCACCATCTCAACTCTCACCAAACCAGGCAAAGAACCCCTGTCCCCAACCTTCTACCATTCTGTTTCCATCCTCCAACTATGATTATAATTTATTCTTGTCCATTTGGGTTGCTAGGTTAGAGGGCCTTCTCCCGTCCTTGCTGGGCATAGATCAGATGGCTTTGTGTGGAATCACCAAGCCCATGATAATGTCTGGAGAACATTACTTCTCCTAGACCACATTCATCAGTGATGTATTCCACTGGCCCTGGCTAGCTTGGATGCAGAGAAGGCCTTTGACAGAGTATCCTGGCCCTTTCCCTGATGCATTATTGATAGCTTTTGCTTCCCCCAAGACATTATTGCCATGCTGCAGGCCCTGTACCATAACCCAGAAGCATACAGTATATCCAGGTGAATGGCTCCCTCTCTGAACCTTTTGTTTTAGGACTTGGTACATGGCAGGGTTGTCCCTTTCCCCAGTTTTATTTGCCCATACAATGAACCACTTGTGGCACATATCTGGTTGTCCCCACACATATAAAGAATATCCCTAAGGGGTAGGGACTACCAAATTGCCCTCTTTGTGAATGGTATTCTGCTAATGGTAACTGACCCCTCTGTATTACTTCTGACTGTATGGACCCTCCCTGATACCTTGAATTCCTTGGTGGGTTTTTGCCTCAATACCAACAAAACTAAGGTTTTACCTTTTTGCTTCTCTATGCCTAAATTCCTCAACTCCTTCCTAAACATCCAATGGAACAGGTCTACCTTAAAATCTTAAGAGATTCCAATTACCAAATCTCTGATCACCTAGACATCCTCAATTATGAGTGCCTGAGACAATGTAGCGAAAGATTTAGAAAGGTGGGCCACTTTACAGCTATCCTTTCTTAACAAAATAGAAGCCATTAGACACAGTATCCCACCATGGATACTATACTATTTGCAAGCACTCCATTTGATGCCCACATGGAGCCATTTCAAGTCTTAGAACAAGCTGCTTACATGTTTCTTGTGGCGTGGAAAGCAACTGTGAATTTGGCTATCTCTCCTGCAACTCTCAATTGCAAAAACGGTGTGTGTGTGTTTTGGGGGGTGAGGCCTGGGAATATTTTCTCGGTGAATTCATGGATGTTTGTAACCAACATGCCCCTATAAAATCCAAAACATTAAAAGAGAATAATGCACCTTGGTAGTTGAATGATCTAAGGCAATTTAAAAAATAGGGATAAAGCATGGGGTCAGGCAAAAAAAACAAAAAACAGTGACAACAAATGTGAATGGGACAAATACAAAAAACTTTGTAACCATTATGTTAATGAATTAAAAAGGGCCAAACAGAAGCATTACTTGCAATGGTTGGATAATAATTGCATTAAGCATCCCCAAGAGTTCTGGAGAACAATAAATACATTATTAAAAGGTCTTGGTAATACCATCTCAAATGTATTTAACATAGTGGACCAGAAGATCCCAATGTCTCAAATTGTTATTGACAAATTTAACAATTACTTCAGTAAGATGGTTAGCATGGGCTCTGCTAGTAATAACACCCAGGTTCAGACTCAACAAACAGTAGATGTTAATATAGCAGCACAATTTGTATTCTCCAATGTAACAGTTGAATCAGTAACTGGAGAGTTACTAAAGTTAGATACTTCTAAGGCTATTGGACTAGATGGCATTCCATCAAAATTACTAAAATATGCCACACCCATAACTGCATACACCTTGGCATATGTATTTAATCTCTCACTAAGAACTGGGGAATGTCCTGTGGCTTGGAAACAATCCAAGGTGGTACCTATTTATAAAGGGGGTAAGAAGACTGAAATAGGGAACAATCGCCCAATTTCATTGCTGCCTCAGATATCGAAGATATTTGAAAAATTAATATCCTCGCAGATAAAAGAATATTTGGATTCCCAGGGTAGGATTAACAGTATGCATTTGGGGTTCAGACGGTATCATAGTACCACCTCTGCCCTAGTTAAGGTAGTAGGAGATGTGCAGGTGGCCCAGGACAGGAGGACACCAGTTGGTGCAATATTTGTGGACTTTTTCAAGGCACTTAATTCCTTGGACCATGGTGTCCTACTGTCCAGGGTAGTCTCACTAGGTATAATGGGTGAAGGATTAAACTGGCTAACTTCATACTTGGTCGGTAGATCACAACTGGTCTCTATTGGAAACTTAACTTTTGAATTAGTGCCTCTTGTATTGGGGATCCCCCAGGGTTCCATACTGGGCCTTCTTCTATTCAATATTTATGTAAACAGCTTATCCTTTTCAGATTCATCTGTCATGTTTCACATATGCAGATGACACAATTATTTATACATTTTATTTTACTATAAATAGGACACAGGATAAACTTCAGAATACATGTAATGAATTACAGATTTTTTTTGAGAGTAGCAAATTGGTTCTAAATGCAAAGAAGACGTAATCAATATGGTTCTCTCGAACAAGTAAGATGCTTGAGAACTTGTCTCTAAGTGTGGTTACCCTGGGGGGAACCCCTGATCCAACAGGTACACTTATAAATATTTAGGGCTCTGGTTGGACAATTCCCTGAGGTGGGAAATCCATATAGACAGCTCAGTAAAGAATGCAGGGAAAAGATTAGTGGCCCTATATAGGTTAAGCTCTAGTATGAGTATGGAAATAAGAGGGAAACTGGTAAACTCCATGATCATTCTAATTTTTACGTTCGCTTCTGCGCATGCACAAGGAACGTTTTGGGAGAGTAGCACACTTTGAAGGTGTGCCTCTCCCATCCAATGCACTGCTCCCTTGAGCAGGTGTGGCGGTCCTGCACCAATGGGTGCAGGAGCTCTGTATGACAGTGGTGTTCCTCTGCTTCAAAGCAGAACACGCTGCCATAGAAAACACCGCATCAGTACCTCCCCTCACGTCAGGCCTCCCCCTCATGTCTTGCGCTCCCCCCGCCGCAGCAATCACGCCTTCCAAAGCGGCTTTGTCTGCCGGCGGGGTGCCCAATCCCGTCGGCTCACAGCCCCCAAAGCCATCCGCTGCCAGCTGGAGGCCACCCCAGTGGCAAACCTCCACTGTGTTTTGCCGACGGGGTGCCCAATCCCCATCGGCTGTCGTGTCTCCCCGCGTAGTTTGCCTGACGAGGTGCCCAACTCTCTGGCTCCCTCGCCCCCACACATCTTCTGCCATGCTGGGAGCCACCCAGCGTGGCAAACGCCCCACGTCAGTCGCTTTTTTTTCTTTTTCCAAAGAAAACGGTCCCACCGGCGCTGCCTCCCACCCTCCCACAACCCGACTTCCACCCACTGCGCACTCCAGCCTCCCCACACCCCCCCCACCCCATACTTACCTCCGGACTCGCGCCGACGATCTTCGTGGACCGGAACACGCCTGCACTCTTCAAAGCCGACCGCCGAACCGAGGAAATGCCGTAAGCTGTATAATGGGCTAGATAGGGGTTTCAACTTTGTGCATATCTCCAGTCATTTTTGGAATTTTGCACCAAATTTTCAACATGGGGTTTTGGGACCCCTTCTCATGAATGATGTCAGTGTCATGGCGTTACTCTTGCCGAAGGTGATTTCTGAGCACTGTGCAATCACTTCATAAAATCACGCTTCGGGCTCGAATAACACCATGACAGTGACATCATTCATGAGAAGGGGTCCCAAAAACCTCATGTTGAAAATTTGGTGCAAAATTCCCAAAATGACTGTTTTACGTGCGTGCGTTGCACAGTTCCTACGTAGGCTCGTAAGTTTGCAAATTTTTAATATTTTCACTCCAGATTTTCAACATTGCCATTTTATCACACCTTCTTATGAGTTGTACAGCTGTCATTTTTCACATCTCACCCAAAACGTGTTTCCGCCCATGTAGCGCACAATGGCGCAGTCGGTGTTCGAAATCAATGTATGGAACACATTAAGAAAATCACAGTGATGCTGTTCATGAGCAGAGGTCTTAAAATGGCTATGTTGAAAATTTGGTGAAAAAATTCCTAAAACTGACTGTTTTACGACCGTGCGTTGCGCAGTTCCTACGCACACTCATACGTTTGTGAATTTTCAATATTTCCACTCCAGATTTTCAACATTGCCGTTTTACCACACCTCCTCATGAGCAGTACAACTGTCATTTTTCACATCCTGCCCAAAATGTGTTTCTGCCCATGTAGTGTGCAATGGCGCAGTCGGTGTGCGAACTCAATGTATGGGACACATTAAGAAAATCACAGTGACACTGATCATGAGCAGAGGTCTTAAAATGGCTGTGCTGAAAATTTGGTGCAAAATCCTAAAATGACTGTTTCACGAGTCTGCGTCTTATGCAGTTCCTGCACGCTTCGTAAGTTTGCAAATTTTCAATATTTTCACTCCACATTTTCAACATTGCCATTTTACCACACCTCATATGAGCACTGCAGCTGTCATTTTACATCTTGCCCAAAATGTGTTTCCGCCCATGTAGAGCACAATGGCACAGTCAGTGTGCGAACTCAGTGTATGGACACATTAAGAAAATCACAGTGACACTGTTCATTAGCAGAGGTTTTAAAATGACAATGAAAATTGAAGAAAAAATTCCTAAAAATGACTGTTTATGACGTGTGTTACTTTTGCACTTCCTACATACGCTCATAGGTTTACATTGCAATATTTCCATTCAGATTTTCAACATTGGCATTTTACCACACCTCCTCATGAGCAGTACAGCTGTCATTTTTCACATCCTGCCCAAAACGTGTTTCCGCCATGTAGCGCACAATGGCGCAGTCGGTGTGCGAAATTAATGTATGGGACACATTAAGAAAATCACAGTGACACTGATCATGAGCAGAGGTCTTCAAATGGCTGTGTTGAAAATTTGGTGAAAAATTCCTAAAAATGACTGTTTTACGAGTGTGTGCGCTATGCAGTTCCACGACGTCGTAAGTTTGTTAATTTTGAATATTTTCACTCCACATTTTCACCATTGCTATTTTACCACACCTCCTCATGAGCAGTACAGCTGTCATTTTTCACATCCTGCCCAAAACGTGTTTCTGCCCATGTAGCACAAAATGGCGCAGTCCGTGTGCGAACTTAATGTATGGGACACATTAAGAAAATCACAGTGACACTGTTCATGAGCAGAGATCTTAAAATGGCTATGTTGAAAATTTGGTCAACACATTCCTAAAAATAACTGTTTTACGAGCGTGCGCTGTGCAGTTCCTACACACGCTCGTAAGTTTGCGAATTTTCAATATTTTCACTCCACATTTTCAACATTGCCATTTTACCACACCTCCTTATGAGCAGTACAGCTGTCATTTTTCCATCCTGCCCAAAGCGATGTTTCCACCCGTAATTACAATGGCGCACTTGGTGTGCAAAAATCAATGTATGGCACACAGTAAGACAATCACAGTGACACTGTTCATTAGCAGAGGTTTAAAATGCCAATGTTGACAATTTGGTGAAAAATTCCTAACAATGACTGTTTCTGAGTGCATTGCACAGTTCACGCATCCTAACTGCAATTTTTCAATAACTTCCACTCAGATTTTCCAACATTGCCATTTTACCACACTTCCTTATGAGCAGTACAGCTGTCATTTCACATCCTGCCCAAAACGTGTTTCCGCCTATGTAGCGCATAATGGGGGTAACAAAAAGGTCATGCTGACAATTTATTGTGCAAATACCAGCAATCGCACAGGGCATTAGGGTAGAGCACCATACATGCCACACACCACTGCAAATACCTGCAAGCGAACGTTCGGCATTGACAAATGCTTGTTGATTATGGAGACATCCTGTATACTAATGGTTCCAAAGGAGATCTTGCAAGACTGGATATCTGCTATGGCAGGCTTGCTAGGTTTATTCATGATGCACTCACTTAACACATAAATGTCAGCTTTACATTTATTTAGTCTGGCAAAACTTGAAGAGAGAAGGCAGGAGCATTTACTTGCTTTTATACATTAGAGTTTGAATGGTAAACTTCCACTTTATACAACTTCCCATTTAGAGTGCAGAAAAAAAGTAGGATCCTCGAGATCTGCACTAGCCATTGGTCTAGTTATTCCTATGTTTAACCTGGAAGTGGGTCAACATTCTCTCTAGTATAAAGGGGGCATTAGGTTGGACTTGTATTCCACTGAATTTGAGAGTTTCAGTAGGGAATAACACTTGGAAAGGAATAAAATCTTGGTTGAATGATACAGCTAGTAAAACAAGAAAATGTTGTTCTATGCATGGTAGAAGATCAGTTTTGGGGTCATGTTAATGTCTTTGTATTTTATTGATGGCATGCACTGTTATCTCATTATAATTGTTACTGCTCCCTATTGTAAATCCTGCATTTATACGACATGTATTTTCTTTTTTTACTGATTTTTAACCGTCATTGTAAAAGTGTAATCCTTGTGTTCGAAGGACCTCATAGAAACATAGAAATATAGACTTTGACGGCAGATAAGGACCATTTGGCCCACCTAGTCTGCCCATTTCCCTACCTAGAGTATAAGCAGCAGATCCTATTTAACCAACAACCTATTTCTTCCTCGTTGTAAATGAGTTGGCAACTCAATTGAGTTAATCCTGATTCATAAAATTTTATGAGTAAAATATCTTGATGCTACTACTACTACTTTCCAAACGTGCAACTATATGCATTGCTATGTCAATGGGGAAACATAGAAACAGAGAATCGGACAGCAGATAAGGGCTGTTTGGCCCACCCAGTCTGCTGATTTTTTCCTATCTACATTCTCACCGCAGACCCTACTTGATCTACAGCTCTTTCTCCCTCCCCCTCTTCCTTACTACTATGATTCCTTTGTGCCTATCCCATGCATTCTTGAACCTCACCACTGTTTTTGCTCCCACCACCTCTGCTGGAGGGCTGTTCCAGGAATCCATCACTCTTTCTATGAAGAAGTATTTCCTAACACCTCTTCTGAATCCACCCTATCCAGTTTCATAGCATTCCTCAGGTTCTTGAGCACCTTTTTTTCTGAAAAATACTTCCCACCTGTATTTATTTACTCCTGTGAGGTATTTAAAGGTGTCTATCATACCCACACCCTCCGTCCTGTCTTCCAGGGTGTACATATTGAGATTCCTTAATCTCTCCTTGTAGGGCTATTGATGCTGACCCTCCACCATTTTAGTTGCCTTCCTCTGGATCACCTCGACTCTGTCTATGTCCTTCCAGATATGTGGGCACCCCAATTGGACACAGCACTCCAGGTGGAGTCTTACCATGATTTATACTGGGGTAACACCACCTTCCACTTTCTGCTAGTGATACCCCTTCCTATGCACCGCAGCATCCCACTAACCCTCCTGACTGTCTTGTCACACTGCCTGTTCACTTTTAGGTAGTAGTAGTAGTAGAGTTTATTTTGGGTGCCCTTCCCCGTAGGCTCAGGTGCCCTTACAAAATACAAAAAACAAACAGCAATAGGAAACATGAATAAAACTAATAATACAATAGATATATAAACATTAAATCATAGCCTTTAAAATACATGCTAGCCAATTCCTACACTGTTTAGCAGAATAAATATGTTCCTCAGGTCCCAAAGGCCTGTTGGAAGAGGAATGTTTTTAAATGCTTTTTGAATACCTCAAGGGAGGACACCTCCCGGAGGTACCCCAGCAATGAATTCCAAAGGACCGGGGTTGCCACCTCGAATGCCTGGTCCCCAGAAGATTTCAACCTTGCTCTAGGGACCTCCAGGATGGCCTCCCATGCCGATCTAAGAGAGCGACTCGGGATGTAGGGATGAAAAAAATCCTTCAGGTAGCCCGGACCCAACCCATGTAGGGCCTTATAAGTTAAAAGATCTATTGTAAAGGTGATGCATCTGCACACTGGCAGCCAATGCAGTTTGCACAGCACTGATATAATCTGACTGAACCTTGACTGGCCCATCAACAGCCAGGCCGCCACATTCAGCAGAAGCTGTAGGTGCTGCATTGCACCTCCTCTGACGCTGAGGTAGAGTGCATTACAGTAGTCAAGCCTTGAGGGGACAAACGTATGTACCAATGTGGCCAGGTCATTGGGGGAACAAGGGATTTAATTTGGATGATGTTTCAGAGATGGTAAAAACTGATCCAGACCACAGCTGACACCTGAGTTTCAAGTGTCAGCTCATCGTCCAGAACAACGCCCAAATGTCTCACCTTAGAGGAGGCCTCTAGTTCATTCGGACCAATAAAAAGTTCTGTTCCCCAGAGGCCGCCACTCCCCCCTGACTGGGCTGAATCACCAGTACTTCAGTCTTCCCTAGGTTGAGCCTTAGACAGTTCGACAACATCCAAGCCTGGATCTTGGCCAAGCACTTATTCAGCATGTCAACCACGTCAGATCTTCCAGGTACGAAGGACAGGTAGAGTTGAATATCATCAGCATAACAATGAAAACTCAACTCATACTGCCTTATGACCTCGTGCGGTATGTAGAAGCAGGTCATCCAATATCATTACCCCCACGTCTCTTAACTGCTTGGCAGTTGTCAGTACCTCTCCTTCCATTATGTACTCCATCCCAGGGTTTCTGTACCCCATGTGCATTATTTTGCACTTTTTCACATTGAAACCCAGCTACCACACCATTGACTACTACAGGTTTTCTCATGTCTCTGCTTATTCTTTTCACCCTACTGGAGTGTCCACTCTGCTGCACATCTTGGTATCATCTGCAAAGAGGCAAGCTACCCTTCCAGCTCCTCTGCAATGTCACTTATAAAGACATTAAATAGGACTGGTCCCAGCACCGAACCCTGAGGTACCCTGCTGGTCACCCTTCCTCCCTCAGAGCAAACTCTGTTTACCACTACCCTCTGTCACCTATCCCCTAGCCAATTTCTTGCCTAGTTTACCACCTTTTCACCCAACCCTAAGCCACCCAGCATGCTTACTAGCCTCCTGTGTGGAATGGTGTCGAACACCTTACTGAAATCTAGGTAGGCCACGTCCATGGCTCCTCCCTGATCTAATTCATTGGTCACCCAGTCAAAAACAATCTGTCATATTTGTTTGACATGACCTCCCCTGTGAATCCATGCTGCCTTGGCTGTTGCAACCCATTGGACTCAAGATAGTCCACAATCCTTTCCTTCAGCAATGTTTCCATTAACTTCTCCACCATCTCCCAGACTCATCTGCCTCTGGACACGTGACATCTACCAGGCTCATTGGAAAAATACTGAATTTGTACTAAACAACCTCCATGACATAGGAGTTATTCTCTATGCTTTCCCCCAAGTTACCTTCCTCTCTAGAATTTTCACCCATACTGCCACAACCCATCAGGCTTGGCACAGAGTGTGGCAAAGTCCCTTGTTAGGAGATCAGTACTATCTTCTTTGTGCCCTTGTGCATGATCATGCCAACCCCTTGACCAAACTGAAACCTTTGTTAAGACACTGGGCTCAGAGGGGGCTCATCTATTTACATCAGTGTCTGGATGGCAGATGTCTTTTTCCCTTCCAAGGCCTCCAGGATAATAACACCCTAGTACATATGGACCACTGTCACTAACTCCAAATTTAGTCTGCTATAGCTGTTCACTACCCTCAATGCAAACAACTTCCAGATAACCCAGGTGAGCTTGTCGCACGCCTTCAGTTCCACCAGCAAAGGGGGGGTAGGTGCACAGTTGGTGGGTTGCCTTTTCACAGTCTTGAGGAACCAGTCCAGGGACTCCAAAGTAACTGTGCTACACAAATGGGCAGCTGACTTGCAAGTGGTTTGTGAAGAAATGCAATGGTTTGAATATGTATTGCCATCCTATAAATTATATATGGCTTCCTACCTCAAAATGTTTGCCTGGGAATGCTGAACTCGATTTTTTAAGATTCATGCAATCCAAATGATGTATATGAGAGAGCAGGCTGGTAGGTGCTGGAGGGCATGTGGAGAGACCCTGGCTAATTAAGTACTCTTTTTATTTTGGAGCTGCCCAGGCCAATCCTAGCAGCTTACTGAGGAGAAATAGCTCATATCTTGAAGGGAATGTTCACTTGCCTTTGCCTTTCATCCCTTTGTTATTACTATTATCCATACGTTCAATCGCATTGCATATTAGGGGAAGTCAGCTGATGTTGCTCTTTATCTGGCTAGCAGGAGCAAAACCACAGTAGCTTAATGGACTGCAATTACGGACTCTATATATCGCCTAGAAAAATTGTCTTTTTATTTCTTAAACCATCTCCTGGTATTCAAGGAGATTTGGAGAAGATGGACTCTATTTAAACTGGACACTGATATAGGACTTATATCGTGATTAACTTTCTTTTATTCTACTCTCATGTGCATTTAGTTGTCCTGCATTACTACATAGTTGTGGATGGTTCTGCTGTTCTTTTTCTCAAGTGCTAAGCCCCTAAACACTACTTATTCAGTCAGCTCCACCACTGCTTAGTCTGTCTGTTCAATCTAGTGTATAATATTCTGCTCTGTTGTTTTTATACTTGTTTGTATTTTACCCTTGTTGTGGACTATGTATGTCCTGTCTGTATGAATTTCATGCTTATAATAATATTTTTTAATTAAAAAAAAAAAAAAAAAAGGAAGGAGATGAGGTGGACCAGAAATGGTCCATAATTAAGGAAGGCCAGATGGTGACCTCCAGGGAGTGTGCCAAAATCAGGAGCAAGAAATCCAGAGTCAAAAAGGCCAGTTGTTATGGCACAGAGGTGGCCAAGGCAGTAAGAGACAAAAAGTCAATCTTCAGGACGTACAAATGTTCATAGAAAGAGTAGGTAGGGAGGAATGCTAAGTCAAGGGAAGTGGGTAGAGTGATTAGAGTAGCAAAGGCCAATAGGAAGTTACAGCCAGCAGAGGGAGTGAAAAAGGTGGTGAAGGCCTTCTTCCATTGCATAAGGGAGAAGGGAGATATAAGGTATGAAATACTGAGATTGAAAATGAAGGGAGGATGAGTGGAGGGTAGTGAGGAGAAAGTGGAAGTACTTAACAAGTATTTCTGCACAGTCTTCACTAGGGAGAAGGATGGTCCAGTGCTACAAGGGAGGAAGGGGTGGGAAATGGGACGGGGGGACAGAGATGGTATAATCCAAGGAGATAGGGTGCATAAAGGCCTAAAAGCACTGAAGATGGACAGATCCCTGGGGCTAGATGGTGTGCATCCAAGGGTTCTGAGGGAGCCAGTGGAGGAACTATCTAACACCTCTCTGGAGACGGGGAATGTGCCCTGAGACTGGAGGACTTCACAAGTGGTGTCTCTCCACAAAACTGTACTAAGGGACGACCTTGGGAATTACAGGCCAGTCAGTATGATCTCAGTAGTGAGAAAGCTGATGGAGACCATTCTGAAGGAAAGACTGGTAAGCGTTTTGTAGGATAATGGGCTCCAAGACAAGAGGTAGTATGGATTTATGTCAGGGAGGTCCTGCTAGACTAACACAATTGGTTCTTTGACAAGGTAACCAGGACAGTGGACAGGGGCCAAGCAGTTGATATGCTGTATCTGGATTTCAGTAAGGCCTTTGACTCAGTACTTCACAGCAGATTAATCAGGAAGTTGGAAGACCTGGGGGTAAGAGGTAAACTTGCTAGATTGGTTAAAAACTGGCTGCAGGACAGAAGTCAGAAGGTGGTAGCTGGAGGGGTGTTCTCTGAGGCTAGGCCAGTGACCTGTGGGGTCCCACAGGGCTCGGTGCTCAGTCTGGTGTTAACATCTTCATCAGTGGAAAGTGTGGATGAGATAAAACGTACAATCAGCCTGTTTGTGGATGGGAGAAGGGGTGGTGGGGGGGCAGGACCTCAGTAAACACTGAGGGACCTGCTTGTTGCTAGACTATAAGACCTTTATCTAATGGCGTATTCCTACAGTATGTAGTATGTCCATGTGCTCATCTGTTAGAGAAGGATGCCACAAGGCCATACAGAAAGAAACAAAATACTATCAAAAATACAATATAGTGAGTACTGTCAAAGAACTGTAGCAATTGTGGGTAAATACAGTATGTGTCCAGCTAAGGAAAATGTGGAATAAAACGAGAGAGTAATAATTAATACAAAACATGCAGCATGAGGTGTGTAAAAAAACAACAGCACAGTAACAGCAGAAATGTAAATGTTTGAGTACAATACAGACAAATACAACACATCACTTACAGCAGATAGAATATTCACAGCAGTGTAGTTATTAGACTAGCTAGAACTGTGTCAGGAGCCATAAAATGACTACTGCACCTTACCCAGAACTACGAGCCATGCATAACTATGGCACTTTTCTCAGAGGACTGTGCCAGTTTGCACCAAGATGACTGTGTCACTATATCCAGAAATGAATAGTGTCCTGTACCAAGTTAGGATTTTAACAAGTTACCCAGGAAATATTAAAAGAAATGCTTAGGAGTGCCTGAAGCACTTATTTATTTATTTTTGTAAAATCAGTTTATAACCTTTGAGCCAGAGGCTCGTTTCCAAAGGTACTTCGTCACATAAAGACATACATAGTGTATCTGGTTACATAGCATAGGTTTGCAAAACAATAGGCATTCAACAGAGGCGCCACATCACATTGTGGTCAGACAAATACATTTAGGTTACAGGGTACATGTAATTGAGAACAGGTGTTACACAAGTTGGTAACAATAGTGAGCAATCTAATAGGTAAACACTGAAACAGCTGGCACTGGCCAGGTTCTATGTGGAGAGCCGCCTGGAGGGCGTTGTCATGAGAAGTAGAGGTGGAGGCTACTTTCAGAGACAGGAGCAGTTACGAGTGTTGATGATGTGGTTTCGAAGGGTGGTTTTGAACTTGGAGATGGTGGTGGCATTGGTGATGGGGGCAGGGAGAGAGTTAAACCAGGTTGGGGCTCTATAGCAGAAGGACCTCTGGCCACGGCTGGTTCTTGATCTGGGGACCATTAGAGTGGTCTTGTTGGATGACCGTGTTGCAATGGTGGGAGGGCTCTGGTGGATGGATGCGTTACCCGGAGAGAGCCAGTAGGGTTTTGTGAGGTGACAGGTTTGGTATCGGAGCGTTCATCCAGGGGTAAGCAGTTTAGCCTCGACATACAGCTGACAGGTGTGTGTGAACCTGGAGGCACCAGTAATCAATCTGCAGGCTTTATTCAGGGTTAATGAATTTTTGAGTGCAGTGGTGTCGGCAGCACCATAGACTGGTAGACCATAGTCTACAAGGGACAGAACGGATGATGTAACAGCGAGCTGAGAGCATTTGGGGAAGGCAGGCTCTATGGCTGGAAGAGGATGCCAAGCCATGTGTTAGTGGCGGATGTTAGGGCATCATGTGGTTGTGAAATGTGAGGCTGAGTCAAGGTAACCCCAAGGTATTTGTAGAGCAGACTTGTTCCAGTGGCTGATTGGTACTTGGAAGGATATAGAGTGGGTGGTTGCTAGCTTTGTTTTGGGGTGGGAAAAGAGCATAGCTTTGGTCTTTTAAGATTGATGTGAGTCTCGCTCCTTAAACCAAGCTTCAGCACTGTTGAAAGACTGCTGTAGGGTGTCCTGGAGGAAGACGGATTGCGGTGGGTGGCAAAAGGACAGCGCCATTTGCATACAGTAGAATTTTTGCCAGAGCATGCACTGGGCAGGGTGTTCAGATAGAGCGAGAAGAGAAGGGGGCCCAGGATGGAGCCTTGGGGACCGTAGAGTGAATGGGATGGGTAATGGAGAGTGTGTTATTGATTTTTCCACACTGTGATCAGCCAAGATAGCTTGTGCACCATGCTAGGGGCCAGCCGAGAGACCAGTGTGGCAGAGTGCATTCAGCAGAAGTGGATGGGAGACGGTGTCGAAAGCCTTTGAGAGGTCGATGAACACTGCACCAGCTAGGGAGCTGGTATCCAAGGAGGAGTGTAGGAAGTTGGAGAATTCAATTAGGGCAGTGCTGGTACTGTGACTAGCACGGAAGCCATGTTGCTCTGGGCATAAGATGTTATGCTTAGCCAGATAATCAGTGATTTGAATGGCCACCACTTTCTCCAGGGCTTTAGAGATGGGGGGGATGGAGATTGGCTGGTAGTTGTTGGCCGATGACCTGTCGCCCCCTTTATGAATTGGTGTGATAATGGCTGTTTTCCAAGCTGTGGGAAATTGTCCCAGGCAGAGTGACTGGTTAATTAGGCTGGTGAGTGGGGCAAGGACTTCATCTAGCACCAGCCTGAGGATACTGGGGTCCAGTGAGTCACTGCCGGGACTGTTGCCATTCAAAGCTTTGATTAGGACGGGTCTGGCTTCCCGGGTGGAAATCTTGCGCAGGTGGAAGCTGGGGTGCTGGAGGACAGGGGGAGGTTGGTTGGGGGGAAGGTCAAAGAAATTACTAGGGAAGACTGAGCTAAGGTCAGTGAAAGCGGTGTTGAGCCAGTTAGCTATGGTGGCAGGCTCGGTGGTGGTAGTGCCATTTCTGGTGAGCTGGGATGGGGCAGGGGAGCGAGCTTTTCCGTTAAGTTGCTTAATATTATCCCAGAAAGTCCGGGCTGAGCTCCAGGAGGAGGTAAGGGTGGCCTGGTAATGGTCGGCCTTGGCTTTCCTGATGGCCCACGAGCACTTATTCCAGGCTGCATTGTAAGCCTGCCTATCAGACAGATGACACGTTTCAGTGGCAAGGAGCCATAGGTTATCCCGATTTCTTAGTAATTGTAGAAGGGCAGGGCTAACCCAGGGTGCATTCTGTTTTTTGGACCGGATTTTGATGAAGGGTGCAAAGAGATCACAGGCCATGTTGAAGGTGTGAGTGAAGAAGGCGAGGGCAGTGTCAATGTCGGTTGCATGACGAATGGGGGACCAGTTTATCTGGATGAGGAATACTTTAAGTTTTTTCAGCCCACCAGGGCAGAGGCGCCTGCGGAGGGTGTTCTGGGCTTTGAGTTTGGGATTGGGGACTGCCCAATGAAATAGGATAGGGGAGTGGTCACTTAGGGAGTCTGGGAGGACCTGGATGTTTTGGATTTTATGGGGTCGGTTAGTTATAATAACACCCAGAAGGGTGCTGGTACCTCTCTTAGGGTTTATTCTCATGGGCTGGGTGACGAGTTGCGTCAGGTCTTGGGCGGCAAATGAGTCTCTGATTGCGGATGAGGAGGTGCTGAGCAATTACATTAAGGTCCCCAACTAGGATTTGTTCCTTATGGTGAAGGGGTGGCCAGGTAGTCAGTTAAAGATACCAGGGCCGGGTGCTGGTTCTTTGGGGGAACGTAGGCTGTGGTAAGATAGAGAGGGCTCCTAGAGGGGTCCGGGGTGAGTTTGAGGGTAAGAGCCTGGGCCCCATTTACAAGGGCAGGGGTGAGGAGTGCGTGTCCAAGTATTGTGTCCCTAGTGTAGATTGCACAGCCTCCCCCTCGTTTGCCTACTCGGTCCTCCCGGTATAAGGTATAGCCTGGGAGGGAAACAAATGAGTCAGGGGTGGATTTGGACAGCCAAGTTTCAACCAGGGCTATGATGTCTGGTTGATGAGCCAAGGCCCAGCACTGTAGGGCGTCAAATTTTTTCAGCAGGCTGCATATGTTCATGGAGGCTACTTGAAGACCAGTGGGCTGGGTGGGTGGGTGGGAGGGGCAGGGCCTGGGTTGGGATGTATGTTCCTGTTAGGAGTAGAAGGAGGAGAACTGCTGGTCAGAGGGTGGCAGATGGAGAGTTCGCCGGGAGGCGATAGGATGAGGAAGGGGTTTCGTAGCACAGGGGTGGGTAGGGCAGCATAGGCAGAGAAGGCTTGCGTGATCAGAAGCGTAAGGGAGCCGGGGGGGGAGGAAAGGTAATGTCTGGATGGGGGGTGAGGTGGAGAGGAGCATATGGGGTGTGTGGAGGAGGAGGGAGGGGGAGAAGCAGTGGTAAAGAAGGAGGGGAAGACAGGAGGGTAGGTAGGAACACTGGAGTAGTGAGGCCGAGAGTTAATAGGGACAATAGGGTTGGTGGAAGGCAAAAGAAGGAGGAGGAGAAGAGAGAGGCTGGTGAGCAGGGGGTGCACATGCATAGTTGGTAAGGGTGGGGGAGCTGAAGTGAAGAAAGAATGGGGGTACTAGGATGATAGAGGGGAGATAGTAGTGAGAGGTCACCTCTAAGCCTAGTTGCTGCTATGGTATAGTGGAAGGGCTGGTGCCTGAGGTGCACAGGGTACTAGGTTCAAGTCTTGCCCAGGGTAGCAGGAAGGAGCCCAGCCAGTGGCTGTAGCAGCAGGGAGCTGGGTTCAAGGTCTGCAGAAACACTCAGATAACACTTTAGCAGTGTCAGAGGGTTAGAGTGTTTTTAGAGTTTTGAAATCCTGCAGAATTAATAGACAGGTGTGCTAGCTGAGTGGTGGAACTGCTGACTTTGACAGTGAGGGTGCAGGGTTCAAAGCCTGCAAAGGCAGCAAGAGAGAAGTGGTAAACTTATATTTTGGCCGGTAGGGGGGTAAGAGACTAAAAGGCATAGAAAGTAGGAATAAAATAGGTAGACAATGTGGTCCAGAGGTGCCTCACAACAGTCAGGCTGTAGTGCAGGACACTTTACCTCTTACAGGCTCTGGCAATCCCCGAGTTCAGTCTCTGCTGCCGGGCAGAGTTCTAAAGGGAGTGGGCTGCTTCAGGGCCTATATAGGGAGGACAAACAAAGGAATCACATTGGTATGCAGCGGGCTAGATCAGGACCCTACTGCGCATGCGCCAACTATTGGGACTGTATCTCGATACAGGAGGCTACTGCGCATGCGCAAGATGGCGGACACACACGCTACACATTCTATGCAATTCTACCACAGGTAAGCACTCTAACAACAGCATTTAAACAGCTACTAAATCACAGGATAATAGTGCTAGATGATCAGAAAACTAGCCCTTAAAGTAACACAGAAATAGACCCCAAATCCCGTGCAGAGCAGTCCAGATATCCAGAAGCACAGTCAATCAGTCACTGTGTGGGGACAGAAAAACAGACTCCAGGCGATTAACTTTCTCCAACAGTCAGGCTGTAGTGCAGGACACTTTACCTCTTACAGGCTCTGGCAATCCCCGAGTTCAGTCTCCGCTGCTGGGCAGAGTTCTAAAGGGAGTGGGCTGCTTCAGGGCCTCTTACAGGCTCTGGCAATCCCCGAGTTCAGTCTCCGCTGCTGGGCAGAGTTCTTCACCTAGATGCAACTGTGATAGGAACCCTGAGATTACTGTAACCCTATACCCAGAGAAAGGCTATTGCACATTACCTTGCCAGTACTATGGTACAAAACATTAGCAGGTGATAAGAAGTATATTATATGCATACAATCAATATGTACACATAAGGTGACACCATCAGTGTCAGTGGCTCAGTAGCTAGCATGCTGGCCTTCGGGGACAGAATATCAGAAAGTCGTGAGTTCTAGCCCCACACAAGGTACTTGAGGTAATAGCCATAACTGACACAGTAGTACCATATAAGGGGGCGGTGCGCTGTGAGGTGTCATTTGGATGATACATTAAACTGAGGTCCCTTCTACCCATCTCTGATGACTGTCCAGGCAGAAGTTAAAGATCCTATAGCACCTATTGAAGAAGAGTAGGGGAGATTCCTCAGGGTCATTGCCAAAATACAGGTCCATGTAACCCACCCCCCAGGATGCAACTGGAAACAAGCTATCACAGCTTAGTGTACCTTTCCTGATCAAAAATGACCAACACTTAGAATAATTCATGGGGAAGTGTGTATAATGAGGATTTGATGTACACTTGAGATATGAGGGGTTTACCAGGGCATCACATATTGAGGGTGTGCATAAAATCCTATTTTAAGCACTTCCCCATATTTTATTTTTAATATTTACTGGTTCTTTCGGTTATGCATTTTTTATTCTGTTGCAAGCAGCTTCCAGTAATCTTTTTTTTTTTTTTAACTTATTCTTTATGCCCCTTCCATCACCATGGCTGCCCCTTCCATCAGGGTCCCCAATGTGACCACATAGGCTGCATCAGGGGGACCTGAGGACGCCTGACCCCATTAAGTGCCCCGCTCCTGGAATCATTCAATCGTCCCAGATAACCCCCTAGGTGGGGCGGAGGGGACTCCCTCTATCCCTCTGTACCTTAAGTGGAGCAGACACTCGGAGCTGCTCCACCAAGTCACTGGCACAGGTTCCCATCTCCTGGCACAGCCATGTTTTTTTTTCTTTGCATTTCTGGTCCCACCCCCTGCAGATGTCAGCACTAGAGGAGGGCCAATGAGACGAAGGCACACAGAGGCATGCATTCACTGCAGGCCCTTGACCGACATCCCCACGTTACTGTGTCCTCAGCTGTACCTCCACCTGTGGTCATCCAGGTGGTGGAATAGAAGCAAGAGCTGCAGCCACCCTCCTCTGAGAAGGAGAACAGCCCTATGAGTGATCAATCCTTCTCCCCGCCCCCCCCCGGCCGGCCTTCCAGCAGTCCAGACTCACTACTGAACCCGGGTCCCTGGTGTCGCAAGTGGTAGCTCTACCACTGTGCCGGCAGCCCGGCCCAATTTCCAGTATTCTTAAAGGTCATGCCCACACATCCTCTGCTCCCTAACTGCCTCCACTAACCAGAGCTTCCAGCTATCTTCACAGTAATCCTCTGCTGTTCTCCAGGAAGTCTGGCACTGTACATTTTTTTTTTTTTTTTTTCAAATTGTTTAAGCAGGAGTAGCACACTAAGCTGAAAGCTTCTTTACAGGTGCGACCTGGGAGCCCAGGGAAGTTAAGTGACTTGCTCAGGGTCACACAGTATGCAAGTGAGGGCTGTTTGATTCAAACCCAGGTCTCCAGATTTGCAGCTCATCGCCTTAAACCACTGTGCTATCTATACTGCCTCATGTAACCCTGGCACCATTATACCAACCTACTACTGCTGCCTGCTTCCCCGACTGCAGGTTGAGGGGCCTGGTCACGTGCTTAACTGCTACTGAGGTATCTCTACCAGTAGTAGTACTACAATTATGGTGCCTCCACCCCGAGCAGTATTTAAGTGAGCAATTATCACAGTAGCTACATCCCTCTGGGAAGCTAATACCACCCACAATCCCACCTAATGACCTTCTGAATTAACTGAACAGTTGTAGTGCTTAATCATTAGAATGCCAAGTAGTTTGACCATTAAAAATATGCTCACACTCAGCCCGCTTACCCACAGGGTTTGGATCTCTGGCACGCATCCTGTGCTCCCCCTGTAAAAGATAGTTTCATAACCACCATGCATTTTAAAACAATTTGCATATATCTTATCACTGTAAGCAAAGTAATAGTATGTTCATGGCCCAGCTTAAACTCGAAACAGTAAATCAGGTTTATTTAGGGGGCTTAACAAGGAAGGGGGTGAGAATCAAAGTAAAGGATAAAGCACTTGACATGTATTGAATTGTTTAGCTTTAAAGTCACTCAAGCCCTGCATTCACAGTCCTTGCAACTCTGGGTACCCAGATTGTAAACAGGCATGCCTGATCGATGCCATGGGTTGGCCGGCATTGCACCTGCATTGCGGCCCTGATGGAAAAGATAATTAGAAAGCAAAAAACTCTTTTAACACCCAGAACTGATTGTATCTGTGGACAGATGGCCCAGTCACTATTAAACACTTTAACTGGCAACAGAAATCAGATGGTATCATATGCAATTAATGGCTGGTTGCGGGGAGCTACTCTGGTTTTACTCACTGTACCCAGATGATGAGACAAGAAGGTGTTGGCAACATCAATACCTGTTGCTGGTTTGGCTTTCTGCTAGGGACCGGGGGCCGACACGACTCACCTCCACTTCACGGCCTTTCCGTGTAGGTGGCTGCAACCTGCATGTAGCTGTAGCGCAGGGGCTGTCTCCCCAGATCTGGTCTCTCACCGAGATGGTGCTGGCTTTGGTACAGGAACCAACTGTCTGGGCCTATGATGGCATGGGCCCAGATAGAGAAATAGTCTTTTGAAAGTTCTGGTCTGCATGCTGGTGAACCCTCCAGCTGGTGTCTAGCAAAGTTCTTTTGGCTCTTGAGCGGCTTCTGAAACAGCACAGGAGTCCCTGGTTCAACTTCTCTGTACACGAGGTAGGCCACAGGCTGCGTGGCTGAAGAACAATAAACTTCTTCCTTTTTTTGGTTTCTTGATGGTTTTCCTTCAGCCTCTCTGTTGAAGAAACCTCTCGGTCTGCTAAAGGTAGTTCCTGGATCTCAATCCCCTTTTAGGACCGAAAGATGGCTCACAGGAGGCAAGACAGGCCTCTCCTGTGAAAAACACACAAAGCCCCAAATGCTTCTCTCTCCTTGGAGTCTCGAGCTGAAGTTTCACAATTTGAAAACAGTTCTGGACTAAGTTCAGTTTTTCTGGATTTTGGTTGGTTGGGGGAGCTGTCAATCACAGTTCCGGTGCTCCCATTGGTCCCTTTAGGTGCCAACATGAAAGTTAGCAGTTTCTTCCGCAAGGCACCTTAATTAGGTACCCTCAAGGACCCCTTGGTTCTCATTGGTCCAAAGCAGGAGTCCAAGACCAAAGATTGCGGCTCTCATCAGGAAGTCCAGTACTGGCATCATAAACAATTTATTTATTTTACCAACAGTAAAGTTTTAGTGATAAACAGTTATATATTCTTGTAGGGCTCTCTCTGCACTGCTAGGGACTGCAGATTAGATTGGATGGGAGCTATGCCTGGCTGGTCGCGAGCCTTGATTTACTCGGACCCAGCCCAGGCTGTTTATACTATACACAGGCTGAATCCCTTAAAGCGATAGCACAGTGGCATGGAGGTGTGCAAACATGCAGGATAACAGCAGAACATCAACAGCCATGGATTTAGCTCTGCTTGCTGGATGTCTGCCAGGAAGTGGGCATCGGCGGAGCCCAGGGAGATACGTACAGTAAGCCCTCCGAAATTGTGTGTGTGTGGGGGGTGGGTTACATACACAACTCAGTACCATTAAAGTAAATGTGAATGGGAAAAAAAAAATTAATTTCAGGAACAGACACTCTGTGTGAGCAGCTTCAGTAGCGCTGGCTCCATGACTTAATTCACCATGAGCTCGCTCCTCGGCAATCAACCGTTTCCAGAAGCACATGAAATGGCTCTCGGTTTAAATACCTAAATCACAGCTCCTTTTTAAGAAATGACACTTCCCTTTAAAAAAAAGAAACACAGTTTACTTACTAGCCTTGATCCGTTTGATCCACTCAGCCAGAACAACTTCCTGAAATGAGAAACTGGAACTGTTCCCCTAGCTTCTTGTAACTGCAACACGGTTTCGGTACACCGTGGTTTTAGTTGAGGAAAACTCAGTCCTTCGTGCTGGCGGTTTTTCCTGTGACAGAGAGGTGAACTGCCAGCGCAAGGACAGACAGTGGCAAAGCTGTTTAGCTGGCATGGAAGCTCCTTTGAGAATCTTTCTCAAAGGTGGTTAACCAAACTCCTTAATTCCTGGTTCATTATTCACACGTGTGAATAACAGAGTTTTTGAGGTTTTGCCAATAGTTGATTATGGCCACTAACCAGTAAATATAAATAAATAAACATAATGCTAGTTAGGAAAACACAAATAGATGTATTTACTTAAAGCCCCAGGAGTTTTAGACCACCAGTAACAGGGTCAGCAGAAGAGGTACACATGGGGTAGGCAGTGTTCCCCTCATACTGCTGACTCCCAAGCTGATGCCCCCAAGTATAATGCTCTTTTGCTGTGGTTCTTACACTGGGGAACCACTACACTGGGTATCAACTTGATGCTATGAGACAAAAGTCCAGAAAGTCCCTCTGCCTGGTGAAAACTGGGCCCCAATTGGGCTGTTTGAAGTTAATAGCTGCTCCTACAGCCAGTTTGGAGCTGATGCACTGATCCTTCATGATATTCCAGTCGTTGGAGGGTTCACCAAACAGTAGTCCCCTTGCTGAGTGGGTGGCTCCAGCTATAAGAATTATCTGGCTTGAAGTTGGGTCACAGGGCCAGTAGCCCTGCCTCAAATCCCCCCTCCTACCTAAAACCTGGCCTGATTGGGCTAGTTGCAGAAGCTGAAGTGCTGTTTTGCTGAGGTCCACTGGTCATGGGGGGGGGGGGCTGGAGGGCTCTGCTAGTAAATGCTGAATTGGCAGCACAAGCCAGGTGGATAATCACTTGTGTCACAGGTTTGGTAGCCCTAGTAGTCCTGTTCCATTTCCCTCATCCTGCATTTGTATATTGTAATCATGCTCCTCTCTGCTGCCCTCTAGCTAGTATGTGTTGAGGTTCTGCAACTTTTATGATTAGCTGTAGCTACTCCCCTGCTGCCCCTGTATCATCTTTGTTATCCTATGCCATATGTTCTCTAACTTGTCCCTGGCCTTCTCAAGATGGAGGTTCCAGAAAGGAACATAATACTCCAGATGAGGCCTGACCAATGACTGGTACAGTGCCAAGATAGCTGCGCCTCACTACTAATTGAGAACCCCAGCCATCTTAGTATCCTGTTTGTCATCCCATAAACATTTTCACACTGGTTAACTAGCTTTAGGCTGTATTATGACTCCAAGTCTCTGTCCTCTTTAATGTGGTCCACCTTTACCTCATCAGTGACGTAGTCTACCTGTTTTTGTTTTGCCTGTATGCATTACTGTGTACTTTTTGGCACTGAATTTTAGTAGGCAGGTGTCTGACCACTGTTCAAGCCTTTTTACCTTCCTCTTTGTGCTTTCCACTCCTTCTGCTGAGTACACCTTACCACACAGTTTTGTGTAATCAGCAACAGGCTAATCTTGACATTAAGTCCATCTCTATATCACTAATAAATATGTGGAACAAAACTGGCCTGAGCACCAGCCCCTGTGGGACATCACTAGTGACTCTCTCTCACATCTGTGGGTTTGCCATTCAGAACTACACTTTGAGTTCCATCCATAAACCAGTTGCTGGTCCATTTTGTAATCACACCAAGCCCAATTTGCTCCTTTCTGTATGAGCCTTCTGTTTGGGACTGAGTTGAAGGCTTTACTAAAGTCCAAGTAAGGAATGTCTACTGCCTCACCTTTATCCACCATTTCTGTTACTGTGTTAAAGAAATCAATTGTGTTAGTTTTGCATGGCTGTTCTATTGTAAACCTGTGTTGCTTTGCATCTGTAAGAGTTTGGTCATTTCTGAATTCTACTAGTTTTTTTCCACAAGTATTGATTTTATCAGTTTTCTAGTGATGGACGTCAGATTCACAGGCATATAGTTTCCCGGGTTGCTCCTATCCGCACTCTTAAAAAAGGATATCACATTAACACTCCTTCAGTCCCCAGGTATCACTCCAGAACTGAGCGTTTTGTTAATATTGTCTGCAGGGGTGTTGCCAATGACCCACTTACTGTGTCATCCTCAGTATCCTTAGATGTATGTAATCTGGACCTGGTGATTTGATCACTTTGTCTCAGCTATTCTGTCCTAATTCCATCAGATGAGATAATCCCAAAGTCTAGTCTGCTCTCTTGCCTCCCAAGGTACCTTTCCCTGCAGTTGGGAAGTGGCTGTGGCTTCACTGTAGTGATACAGGATGGTGACTTTGTCCTTGTTCTGCACGTGTGACCTATCCCTCTCTAGTCTTTCAATGCCTTATAAAGTTTTCTTCTTCAAACGTACTGTATGTACCTAAAAAAGGCCATATTGTTTGATTTTTATTTTCACTTGGCTTGTGATTGTTTCCATTGTTTGCATACTTCACACATCGGTGATTGGCTTCAACCATTACGTTTTTATTTTCCTCAATTTATTTTCTCTCCTTGAACTCCCTGCAGGTCCCTCAGGTGCATATCTAGTATGGTTATAATTTTATTGTAGTGCACCTTTCTGAAGTTAGGCACCTTTGTACTGGATTTCTAGCTCTCTTTTAAGTGCTATATCAAGTGATATGGTATTGTGGTTGCTAGTGGCACCTCAGTTTTAATTTTTCTAATGACGTCTTGATTACTCATGATAAGGTCACAAACAGGCTCTCCTCTAATGAGATCATTCGCCCACTGTACGAGAAATCCCTCCTAAACTATATCCAAGATTTTCTGGCTATTTTGCAGTTTTACTGTGCCAATTCCCCGATCAATATTTGGGAAATCAAAGTTTTCCATAATAACTGCTCCATTGTATCCAATTGCTCTTCGCATTCTGGCTCAGTTTGTTGTCCTTTTTCTCATCTTGCTTTGGTGGTCTGTATGCTAAGCCTACTACAGTATATACTTTTTTCTCTATTGTCAAGTTATTATTAAGTTGCAACCAATGTAACTCTACCCACTCTCCTTCTTGGAGTGATGTTTTCTCTAGGACCCTAGTATCCTCTTTTATATAAATAGCCACCCCTCCCTTACATGGTATCCTTCCTGTCTTTCCTAACATTGACTAACCTGTATTTTCAGGTCCCAGAAATGCTGAGGGGAGGCCTGTGTGTCAGTAAGAGCTATAAATCCATCACTGCCATCAACTGGAGTTTATTGCTCTTATTACAAATGCTCCTAATGTTAGTATATATAACCCTCCTCGTCCTTTGTTTTTCACCATTTGTAATGCTGTTGTTCCAGTTTGGTGTGCTCTAAGTAGAATTAGGTAGGTCATTATGCAGTTGTATGCTCCATAAACTATCCTGTACTGGGGGAGTGCAGTATCTACTTTGAGTGATTTTTAGGGCTGTGGGCGGAGCCTACAGCCCTTTGGGGATCAGATTATAGCTCTAAAATGGCTGATCATGGAACTCCCTTTTTGGGCTTTTGAAAGTATTCCTCCACAGTTGCAAAATAGTGCACTCCCCCTCTGATTTTTGCTATTTGCTGCTCTGTGTTAAAGGCATCTGAAAGTAGGGGGGATGCTACTGTATTGTACCTCAGAACTTCTCAGGATATTAACAAAAAAATAACTTTTTAAATTGCTGTTTCTATCATATGTCCAGCTCAGTCTAATATTCTATTTCTTTCGGCAACCTAGGAGTTAACTCATTATATGTTGTTCTGGAAGTTACTGAAACTCTGAAAGTCAGACTACGGTGTCAGATTACAGACAGTGCAGCTGTGTTAGCTATCTAATTCCTATGGGCACGACAGGTTGCATGCTCACACACACACACACACACAGCACTGTATTCTGTCTAAATAAATTCAGGAGGACTGAATTAGCAGCACGCCAGTTATTGATGATTGTGACTAAACAGCACTATATGGCACCAACAAGAAAATAACTTTGGTCATTTGGTAGCTCTTCAGGCCTGATGGCTCTGGCTATAGTTTGTTTTTTTCTTGTGGTGTTATTGTGGTCTATATTTGTCTGGGTCACTTCTGAAAGTGGTCCTTCTCCTCCCAGAAGTATGTTAGAAAATATGCAAAAATTAATTTGCATAATTCATGGGTACGATATGAATGCTGATAAACAATGAAGGAAAGGGGAATTCAAATTTTAGGTGAAAGTAGGTGGGGGATGTTTAGGAAATTGTTTTTTGGAATGTAAAAAACATATCCATTGCCTAAATAATTTATTGATATCTAGAAATGAAAGCACCCCACCACTTCAGCAAAGAATGTGAATAGCAAAGGCACTTGGGATCTATAAAAAATACACAAAAATATATAGCCCCTGGGCTTTAAATCATTTTGGAGTAAACTGAAGAGCACATAGGTCCGTCTCCCACCTCAACCTTTCGGATCACACACAGTAATCTGTTTGTGGTTTTAGTTCTTGTTAGTTACATTTAATTTATTGCTTTTGATTTATGTATTATTATGGTTAATATGTTTTATAATCTGAGTGTAATATGTTGTCTAACACAATGAACTATAGCATACAAATTGAATATGCAACAAGAGCATTGTTTGGATACATTTTTCATCCTTACCCATTATGATGAGCTCAGAGACACTTCACTCATGGCTATGCTTTGCGATGCCACTCATGAGGTCATCCTATGTCACACTGCCTTGTTGCATAAGTCCAAACACTTTAACACTGCATTCCACACAAACATAAATTCACCTTCCAAGTTCTGGAAGGTGGTTCATGCCCTCTTTTCTCCCACATCCTGCCCCCCACCCCGTGCGTAAAATAAATGACACCCTTGTGGCTGAGCTGGGTGCAGTAGCTGCTGAATTTAACTCCTACTATACTACCTGTGCCACTGAACTACTGAAATTCCTCCCTTCCTACCCTTACTCATCTCCTCTCTCCAATGGTACCTCTCATTCCCCCTCCACCCACCCCCCTCTTCTCCTTCGATACAGTCTCCACAAATGACACGCTACAAGCCCTCCTTGCTATCAACCCCTCAAAAGGCTCCTCCCCAGATGGCCTAGGCCCCAAACTCCTCTCTCTCTCTCTCTCTCTGCCTTGGGAATTGCCTACCCCATTTCTCTTAATTCCAAACCTCTCATTTTCTACTGCCTTGGTCCCTACCCCATGGAAACTTGCTGTGGTCCTCCCTCTTCCTCAAGTCGGTGACCCATCTTCCCCTTGAAATCACCACCCCTATCTCTCCTCCCTGCCCTAGCTAAATTACAAGAACACCTTGTCCTCTCCCAGCTTACCTCATTTCTAACTGACACCTCCTACTTCACCCCATTCCAATCTGGCTTCAGGAAAAATCACTCCACTGCTACCTCCCTTCTTTGGTTCACTGATTCTATCCTTACCGGGATGGACAATGGCTAAATCACCTCAGCCATCTTTGTCGACCTCACCAAGGCTTTCAACACTGTTTCCCACTCCCTTCTGCTTAGACTCCCTCTCAACAGCTGGCCTATCTCCTTCAGCCACTAGCTGGTTCAAGGCCTACCTCACTGGTAGAACCCAGTCAGTCAGGATCTCTAATGTCATTTACCCTTCCCTCCCAATTAATACTGGAGTCCCTCAGTGCTAGGGCTCCTATTATTCTCCATCTTCCTAAATGACCTTCCATCTGTCTGCTCCTCCGTCACCGCCATACACTTGCATGCCAGTGATACAGTTCTGTATGCATCTGGGTCTTGCCCAGCTGAGGTTACATCCAACTTGCAGCAAGACTTCAATAAGGTTCATCTTCAGCTCCCCCTTCCCTCCCGATTCATACCGGAGTCCCTCAGGACTCAGTGCTAGGGCCCTTATTATTCTCCATCTTCCTAAATGACCTTCCATCTGTCTGCTCCTCCATCACTGCCATACACTTGTATGCCAATGATACGGTCCTGTATGCATCTGGGTCTTGCCCAGCTGAGGTTACATCCAACTTGCAGCAAGACTTCAATAAGGTTCAGCTCTGGTTTGCTAACCATCAACTTTTTCTCAAAGCCAAGAAGACTGTCTCCATGACCATTGGCACAAGGCAGAGACTCTCTAGGCTTCCCTCCCTGCCCACTTTCCACACCTTTGATGGGACTTTATTTGAGGACACATCCTCCTTCGGGTACCTAGGAGTTTGACTGGATCAACATCTAAACTTCTCCAGACACATTGATGCCATCCCCAAAAAATTGCACCCCAAGCTTGGTGCCCTGTTCAGGAACTGTAGTTGTATCCCCTCTACAGTTAGGTGCGAACTTGTTCAGAAGATGATCCTGCCCATCTTCGACTACTGTGATGTAGTCTATGGTGCTGCTCCCAAGTCCTCCCTGGCCAGATTGGATACCCTCTTCAATTTCTTCTGCTGTTTTACCCTTGATGCTCCCTGTCACATCCACCACTGTGATCTCTATCGTGCGCTACCCTTCCCCTCTCTTACAAACAGACGACTCTCCCACTGAGCTAAATTCACCTCCAAGCACTGGCTGGGTGAACTCCCTTCCTACCTCGCCCCCTCATTTATAACATCCCCCATGCCCTCTCGCTCCCTTAGATCATCCAACTGCTGTACTCTGGCGGTCACCCGCAGAGCCACCCTCATCAGCCAATCTGGTTACTCTCACCACCTCTCCAACATGTGTAATTCCCTCCCCCCTCAAATTTGTCACTCATCCTCCTACTACTCCATTAGTTCTGCCGTCAAGAATGTCCTTGCACCTAGATGTTCCTGCTATGATCCTCCCTAATTCCCCCCTCTAAGCCCCTGACAAACCCTACCCCTTTTCAGTACCCCTGCTGCAGCTCCACCTCCCATCCACCTAAAAAACAGCATTCCTTCCCTTCCTCCAATTCCCTTCCTTCAGACCGTCCATTGTTCTCTTACTGTGATTTTTCTATCATCCAAAGTTGTACCAAGGGTCTGTCCTTACCCTATCTTTACACCATTTTTTTAACTATATTTTTGCACCCTCTACCACTGACCTCTCTCCAGTGTAGCCACTCGGCTACTGACTCTGCTCATCTGCCTGAAGCTCTGACCATCCATATCCTGGTTTTGGGTAGCTTCCCCCCTCCTACACAGCTCACCCTAACCCCTTGGCTCTGAGTCCCACAAAGAAGGACTGCCAACTCCTATCGGTGCTCTGTCTATAGTATTGGTGGGCTTGCCACATGGAGGAGGAACCAGAGCGAATGCCTGGATGCCCGACATTGTTGGGCCGCAATCACTGGCCCGCCTTCGCCTATCAGTGGAGAGGGGGATTTTCTTAGGAGTAGTTCCCTCCCTGAATGTGGGATATGCAATGCCATCCAGCCTGCTATGTGAGTGCTCCTGCACATGTCTGGAAGATGGCTGCCCAATGCTTCCCTTTCCAGCATGGTCTCTGCATCTGCAGTGCACCCAGTCTCCACTGGGTGCCACTGTTAGAACGAGACAGTCCCCACTTCCTCCCAGGAGAGGAGAACAGTACTACAGATGCTCCATCCTCTCTTCCCCGGCCGATCCCCAGTGTCGCAAGCTCATTCCCGAACCCAGGGTCAATGGCGTGATGCGAGGTGTGGTGTCCAGCACCTCAACCCTCAGCTCCACTGGGCCAGCTGTATCCTTACACCATTAACCCAACTCTTCCCTCCACTTTTCCACATCCTGAAGGGCTGGGATTCGGCCTCTCTTCTCTCTCACCTTCACCCTCTCGTCTGTTCTTCTGAAGCCTATTCCCCCAGCTGCCTACAACCTGCTTCCCTCCTATTGTACTCTACCTCTTGTTGCCACAATCTGCTCCGTTCCTGTCTTGCTTGACCCCTGCCTTGTGCAGGCAGGGTCTTCAGCTTACTGGAGGGGTCAGGCTCCAGCAGACCTTTCTCCTCCTGTTTCTTCCTTCGCCTTCTCCTTCCATCCCCTTCCACCCTCCCACTTCTCTGCCTACTAACATACCTACCTCTCACCTTCCCTTCTCCCACTTATGTAGCCCTAGCTATGGCTGACCCCTAATCTCTACTGCACTTGTAGTTAACTTGCACTTCCGTTACACCTTAACCAACCTGTTCTGCCTGTCTTTACTCCTCACTAACTTCCCTAGATCAGTAGTTCTTAGACTTTGTCACAGTGAGCCTCCCTAAATCCATGGAAATCATTTTGAGCCTCCCCCAAAAACTGAAATAATCTTGGGCCTCCCCAAAGAAAAATAACATACTGTACTTTGCACAATACACCATGAATAAATTGATTGAAACCCCTTTGAGTACTTGGCTCACATTCAGTTCTTTGTGTTATACTAATGTGGGACCTTTGAAAAAGAGCTCCTGTGCTCAAAGGTGTTATCTGAATAACAAATAAATAAAATAAACAAATATTATTATTCGGCTTATTGTAAGACCCCCCCCCATAGGCCAGCCTACTTGGTCTGCTATTTTCATTCTTGAACCATTGTTACCCCTTGTTGCAGTACCTTCATGGGTCAGACTACTTTCTCTGATTCCTCTCTATATGAAATAACCTTCCTACATACGTTGCCTCTCCATCTCCTTCCCTGCTCCTAAGCAACTTCTCTGGGATTACTTTGCTCCTTCCTACTATTGCTCTTAGCACTTCTGTGCTCAACCCTTGTATTTGGGCTGTTCTACCATCAGTCTACAAATTGATCAATCACCACCACTCATTATTAGTTTATTGTTCATATTATTTGCACTATTGTTCACTGTGTATTTCTTGATCATTTTGCAGTTACCTTTTGAAATGAATTCACTCTCTACCCTTCCACGGGTACACCTGAAATGAGCCTTGGCTCAGTCTCCATCCCTTGTCACCTATTAGTAAATAAATACATAAAATTCACCTACTATTTTCCTCTTTCAGTTTGCTCCATCTCTTCACACAAAATATATAAAACTCAAAATTTAAATGCAGTACTTTTTCAGACTTGCTTGAGCCTCTCCGGAACAGTGTGGGGCCTCCCCAAGGAGGCTGGCCTCACTATTTGAGAACTCCTGCCCTAGATCAAACCACAACAGTTCTCTTCAGCCATTTTCTAGCTACACAGTCATGTGTCATTTAGTGTATGCCTAAATGTTATTTTGTGTTGTTGCATCTATCTAGTCCAAAAGTGTTGGCTTGGTATCTGTCTAGTTCAAAACTGTTAGCATTCCGCTATTTCATTACTCCTCTGTAGTCTGCTCAAATTATTTGAATGTAATCTACTATAAATTTATATTGTGTACCAAATATCTGTAAAGTATCCTCATGTTCCCCTACCCCCCAGGTCGCACCGGAAGACGAGCAACTTGTTGCTCAGCGTGCCTTCCTGGTAAAACAGTTCAATAAATAAAATATGCTCAATATATACAGAGGCCCGGATATTCAAAATGCGCCAGGCTGTAGCGCAAGCCTGGGCGCAGCTCAACTTTGTTGCACAGGGGTGTGGCCTGGGTGATATTCAACGGAGCTGCGCTATGGCGCAGCAGCTTTGAATATCGCACCCTAGCCACCCTCACTGTGCATGGCGCAGTGGCACTGTGCCAGCGCAAGTGGCCAGAGTGGAGCATGGAGATGCGCTAGCACAAGTGCCATTGCGCCATGCACAGCACCTGCGATATTTAAAAGGGGACATGCAAATGGAGCCATAATTTATGCAAGGTGCACAGGGGGCCACTTTCATCTCATTGCAGCCCCATTTGCATTCCATTAGCATGCAGGTGCGCTGATCCCCGACGACTTGCGCCTGGTGCCCTGCCAGGCAGTAGCCGTTGGGGACCGACGCCCCCTGCAGCCCGATCGCGGGCATTCCTGTAATATAAAAAAAAGTCCAATATCTCTGGTGGTCCAGTGGACCTCTATGTACCAGATCGCGGGCATCAGTATAGTCCCCCCCATCCAATATCCCTGGTGGTCCAGTGGACCTCTATGTGCCCGATCGCGGGCATCAGTATAGTCCCCCTGTCCAATATCCCTGGTGGTCCAGTGGACCGATCGCCACCCGATCGTGGGCATCCATAACACATAACAGACCCTACCACCCTGGTGGTCTAGTGTACCCCCCTCCGCACCCGCCCACTGAGCCCCACTGCCCTGCTCCCCTGTCGGCCGGTGAGCAGCACTCCCCGCCTGCCGCCCATGGGCGGCGCTTCGATAGGAGCTGCGCCCTATTGGTTCTGGCGTGAAGCCAATGGGTGTGCAGCCCATACCATACTACTCAGTCAGATATGTAGAATAGATCATTCACATATCTGGACCTAATATATGTATGGAGCTGCACACCCGTAGCTCACGCTGTGGCTCAATGAAGCGTGCAGCCCCGATCTGTCAGTCAGTGGACGGCGGGCGGGTGGCGGTGTGGTGGGGCCCAGTAGGGGGTGGGAGGGGTACACTAGACCACCAGGGTGGTAGGGGTCTGTATGTTACGGATGCCAGCGATTGATGGCAATCAGTCACTGGACCACCAGGATACTGGATGGGGATTTGCTCCAGAGAATGCCCATAATGGGGCATGGGGGTACCGCCAGGTGCGGCAGGAACTCGGGTGACCACCCACAGGTGGCAGCTGCCGTGTTGCGCCCTGCAATGTGGCAGCTCACCTGTGGGTGGCCATCACTTGTTCCTTTTTTTTGGCTTAACTTGTGCAGGCACAGGTAGGGTTGTGCATGACTCTGCACATCGGGCTGTGCAGGTTATCATGGGCACGCCCCCCCACCTGTGCCTGCATACATTACAGATGCGCTCTGGCGCATCGGGATTTGTGCGGCGCACTTTTCCCTTTTGAATATCGCGCTAGGGTGTTGTGCCATGCGCAACTCTTTTGAATATCTGGGCCACAATGTGAATGTTTTGACTTTCCTGATGTTCACTTTGTGTAAATCTAATAAAAATATCAGGAAAGGTTTTGTTTCCCCTTAATGGAATACTACTGCTAGTATCTTCTGAATATTTGAGACCACCTATTTAGAAAATTGACCTTTTCCACAGTATTAATATTATTTGTAATTGTTTTTATTATTTTTTTATACTTCCTTTATTATGGTAGGCCCCAAGGGGCTTAATACATCATGTGCAAACATATAGATCATACATCTGTTACATAGGTACATAAGATAAATCTTGTTGACATCACAGTGTGTACCTACACGGTAGCTTTTTACTGAATAAAAGCATAGGATGATCTAGTTAGAGTAAACTACAAGATCTCAGAGATCTATCAAATAAGACTGCAAATGTTCTTATCTATTACAACTCGATGGAAATATTAACATACTATTCAGTGCACTGAATAAAGTAATACAAAAATATGTTTCTTTTCTTATTTTTTATGAATTCTTGATGAGGGAGAGAGAAGGGAAAGTGGGCCCAATAGTGCCTGGCTAAGCATCTAAGTGCACGTTAGGGTTATACACGAGCCATCTGGTCCACCTGTTTTGGTACAAGTGGGTTTGTTGGCGAAGGCCAAATGTAATCCTCTCCATTAAGTGAATACTGTCTACTATATCCCTCCAGTCTGCTATGAGGGGGGGAGCTGTCTGTGCCCATTTCTTAGTAATGGCCTTTAAGTCAGCTATTGTAAGAACCGACCATAGGTATGTTGCCTCTCTTCCCTGTATCTCCTTTGGTCTAAGACCCAAAACCAGATGTTCAGGGCCTAGTGGGGACTGAAACTGGAAAATGTCCTTAAGATGATGTTCTATGTCTGTCCAGTATTCCTTAAGTATCTGACATGTCCAAAAAATTTGAGCCTGTGAGGCAGGTGCGAACCCACATCCCCTCCAACAGTTTGAACCAGCTGTTGGTGCATAGTGCACCACCTGTGCAGGAACTCGGAAGTACCTAGATCTCACCTTCCAGCCATATTCCCTCCAGAGAGGGGCCCCTGTTGTCCGCCATGTAGTGTGCCACACTCCAGCCCATTGTTTCTCTGGGAGAGTGATCCCCAGGTCCGTTTCCCATTTAAGTTTGAGTCTTTCAATGGGTAGAGACAGAGCTAGCAAATACCTTTGATACAGTAAGGATATGGCTCCTGTCTCACCCCATGACAACCAAATGCCACGGGAAGGGGGGTCCACCACATCCGCTTGCAGTTGGGCATATGTTTTCTGAAGGGTGAGGACATAATCTCTGATCTGGTAGAATCTTAGATTGTCTTGTGGGAGAAGCCCAAATGTCTGCCTGGCTGCCTGAAAAGAAAAAGGATTATCTGCTGATAAAACCTGATATGGGGAGTGAAATCCTTTCTTGGCCCGTTGCTTAAACCACAAATCTAAGGTGGCAGCCTGGAAAAGAGGGTCATAAGCCCACCATCGATATTTCCACAATTGATGTCTTATGGGACCTCAGTTTATGCCTCTCTTCCATCCCTCCAGGACAGTCCTAGTCCCTGTGTAACAAGTCTCCGGTAGCCCGGCATCATCTTGAAATAGGATGGCAGGAAGAGGAGGCTCAGTCTCAACTGCCAGATCCATTCTCTTCCAATGGGAATCAAAGCCAGGGCTGCCCCGTAGGAGTACCACCCGCATTTGGGCCGCAGTCCAGTAGCCCTGTAAGTTAGGGAAAGCTAGACCGCCTTTAGCCTGAGAGGTATATAAAAGGCCTCTACAAAATTGTTTTTATTATCATTATCATTATTGTTATTCATGAGAAATAGATACACCATTCAGTCAAGGGCTCATTTACAATGGTTTCCAATGGATCATTTCCAGGTGTGTCCTCAGAGCACAGGGCAGTTCAGTGACTTGCTCAGGGTCACACAGTATGCAAGTGGAGGTTACGGGAATCAAACCCAGGTCTGCTGGATGTACCAAGCTCATTCACAGCTTGTTACTCTAACCTCTAGGAAAGGTGTATGTATCTTTTTCATGACTGGGATATACCTGTCCACCTGCCATGACAGGTGTAATCACAAGAGAGCCATATGAGTGCATGCATAGCAAGTGTCTTTTGTAATTCCTAATGTTACTTAAAATTATCGCAAAATGCTATTTGAATAAAATACATGTTAATTAATTGGACTTCAACACAAAGCAAAACACTGAAAGTGTAACTTATCAATTGTTTTCAACAACAGTAATGCATTTATAATCTTATACAAATGTGGAAAAGTTTCAGCTAGCAGAGTAAGCAAGAGTACAAATTAATGTACCCCACCAGACTGTTCTGCATGGCCCAAAGTTCTGTCTCATTTGGTCTGGACTGTCATGCTGGGTGCACAGTCTGTGCAGACACTAACATGTTTATCCATCAATAGCTTCTCATTCTCCAAACCTTCTCTGAGAGACTTAAAAAAGTTGTAGCCCTGAATCTGTAGCTGCAAGGGTAACTGGCTAGTAACTCATCCTTAATTCCTAATACATTCATACAGTAGAATGGACCACAAATGCCAGCTGTGCTGTGTGGCATCTTTGGTATCTATGGATTCAGAAGTCCAAAGAACAAAAGTGGCACACGAGATACCTTGTGGTGAAAATAAAGCAATTTATTTAGGAAAGATCCAAAAATAACAAACCACAGGATCTAACAGCAGTCCTGTTGAGCTAGCAAAGCTTACCCAGTGCTTCAACTCAAACAGGAGTTTTCCTCAGGTGATTATCTATGGACTATCTATGGATTCGTCAAGAATTAAAGAAACATAATAAGTTGATCTAGTATCATAAACACAGATAAGAATCCATATTCCACAGGTCTTTCATGGTCTTATGTACAAGAAAAGCCTGTGCTTAAGCTAGCATACTGTAAAATTCTGCTTTGTTCCTTGAAACCTGCAAGCAAGTATAGGACCATTTTGAAAACTGCATCCTTTGTAACCTCCCCATCTGTGAATTTTCTGCCTAGCTACAAAACAAATGCAGAGCTCTGAGGAACCCATGAAGTCTAAGCAATGTTCTGTTGGCTCAGTTTATTTTCTCACATACCTTTCTTTCAAATTTACTGGAATCTGTGTATGTAGAATGTGCATGTTTTTTAGAAATATATATTTTTAAGTATCCAAAAGATAAAGACATAGTGCCTGATTCTAAGACTGGGTACACCAGCATAAGCCGAGATATGTCAAACCCCTTGGTGTATCTCGTGACTTACACCAAGCTGTACGCCAGCCCGGATTTCAAGAGGCACCATGTGCCATGTCAGCTGTGGGCTATGACAACTGTGTGATATGCCACCCACTATGCCTCACCCTGCAGCGACATGTCACAAGGCCGGGTTATGGCAGCAACTGTGCCCTATTCTAAGAGGGCGGCTGCTGTAACTCGCTAGCACGATTCTAGGAGCTGCACTGTCACAACTAAGTTAGAGCAGTCTGGAGCTGCTCTAAGGGGCATCTGACAGTGCCGTCCGTCGGATGCCCACTCTACAGTGCCGCAGCGCCGGCGCCGATGTGACCCCCATGCCCCGCAAGCATACCCCTGCCCCCCACCCCCCTGAATGTCGTGGACCCCCAGGGATCCATTCTCTGGCACACACACCCAGACTCCTGTGCCTCCTGTCCTGCTCCCCCATGCCCCCTGGTGTGTGCCATGGTGTTCCGGGGCAGGGGAGGCTGCCGGTTGAGGGCTGCAGCTTGTGACATGCGGGGCTTCTATGACATGCCCAAGGCAGTATCCTCCGCATGGCATAACCTGCATGTCACAAGTGCCGGGACCCTGCCGCTCTTGGAATGTGGTGCAGGGCCCTGGTGTAGCGGCAAATGTCGCAACTTGCAAAGGCCAGCAAGTTGCGACATTCGACTTGGAATCAGCCCCACAGAGACAATATAAACTATATACAGTCAAGAAAAAGCAATGCACAATATAGTTAATAATCATGAGGCACAATATGCTATACTTTGTCAGAAGAGTGCCCATAATAAAATTATAATTTAGTAAATCACTGGTCTGCATTTTTTTTTTATCTAGACGTGTAAATCAAGTAACTGGAAATAGACTTTTTATTTCTTGCAAAGACTTTCCCTGCAAATCACATGGAACACATGCCTGTCCCAGTTGATGAAACCAAAATCACCCCAGTCTTCTAGAACTGTTATGTTCTCATATACTGTTTCTTTCCTTTTTGCTGGATGTACCATTTTATCATTAACTCAGCTGTATAGCTGATTTACTGGTACCAATGCCATTTTAAGAATTTGGGACATGCTTTTTAAAACACTATTTCTTTCAGTTTTTTTTAACTTTGCATGTCTTGACTCAGTCCTCCTTCTATCTCTGCATTCTCTTGTCTCACCCAAGGAACCTCAGGCTTCATCCTCTATGCAGCATGCTGAAGTAACTGTGGCTGTCTTCCTCTCCCCCTCACCTCACTCTCCACACATACTGGGACAACTTATGTGGTGCTGCATCCCAAATGATGTTAGGCTATCCCAATGAAGTGTATAGAATGCTCTGTTAAGGGACAGGAAAGAATAACAAAAGCATTGGCTGGATAATCCTGTGTGGTGGATAGTAAGACTTCATCTTATTGGCCAGTCCTGCTACATTTTCCTACCTTTGTTTCAGCTGTGTCCCTCACACTTGAGGCTCATATATCTTAGTCAGACCACTGGGGCTGGATATGCCCCTCAACCAGGCCCAGCCTGCTTTACATAAACACACCTAACGGGATGTCTGGTGCCTCTGCATCAAATGGTAGGAATAACAAGCTCTGCTGACATCTGGTGACATGCCTAGCACTGCACCCTGCCAACATGATCCCTCCCCTTGGGCTACCAGGAAGCATGTGTATAGAGACAAGAGGCATCCAAAGTTGATTCTTGTTGACTCTGCCACTGCATGTGCTATGTTCCAGGCTTCAGCACCAGTCCAGGTCACCAACTTGGTAAATAGTGATCTTTTCCATTAGGCCATAAAACAGTCCTTCAGCACACTTTTGAAAGTTTGCTGGCTCATATTCTACTGGCCAAGGTCTATAAGTAAAATACAGGGGGGACACTACAGTGCCAAATGCCTCCTTGATGTAACTGTTCTGGACTGCCTCTAATTGTCCCAGCATCATACACAGCAAAGTGTATGCGATGTTTCATGTACATGACCTTTAAAAGGTGGTCTTGCTCAGACAAATTGTCAGAATGCCAGTATTCAGTGTTCTAGAGCCCTTCATTATGGAGCACAGTAGCAATAATGCTGAAAACCATAACTGCCGGATCTTTGAGGAGTAAGGAGCTGCTGATCCACATGAACGCAAGCAAACGGCCACATGCAGCTCCTGAGTCTCACGTTGCAGACCTTTGTTCTAGATTAAACTGCCAGTATATGGCTGGAGGCTAACTGCATATGAATTTACATAAAAAGTAGGACATTGCAAAGTTCATGAAAATCTGTTGTAGTAATTGCAGTGACATCACTACTACAACTTTTCCCTTTAAATCTTGTGCCTGTTATTCTTTCCTTGTTCCCTCTTAAAACTTGTACTGTAACAGGCACCACTCAAAATGATCTCTCACTTCATGGTTTACCAACACTGTTGCACCTCTCACAATGTGATTACTAAGACAGGAGTGGCAGCAACCATTTTTTTACAATGGAACTATGAAAGGATGAAGTGTGTGTTTGTTTATTTCAAGGTTTAAACCATTGAGTATGAACTCATTTACAATGGTGACCTTCCATACATACTTTATACAAACATTCAAATATAAATAAACAACATCATAACACATTTAATTAAAACAATTACACAGCTTTTCCAATAACCACAGAAACGTTTTCAAAGTTGGAACTAAGGGGAGGTTGCCTGGTATGGACCCTAAATTCTTGAGGAAGACTGTTTCAGAGAACTTAAACATAGTGACTAAAGCAAGATTGAGAACATTTTGTTTTGTACAGAGGTACCAACATTTCTCTTGTGCTAGAGTTCCTCAACAAGGGTGCAATGTTCCTGAAACTTAACCTTTTACTCAAATATAAAGGGACGTGTCCCAACCCACATTTTGTAAGCAAATACCCGTTTATGAAAATCCCTTCTATCACACAAGGGTATCCATCCATCCCAGTTGCTTGTGCATCTTGCAATAATGCATACATTTTGGACAATTCAACACCAATCTATCTGGCTAACCTATAAAACATCTAAACTAGACAACCTATCGCTGGTTGCACTGTCATACAAAGTATCTCCATAATCTATTAATGGAAAAATTTTGACTTTTATAATTAAATGTAATGTTTCTGAATCAAAGCAATTTTTGTGTCTATAAAGAAAGCCAACCCTCTTACTCAACTGGATTATAAGCTTATCTACATGGGTGTTCCCCGAACCTAACCTATCCAACCAAAGCCCTAAATACTTGTAACTACCCACACACCCCAAAATACTACCTGACCCATCAACAATTTCCAATTCAGGGTCCCTCTTAATTTTGAAGCTGTCCCAAAAATCACACATTTAGTTTTTTTTCAAACTCTGTTTTTTGCGCTCCCTACGTACTCCACCAAACTCTCTCTGATGACCTCCGATATCCACCGTCTCTACCTCCTTGTATGACTTGGCTACCCCTTCAGCTCCTCTCTGGCCTCTGGCATCCCCCGGGTCTGCCCTCCGGGGAAGGGTCACCCCCGCCCAGGGCGCTCTTTCTTATAGTATTAAGTCACCGGTCCGGAGAGGAGGGCGGAGTGGGCCGAGCCTGACTCCAGGAGTGTGGACCGTAGAAGAAGGTGCCATCACCTATCAGTGGGGGGGGTTACATACTTGAATCCCATGTGCTGCCATGGCTCCACCCCCAGGCTTACTCCACGCCGCTGCTTTTGGCCACCCCCAGCCACTGCCAGAGGTCACTCCTTGAGCGAGCGTTGTACCCTAACCCTCCCCAGGAAGAGAGCGCAGTTGTCCGGATGCTGAATCTCTTCCCTCACCTGCCAACCCCCGATGACCTGGGTTCATTCCCGAACACGGGTCACCAGTGTAGTGTGAGGTGTGGAGTCCAGTGCCTCAACCCTCAGCACCACTGGGCCAACCCATACATTTAGTTTTTGATATATTTAATTTTAGTCTAGAGTTAGTAAAATATTTTGCTTACCACCGGCACCAAAGATATTGGCCTATAGTTGAACAGATGGCCACGGTCCCCCCATATAGATGGGGACCACCCTGGCTGACTTCCAACCCTCAGGGATATGTCCCGATGTAATAAACCAAGTGAACAGATATGCCAAGGGTTCAGCTATGTGAGTTGCCGTATACCTCAACATTGCGGAGGAAAATTCATTTGGGCCACTGCTACTACTCAACTTTAACCCCAAAAGTAATTCCAGCATTTCATGTTTTCCTATTTCTTTAAAGACTAATTGATGCACATCCCCGTGATTTGTAGTCCAGGGATTAGACAAGGGACCAGTGGAACCACCAAAGAAATTCCCAGATTCTATAAAAAATGTATTGAATCTATCTGGGAGAGCCATGTCACGTTCAAATGTTTCCTCCATGGACAGAAGAATGCTAGCTTTTGATTTTCCTTGACCATATAGATCCTTTAGTATTCCCCAGAATTTTGTGTGGTTCTTATAGACTCAGAGGTCTTAGTTTTGAGGAACTTGTATTTAGCTTGTCTTACTTTAGAGACATATAAGTTCCTTCACTTCCGATAATTATACTAATCGCCTGTCTTTCCTCATATATGGGCTTTTAGCCCAGGCCTTATTTTTAAGTTATTTCAGTTTCATCAAGTTGGATGAATACCAAGGTGTTGAATTTATCTTTACCGTACGAGATTTGACTGGCATATGTTTGCTACATACATGTAGAAATCAGCCAAGACATAATTCCAGGTCAGATCCAGGTCCGGTATTAGTTCTAATCTATCCCAATTTATGTAATCAAGATCAGCAAGAAAGGCAAAATAATCAAAAGTTTTAAAGGACCTAAACTGTAGTAAACGAGGCTGGGCCCTGTTCCTTGTCTGACCCTTTATTCAAAACACAATGTTATGGTCACTAAATAAGTTGGCAGCTACCACTGTTGCATGATAGTTATGAGGACAGTTTGTTAAAATCAAGTTAATTCGAGAAGAATCATTGCGCTTATTCACATTTACTCGAGTGGGTTCTGTCACCAACTGCTCCAGGCCAGGATTAAGTGCTATTGTTTTTAATAATTGTGACTTAGTTGGGAGCAACCAGTCCACATTAAAATCACCAAGAACTAAAAGTTCATGGGAATGAGAAAATGGTAACAATGCGTCATGGATTGAGTACAAAGCTTGCATTGATAAATGGGGTGGTCTATACCCTCCATAAAGTAGTAATGGTTTTCCACTTGCGAATCTGAATTCCAGGGTTATGTATTCACAACTAGAGGGTTCAAGAGTTGCAGTTGTCGAAAAAGTCAGTGACTCTGATTAGGTTTCTTTTTTTTTATTTTATCTCACACAAACACTCTCATGAGTATCAATTTCCAGGTAAGCACAGCTAAATATTAGTGTGCAAAGAATGAAAGGGGGGAGCAGACAGGTCTTCAAACTGCAAACCACAAACAGATATTGTTATGTTTGCTTGCATGCATGCACAAAGTGAATATTTTGTAACTGTAGTGTAGAGGGCTGTGTAGGTATGTACTGTATAAGACTATGGATGAAGGAATGCTAGAGGCTTACCTTTTGAAAGCCAATCCTGACAATGACAGGGTTCATCTGGCTGATGGGCATAAATGTCTTGAAGTCCAAAGAATAAAGCCCCATCAATGACAATGGTTTTCTGCACATCAGCCAGCCAGCCGGCAGGCATCATTAGGTTTTGAAGATAAACATCAAGCCTCACAGTGTGTGTGTGTGTGTGTGTGTGTGTGTGTGTGTGTGTGTGTGTGTGTTTTCCCTACTTACAGACAGGAAGCGCTGATTTGAAAGCTTTAAATAGAGTTGGGGAAAAACAGCTTGCAGAATGCAAATATAATAGCTTCAGATACATTAACAGCATGTCAGTAATTAACAGAAATCACCAACAATAGTTGATTTAAATTACATATTTTTATATTCCCTTTAAAGAGCCCTTGATGCCGGCCTGGGGGCACTGAGGGTTGAGGCACTGGATGCCACACCTTACACCACGCTGAGACCCAGGTTTGGGAACGAGCTTGGGTCATTGGGGGTCAGCAGGGGCAGGAGAGGATTGAGCGTCCGTAGGACTGCTGTCCTCTGCTCAGGGTGGATGGGTAGCATACGTTGCAGTACCAGTGGCTCCCAGTGGAGACTAGGTGCAGCGCAACTTGTGGTGTGCTTTTGCAGGTGATGGGGGTGTTGGTGGACACCTTATGCATGGGTGTGGGAGTGCACCCATTGTGTGCAGGGTGTCATTGCACATCTGCACCCCCCTCCAGAAAAAATTAAGCTCCCTGGCACCCAGACAGGCAATGGCAGGATCTGTGGTATGGCACCCATGTTCAACCACAGGCCCTTCTAACCGGCCTCCGGCTTTCACCTCCCCTCCAGTCAACTACTAGATTCTAGATAGAGCACCAGATGAGTGGTGGCCCTGCCTCGGGGGCTCAGAGACTGGGGGTTGGTTAGGTCAGAGTGAGGGGAGAGAGCTTCCCGGGATGGAGGACAGGTCGGAGGACCTCGGCAGAGCAGGAGAAAGCCATAGCCCAGAATCCATGCCTGGAAGAGATCTAAGGGGCCAGCTTTGAGGGGACATAAACAGAGTTTACAAACAAAGAAAAAGAGCCTGTTATACCAGTTGGATAACTTTGAAAAATGTGAGAGTTAGACTCAGTTCTGTTTATCGTTCAAATATGTTTGCATTCCTTTTTTCCTCCCCATATGACCTGTATCCTCTTGCCCCTCCCTATTGGCTCCTTTCTACTGTTGACCACCAGCTCCTTCACCCCACATCCAGGACTTACCCCATCTACTTCTTACCTCATTGTGTGAGTGGATACCATGGATGGTGGTGGGGTGCCTTAAGGGTCACAGCATCATCTTGCAAATGGGTTGTTTTCTACCCATCACTCCCCTTGAGTCAGAGCCGACAGTGTGCAGTAGTGCACATGTAGACCATGGAGATGGTGCATATTCGTCCACCTCTGACTTTCAGTTCTGGTGACCGCTGCTGTTTCACCTACCCTCCACTAGGTGACAGCCAAGCAGCAGTACACACTGTCTCCTCACCCCGAAGGAAGAGGTCCATCGATGGGCACTAAATATCCCTCCCACCACCAGCCCCTGAGTGATCTTGATCCATTCCTGAACCCAGGTCACCAGTGTGGTGGGAAGATGAGGTGTCCACCACCTCAGCCCTCCATGCCACTGGACTGGCTACAAGTTTACTGTAGTTCAGAGTTCCTTAGACAATATTGTCTGTGGCCCTGAGGGGGGCTAAACCTGCAATCCACTGTTTTATAGTTCTGTGCTTTTCTCCCTGTACCAGTCAGCCAGAACTATATTTCTGCAGTTCTGTCCCCTTTTTATGTTTGCATGTGTATGCATTCACAGCGAACATTTTGTTACAAAGAACTGCATTTCAGAAGTGTGTCACTGGCAGGTCCAATGCAGCTCAAGCTCCAGTGGGCTTGGCAGTGACAGACTAATGACCAGCCAGGCTGATCATGACACTGGTCACTGCTTGCATGGTAGAAACTTCTCATAGTTGAAAGGACCAAAGCACTCCTATAAGAGAGTGCCTTAATGCTTTAATCTGCATGAAGTTGCCCAGCAAACAGCTGAGCAATGTCTTGACAACTGCCATCATGCTGTGTGTCTTTTCTGTCCACGCACACACCATCTGACTAGCAGCTGAGCTCACAATATTTTTGTTCCCCCACACACTGTCTGACAAGCAGCTGAGGTCACAGTTGCTTCCATGCCCCATTAAAATATTTCACCCTCTGCCAAGTATCCCTCCCACCTCCACATTGCTTCCCATCCTGATTTCAATATGCCACCCTCTGCCAAGTATCCCTCCTACCTCCCCATTGCTTCCTGAGCCCCATTTCAATATCCGACCCTCTGCCAAATATCCCTTCCATGTCTTCATCACTTCCATTGCCCCTTAAAGATAAAACCAACACTGGGGTGCCCAATCCCCAGTGTGGTACCCAAAATAAAGAAAACCATCCCTTAGTTTCTTTTTTTCAAATTTTTTTAAACCCTGTAAAAAATATGGACCATCAATGTCTATTGCCACCACCATCCCCAACACAGTTTCCCTCCATCACCTGACCCCCCACTTAGCACCCCACACCCCCTCCTACCCCTTACTTACCTACCCGAGGTCCAGTGCTGCAGTCTTCTGTGGATCAAGGACATGTCATCACTCTTCAATGCCGGACCAGAAACTGAGGAAATCAGGTAAGTGCATCAATGTATTTTGGTGAGTTTTAAACTTGTACTCATAATTTGGTCATTTTTAATATGCCCCCCACAACAATTTTCAATATGGCCTTTTTGGGACACCACTTTATGAACAAGGTAGGTGACATTTTTCAAATACATCCCAAAATGTGATTGTAGTTGCTCTGCAAAATCACCTATTAGGCAGGATTTGAAAATGTTAGTATGCCGACTCGAAGGTGACACCAACACAGCGACATACCTCACTGTTGGCAAAAATTGACACTTTGCTGACAGGTTGCTGTGTTGGTGCACCCAAGACAGGGGCACACTGTCTCCCAGTCCTGCACCCCCTCTCCAAATCAACTCCAACTGGAGTTTATAATCCATAGTGGGGGGTTGAGGGGCAAAGCCCCCTGATAGAAAAATGGGACCGGGAGGCATATGGGATTTATGTCTACTGCAACTTGTGGTCGACATAAATCCCATTGCGGAGATGCTGGTCGACCAAAGTGTTGTTAAACCGACATCGTGGATCTGAAAATGTTTACCTACAGGGTTTAAGAGACTATGGGCCAGATATTCAAAACTTTGCTTCGGGGCTAAATTAGCACTGCCCAGTATGCTAAATTAGCCCAGACCCAATAGCCCGCTATGTTCAAAAGGGATAGCCCTGGTGCTAAACCTGCTGAGTATAGCATGCTAAGAAAGCCAGGCAAACTGGGCTGGGAGTGCAGTGAAAACATAGCCCGGGAATAAAACAGCTCTGAATATAGCAACCAGGAAGTGAACACCACAACAGCAGCCAAGTCCACAGCGACGTGAAGGAAGGTATAGGTGGACTATGTGCCTAATGTGTGTGCCAGCAAAAGGCATGGACTCAGTAAAGCTGCAAGCAGCAGCACATGTGAAATTACATTGTGCAAAAATGTACAATAATTCCGAAACATTTGCATGGTGCTAACACATTTGCGCAGGTTTAGTGTGGAGCTAAGCCATTTGCCTGGCACAACCACGTTTGCCCAGGGCTAGACTTTGCTATATTCAAAAGTGACATGCAAATGAGCCTACTTAGGTAGTTTCTGGGCAAGCATCTGATTAGCATCTCATTATGACTTGATTTTCATGGAGTTTGCCCAGCGTTATTGCAGGATCCCATAGCTTCACCTGTAGGTTAGTCTGGGAGTGCATGGTGGTAGCTGCAGACTACATTTATAGAGTACAGCATAGCATATTGTGCCCCAGGGGACTACACAGCACAGGCACAGGTGGTGGTGCTGCATGCAACTGTCAAACTGTAGTCCATGCTACAGTGCATAGCAGGCACTACAGTAGCAAGGGGGCCAGTAATGTGAGGGACACAGCAATGCCTATGGTGTGTAGGGCAGTGATGACCACTGCACCGTACACAGTGTCAGGCTCAACTTGCAGGTATTTACTGACAGTGGACATTACTGCTATGCTGTTGTGCCACCCACAGATGCTGCACCACTGGCATGGGATGCTCTTTGTGACACATACACGGTGGCTGTGTACGCTGTGATGTCTGTACAGATGTGCAGTATGTGGCTGTGGGGGCACATACCATCAGACAGGCACACTGATGTTGGGGTATTCCCAACACTCGCCCATGTGTACTGCATGATGTGTCCCAGCCTTGGGGCCGCACCCAGTCTGTGGTGCAGCCTGGCCACTTGTACACCCTCCCCTTAACACCCTCCATGCCCACAGTGCTGCATGTATGAGCTGGCATCTGTTGGTGTCCACAGAAGGGTGGTCTGCAGGTGTGTGCTGTAAGGCCGCACTGCCATGGTGTCCACTGGGAGCCGGGTCAGCACCTACTGCCTGACATGGCTGGGACTGGTGGCAGATGATGGCATCATAGGGATGCCATCAGTGAGCAGCATGTTTCCTCTATGTCTGGCTTATTTCTATGTGTCATACTTCTTGGCTGGGGTTGCGCAAAGCCACGCAGAAGTCACGCAAAAGCCGCGCAAAGCCACAATGTCTTACAAAGATGGTTTTCCCAGAGTTAAGACTACCTTTCCTTAAGGACGCACCGTGCAAAGTGTTGCGCTAATGTTGTGCAAAACCACTTTGCATGGTGCTGTTCACTGAATATAGCATTGTACTGGCATGCCCCCTCAGTTTGCCCCTTGCAGACATTATAGTTTTGCCTGATGCTAATGCAGTTTGTGTGTGCTATTTGATCTTTTGAATATAGCGGACCTGCGCTAACCCGGCCCTAAACCTGCACAAACGGTTTGTGCCCAACACAAAGTTTTGAATATCTGGCCCTATATTGGAAATTTGGGGTCAAAATATTAAAAAAACAACAGTTATGAAGGTACATTGACAGTTTTCAACACTCGCACATTACTTTGGTGATTTGCAATATTTTGACCTCAAATGTTCAGCGTAGCCATTTTTTCACACTACCTCTTGAACAAGACAGGTATCATTTTTCAAATCCTGGCCAAAATGTCTTTCTCGCACTTGTGTGAAATAACATGTTGCCAATATTTTGTAAATCACACTTGTTATGTTCAGATGGAGGGGTTATAAAAGTCTATGTGGAAAATCTGTGTGTCACACAACGACAACATATGAAGAAACACTGATTATTTTGAACATTTACTCATCACATCGCGATGTGTACAGATTTCAGCCCCCAATTTTCAACATAGCCCTCTTGTTTCCCTGCCTCAAGAACGTGACAGGTGTTATTTTGCTAATCTTGTCCTAAGCATATTTTTGCATTTGCTCCATGAAGTCACCTTTTGAATGGGATTTTAAAAATTATATCTGCTGTGACCACAAGGTGGGGATCATAAAAAGACAGTGTTGAAAAATTTAGGGCCAAAAGGTCAGAAAACAACAAAGTCGTGAGGAAACAAAGAGGTAGCAAAGAAAGTGAAAGCCAAAAAGATTGCATTCAGGCAATACAAAAAGACACAGGCAGAAGGGGATAGGGAGAAGTACCAGGAGAAGCAAAGGGAGGCAGGGAGGTCAGTAAGGGAAGCCAAAGCTCAGACAGAAGAACACATTGCAGAATCAGTGGGTAGAGGGGACAAAACCTTTTACAGGTACATAAGTGAAAAAAGAAAGACAAAGGGAGGGATAGTGAGACTGAAGGGGGAGGATGGGGGCCACGTGGAGGATGACAACAGTAAAGCTGACATATTGAACAGGTATTTCTGCTCAGTCTTTACTGAGGAAGAGGAGGGTAATGGGTCTGAAGGGAGTACAAGGGGTGAGAATGGTGCAGAAATGGACACAAGTCCCTTTACACGAGAAAGGGTCCTGAAGGAACTGGAAGTAATAAGAGTTGATAAAGCAATGGGGCCAGATGGGGTGCACCCCAGGGTCCTTAAAGAACTAAGAGAGGTGGTGGCTGAACCTCTAGCTATCCTGTTGAGCCGATCACTGGAAACAGGGGAGGTACCCAAAGACTGGAGGACAACAGATGTAGTCCCCTTATCAAAAGTGGAAACAAAGAGGAAGCAGGGAACTACAGACCAGTCAGCCTCACCTCGGTAGTGGGGAAGATCATGGAACCACTACTGAAGGAGAGATTGGTGGAACATCTGGTTGTCAATGGACTACAGGACCCAAGGCAGCATGGTTTCACCAGGGAAGGTCATGTCAGACCAACATCATTGAATTTTTGACTGGGTGACTAGGAGGTGGATCAGGGAGGCAGTGGACCTGGCCTATCTGGACTTCAGCAAGGCCTTTGACACTGTGCCACATAGAAGACTATTACACAGACTGGGGAATATGGGTGTGGGCAGGACAGTAGTGTGGTGGGTAGGTAACTGGCTGGGTGGCAGGACACAGAGGGTGGTGGTAAATGGCTGTCACTCCACAGAGAGAAGAGTGACCAGTGGGGTACCACAGGGATCAGTGCTGGGAACGGTCCTATTCAACATCTTCATCAGTGACATTGCACAGGACCTAGAAGGCAGAATTTCACTGTTCGCTGATGACACAATGCTCTGTAACAGAGTAGACACACCAGAGGGTGTAGACAGAATGAGAAAGGACCTGCAGAAACTTGAAGAATGGTCAGGGGTTTGGCAGTTGAAATTCAGTGCAAAGAAGTCAAGATAATGCATATGGGGCACAAAACCCTGGCGCAATATATCAGTTGGGGGTGAGGATATAGCATGCACCAAGCAGGAAAGGGATCTTGGGTTATCATCTCTGATGACCTCAAGGTAGGAAACAGTGTGACAAGGCATCAGGTAAAGCAAATAGGATGCTGGGATGTATAGGCAGGGCATCACCAGCAGAAAGGGAGGTCATAATTCTGCTATACAAGACACTAGTGAGGCCCCACCTGGAGTACAGTGTACAGTTCTGGAGACCATACCTACGTGAGGACATAGACTGGGTAGAGAAGGTTCAGAGGAGGGCAACAAAGATGGTGCATGAATTGCATCACAAGTCCTATGAAGACAGGTTGAAGGAACTGAACATGTACTCCCTGGAGGAGAGGAGGGAGAGGGGATATGATAGACATACAAGTATCTCACAGGAGGAACAGCGTGCAGGAATACACTATTTTAAGCAAAAAGATGTTTCCAGGACTAGAGGCATGGGATGAAGTTGGAGGGAGGACGATTCAGAGGAAACATGAGTAAGAATTTTTTCACAGAACGGTGGTTGACAAGTGAACACCCTGCCAGAGGAAGTGGTGGGGCTGAAACAATCACGGGATTTAAGAATGCATGGGATAGACATAAAGGAATTCTGGAGGTCAGGGGTAAGGGGCAACAGACTTCTAGGAAAACATAAACTGAACTTACAAGCTCAAATGGGCAGACTGGGTGGGCCATAGGCCCTTATCTGCCGACACTGTCTATGTATCTATGTAACATTGAATTTTTTCAATGATTACACGTAACTTTGTGATTTTTTTCAGATTTTGACCCCAAATATGAACATGGCCCTTTTCATATCCCACCTGATGAACATGACAGGTGTCATTTTTCATATCCCCTTTGAAACATGTTATCGCATTTCCACTGTGAAATCACTTTTCAGACAGGATTTAAAAAAATCCACGTGTCTTGATCATAACATGGGCTCATAACAAGACTGCACTGAAAATTTGGGGTCAAAATGTGAAAAAACAGCTAAGTTGTGAAGAAAGCATTGAATTGTTTCAGCCTTTACTCATAACTTTGTTTCTCCAGATTTTGGCCACTAATATTCAGCATATCCCTTGTGTAAAGGAGGTGGTTATGCCACTATACCGCTCTCTAGTGAGACCTCATCTGGAGTGCTGTGTCCAGTTCTGGAGGCTGCATCTTGGAGGGACAGACAAAATAGAGGCACTCCAGAGAAGGGCAACAAAAATGATGCAAGGACTGCACCAAAAGTCATATGAGGAAAGACTAGAGGACCTCAATATGTATTCCTTGGGAGAGAGAGGGGGGATATGATAGAGACATTCAAGTACCTCAGGGGTATAAATAAGGTACAGGAGGGTAGCATATTTCAGATAAGAATGTGTACAAGAACAAGAGGGCATGATATGAGGCTAGAGGGGGGTAGGCTCAGGGGCAACGTGAGGAAGTACTTTTTCACAGAAAGAGTAGTGGATGCTTGGAACATCCTCCCTGTGGAGGCGATGGGGGCAAAAACAGTAGGGGGATTCAAGAATGCATGGGATAGACATAAGAGTCCTCTCACAATAGGGAAGAGAGGGTAAGCCACAGATCAACTAGGGTCTGCATTAATGCATTAGGTAGGGAAAAGGGTAGACTAGGTGGGCCACACGGTCCTTATCTGCCATCACCATCTGTGTTACCCTACCTGCTGAACAAATCCTCTACGAAACATGTTTTCACAGTCATACTGCAGAATCACCTTTCGGATGGGATTTAAAAAATTCTACCTGTCGATCATAATGTCAGGTCATAAAAAGACTATGTTGGAAATTTGAGGTACAAATGGGGGAATCCACTGAAAATTAGATTTTGCCTCTCAGCTGGCCTATCCTGGGTAAATAGTCTCAAAATGTGTAATAGCAGGACACCACTGAAAATGAAATACAGTGGCATCCCCCAGGATGAAACCCTCTTTTAAAGCACTCTGCAGTATGCTGCAGCAGACCTACTGAATGAAGCAATGTAATTTCAATGGCAGTTAGTCCCCTTTGTCATGCAGGAGACTGCGGCATTTACTTCATTTCATCCTGGCAGTGTCACATGTTCCTGAATGACAAAAGGGACTAATTGCCATTGAAATTACATTGCTTTATTCAGTAGGCCTTCTGCAGCATTCTGTAGAGTGCTGCAAAATGCTGCAGAATTGTGTTTCACCCTGGGAGACGCCACTGTAGTTCATCTCATCTGGTCTAGCTTTGGTAAATATATGGTAAAAATGTGTAAAAGCAGGACCCCAGTACAGTAGAGCCCCCACTGAACTGTGCATCTGTGCTGCTCTTTCCTGGGAAAAATACACTGTAAAAGCTTGACCCCTCTGAAAATGTAGCTTGCCTTTCAGCAGGGCTATCCGGGGTAAATACATTATAAATATGGGTAATAGCAGGGCCCCATCAGAAATGAGATATGGCATCTCAGCTGTGCTGTCCTGGCTAGATACAGTGCAAAAGCTGGGAAAAGTGAGATCCCACTGAAAACAAGATATAGCATCTGAGCTCTGCTGTCCTGGTAAATACAGTACAAAAATGTGTCAAAGCAAGACCCCACTGAAAATGAAAAATTGAATCTCAGCTAGGTTATCCTGGGTAAATATATTGCAAAACTGTGTAAATATAGGACCCTACAGCAGAACCTCAGTGAAAAGGAGATGCTGCATCTCAGACGAGCTGTCCTGGAAAATACATTATAAAAGCTGAACCCCACTAAAAGCAAGATATTGCATCTCACTGCTACTATCCTGGACAAATGCAGCATAAAACTGCTTAAAATCAGGACCTCACTGCAAATGACACAATGCATCTTATCTATCTTGGGCAAATATATAGTAAACAAATGTGTACAAGCAGGACCCTGTACAACAGCATGCAAGCAAACATTCAGAACTGACAAATTCTTTTTTTTCATCTTGCTTTATACACAGAGGGAGTTCATTTGCCAAATGATACCAGTATCTTTTCAAAAGTCACACAACAAAGAAGAAGGTGTGCTCAGTGCTGCACAGGGAGGTGCTCCTTATAAAGCAGCTCACTTTCCATACACCACATTACACGAAATGGGGGCACACCACATAGATTTAAAATGAAAAAAGAACTAAAACACTCATAACAAACCAGCCCGGTGGCGTAGAGACCTGAAGTGCTGTGGTGCTATGCAGAATCTCACCTCGCACCATGCTGGTGTACCGAGTTCAGAACTAAGCTCAAGTTGCCATGGGCTGGCAGAGAGAGGGCTGGGAGAGAGAGAGTCAGCAGCCAACAGGCAAGCCTCCTCTCCCAGGCAGGGGTGGTGTGCCTTCCTGGCTGTTGGCTGCCACAAGGTGGAGGCCATGTGGTAGTGCCAGTGCTACGGGGTGGGGCCATGTGGACATCTGGGTGAGTGAACAGAGAATGCTTCTGTATGGTGGTGCGGCTCCAGATCGCGGGAGAAAATCAGGCAGAAAAAGGAAAGGGGACCAGGCTTAATGAAGCCCTGCTCAAGAGGCTGCAGCCCCCCCTGCTGCTCTGCTGGTAAGTGGGGGATTCTGGATGAGAGTCACTGGTAGGGGGAGTATGCCCCTCCCCCTCCTGGTTCCACCGTGGGGGGAGGATCCACAGGGGAACACCCTCTACCCAGATGGAGCGAGGCAGAGGGTCGGCCAACGGCACCGAGGGACAGGACTGATAAGTCACTCAGTCAGTCCAAAGGAGTATAAACACCTTTATAAAAAAAAAAACTCATGACAATTAATGAATCATTCCCAGATTTTATTCATCAGTTCCATCAGCCAGTAGAAAAAAATGTGATAATAAGCAAAAGTGGCAGTTTTGTCTTGTTCTGTGACATCTTTAGGGTCCTTTCAAAATTCCCCCTCTGCATTCCGTATTGAATGTTGAAATTTATCTATGTTTTCACAGCAAATAGAAATTAGTTTTCTAATCTCAGTCCTGGTGTCTGTGTTACTGTGTAATCAGAGATTTGTGCCAGTGTTCATAAAAATCATTTACAATATGCTACAGAAAATAATATATGGGCAACAGTGACACAACTCAGGGTAGAGATGACATCATGGACTGCCCGTATTATGCCACTTCAACTGTTCAATATAAACAAAGGGCCGGATTTTTCAAAGAGCCACTAGATCATTGCAAATTTGCAGCAGTCTAGGGCTGTGGCATGCTCTGGCTGCATCAAGGACCCTGTGCCATATTCAGGAAGAACAGGGTCCCAGCACCATATATCCAGGAGTTGCCAAACCCGCAGGCATGCACCAAAACAATCAACGTACCTGCAGGAAATGCCACAGGGATCCGACTGCCCCCCCAGCCCAGCGCAAATGGATGGGGGTGGGTGGCACACACTTGACAGGCATGCGGGGTATAAGGGTGGCATGGGCACGAGGTGCCCTAGTGGCGGTTGGGGAGGGGGTAGGCAACCATATTAGTGAGGTTGCATCTGGCAGGGGAGCCATTTGGAGAGCATTAGTGTCACAAGGAATGGTGAAGGGGGAAAGAGAGATGCACAGTGCCATGGCCCCACTTGGGCACAGCCCTATCTGCAGCCAACAGAGCTGTGCCCACGTGGGGCTTTGGTACTGTGCGTCTCCGTAGCCCCCCTTCACCATTCCTTGCAAGTGACACTCATGCTCAATAAACAGCACCCCCTCTGGGTGCAATCTCATTTATAAGCTTGCCAGCCATCTACCCTACCACCACTGGGGCATCCCATACCCATGCCACCCCCCATACAAACCCATCAAGCCCCCTGACAACAAGTGACCATGGTGTCTGGCACTGGCACAAGGGGATTAGACTAGCTCATTGTTGGTCTATCTTGAGTCCCTTGCTGTGGCCACAGCAGGTCTTCTTGAATCCCAGAAAAGGGGGTGTTGCAGCCCCGCCATGGTGCAAGCCCCCTTGCAATGTGGCACACCCTCATTTTTGTTGCAAGGGGGGTGCAGTGCCAATTTTCCACAGTGGGTCCCGACTCAGACGCAGACAGCCTTTCTGAATCGGGACTGCTGCATAGTTTGACATGAGTTGCAAGTTGTGTCAGAACTCTTTGACTCAAGCACCTCGCGTCATTCGTTTGGTTTTGAAAATCTGGCCCACGGCCTTAATGTTTATGGTTGCCGATAAATTGTTCTACATTAGAAACCCAACAAAATAAACCACTCAAAGATGCAGTGGTGCTCTGCCTTAGCAGCAGAACAATAAATACTTTATAAAAGAAGCAACACTCACTTCCCATATGATGCTACAGTAATGTTTTTGCCAGTCTGTAAACTTTGCTGTTAAGAACACTTTTACATTCAGAAAGTATAAAAACAGTGCAGTGGCAGTTTATGCAGAAAAAGAGACTTACGAGTGATCCATTGCAGCACTGCACAGTATGATGGAGATATTCTGTGCATTATTAAATTATCACTGTATATTGACAGAACATACAGTATCTGTGTTGGCTTGACTTTAAGCTTTCATTTAAAAACATTAAGTTCCTAGACCTATGTTCCAAAGTTAAACTTTTCTAAATATACTGTAAATTCTTTGAACAGGGTTAACCTTTGAACCAAAAGAACTAGAATTTTTTGTTTGAAATGAAAGCTTGAAGTCTAGCCAGCATACAGTAGATAAGATCTGTTGATCGATCTACATTGTATACTCAAACAATATCAATACCGTTTTAATATACATCAGTACAGTTTCAAAGTATATTGCTAGAGATCAAAAGTATATTAATACAGTTTAAAGGCATATTGATATATCTGAAAGTACCTTGTATATATTCATATTTCAAATTATAGCTATCTATTTTGCTTCACTACTTAAAAAAAAAATAAATTGAACGTTTTCATCCCAAAAAATAGCATTCAGTTATTTCTTTACACTGTGCCCCTTACCCATTCATAAAGTACTACGTTTACATTACAAAAATGCAAAATATTTCATTTAATGTTTAGTAATCCTGTATCTTTCTTGCTTTTGCAAGCTTCAGAAGGAAGGAAGGAAATACCATACATACATACATACATACATTCATACATACACACAAACCTACATGCATACATACACACATACATACATACACACAAACATACACATACATGCATACACACAAACATGCATACATACATACACACAAACATACATAGATACACACAAACATACATACATACACACATACATACATACACACATTCATAAATACATACACACACATACATATATACCCACATTCATAAATACATACACACACAAACATACATACACACACACATACATACATACACACATACACACAAACATACATACATATACATAACATACACACACACACACACACACATATACATACATACATACATAAAATAATGCTGAGCGGGATTGGAAATGTTAGGATTACTCTTGACTTTCAAGCATACCTCACAACCTCTCCTCATGCAGATGTGGGAAAAATGTGGATAACGGAGACAAAATGTGGTGCATTAACATAGCACGGAAATAAAAAAAAAGGCAGAACACGGTGGAAATGTGCTACCACATTTCTTTAGTTTGTGCTTGATTGAGAAACAAGAATTACAATAATATGAGTTTCTACTTAAAATCTCATTGTACAGTTATTTAGGTCACAGCCTGCTCTATGCAGGACAGAAGACTGGTAACAGGGACATCTGTATTTATGTGGGACAGTTGTGCTTTAAAGAAAGAAATAATACACTACCCTCCCCTACTAGAATCTTCAGTTATTGAGTTTATTATAGCAAATGACATATTTGGTGACAGTTGTGTCCTACTGTATACTAGCAAAATGTTGTAAAGGTCACAAAGTGGTCTCGTTTTATTACAGAAAGCACTTTCTTCTTAGTTTCTAAAATGAAGTAAGAAAGCCCTCTTGTGTCTTAGCCTTGCTACAGCAACTGGTTACTTTCAGACTCTCTCTTTTAGCACTTAATTATTTCATTTATTTAATTTTTGTTGACTGGGTAAGTGCACTAGACAAATTCTGCCTATTTTCAGACACGAGCCGGGGGAGGGGACACAGAGGCATGCCTACTGACCTTAAACCAGATTTAAGTGTTGGTGGTATTTTTAGTGAACTTTTAAAGCATTTGTTTTTCCACATTTGCCTGCACACACAAGCAATATGTATACCTCTCAACTGTTATGAATTTTGCATAGCACAATGTATTTTACACTCAAATTTACCCTTGTTCAGTAAAGGTATACTTATGTTCCTTATATTGTTGGAGCTGTTTTTGGACATTAATTAACTTGGCAGAAGCATTCCTTAACATGGAACATGTGATGTCCTCTATTATTAAACGTATTATTGTTTAAAATAAGAAAGTGCTACACACTCTGGCTATTTGCTCTGCATTTTAAAGGCCAGTGCTATGCATTTTGATGCTGAGAGGCTGAAAGGTGTACATGTGTGTCACACCAAAGCAGATGGTATATGTCACTTTTTGCAGGTTTTTGCCAATGCTATAACTAAGATAAGCAGTACATTTATGCATGAGATTATTTTATACTCGTTTTCTAATTTTATTTTTTCAGGAAACTGGTTCCCCACAGCCTTCAGGGGACACAAAAGGAAAAGTCAAAAAACCTAAACTGTGGAGGAGCCCCGGTCAACAGTATGGCGAAGTTTGCCTACCTAAAAAAAATGTTTGAAAACTCAGATGGTTAACTCATAAATGCCACATTTCAGAGACTCAGTCTGGGCACAAGGGTGTTCTGAAAATCACTGTCTGCCAAAACAGTACCTGTGGGAAATATAGAAAATACAGTAAAGTAACTTAATTACCAGATGCCTTCATTTAATTACATCTTATTCAGTGCTGGGGGTTCGGCTGGGGTGGTCATTTCCAGAATCACAGGAGACAACAACCAAAACACAAATTCTAGGGGGGGGTAGGAGGAAGTAGGCTGTTGGTTAATAAGGATCTGCAGCTTATCCATTAGGTAGGGAAATGGGCAGACTGGGTGGGTCAAGCAGTCCTTATCTGCCGTCAAATTCTATGTTTCAAACAGAACACAAAATTCTAGAACTGCATAAACACCTTGCTCAACCCCAGAACTGCCACCTCTTCACCCTCCCTTGAGGTGAACAGCTTCAAGCATGGTGATCCCAAATCTGTTGCTGATTTGTTCACTGACTACTTCTGCAACCTCAAGAAATACAGACTCCCTCGTGTGGCATAGTATGTCCTCCAGATTCCAGCATGCCTAACTCATGACCAAGACATCATCTATTTTAGTTTAAGAAAATCACTGTCAAGGAAGTTCCCAAACTGCTGCTTCATCTAAAAGCTGACAAACTGACTGGCTGTGATGGCCTGATTCCCAATTTCCATAAAATTGCAGCCACATAAATTGCTATCCCCATTTCTAAAATGTTTAATCTTTTATTTGAGTCCAAAAAAATCTCCAACATCTGGAAATTGGCCTCTGTATTACTGTTGCACAAAAAGGGCAAGCAAACTGTTCTGGACAACTACAGGCCTATTTCTAGAGTATCAGCTTTGGTTAAGGTGCAGGAGAGGATAGTACATAATCATCTCACTTCCTACTTAGACAAGCACAGGCTACTCTGTGAGGCGCAACATGGCTTCAGGAAGGGTCATGGAACATGCACAGCATTGGTCAGCTTCACGGACACAGTACACCATGCAATGGACAATGGCCTTCTGACTGGTGCCATGTTCTTGGACCTGACTAAGGCCTTCAGTTTGCTAGTCCATGATTTGTTCATAAGTGACTGGGTTGGGATTGGGAAGCCTGGCTACTCTGTGGTTCTCCAACTATTTGTAAGACAGGTTACATTATGTCAAAACTGGCTAAGTCTTATCTAGGGTGAACACTATCTCCTGTGGGGTCCCTCAGGTATCCATTCTAAGCCCTCTCCTGTTTGCTATTTTCTTTCAATGGCCTACCCAAGATCTGTAATACTGCCAGGACCCTTCTGTATGCAGATGACTCGGTCATCTTTGTGCAGGGAAAGACACCATCCCTATCATTGAAGTCCTTGGGCACAGCTTCTGTTCCCTTCAACAATGGTTTACAAATGAGAAGTTGGTCCCAAAGTCCCTAAAACAAAAGTCATGTTACTCTTGCTTGTCCCCAAAGGTTAGAAGATTTTCCCAATACTTCACTATCTCAACCTTAGATGGAGTGAAACTGGAACTAGTTAATGAATTCCAATACCTTGTTGTTACCATCAGTCCCTACCTCACATTTGATGCTCATGTGACCAACACCGTAAGAACTGTTTATCAAAAACTGGGTCTACTCTATCATATTGCAAAGTACCTGGCACTAGACACTAAAGTCAGAATCACCCAAAGCTGCATACTCTTCCTGATTGAGTGTGGCTCCATTGTTACAAGTGCCACTCCCCTCACGATCCAGGCAAAGAAGAGTCTTAACCCACAAGGTTGCCAAATTTGCATCCTCGCAGGGCCCACGGTCCCATCACTACACCAACTTTGAATGACTTGGTTGGTTGCAACCTGAAACCAGAGACTAGTTAGCCCTAGAGAATTCAATGCAAAAAATTATGCATAAGTGATCCCTATGCCAATTGAAACTATTCACATACATTGACAACCCCTCTCTCACTCATCTGCAAGCAATCTATTGGAGGTTCCATTCATGTACAGGGGCGTGTTCCAGAACTCTTTTAGATACAGAACAGCATCATTCTGGAACACCATCCCTTTTGCTTTTAGAGCTGACCCTTCCCCTAACATGTTCACTGCCAAACTGAAAGTACATATCCAAGATTGTAATGTCCATATCTGCTTTTCCTGACTTACAAAACACTGCTGGCTTAATGTACCATCTGAATGCCTTACATTTGCACCACGTCACTTCATTTTGTATGATGATGCTTAGGTGCTTGTACCTATTCCACTGCCTTTTTGTGTACTCTTCTGTACCTGGGTCGTATCTGTAAAAGGTGCCTTGGTGCCAGTGCACTTACCTGGTCATCAAAGTCAATCAGTCAATCAATAAAAGAACACTGCTTAGAAGACTCAGGCTTCTGTTTGTTGTAGTTGCCGCAAAGCTTGAGAAAAGGAAAACCAAGTTTCCCAACCGCAGCAACACTGAGAAACAACCTAAATCTTTAGAAGCTAGAGCCCAGGCTTTCGGAACCAGGAGGCCCAGGCTCAAATCAAAACTGCCAGTTTCTCATGCAGCTCTGCTACAATAAACCATGATTTTCTCTGCATTCTACATACTACCTCTTTGTTTGTTTTTTTTCCCAGCTGGAGTGCTGTATATTGTGATCTTTTCAAATCCAACCAGAGCCATCAATTTACAATGTTATTCTGAGCAAGTCACTTAAACTCTTGGTGCTTCAGTCTACCCAGCTGTGAAAGTGAGCTGAAGCAGGACCCCACTGAAAAATTACAAGTATGTCAGCTGAGACATATTGGAAAACTAGAGTGTAAGAACAGCATTCATGGGTAAGCCGGGGTCCAGAAGATGGACGACCACCCCATTCAGGGGCTCAGGAAGTGCAATCTCTTTAAGAGATGCACAGCTAATTTTCTGGGAATAGAGGAGCCATAATGCCCTACAGTACAAACAACTAAAAATGTAGTTGGGTAGGGCAATACATTGGCATACTGGGTGCCCAGAAACCCCTCCCATCTTGCTTTCATTATGTTGTCATAAAAACAAAAAAAAAAGATGATGTACACCAGGTCTAAATATTAAGATATCTTTGAGGAAAACCCAATTACCAAATTCGGGTTATGTCCCTGCAATGTGATGTACATTCCAGTGTCCAGCAGAATTCCAGACTTTAGCTCAGACTCACTGCAAAGGGTGGAGTGGCTTAACTTAACAGGGCTCTACATAACCTTCTGAGGGTCTAGAAAAATGGAGGCTAAATGTACTTTGATCCTATGGATCTTTTCATGGGCAGCGTAAGGATTTCCACGCCCTCTTTAAACATGACCATCCCTAGCTAGTTTTGTGCTGCTGGGTGGTGAGGAGCTCCTCTGGCATACTGGCAACATGGATTCATGCCCTGGCCCTGAGACAGGAGTGGAGGTTGGCAGGGAAGGTACAGAGCATCAAGGTGGATGCTGTCCCAGTGCAGAGTGCGTTAAATGCCACACTGCTCATGGAGTCTTATCTGTTGGGGACTTGGAGATGCTGTTGGTTGCATGGGTGTGCACATATTGATTGGCATATCACCCCAGGGGTGTCGCAAGCATGTGCACTCATGTTGAGGTGGGGGAAGGGACAAAGCTATGAAGAGTCTTTACTAGACACAGCATGATGTACCCACATCTGTCAGGCATGCGGAAATAATGGCTTCTGGAAAGACAGTGGCTTGGCAGTCCTGAACCCATCCTGGAGTATGGTGTAAGGGCAACTGGAAATGGAGACCTGGCCCTGGGGGCAGTAGCTATAGAAACATAGAAATTATTACAGGCAGGAAAAGAGCAAGGGTGCATCCAGTCTATTCTGGTCTTAAAGGGGTACTGTAGTCAAAATTTGCAAAAACGTATGTTGTGCAAAATGTTTTGATTTGTATGTGTAGTCCTGGTGTGTCCTTCCCTTTGTTTACTACTAGGAGAGTTTTCAAAATTAGCCTGCTAGTTTTATGGTAGTTTTATGGCCCCTGAGTATCTCCATCATAGCATGGTGTATTGCTCTTCTTTTTCCTACAATGCCCTCTGTCTCATGTGACAGTGATGCATCTGGGACCACTGATTCAGCAAGTACTAGAGATAAGAGACTTATGTTAAGGCCTCCACTAAATCATTCTAATTCAGTAGTTTTGTTTCCCGTGTGTGTGTGTGTCAGGTCTAGCCAGCAGGAGTAAATGTTTTGCTTTTAAAACTATTCAGAATCAAACTACACATAGCCATTAAAAGCACACAAATCACCCCAGGTCATTAATGCTTTAATTAGTAAACACTGTACTGTAGCTGTTTTCTTACAGAGTAACCCACTCAGTTAGCCCTCAAGTATTTGTTAAACTGTACATGTAGCCTGCAGTGCTCACTGGATAAGGAACATTACTTAAAATCACAGCTCTATGGTTGTAAAATTAAGTCTAAATCAGTAGTTGCTGAATCTATGGTCACGGATGCATCACTGTCACATGGGACTAGAGGCAATGTAGGAAAAAGCAGAGCAATAAACCATGTTAAGTTGGAGATCCCCAGGGGCTGTAAAACTCCATAAACCAAACTCTGGTCAGAGCCAATATGGATGTGGAGAGTTTTTAGGAGAGGCAAGAACTGTGAACAGAATATGCTGTGCTCTCGCTGCACAGGAGTCAGCCATAATACTGCAGAGGTCATTAGGGGCTTTCTACATAACAACATCATTGTTTACTCAGCTAGCCTGAGAGAAGGATGATTATGTCATTTAGAACTCTCACAGCAGTATAACCATTTTAGAGTCAGCTGCTATTTGGGAGCTTAGAATGTTCATCAGTAAGTTCAAGTGTGGCAGTTAGACTGGCAGGAGGTCTGCCATTGGGGCTGTGTCAAAGGGAGCCCTGGCATTTCTTACCCTAGTTTGGTAAAATCTTTAGTTTGCCCGCAGGACTCTTTAGTTTCACTCCGGGGGAGTGAGAGGGAATGCAATTCTTGTGGATCCAAGGGGCAATCACCTGAAGCTCACAGCTGCTTTAAGGAAGAACAATGAGTAGAATCTGACAGCTACCAGAGAAAGAAAGGTGCCTTTTGTTCTTTCTATGACTGGGAGGAACAACTAACCTGTGAGTACAGAATTTGAGACTGTTCTCTGAGGGAGTTGTCTGAGGTGTGTGTGCCCTAAATAAGGTTAGATCACACCGGTCAGGACCCCTTTCAACACAGCTGTGCTGAATTTAAAGTTAAATTTGGGAGCCTTTAGCAATTCATTGGGGATTTGAGACTCATTTGGTGTAACCCTGAAGGAATGGTAGAGGCTGTTTGGGGCAAAGAATGAGGAACGCCATCTGGAGTTTCAGGCAGGGCTAAGTGGTTCATGGATGGGCACCAGTGTTTCCTGGGCAACAACCATGCACCAGGAGGATTTTAAAGTGTGTGGCAGATCCCATTGATATACACTTTGGAAATGGAAATGTGTGGAAAATGTGTAAAGTGTATGGCACATCCCACAGATGTACACTTTGGAAGAGAGAGATTTTTTTTTTTTTTTTTTTTTGTGGAAAACAGTACTGCCTAACAAAGAGTCCTGCAAAAGAGAGTGTGCCTGTATTGCAATGATAAACATTTTTGGGACCACTCTTGCTTTAAGTAACATCTATAAATAAAGCCATACTGCAAAATCCCAGTTATTGCTTTGGACATTCCACTTATTGCTTCTAGTGTGAATGTTATTGGAGCTCCTCAGCGCTTAGGTCTAGCACATGCCTAGCATCCTCTCCCCTGGACCTGGTTGTGAATAAAAAGGTCCATTTTAGTGTAACCCCTCACCCCTGCCTTTTTAGCAAAACGACAGTTGGCATGCTGTTGAAGCTGACAGCAGTACCTGGTGGGGACTGGGTTCGGGGAGGATGAGGTTACTCGGCACAGGGGACCTAGGTTTGGCTACTCTGTACAGGGGCACCCAAGTAAATCCGAACACAGGAAGTAATAACTGTAATGTCCAGAACCAGGAATGAGATTCTTCAGTGTGGCTTTTATTCACATTCAAACTGAACAAACAAAGCATAGACGGACCCCCATGGGGCTACATTCCTGGTAATGCAGATTAGAGATAACAGAACACTTCTTTACTATTTCCAGCCCTCAGGCTCTGAACCCACCAGACACACAGCCCGGACTTGCACGCAGCCTTGGGTACACAGCCCGCCTTGTACACTACTGGGGTTTTCCCCACAGGCCCGGCTCCCCTGCCAGCCACTTGATCCGTGGTCCATTTTGGGAAATGAACCAATTATCCTGTTGTGGCTCCCCAAACCACACTAGAGCTTTTGACTCATAGAGGGAATTTTTCTTCCAATCCCATGTCTGGGTACTTCCATCATCACTGGCCAAGTGCCTGAGGCAAAGCAGAAATTCACAGAGCAAATCCGTAGAGGTGGACCTGGTCACTAAAGATGGGGGGGCCTCCCACCTCCAGCTCCCACAGTCCATACCTAGCCATTTCTCTGGAAACTAAACAATTCCTTTACTGAAAGCTTGACAATGTAGATTCCTGGGTAGACGTATGTCACATCTCCTCTACATATCATTTTGATCCCAATAAGCACTGGACTTGAACCTACTTTACTCTTTGGCTAAGCCCTCATTACTCTAGGCCTCCCACTCTTTCAGTAGTCAGTCCCCACATGTCACACAAGTCCCAGGGTGAAAAAACATAGGCCCTTTCAGGAAGAGCAGACACTCACCCTCCGGGTTGCAGGTGCCCCACAGGCGACTCATAAATCTTCTTGTTCTCCCAAAACTCTGGAACAAATAGGCAGCTTCCCCATTAATAGCAGAACCAGGGGGTTGTCCCTGGAATTTGCAGGAAAACCCTTTCCTGCCCCCATTCCCGGAGGGAGGGGGCACTGAGACCCGAAAACAACGGTCTCCACCACTTCAATTATCTTCTGTCTCTTTTTTGGTGAAGACACACACCCTTTTTACCTAAAAGTAGTCCTCTGTCAGGGCTGAGGCTCAAAGAGCCTACACTGAGCTGCTGTGCTGCTTCCTCAACAAGCTTCCAACACCAACTGACCACAGACTCTGTTCAAACCTCCTAACATTCTATTCCAGCTCCCTTGCTGCAGATTCCATTGTGGCTCGTGCAGCTGCGACAGTTCTATTGGTGATGTCATCCCTCAGTCTCAGCTGAGACTGAGAACAGAGTGAGACAGTGTGAAACCCATTTAACGAGTTTCACAAGCTACCTTCCCTGCCTACCACTAGGTCTTACTGGGATTCTAGTAACCCTAGGTAACTTTAAACGTGGGCTACGACATTACCTAGCTACTGCTGAACAGTGTACCTGTTTTGACCCTACCTGACCGTGCCCATGAAACCCTGCCCCACACCTATCCCCTCCCTACAAACCAATTTCTTCTGTTACCACACATTCCTCCCCTTCCTCTAACATCTCCCCATACTCACCTACTTACTTATTGCCCTCTCTCTCCTGCTTGTTTGTACTTTATGTCTACCTGTAGATCATGGAATAACCCTGCTTCTGAAACTGTAACTACTCTGCTTGTTATATACTGTACTGAACAATGCTGTATTTCTGTACTGACCAGTGCTGTCTTACCTCGATCCGTGCCCTTACTGCTATCTTAGCCACATTGCCTCATGTCATGTACCTGGCTCTACTGTCTAAACACTTTATCGCCATACAAACTGTATTGCCTATGTAAACACCCACAGTATGTATTGTCTTGTACTCTCCCGGGTCGTGCCTGAAAATAGTCACCTACTGGCTAGTGCACTTACCCGGTTAACAAAAACTAAATAAATAAATAAAACAGTGTCCTGCCTCTCTTCCATTGGGTATACTTCTCGTGAAACAGTCTGTTCTTTACATGCTTGTTTGCCCCAGGATGCACACCTTTCATTGCTTCAGCCCAGATCCCAGATTTCCTGCTGTTCTCAATCTCCTCCCAGACTTTCTGAGGAAAGGTAGGAAAGGTCATACCATAGATCTCATTTGCCTTCCTACGAACCAGTCTCTCCTCTTTACTAGCTTTGTTCAACTTGAGACAGCTGGTCTGGCTTGGGGGCCGCCAGTCCTGGTTCTGCCAGCTTTGCATCCTTAAAGAAATTAAAAACGGATCCCTGACTTCTTCCTCTTACAAAGCCAGGGCAGTGGCATCACCACTTTCTTCCATGCATTCCTCTGAGGCAAGATTTTGAGGCTGTGTACCTGTTCCTTTTTCACAAGGCCACATAGGTTCCCCCTCATCTTCCTCTTCACTGAGGATCTGAGCCCAGGAGTGAGCAGTCGTTCTCACTCCTGAGACTATCCACTCATCACTAGGCGCGGAGGTCAACACCTCCCACTCAAAGGCCTCCCGCCTCTCATCTTCGCCTAAGAGACTTGGGCTAGGGCCCCCCCCTCCTCCAGGGGTCTATTGATGCTTTATCCAAACTTTCCTTCTGGGATCCAGCATCCGAAACTTCAACTTCTGGGTCTGTCTCTAACTCTGCACCCTCTAGCTTTGTGCCACACTCCCCTGAGGGGCCTTCCTCCACAGGCTCCGCCTGGTGCTGTGTGCTGCCAACTGCAGATTCCTGAACCTTTGTCCATGTGGGAGCCAACCGAATTTGAGGCGCTTTATACAAGCCATATTTTTCTAGGCATCCAGCACAGTGGGGAATCATGAAGACGTCCCTTCCAGCTCTCAAGCATATTTGACATACATGCACTGGATAACCAGGAACCGCCACATGAGGAGGCAGTTGTCCTCCATAGCACCACTTTACAGTATCCCTCAGTCTATTCACTGCTGCTGTTACTGCAACCCGGGCATGATCTGGGCAATGAGCTGGTTCTGAGGCCATAACTGCAGAAAAACAAACAAAAGTTCACTGTATCTGAAAGTCCAACTTTATTGAACACCTTCTTTAGTTTTAAAATGGCTCCTCTGCTACTGTGTTTACTTTACTACCCCACCCTGTAATGGCGGAGGCAGCACTCCTGTGCATCAACATTCAGAAATTGGGTCAAGCCACTGTGTACCCGATTTACACACACTATTGATAACTTTTGCTCAAACTGCACAGACTTGCTCTGTTCTTGTTTTAAACACATTTACTTGATTTTCCACAGACTTTTTACATGCTGGAAACATTTCTTTGATTCACAGTCCCTTAAAGCTTCAGGTTTTTAAGCACAGGATTGCCTGTATACACTAGTGCTGCACTTTGGCTACAACTCACGGTCTCTCTCTGGCTTCAGGCTTTAAACTGAGGCTGAACTTATTACTATGCACACAGTCAATGGCTTAACAGACTTGCACTTGCTGGCAGGACTTGGCACAGTCGTTACTTGCAAAGCGACTCACTGCTGTACCCACATTTATATGGCATAGGGCAGGAAATCACTGTTTGAGCACTTTTCAGTATTGGTCCTTACTGATATCAGTAGCAGTTTGCTGTGATGGGGAAAAACGGCCTGTTGCCAGTTCTTGGAGGCCTCAGAACAGAAATGGGTGGGCAGTCCTGCCGATCGTCTTCTCAACCACCACACTTGCAGTTCCGATGATCGAACACTACTGGGGTTTTCCCTACAGGCCCGGCTCCCTTGCCGGCCACTTGATCCATGGTCCATTTTGGGAAATGAACCAATTATCCTGTTGTGGCTCCCCAAACCACACTAGAGCCTTTGACTCATAGAGGGAATTTTTCTTCCAATCCCATGTCTGGGTACTTCCCTCATCACTGGCCAAGTGCCTGAGGCAAAGTAGAAATTCACAGAGCAAATCCGTAGAGGTGGACCTGGTCACTAAAGATGGGGGGTCTCCCACCTCCAGCTCCCACAGTCCATACCCGGCCATTTCTCTGGAAACTAAACAATTCCTTTACTGAAAGCTTGACAATGTAGATTCCTGGGTAGATGTATATCACATCTCCTCTACATATCATTTTGATCCCAATAAGCACTGGACTTGAACCTACTTTTACTCTTTGGCTAAGCCTATTACTCTAGGCCTCCCACTCTTTCAGTAGTCCAGTCCCCCACATGTCACACAAGTCCCAGGGTGAAAAAACATAGGCCCTTTCAGGAAGAGCAGACACTCACCCTCTGGTTGCAGGTGCCCCACAGGCGACTCACAAATCTTCTTGTTCTCCTAAAACTCTGGAACAAAGAGGCAGCTTCCCCATTAATAGCAGAACCAGGGGGTTGCCCCAGGAATTTGCAGGGAACCCTTTCCTGCCCCCATCCCCGAAGGGAGGGGGCACTGAGACCCGCGAAAACAATGGTCTCCACCACTTCAATTATCTTCTGTGACTCTCTTTTGGTGAAGACACACACCCTTTTTACCTAAAAGTAGCCCTCTGTCAAGGTTGAGGCTCAAAGAGCCTACACTGAGCTGCTGTGCTGCTTCCTCAGCAAGCTCCCAACACCAACTGACCACAGACTCTGTTCAAACCTCCCAGCATTCTATTCTAGCTCCCTTGCTGCAGATTCCATTGTGGCTCAATCAGCTGCGACAGTTCTATTGGTGATGTCATCCCTCAGTCTCAGCTGAGACTGAGAACAGAGTGAGACAGTGTGAAACCCATTTAACTGGAGTTTCACAAGCTACCTTCCCTGCCTACCACTAGGTCTTACTGGGATTCTAGTAGCCCCGGGTAACAAGGGGGTTACATTAGTATGTACCCCCACCCTCTATCCTCTAGATAATGAGCCAGGTATACACTCCAACGTTAGGTTTGGTACCATGAGTGTAGTTCTGCCAAAAGAAAATTGTATGCTATGTAGTTGTTAATAATTCTTTTAAGGGGGTGCCAGCTAGCCAAAGGTGGTGTGGGGGTTACATACATATGCACAATACTCATTAATGCACAGTTTAAGTCTGTGCCACTATGTTGCACACAGTGGCCGTCACTTCTGCACTTGTGGAAAGGAAAAGTAGTATGCCAGGAAGTGAGTATGTTTATGCAGCCTGCAGAGGGGAAGGCTGCATAAACAGACTCACTGGAAACTATGCTGGAGCACTGGGGCAGAACATCAAACAGCAGTCCAGTTACATGCTTCCACAATGCTCTTTTACAAATCGGATGATGGCATGACATCTGTGGAGCTTGGCCCACACAACCATAAAAATCAGACTCAGGAGGAGACTATTAACAAACGAAAGATCTAGTTTCAGATTTGCTTATCATCACAGTCACTTTCTCATTCCTTTCTAAGCAGTAATTTCTGGTAAATGTGCCTTAACCATATTGATCTCAGTGCTGGTAGACTGCTTCTGGTTTTCCCCTGACTGTATTAGGAGAAGGTAGTAGCAGTCTTGAAGTGGTTGCTGCCAGTGGTAGCATGCTCTGAAAAAAAGTGGTCCCCATGCTTATCTGCACATTTTAGAAATGACCCCTTGAGTTAAAGGGGACAGGAACTGATTACTTATGTGCAGCTGTTTGAAATGTCTCTATTTTTATAAATTATATTCATACCTCTAAAGGATCTCTGTTTTAACTATGCCTGACTAAAATCTGAAGCTGTCAGTTGCATTTTGTTTTGGTTTTAGATTTATAGAACTGTTATTTAATACAACAGATTAGGTACATATGGACACTTGTTGATACATGAACATATTTGGATAACAGTATCTCAGTTACAAGGGGGTCTGTGTTAGGTTTGGGTTTTGAATGTACACATACACTAGTCACTTGTTACGGAATTGCAGATATATCATGTTTAAGATGGTATAAGTTTGACTATCCATAAGTAATATGGATGTATTGTACAAAGAGTTTAAGAAAAATGTATCTGAACAGTACACTGTGTAAAATTTGATTGACACCACTGTGTGAAACAGTTGTTGAATGCTTAACTTACAGTAGGGCAGGTTATCTTCTAACCTATTATTTACCTAACACATATATATTTTCATATTTATAAGACTTTTAACATTATTTAGTATGTATTGCTTTAAGAGCTACTGATGCTGCAAAGAAAACTTTGAAAAACATAATAATTAGGTACAATTCTGCTTGTATTTCATATATATTCCAGATTTCTCCTCCCCATTATTTATTACTGAGAAAATGTGCATGAATACATGGTTTTTATCCCTTGTTAAAGTTAATCTGCCTCTATAGCTGACTCATAATGCTCTGTTGTGACATCACAATCTGTTGCCATGAGAATAACTGTGATGTCACAAGCAGTGCATTATGACCTCAGGTAGGGAGACAGCAACAGAAATAGATGAACTCTTCAGGAGCAAAAATCCTGTTTTCATGCAAATGACCTCAGCAATAAATAATGGGGAGGAGGAATAAAGAACTAATGTGAAATACAAGCTGAACTTTATCTAAATATTATTTTGTTAAAGTTCTCTTGAAGGTGTCTGGTGCTCTTTACGCTTATTTTTCCTTGTGTTTTTAATCATTTTCATTTACGAATGCTAGCACAGAAACACACAGAGGGTTTTAAAATGAAGTTTCACTTGGTTTATAGCTTGTGTCAGGGAGTGAACTTTCAAGTCAGTGAAATTTGAGCTTGGGATAACTTTCTTTTGATGGAACTAATCCTGTCTTGGTGTAGTAATTTGCAAAGCTGAAGCTGTTTAGAAGTATAATAGGAGTTATGCTAAACAAATATAAATATCTCTAAAAGTATACAACTTACAGATAATAAACCATATGAAAGTTGTTCAGGACAACAAGACCTTTCAAATGAGCCTATTCATTAAGCTGCAAGAATTATATTTTTTAAACTATGGCCATCTAATTACCTCAGTTGTCATTTTTCATAGGAGGTATGCCAAACAAATAAAAATATCTCTGAAAGTATATGAGTTATGCATAAACCATCAGTATGAAAGTTGTTTGGGACAAAACAACCTTTCAAATGAGCCTAGTCATTAAACTGTACTAATTATATATTTTAAACTATTGCCATCTGATTACCTGAATGTTCATTTTTCATCACAATTTTAACCTTTCAGATGGCTATATTTAAAAAAATCTAGTAAATTCAGATTAGCGACTACCCTCATTTAAAAGGTAATTTTATCCTGAACAACTTTCATATTGGTTGTGGATTGGTAACTTGTATACTTTCTGAGATATTTACATTTTTCTGGCATGACTCCTACTGTGTTCACTCGGAGAGTAAAAGGTAAGGTCTTTTTGCCCTGAGCAACTTTCATGCTGGTTGTTTTTGTGCACCTTGAATAGTTTTAAAGATATTTAGATTTGTTTAGAAGGTGTGCACATTTGCTCTCAGAGAAAAGCATATTGGAGTTATATGTCCATCATTTTAATTAAACTGAAAGAAGGGAATATTTCTTTAACTGCCATAGAGTTTTCCAGAATGGAAGAATACACTGAAAACTCTTAAGAGATGTGTTCCACGGAAACACCTTTTTTCAAGTGAAAGCAGGATGGCTGTAGGCTCTGCCCACAGCCATAACTAGCAGGCTAATTTAGTAAAAACTCCTAATAGCAGGCAAAAGGTAGAACACATTGGGATTGCACACACAGATCAAAACTCTCTGCACAACATATGTATTTGAAATTCTGGCTGTGGTACTCCTTTAACTACTTCCTCTCCAACCTATCTTTGGGTGGGTTTAGCCTGAGCCCCCATCAACTGCTTAGTCTGTTTAGATGCTTTAACCCCTTCCAGCTCCCTTACACTAACAGCCCCATATACCTGTCCCACTCCATCTTGAATCACCACACCTTCTCTGCCTCACCACTTCCCTTGGCAAGCTATTCCATTTGCCCACTTTGTGAAGAAGTACTTCCTCACGTCTCTGCTGAACTTACCCTAGCCAATTTGTATCCATGTCCCATAGTGCTGGTCACTTCACTGTGTTTGAGCAGTTGCGGACTATTCCCCCTGTTGACCCATTTGATGTACTCTATCATATATCTCCTTTCCCTGCTGTCCTCTACTGATTACATGTTCAGCCTGCTCAAAATTTCCTCATAAGGCCTATCTTTTATACCATGGCATCATTTTGTCAGCCCTGCTCTGCACTGTTTAAAGATAATCACTCTCTTTCTTGAGATGATGGTTCCAACTGCACACGGTACTTTAAATTTAGCCTTACCAGACAGCTGAAGAAGGGCAAGATCACCTCCTGCCTCCTACTGGTGAAGCCCATGCCAATGCAGCCCAGTGTCTTGTTGGCCTTATTGCACTGGCCTAATGTCTTGAGGTACTCGCTAATGATTACTCAGGGTCCTTTTCCTCTTTTGTTTGACCCACTCTGACACTTCCTATCCAATACTTTGCTGCTTAGTTTGATAGGTCTAGCAAGAAAAAAAAGAACACCTGTTTTGGAGACCAAGAGGGAAACATTGAAGTTGAGAGCTGCACAGCGCAGGAAAGAATTCAACCACTAGAGTCCAGCGACCGTAACGCTATATGATTCAACCCAGCCCTTGGGACCAGTAATCCATCATTAAAGGTTGAAGTCTTGGGTTTCCGAAGGGCAGACTTCAACCAGATATGGGAGCTGGCCCAAGACAAGTTAGTTGGAGTGGACAGCATAAGCTATGTGGAGCAAAATGGGAGGCAATCAAAGGGACCATTCTTGAGACAACAAAGTCTGGTATGAGAATGGTAATAAAAAGAAACAAGTACAAGAGACCAATATGGTTCTCTGAAAAGGTCAGGGAAGCAGTGAGAGAAAAATAAAAGGCCTTCACCAGGTATACGGGAAAACAAGGGGGGGGGATAGGGAGAGTACCAAATGAGAACAAGGGAACCAAGAGGGCAGTCAGAGAAGCAAATGCAGACACAGAGCTGCATATTGTGGAGGGGTCAAGGGAGGGGAAAAAACAATCTTTTAAATACATTATGGGAAAAAGGAAAGAGGTGAGGAGGAATTGTTAGGCTAACAGATGGAGTTACAGTAACTGAGGAGGACAGGCAGAAAGCAGCCATTCTTAGTACATAGTAGATGTAGATAAGACCCTGGAGCCAGATGGGATGCATCCGAGGGTGCTAAGGAATTGGCAACAGAACTAACTGAATGCCTTGGAGGGCTATTCAATAGCCTAATTCAGACTGAGGTAGTTCCAAAGGACTGGAGGGTAGCAGATGTAGTCCCATTCCATAAGGGAGGAATAAGGAGCAACTGGGTAACTATAGACCTGTCAGTTTTACCTCTGGTGTAGGTAAACTGATAGAGACACTGTCAAAGGGGACCTCTTGGACTACCTGGAGAGCAGTGGTCTCCAGGACAGTAAACAGCATGGGTCCATGGCAGGTACATCTTGTCAGATCAACCTGATAGTATTCTTTGACTGGGTAATGAGGGTAGTGGATAAGGGCCACACCATGGATTTACTGTACTTTGATTTAAGCAAGGCTTCTGACTTAGTGCCTTACAGAAGGCTGCTGAAGAAGCTAGAGGATCTAGGTGCAGTGAAGGACACAGATGGAGAAACTGATTGGAAGGGAGACAGCAGAGTGTTGTTGTTAACAGAGTCAGATCAGAAAAGAAGGAGGTCATCAGTGGGGTGCCACAAAGATTGATCTTGGGTTCAGCCCTTTTCAATATGTTCATCAGTGACATGGGAGAAGGAATCCAGGGCATGATGTGTCTCTTTGTGGATGACACTAAACTCTCTGGTAGGACAGATAGGGTAGAGGGGGTTATGCAGATGCAGGGAGACTTGCAAAGGATAGTGAGGTGGTCAAAGCTTGGCATAGATACATAGCTACATAGACACTGTTGGCAGATAAGGGCCTTTGGCCCACCTAGTCTGCCCATTTGAGCTTGTAAGTTCACTTTATGTTTTCCTAGAAGTCTGTTGCCCCTTATCCCTGATCTCCAGAATTCCCTTATGTCTATCCCATGCATTCTTAAATCCTGTGATTGTTTCAGCCCCCACTACTTCCTCTGGCAGGGTGTTCCACTTGTCCACCACCCATTCTGTGAAGAAATTCTGAATCGCCCTTCCTCTAACTTCATCCCATGCCCTCTAATCCTGGAACATCTTTTTCGCTGGATGATGATGTGTTCCTGCACCCTGTTCCTCCCTGTAAGGTACTTGTGTGTCTCTATGATATCCCCTCTCTCCCTTCACTCCTCCATGGAGTACATATTCAAGTCTTTCAACCTATCCTCATAGGACTTGTGATGATATCCCTGTACCATCTTTGTTGCCCTCCTCTGAATCTTCTCTACCCTGTCGAGGTCCTTACGTAGGTAAGGTCTCCAGAACTGTACACTGTACTCCAGGTGGGGCCTCACTAGTGTCTTGTATAGTGGAATTATGACCTCCCTTTTCCTTCTGGTGATGCCCCTGCCTATGCATCCCAGCATCCTATTTGCTTTACCTGCTGCCTTGTCGCACTGTTTCCCTACCTTGAGGTCATCAGAGATGATAACCCCAATGTCCCTTTCCTGCTTGGTGCATGCTATATCCTCACCCCCCAAATGATATGTTGTTTCAGGGTTTTTGTGCCCCATATGCATTATCTTGCACTTCTTTGCTTTGAATGTCAACTGCCAAACCCCTGACCATTCTTCAAGCTTCTACAGGTCCCTCCTCATTCTGTCTATACCCTTTGGTGTGTCCACTCTCTTACAGAACTCTGTGTCATCAGTGAACAGGGAAATCCTGCCTTCTAGGTCCTGTGCAATGTCACTGATGAAGACATTGAATAGGACTGGTTCCAGCACCAATCCCTGTGGTACCCCACTGGTCACTCTTCCTTCTGTGGAGTGACAGCCATTTACCAGCACCCCCAGTGTCCTGCCACATAGCCAATCACCTACCCACCGCACTACAGTCCTGCCCACACCCATATTCCCCAATTTGTTTAATAGCCTTCTGTGTGGCACAGTGTCAAAGGCCTTGCTGAAGTCCAGATAGGCCATGTCCACTGCCCTCACCTGATCCACCTCCCTTGTCTCCCAGTCAAAAAATTAAATGAGGTTGATCTGACATGACCGCCCCTTGGTGAAACCATGCTGCCTTGTGTCCTGTAGTCCACTGGCAACCAGATGTTCCACTAATCTCTCCTTCAGTAGTGCTTCCATGATCTTCCCCATTACCGAGGTCAGGCTGACTGGTCTGTAGTTCCCTACTTCCTCTTTGTTCCCACTTTTGTACAAGGGGACTATATCTGCTGTGCTCCAGTCTTTGGGTACCTCCCCTGTTTCCAGTGATTGGCTAAACAGGATTGCCAGGGATTCAGCCACCACCTAAGTTTCTTTAGGCAGCTAAAATTCAGCCACACAAATCCAGTAACAGGTGGGTCCCCCTCTGAATAACATTCCACAGTGTGTAGTTAAGGGCTGGAAAAGCAAGGTGTAGTACATCAAAAAGTCAAAAGACCAGCCACAATTCAAAGTAAAAGTTCCAGTTCTTTTATTTCATATGCTTATCAAATGAAGAAAGGCAGTTCTTCATGAGCGTTGCCATATAGCTGTGTAAGCCTGTAAGGTACTTTGGAAACAGAAAACAATCAGTCACTGAACTGTTTAAACTCCAACAATAAAACAATGGAATTGTGATTCCCATAGAACTGCATTGACAAAGCTTTGATTACACTGTCAACACATGATAGCTAGATCCTACCCCTGAAGAAGCCCATGGAGGACAAAACATTGGGAGTGGTGAGGGGGATCGTATTTGATAAGTATATGAAATAAAAGAACTGGAACTTTTACTTTGAAGTGTGGCTGGTCTTTCAACTTTTAACTGAAATTCAGCACCACAAAAATGGGGGGTGATGCACATAGAGAACAAGAACTCCAGGACAGAGTATTGGATTGGGGGGGGAGTAAAGCTGGGAATGACTGGGTACCTCTCAGGAAATAGCCCTAGTGGCCACCATTAGTGACTTCCTAAAACAAGTGAAATAAGGCTTACAGTAAGGCAGACAGGATGCTGGGGTGTATAGGAAGGGGTATTGACAGCAGAAGGAAGGAGGTATTACTACCTCTTTATAGATCTCTGGTGAGGCCCCACCTGGAGCACTGTGCCCAATTCTGGAGTCCTCACCTAGGAAAGATAAGGACAGGCTGGAGACAGTGCAATGTAGAGCGACCAAAATAATACAGGCCACCAGAGCAGATCTTACAAGGATCGTTTCAAGTCACTGAACACATAATAGCTAGATACCAAATGAAAGATTTGAGTTATGATAAAGGCCTTCAAGTTCCTGAAAGGAATGAACAAGGTAAACTTCGAGTACAATTCAGCTGTTGTGTTTTGTACAGAGCTTTGTTTTTTGATTTGCACCCACCCAAGTCTGAGTACATATGGTTCCTGTGTTCTTTCTGTTGAGATATGAGACACCTTCAAGTTTCTGAAAGGAATGAACAAGGTAAACTGTGAGGAACTATTTAGCGTGAGCAGCAGATCAAGAACATGGGAGAATGTGTGGAAATGGACAGGGGCGGCGGGGGGCTCAAGAGGTATCTGAGAACGATTTATTTTACAGGAATGGTGGAGCCGTCAAGCAATCTGCCAGCTGATGTGGTGGGTTCCAAAACCATCCATGGCTTCAAACATGCCTGGGACAGAATGAAGGGCAGGATGGTTGCTCAGGGTGGTAGTGGTAGGGTGGGGAGCATGGGGGTGGATAGTGTGGATTAGAACCCTGTATGTGTAGTGCCCAAGAGTTGGGGAGCACCACAGGAAAGAAGGAACTCTTTCCCAAGCCTGGGATTTAGTTTTTTTGTTTTCTTTCTTTCTCTTCCCTGCCTGCTTGTCCCAGGACCTCTCTCCCCAGCTTTTTCTTTAAATTTAAAATTTACACCTTTGGCGCATTAGGGGGGGGTTCAAGGGCAGGACACAGGCCTGGCCAGAGACATGAAAGGCCAAATCCCCCTGGCTACCAGGCAGGACCTACCCTGCCCTAGAAAAGGGCCCACTGAGTGACCATTAGGGGGAGAAGTGGCTCAGCTGGCAAGAGTGGAGGACTTGTGGAACACAGATGCCTGAACTTACCTTAAGCAGGTCTAGCATTGCTCCCCTCTAGCTTGAGCTTAGCGGCCTGGGTGGTAGCAGCAGCTATGTTTTTTTTCTCTGATCATGGCAGCAGCAGTCTGCATGGGAACACGGTTTTCCAGATTCACTAGATCCGCAGTTTACTTTTCAGTCTCCACCTGTCCCCAGGAGGCCACAGTAGCAGGTAGTTTGGGTGAGATCATACCCCCCTGACTCATGTTCCATGTATCACCCACCTCCCCTCCCCTCTCACAGCAGTAGCAGCAACAGCAGCAGAGTCAGTCAAATAGGAGCAACAGCTTCCCAATGCCATCAGTCCTCCTTTTCCTCCCTCGGCTGGCAACATTGGCAGCAGTCCAAGTGGGAGCACACTGGTCTCTGGACCATTGGTGCCCCCTTCTGACCTCCTCCAGCCGCAACAGCCTTTAAGTACAAGGGGTGAGAGGGCCAAGTGCCCAGAAGCATTTTTTTGTTAGTAAAATGGCAGAAGGGGAACACTTGGGGAGGAAGCATCAGAGAGAGGGGAACTGTGTAGCGGGCTGAGTGCCTGGGTCCATTGGAGACGCACCAGTGACTATTGAGGCAAGTGCTCATAAATTCCTTTCTGGTACTGACTGGTGGAAAGGGAGGTGGAGTTCAGTGGCTCAAAGCCCAGTATTTGAAAATTCATGCCACAGCTGTGAGGGGCGGAGCACTAAGCCCCATTAACATGGACTGCTAAATATTCATTATAAGAAGGCGGGGCCAGGGCATACAGGCCCAAAAGAACAGGGTCAGGGCCAAAAGTGTAGGGCATTATAAAAATTAGGGGGTGACTCTCTCCCTGGGGGGGGGGGGCTCTACAGATGCAGCCAGACGAAGGGAAGATATTTAAAGGCACAACATCTTCCTGGGGTGAATTGTCAAATGGCCCTAGTTTGTTTACTGAGCTGTTAGTCTGTCCTGAGCCCCCCCATGAACTGAACTGAGCTGCTATTTTTGCCCCTATAGACTCAAACTGTGCTATAGCATGCCTAGTGCCCGCCCAGAGACTGAACTCTCTTGCCTATAAACTGAACTGCATTGCTTACAAACCAAACTATGTTATTGGACTGTGTACCATGTGCCCTATGCTCCAGTGATGTGCAACCAGAGGTAATAACTACACCATGTGGTAATTATTTATTGCTCAACCTTGACTGCTGCAACATGTTCCTGTGGCATCCCTCCTGTGCCTCTTTGGTATCCAGTTGAAGGAGCAATGGAATAAGGGCAATGGAATGAGGGTGATGCAACCACTTTGCCTGTCACAGTGGCAAACTAGTTGTTGGAGCACCCTGCAGGGAGAACGACGCACAAATGTTGCATCCCCCCAGTGAAATTTCTCCTTGGAGTTGATTATTAAAACTTCTGGGGGTAAGGGGGACACAGCCACCTGCAAAGACCATTGACATGCCCCGCTGTTTTTCGTGCACTCGGGGTTGGGTGGCACAATACCTGGCACTGCTGCTTGCCATTGGCATTGTTATTGCCCTAATGATGGTCGCCTCCTGTATGTTGCACAGATGTGGGTAAACTTGACTCTTCTCTGAGTAATGTGAAATGCTAAGATGTTTGGGGCAGGTTGTAGAGCTAGTTAGCCATTAGTGAGGGTCACTTATTGTGTCAGCTTAGGAGCCACTCCGGCTCAAGTGTTAGGGCCTTCAGTTGTTCAGTGGGCTAGGGATTTTTCTTCCAGGTTTCATTATTTTGATGTCAAGCTTCACCTCATTAACCATGACCAGCTCCTTCAGCACTCAATTTCAACCTTGGAAGGTTCCTGGCAACTCCTCCATCTTCAGCATACTGGGCTTGATTCCCACAATCTCTATTTGCATACTGTGTGACCCTGAGCAAGTCACTTAACCTCCCCAGAGCTCCTGGGTCACCCCTGAAAACAGGCCTCAAGCTTAGTGGGCCTTACCTGGTTACAAGAATATAATTAAAAAAAAGGAGTCACAGAGGATCATCAAGCTGTTCATCATCCAGTTTGCAGCATTCTTCTTTGTTTTTTGTTCATCCGGGGATGCCCTGTTATGGCCTGTTTATAAAAAGTGCTTTTTGGGATCAATCCCCAATTGCTGATCAGCCAATACTTCATGAAGCCCAACTTTTGTTTGTCAGTTGCCTCACTGGATCTCCATGTCCTCATCGTCTCTGCAAAGTGCACTCAGAACTTGGACTGAAAGGTTTAACCCACTGCTGTTGGTTAGGGCAGTTGTTGGTCCTGATTGTGTTGTTTTTACTTGCTCGTTCTGTTGTCTTGCAGCATTGTAGAAAAACAATTATCCTGTTGTTTGTTTTGTCCCTTGTAAATAAACCTTTTGCATCTTGGTCCCTGAGTAAGCTTCCTGCCTCTCCTTCCAAATTCGTATGGCCTACCTGAAACATTTAGGAGACATGAACCTCATTCCACCAGAGCTTCAGCCTCCTATATATGTACAATATGTTCCAGGTTTTTTATGGGTTTGTGGGCAGACTGGATGGACCATTGGTCTATTTTTGCCATCATTGTCTATGTTTCTATGACTTAAACACAAAAGACAATGTCTGTTTTAGAGACAGGAAAACAAAGCAGAGCTGTACAATGTAGAAAGGAAGCATTTGCTTTTTCTGTTTGTTCAATGTTCAGACTTAATAGGCCTATTAAAAATGAAAGACACTTAAGTATTTTAACATCAATGTGTTCGATCGTTAGAACTGCAGCACTTTGGAGAGCAGACTTTCAGTGGGGAGAAGTAGGGTTACTGCTGCAGTCAAGACCAGTATAGGAAGAGGAGTCAACAGCAGGTATGCCACTGTGTCCTACTGATGCATGCAGCAGATTGTTACTGGTCCATACATAAGACACGCAGTGGAACACCCATCCAGTCTGGGTCAACAGTTTTCCCACGAGTCTGGCATGCCTCATAGATATTTACTAGTGATGCTTGAATAGTATCCATCAAGGTCAGATTCCCACAGATACCACCATTTCAGCAGGACATTGAATACTATTGGATATTGATGGCATCTGACCATGGATCTGAGCTCCTTGGATACCATGAATGGATCAGATTGAAACCATTGGATCCTATTAGATATGAGGGATCTGACCATCAGATCCCAGAAAATCATGGCCATATAAGGGTTGGATCCAAATATCCAATCTTTGGACCCAGACAACCTAACCTTGGGTTCCCAAAATCTGATGGTGAGCTGAAATACTGGCTTGGTCAGATGGAGGTTGGAGCTGGAAGATTGGAGGGTGCTCAGATAACTTGGGGCACTATCCAAGCATCATTAATATTTGGCCTCATTGTGGGAAAAACAGTAGTCTGCGATGGGATGTGGTACCATGGTTGCAAAAATTAAGAAACCTATGGAACCCCAAAACATTGACCATAAAATAAGGTTGCAAATCAAGTGCAACCATGTCACCTATGAACGGTATGTTCTGAACAGACCGAACAGACGCTGAGTGGGCAAGAACTTTTGTGGGCCTGAAATAATTTCTTTATTGTGAGAGTAGGCTTTTGAAATGGCATGGTCTTAAACCTGGGCCTTGCTCCAGAGGGGCAAATACCAGTGATTTAAGATGTGGAGAGGGGGTGGCTTTATGAACTGCACATCTGCTATCTCACTGTCTGAACCAACTTGTGGGGATTTTCAGGTTGTCCCAGTCAGAGTACTTTGGCAAGGGTTGGAATCAGGAATTTTCTAGTGTCCCATCACATTCTGACTGCCACCACCAATGGCACAATCAACAAAGTCAGGAACTGGTTTTGCTTTTTTTTTTTTGGAATACAGTGTGTAGTGGCATGTAAAGACAACACCAGCAGGGGCTTTATCCAAGTTAGCTTCCTCAGAATGTTTTTCCAGAAGGTGGTTCCAGAGACAGGTTGTGCTCAGTTACAGATATTTTTACCATAGCTGAGGCTCTGGCCACAGTGGGAGCACACAGGCTGCACAGTTCTCCTTTTGTCATCCTCCTACTCAGAAAAAATATGTCCAGATATCAACTTGAACTTGTACTGAACTCAACCCTCTCTCCTGCTGCTTGTCCCTGCAAGCACCAGACTCGGTTTGTACTGGTGTAGAAGATTGTTGTAAACTGGAACCAGAAGTAGTAGTGGAATCACTAGTAGGAACTAAAATCAGGGTGGTCTACTTGTTTTGATTAGTGGGAGGTGAGCATGACGGTCAAGAAGTAACAGTGATAGATACATCATAGAGGGCTTCCTTGTGGAATGAGGTGAGGCCTCATGGTCAACATTCTCATACTTACTCAGGTCATTGTTATTCTTAGTGGATGTGTCACAAAACAAATCCTCAAGCCTTTTTTTAACTATGCTGGGGTGGGAGCATATTCTCACCTAAAGAAACTACCTCCCATTCCTGACCACCCTCAAAGATATTGCCTACAGCATCTGCCCATGGTGGCTATGGTTGAGTATATGGGGTCATTGTGGTGTTGTCTGTGTTACTAACAGAAGCAGATTTTTGTGGTAAAGTACTTGTGGTGGTGGTAGTGGGACAAGTAGATGTGTAGGGCGAAGTACTTGTGGTGGTGCTGGCAATGGCAGAAGTAGATATTTGCAGCAAAGCGCTTGTAGTGGTAGTGCTGACACTGCAAGCACTTGTAGGTGTGGTGACACCGCCATTACTATCAATAGTACTAATAATGGCAGACTGGGCAACTGTATTATTTGTGTGGCTGCAATAGCTGTAGTCATCACAGCAGTAGTAGTGGAAGTGTGATGGTGGTAGCGGGTGTAGCAACAACAGCAGCAGATACAGAGACTGACACTTGAGCAGGAACAGTGTTGGTGACACTGGAACTAATAGTGCTGCAAATAGCAGTAACAGGTCTGCTGGGGAAAGCAAGAAAGCAAATATTTGTCAAACGTTGCCCGCATTCCGGATCACTTCTGGGTAGGCTTAACTACAAAACGTTTCTTGTCTGATGCCTGTTTGTCTGACAATCTACTCATCAGATAAATTGGTGATTGCAAAAATTACCTTTTATTTATCCTAGTTTACAGAACGCAAAAGCTTACAACAACCAGCCAACTTATAAAAATCAATCACTGAGTCGCAATATGCCAAGAGACGAGATTACTTCTTAGAATACAGGCTTTAGGAGTCATGAAAAAAGCATATTTTGATTTTGCAGAACTGATTTGATCTGGCTCTGCTGGGGACCTGCAAAAGTATAGGGCAGCCTGAAATAAATGTACAAAAGAAGTAAGGCAGGCTAAGGCAGCCTTCTATAAAAAGCAACAGGCAAACAAGGGGGGTAATGGGAAAGAATTCTGGAAAAACGTAAAGGAACTCTTGGGTAAGGAAGACAAATCTCAGTCCACCATGTTCAGTGCAAACAGGACTTTCACCTAGGACCCAGAAGAGATAGCAAATCTTTTTAATAATGCCTTCACAGGCCGCAGCACTGTCCTTCCCCCTCACAATGAGCCTGACTCCACAGTAAAACAGAATGACGACCAAACCACTGCCCCGGCCCATAACCCTAGCATACTAAAGTTTTGCTTTAAACCAATCACCATGAAGGACAATCAAGTATGTAAAATGGGTACTTGGTAAAACCAGAGTGAGAAGTAATGCCTTGGATATGAAACTTGTGGCCCTGACCTTGGATGAACTAGCACTCCCCCTATCCAAACTACTTAATTTCTTCCTGCAGTACTCCCAATTCCAGGACATCTGGAAAACTGCTGTAGTCAACACAGTACACAAAAATGGAGACCGCTCCCTGATCACCAACTACAGGCCAATATCTATCCTCTCTTTCCTATCCAAAGCCCTAGAAAGGATTGTATCTGACTTACTAGTCATCCATCTCTGTAAACATAATATCCAATGTCAACAACGGCATGGTTTTAGGAAGCTTCACTGTACCAGCACTGCCCTTGTTGAATACACTAACTTCCTACATGATGCCTTAGATAGTGGGCACCTGGTGGGATCCATTTACATTGACTTAACAAAATATTTGACTTGGTAAACCACTCACTACTGCTGGCTAAACTGCAAACACTAGGCCTCTCCTCAGACACAATGAAATGGTTCCACAACTGCCTTTCCAATTGTACACAATGGGTAAAGAGTGGTGGAGCATTATCAGATGTCAAAAGTGTCTCAATCAGGGTACCCCAAGGCTCAGTACTGGGTCCTCTCCTCTTCTGACTCTTTATAAATAATCTTCCAGAAGCTTGCCCCACTTCAAAGGTGCTTCTATATGTGGATGTTGCTGTTATCTATTCCAGTAGCCCACACCAGGAGACTCTCACTCATGAACTGCAATGCAGCTTTGGGTCACTGGAAAACTGGTTCAAACTAAATAAATTGCTACTAACCTCACCTGGAGTACAGTGTCCAGTTCTGGAGACTTTACCTGTGTAAGGACATAGGGTGGAGAAATTTAAGAGGAGGGCAACAAAGATGGTACAGGGATTGCACCACAAGTCCTATGAGGACAGGCTGGAGGACTTGAATATGTACTCCCTGGAGGTGAGAAGGGAGAGATGGGATATGATAGAGACATACAAGTACCTTACTGGGAGGAACAGGGTGCAGGAAAACACCATTTTCCAGCAAAAAAGATGTTCCAGGACTAGAGGGCATAGGATGAAGTTGGAGAGAGGGTGATTTAGAGGAAATGCCGGGAAGAATTTCTTCACAGAAAGGGTGGTGGACAAGTGGAACACCCTGCCTGAGGAAGTGGTGGAGACTGAAACAATCACAGATTTAAGAATTCATAAAATGGACATCGGAATCCTGGAGGTCAGGGGTAAGGCGCAACAGACTTCTAGGCAAACTTTTAAAGTGATCTTATGAGCTCGAATGGGAAGACTGGGTGGGCCATAGGCCTTTATTTGCCAACAGTATCTATATATCTATATCTATGTACTAAACAACAAGAAAACAAAAAACGTTGTTTGCTGGCCCAATTATGAGAAAGACAGTCCCTCCATTTGCCATTATAAATGAGAATGGGGGATGCATTGGAACAAGTAGGCTAATTTAAATACCTAGGAGTTACTCTTAGTGACACACTTTCCTTTGCACCCCATGTTGACAACATTATTAGTGTTGAATAAAAAACTAGATGCCCTGTACAGGCAATGACACAACCTCTTCCCGGAAGCCAAACGTATTACTGTAACCAGCACAATCCCCCCGATAAAAGACTATGACCTTCCAGTATATTGAGCTGTCACTGACTCTGTCCTCAACAGGGTCAGGCCAGTACTAAATTAAGCCTGTCACTTTGTACTTGGGGCTAACAAACTCACCCATGCTGGCTCCCTTTATTCCCAAACCAGATAGCTGCCCCTCCAGAAAAGAATCAAATACCAAACATACCTTCTTGGGGAAAAAAGCACTCCTGGGCCTCACACCACTTGTTGTACAAAACCTAATATGCCCTTTCGACAACTAATACGGCAACACAAGGATCCATTTTGGGTCCCCTTTCATTTACATTATTTTTAAATTCCATACCGACCTCCTGTAAGTATTCAGAGGTAATCTTGTATGCAGACAATGTGGTAATAACATTAATACAGATGTACAGAAAGCTATAGACCAGGCCCAAACAAATGTTAACTCATTTCAGACGTGGCCCAATTTTTAAAAACATTGCCTGCAGGCAAATTTTGCTCTGCCCGGTGGGCAAAATTAGCCCACACATCCAATTGCATGCAATATTTAACGGAATAGCCCAGGGACAAACACAGTTGAATATATAACACAAGATCTCAGCCTAGTCGACTGGTCATTCACTGCTGCACCAGGTAACCTCAACTCTGTTCTTAACAGATTCTCTACCATCCTCAACAGTGTATGCGCAAATACCCTTTCTCAAAAAGATCAGGGTTAGGGGACATGTTAATGAATGGGTATTGTCCGACATCATTAAATTGATGAGGGCCAGAGACAAGGCCTAGATCCATTACACCAAGCACAGAGACCCTTCCCAGCTGTCCCCCTACAAAGCACTTAGAAACAAGTGCCAGTCAGTCATCAGAAAAGCCAAAATTGACTTTTTCCATAATAAACAACTTGGGGAAACATCCAACCCCCATCAGCTTTGGGTTACACTCAACTCATTACTCAGGAAACACCAGAATACTGAACCCATCACTCTGATCCAAGGTGGCAAGCAGACTAATGACCCCTCAGAAGCAGTAAACATTTTCAACTCATTCTTTGGTGACCTCGATAAATATAACCCCCCCACTCCCACTCCCCCCTCATCTTCCTCCCTTCCCCAATACTATCTCCAAGTCCAACCCCAGATTCTATTTTAGGGTCCTAAAATCCTCGGACACCATAAAGCTCATCCAACGTAACAACGCTAAACCCAGCAAAGGGGCAGATGGAATCGACTTTAAAATCCTTAAACTGGCCATTAATTCATTAGCGGCCCCCATCACCAACATACTTAAATGCTCACTGTGCTCCAGCTATTTCCCTAGCACCTGGAAAACTGCCACCGTCAACCCATTGTTCAAGCCAAGGTCAAGGAATGAAGTAGGGAATTATTGACCTATCTGCCTTCTTGTCCCCCTCTCCAAAATCATTGAAAATGTTGTTCATACCCAGCTCACTGCTTTCCATGACTGCAATAACGTATTCTCTGTTGCCCATCATAGTTTCAGATTTGGACATAGCACTGAAACCGCTGTGGTCAGGTTCACTAGTGATATCTTCAAAGCAAGTAATAAGTGCCCATACACAGACTCTGTCTTCATGGTCCTGAACAAGGCGTTCAACCTGGTTAACCATGGCCTTCTCCTGGACATCCTCAAGGGCTTGCACATATCTGAAAATGTCATCAAATGGGTCAAATGCTACCTGTCTGGCAGATCTCAGAAAACTAATATCAACGGTCATTTTTCTGTTGAATGTCCGTTTAAATATGGGGTACTCCAGGGCTCCATCCTGGGCCTGCTCCTGTTCTTGGTCATCAATAACCTCCTTTCCATCTGCCAAACCACCCAACTAGTCCTTTATGCTGACAACGTGGCTCTCTACTGCAGCGATACTAACTTGGACACAATGTTCAGTAGTTTGCAGGCTGACTTCAGCAAGCTACACACTTGGTTCTCTGCCAAAGGCATGGTTCTCAACTCCAAGAAAACCAAGTTTATGATCTTCTCTGGCCCAAGAAAAGCCCCAGTCATGGACTGATCCCTCTCAGACAATCTTGGTAACATCATAGAACAAGTCTATGAATTCAAATACCTTGGACTGTACTTAGATCCTCATCTGACCTACAATAACCATATTACCAACCTCATCAAGAAAATCGACATGAGGCTAAGTCTCATACCGAATCAGAAAGTTCCTTATCCCTGTCTCCAGACCACGCCTTGCCAGCTCTCTTCTCCTGTCCCTCCTTGATTATGGCTCTATTGTCTACTCCTCCCCCCCCCAACACATCCCTCCTTTTCTCCAAACTCAGGACTACATACAATAATATTACATACTTCATTAAAGGACTCTCCTTGATGACCCATCACTGTATCTTCTATGCCTCCCTCAACTGGCTCACCCTTAAAGACAGGTTCCAACTTAAAATGCTCTCTTCCCTACACAAAGTTCACCATAACCTGCTGCTGATCAGCGTTTACTCCTTTTTCCCCTTATCAGTTTTCAAGCCCAGTACAAGAGGGGTTGCCTGTCATATCTTTGGCACCCCTTTTTACCACACCAAGTATGCGCAGGACTTCATCATGTACAAGGGCCATAAGTTTTACAATAAACTGCCCCCTGAAATTCAGGCCTGTAGTTCAATTGGCTCTTTCACATCCTCTCTTAAGGACCACCTCTTCTAATCCACCACTTGTGCCTGCCCCAGTAGGCAACCCCCCTGAGTGTCCACCAACCCCTTGAGTTACCTTAGAGTTTATATGTATCTGTATATAGGCTCTATTGTTGTGTGCTCTGTATTTTATTTTTTTTTTTATCTAGATGATCCTGTTATATACACTGTTCCCTACTGAAACTATTGTAAAATATTGCAAATATTGTGTTTACCTTTTTTCTCTGTATCATCGAATTTATGTACCACTGGACGTTTGTGCAAATGGGCATTTTTGCTCGCATACTTTCCAGTATAAAAAATGAACTTTAATTGAATATAGCGGGCAAACAAAGGTGGGCAAACATGGCTGAGAGTGCAGTGCAAACACAGCCTGGCAAGGAAGACAATTCTGAATATAGCAACCAGGCAGCGCAAACAGCAACAGCAGACAGTGCACACAGAGGTGGAGTCAGGCACAGGTAAATCCACATGGCCACTGGGGGTGCCAGCAAAGATGAGGTGCTTCAAATGAGAAACATGAGCAAAGAGCAGAGTACAACACAAATAATAGCAACCAATACACCAACACCAATGTCAGGAAACATGTAGCCCAAAATAAAGCAACACTGTTTGGATGGGAACTGTGGAAAAACAGCAGAGACAGGACAGTGGGGAAGTGTCCCACACAAATAACCAACCATGCCGGTGTGCCAGTATGACCCCAACCTGTGACCACTGTGCACAGGGGGAGGAGACATGGATCCCTGACACAGAGCCGGCAACAGCACACCACATAACACACAGCATGAGGACACAGGGCGATGGACATCAGCCATGGAAACAAGGACAAAGCCACACACAGGCCCACAGACTAAGACCTCCCCAGCCAGGCAATGCCGGTGGGGATCACCCAAGGAACAAGAACCAGACCATGACCATAGACAGTCACAACCAGATGTTGCCTGGCACACACACAGGCTATGCAGGGTACACATGGAGAACAGAATGTGTCAGCCAACAGGATGACACACCTACCATGCCCACAGCAATGTACAGGCAGATTCACAGCCACAGACACTGCAGGGAGACCAATGGGAAAGCCATACCACAAGATAGGCAAGAATGACAACCACCAGGATGATGCAGGTGGTCAGTAGCTGCAACCCTGTACAGCAGGTAAACTGACTACAGGTGATCAATAAAGACACAGGACACAGGATCATAAGATTCAAAAATACATTATTGAAACACTGTATTGCAAACTATATACAAGTGAAATGACAATAAAAACAAACAAAGAACGGGGGGACAGGGAAGAGGAAAACAATAGGGGAATGGGGGAGTCTATTGTGACGCTGCTGGCCGTTTCCCCCACACCAGCTCCTCCCGGAGCTCAGCAGTCTGTCTACAGAGGTGCACCAACTGTCCCTGGTGCTCCATCATCACCCACTGCTGTTGGACGAGCTTCCACAGCAGGTCATCCTGGCCCTCACCCTCTTCTAGCCATCTTGCCCATACAGATGTGCGACATGTACCTATGGGGAGAAAGATGCCCATGTACGAATGGTGAGCTGACACTGTGAAATAATGTAGAATCCAGAATGTGACCTCAGAGAAGGACAGCATGTCCCAACTAGTGGGCCCACGTACCCAACAATGGAAACAGTGCAGACACCACCTGACATGCCAGTTTGCAGTATCACATAACCCCATGGTACCCTCAAGCCCACTCCACACAGACATAAAGGCTGGTATGATCATTGCCCCCACCACCACCAGTGGGATGCCACCCCATGCATACCAAATGCAGCCCGTGACAAAGTACTGCCACACAGCCCACCGGAGGTAACCCCCAGTCAGCCCCATAGCACTATCAAATATACTGGAGCATCATAATAACCAGGACGTGCTGCCTACCAGAACATAACATAGCCCTATGAAGCACTGCAACATTGCTATCAGAAACCCCACACCCCAGTCCACAGGGCAACATACTGTGGCCTGTAGTGCCAACCCACAGGGCTATGTTGCAGACCCAGTGCAAGTGTTCCCACACTTCCCGGACAGCTGTACCCACTGTCCATGTCATATGTGTGTTGTGTGGTCATGTATCACACACAGTACCCTAGGTCATGACACACCACTGATTTATACAGCAGTAGCACCACCCCCTCTGGGTCAGACGCTGGTTCAGTGGCCACAGTGTGCAGCACAACCCTGTCATGGTGGCACACTGGAACAGCACAGTGCAATGTGACTGGTATGCATACCTGACGCAGATGGCACACACATGCCCACATCATTGTGAGCACATGACGTCTGAATAGTCCATGGCCAGGCCATAAGTATGGCATGTGAATTATGCATGCTGTGGGCATATACACAACCACAGGAACCAAATAGTACACCTATCCATCATGACACAGTAATGAAGATCACACACTACATGCCCGCCATACAATGTGTACAATGCAAACACACCCACAGCACATGTATAGGAGTAGTACACCATAAGCCACAGGAGGAGACAGCCACAACCAATGGTATAATACAACTGTGGAATGGTAGCAGATGAACCATGCACAGCACACATGGAGAACACAGTGGGAGAACAGTGCCTCATACATGGCCCATTAGTGCTGAATGTACGTGTCCACGGTGGACTGTAGACCACCACATGTAGTCCGATGCGCAAAGTGCAAGGAGGCAGACATGTTCATGGCAGCATGTCATAGCCACATATGTGGGACTGGGCCACTGAATGGCTAACATGCATCTCCTCAGGGTGCAGATGCAGGATAGCAGGACAGCATCATCAAGAAGGGTGTGTACCCGTGTAGGGAAGTACTATGTGTAGAGTACAAGCACTGCATGATCCAGGCATGCATGACAAACCATGTTGCAGCAGTGCAGGACTGTGAGCTACCATGTGCGTTCACAACACAGGCCCACAGGCTGTGTGGCCAGTGGAGGCACTGGCCAGGTGCACTGTTCCACAGGCTGCAGTAGGGTGTGCGATGTCGTGTCCAGCTGCACAGCAGCGTGGGCACCCCATGGCCATGAGCCCCTGGGACTGGTGACTTGACACATAGCAAACACACCTATGGTGGTGATATGGTGCTTTAAAGGGGCACCATACAGTATATGCCCCACCTAGCTAGGAATGCAATTATGTAATCCACAACAGAGCATACTCATGTGCGGCATCCTGCTGCTCATCACCACCATCCCCGTGAGCCACGCTACCCTGGCTGCACCATTGCTGCCCCTGTTGCTGATGTCCCCTGGCATTGTGGTCTGCAGAGTGAAGGGAATAGAACAGTGTTAGTACCTTCATGGACAGTATTAACCACCCAGAACTGTGCCAGTGACACTGTACACCCATCAGACACTGTACGTGTCCCTTCCCACCCAGCATGTATCATAAGGGGCACATGTGCAATGTTGGTACATTGAACTGTACTGGTTCATGTACGTCGCACATGCTAGGCCATGTAACGTCCTCTGGAGAAGCAATGTACAGATAACAGGGGGACAGATGTTTACATAGCTGTATGCACCTATCACATATTTCCTGTGGGTGACAAACAACTGATTGTCACTCCTGACAGTATATGCCCAATGCACAGCATGTATGGCCCACACCCATGTCCCACCTGTGCACCCCAATGGACCATGCTACATTGTCATTATGTTACGCGGTGGGGGGGGCTCATTGATGTGGTAATATGTCATATACAACTGTATGACTATGGTAGACAAAGGATATGGTGGCACAGCTGTGGATAGCACACCCCACATAAACATTGCCACTACAGTGCCCATTACTGTGACTGACATGTCTGTTGCCTGACCACTGGACACAGCAGAGGCCCAATGCCTCATGGAGCACATGGACATACTGCAGTGAGCCCATGGAACATAACTGTCAGCTATTCATCATTCACAGGCAGATGTTTGGCCTCCTCAGAAGGATGTTAACAAAAATGTGACAGTGGTCAGCAGCAGTCCTGTCTCTGTCACACAGTATCCACCACGTCCACTTGCGGGGGAGGGTCCCCGGCCACCATGCCAGTTACACAGGCAGCAGTGTTTCCAAAACCTACACGTCTGGCCAGTGTGTGGCCAATAGACCCCGCCCATGGCAAACCTGTTCAATGTACAGAGGTGTAGCGAGACAGTTCGGTGTTGCACTCACACCATCCAACTGCACAACCTATGTAACATATATGTACACATGTTCAACAAGTGCTACATTATCAATGATGAAACACCCTATCTGTCACATGATACATATGTCCACTACACATGTTCTACTTCATACACAAGCATTGTTGTCCCACACATGGACACTACTGTACTCATACTGGTCTAAACACACAACACTGCATGGGAATGGCAATGTATTATAAAAGGCATATGTGCATTGACCTGTCCTACAAATAAGTTACCACATGTGTACTGAGAGTATGCCTGCCCACACCCTGTTACATGCATAATGATGGTCTGTGATAAACAGGTCCACTTGCCTGACACAGTGCCATCTTGCACCATGCCTCAGAACCTCTCCAAACTCTGCCTCTCTCCTCTGGAGGTTGCTATTTCTGTGCCTGCACTGCTCCCCAGTGTGGTAGATGCCTGTGTGGGCAGTGAGGTGGTGCTCCACACATGACCGCATCTCACACCTGGGCCTAACCCCCTCATGCAACTCACCAAAGAGCTGGCTCTCCCTGTCCATCACCAGCTCCACCATGTTTGCCAGTTCTACCTCCCCTCAAAGCTGGTCCCTCTGTACCACAGCCCTAAGCCATCCCCTGCTGGCCATTGTCATGTAGACATTCAGGAAAACACCTCCCTATCGCCAATGTGGCTGTAGAGGTGTCCACAACACAAGTGTAAATGCACGTGACTTAGTGCTGGGCTAGCAATGGATGGCTCTGTGCAAATGACGTTAGCCCTGTGCTAACACAGAATGGCCTTATTGCACAAAGTGGTCCTTGAATGACCTGCCCAGTGCTGACTTCATTGTGCATGCAATGCTAGAGCAGCGCTATTACAAGTAATGCCGCGCAATGTCTATAGCGCTGCCCTGCAGTGCAAACCGTTTGCCCAGCACAAATACATAAAATATTCAGAACTGCTATGCAAATGAGCCCATTTAGGCAGTCAGAGGGAGAACCACCACATTAGCACGTCATTATGGCCTGATTTGCATGCATTACCATGTGTGAATTGCCTGGGCTATTTCAGGGGGGAAACAGTACCACCTGCACAGCTCACTAAAATTGCAAGCAGTTAGCTGAAGGCTGCATTTCCAACAGTATGCCTGATAATGATAATTCAGAATCGCATAGCGAGGCTCCCCTCGTGGGTGCTGGTGGTCATGAGGGAACGAACTCCCTCCCTGGAGCCAAAAGAAAAATTGAAGGAAAGGACCGCCGCTTTGAAGCCTTAGGGCCCGCGTTTGCCCTGGAACGAGCAGCAGAATCGCGCTAAGCGGAGGCTCCCCACTCGTGGGTGCTGGTGGTCGTGAGGGAACGAACTCCCTCCCTGGAGCCAAAAGAAAAATTGAAGCAAAGGACCGCCGCTTTGAAGCCTTAGGGGCCCGCGTTTGCCCTGGAACCGAGCAGCAGAATCGCATAGCGAGGCTCCCCTCGTGGGTGCTGGTGGTCGTGAGGGAACGAACTCCCTCCCTGGAGCCAAAAGAAAAATTGAAGCAAAGGACCGCCGCTTTGAAGCCTTAGGGGCCCGCGTTTGCCCTGGAACCGAGCAGCAGAATCGCATAGCGAGGCTCCCCTCATGGGTGCTGGTGGTCGTGAGGGAACAAACTCCCTCCCTGGAGCCAAAAGAAAAATTGAAGCAAAGGACCGCCGCTTTGAAGCCTTAGGGGCCGCGTTTGCCCTGGAACCGAGCAGCAGAATCACATAGCGAGGCTCCCTCATGGGTGCTGGTGGTCGTGAGGGAACAAACTCCCTCCCTGGAGCCAAAAGAAAAATTGAAGCAAAGGACCGCCGCTTTGAAGCCTTAGGGGCTCGCGTTTGCCCTGGAACCGAGCAGCAGAATCACATAGCGAGGCTCCCTCATGGGTGCTGGTGGTCGTGAGGGCAGACTCCTCCCTGGAGCCAAAAGAAAAATTGAAGCAAGGGCCACCGCTTTGAAGCCTTAGGGGCTCGCGTTTGCCCTAGAACCAAGCAGCAGAATCGCCATGAGCTCCTACGTGGAGTGCTGGTGAGTAGTGAGGGAATGAACTCCCTCCCTGGAGCCAAAAGAAAAATTGAAGCAAAGGGCCACCGCTTTGAAGCCTTAGGGGCCCGCGTTTGCGCTGGAACCAAGCAGCAGAATCGCATAGCGAGGCTCCCATCGTGGGTGCTGGTGGTTGTGAGGGAACGAACTCCCTCCCTGGAGCCAAAAGAAAAATTGAAGCAAAGGACCGCCACTTTGAAGCCTTAGGGGCCCGCGTTTGCCCTGGAACCGAGCAGCAGAATCGCGACAGCGAGGCTCCCCTCATGGGTGCTGGTGGTCGTGAGGGAACAAACTCCCTCCCTCCCTGGAGCCAAAAGAAAAATTGAAGCAAAGGACCACCGCTTTGAAGCCTTAGGGGCCCGCGTTTGCCCTGGAACCGAGCAGCAGAGTCGCATAGCGAGGCTCCCCTCGTGGGTGCTGGTGGTCGTGAGGGAACGAACTCCCTCCCTGGAGCCAAAAGAAAAATTGAAGCAAAGGACCGCCACTTTGAAGCCTTAGGGGCCCGCATTTGCCCTGGAACCGAGCAGCAGGTACAGTGGGGAACTCTGCGCAAACGCTGTCTGTTGCAGTACGCTCTCTGCAATTACTGCCCCCACACATGTGGAGATAGTTTTTCTGTTTGCCAAAATTTCAAGAAAAGGCTTAAAATAGTGGCTTTTCTGCTGTTACCTTAAGAACTTGCCTTTTTAAAGTAAAATAGCTACTTGCCATAATTCAGGAAAAGGCTTAAAAAGTGTCTTTCTACTGTTACCTTAAGAACTTGTCTTTTTAAATGTAAATAGCTACTTGCCATAATTCAGGGAAAGGTTTAAAAGTGGCTTTTCTACTGTTTTTTGACTGTTCCAAACCAATGAAGATCAATGTTACAAAGGTACTGTGCTTGCTTTAAAACCTGTGACCCATAGCCATTTGAAACTGCTGTATTTAACATCGTGTGACAAAAAGCTGTATTTAAACCTTACATTTTCTGAGCTAGGTCACTGTGTCTGTTACCTGAGATTTGCTCCCTGTGCCCAATAGCCATTTTGAAATCACTTACAGTTACACTGCTGGCAAAAGTTCTGGGCTGTATTAAAACACTGTTACTGCACCTGAGATTTGCCTCCTGAGCCCCACAGCCATTTTTAGATAATCTGCAGTTAACATTGCTGACATATATTACTGGGCTGTATTTATTCCCTTAAACTCCCTGAGCTAGGTCACTATATCTACACTGGAGATCATCTCCAGAGCCAAAAGCTAGCTGTAAAAGCCAGTTTAAACTACATGAGCTAGGTCATTATAACTACACCGGAGATCGTCTCCTGAGCCAAAAACTGCAGAGTGTAGCAAATATACTGTGCTGCTAAAAACTGTGAAACTAGCGTGACGCCATTTCTTTGTGTCCCACACGCAAGCCCAAAGCATCTATCTCAATCCCCTCCCCCCACACGAAACTCACCTATAATAACCGTGTTTTCTCCTCTTCCTCGGCAGAATCGCATAGGGAGGCTCCCCTCGTGGGTGCTGGTGGTCGTGAGGGAACGAACTCCCTCCCTGGAGCCAAAAGAAAAATTGAAGCAAAGGACCGCCGCTTTGAAGCCTTAGGGGCCCGTGTTTGCCCTGGAACCAAGCAGCAGGTACAGTGGGGAACTCTGCGAAGACGCTCTCTGTTGCAGTACTATCCCCGCTGGTGCTGCGCGTCAGATGCCCCGCCGCCCCCACTACCACCCTTGGTCATGCTCTCCTTAAATACTGTCGGAGAGCTCTTTTGATTGGAGAGGCGAAAAAGCCAATCAGGCAGCTTCTCCATTAGCAGGTTATCTGGACCTGCCACTAGGGGCGGCCACTGACATCCTCCACGGAGCTTTTCACTCTGGACATTTTAAACAGCTAATCTCTCACTCTCAGCTCTTTTACTACTGCAAGACTCTTCTGTGTGAGCCCAATCCACAAAAATAACAGTATAATAAATAAATAAATAAATAAGTTGTATTTTTACAACCAGCTTGGAAAACATCTTTAAGTTACATTTAATATTTAAGTTTCATTTTAATCTCCCCCCAAGCATGTCAAAAATAATCACCATATCATCCTTCTATGTCAACATTGCTGCGTCCTGGATTACCCTCCTTGTTTTAACCCTCCCCTACAACCCACTACCCTCCTGCCTTCTTCATACTAGTCCTAATACCCCCCCGCCCCAATCATTCCTCCTGCGTTAACCCATCCGATTAAAACCCCCTCCTCAGTTACCATGTTCTTTATCCCTTTCCCTCCTCTCTTCCCATGTCACCCCACCGCTGACGCCATGTTTACCCCATTACTTTATGGGCAGGAAATGTTACGATTTATGTGCACCCATATTTCCAATAAACCACTTCATCATATGGGCACATCTCGACGCACTTCCAAAAAGATCCACAAAACTATCCTAACCAGGACAGCAATCATCCTCCTGCTATTAGTGGGCAACATTCACCCAAATCCTGGTCCCTCTCTCCACACCCCATGGCAACCAGCTAGGCAAAAGGGGCTGCGGCTGGCTACCATTAATATTTGTAGTCTCCAAAAGAAATTTGCCTCATTCCAAGCCTGGGTCTGCCTCCACTTCCCTGATGTCATAGCTGTTACTGAAACATGGCTGTCTAAGCATGTCCCTGACTCAGCTGTAAGCATACCTGGCTACACATTACACAGGTCGGATAGACTAAAATAAAAACACGGGGCAGGGGATGTGCTCTATATCTTCGAGATCACCTACTAGGGATATACACAACAACCATAAGCCCCTCGGAAGGTGCACAGTCTCTCACTGTCAGGGTTGAATTTGGGAACTCGAAAAAATCCCTTTACATAATGTCTGTATATATACCTCCTCGTCACCAAAGGGATGCCTTCGCATCCGTCCTAAACATAATAGACCAACTCCAAAAAAATTCTGAAGTCATTGCCCTTGGAGATTTTAACTCAAACTGGCTTGCCCCCCAGACATCCCCCCTCAGGGATGCAGCTGCGGCCCAAAATATGTCCCAGATGGTCCTCACCCCAACTAGAGTGAACAAAAATACGAGCCGCAGCTCCCTCCTTGACCTTATACTCACAAACCATCCTGAGCACATACTGGATGTTCAGGTACAATCGGACTCCATTAGTGATCACTCCCCGGTAACATGCCTCTGGTCAAATAGCTGGAAACCGCCCCACCTAGGATCTCCATGTGTCACCAGCTCAAGAAGGGGCTCTAAAACATCTCAGAAACCTACTCGAATATTGACTGGTCCCTCTTGATCACCTGGCGTCAGTTGATGCCCCTGTCCTTCTTCATTAGTTCCTTCCAATCCGCCTGTGACATTTTCGCCCCCCATGTCAAACGGTTTGAAAAGTCTAAATCATCCCCCTGGGTAACTCGAACTTTGCTTGATCAAATGAAGGCATGTGATGACCTGTGGTGCAGAGCTCTTCAGTCAGGTCAACCTGCTGACCGACAACGCTATTGTGCCGCCAGAAACACCTGTACCTGGGCCATTCGGCTGGCAAAGACTGCTTACTACCAAACAAAACTCACTGTCACCTGGGGTGATGGAAAGAGGTTCTGGGATAATATAAAGGAACTTAGTGGAAAGTCTCCTCCCTCCCCTACCATGCTATTCCTGGATGGTACCCCCACCCAGAACCCTAAAAATAGCGGATGCATTCAATATATAATTCTCAGATCTAAGCTGATTCTCCCTCCCGACTTTTTCAGTGCTGTTGCGGGATATTTCCCACCACCCCAACTCGCCTCCTTTTAAATCTAAAACTGTCTCCACTAGTGATGCCCGTGCTTATATTGCCAGGTTCCTAGGTAAGTCCAGACATAGTGGTGACTCACTAGATGCTAAACTGCTATCCCTAACACTTGATGCTGTTCTAGTACCGCTCACAAAATTTCCAACATGTCCCTCTGCCTGGACAATTCCCAGCTTTGTGGAAAAAGGCGAGGATTACACCAGTACATAAAAGTGGTGCACGTACTTCCACTAGTAACTACAGGCCCATCTCCATACTCCCCCCACTCTCTAAAGCTTTGGAGAAAATAGTGGCTCATCAACTTTCCAACTATCTAGATGCACAACACCTAATTTGCCAACAACAACACAGTTTTAGGAAAGGTCACAGCACCATCACTACCCTACTAGAACTCACCTCCTTTGTACATGGTGCTCTGGACCAGGGAGACCTGGCTGGCTCAGTCTTTATAGATCTCTCCAAGGCATTTGATACCGTCAATCACACCATGCTCATAAACTCCCTCCTCTCTGTCAGCGTCTCCAATGAAACTACTTGCTGGTTCTCTAGTTATCTCTCTGGCCGCATGCAACAGGTGATGATAAGAAACACCCTGTCTGCTAACCTTCCAGTCTAATCGGGTGTCCCACAAGGATCTATCCTCGGTCCGCTCCTCTTCTCACTTTTCCTGAACTCATTACCTCTGGCCTCCTCTGGGCGTCTTCTCCTCTATGCAGACGATGCTGTGATTTTCAGTCGACACCCTGACCCCATGATGCTTCAAAAATCCTTGCAGGGCTCTTTCTCTCAAATTGAAGCCTGGTTTTCCTCTCACAAGCTCATACTCAACGCAAAAAAGACGAAAATCATGCTATTCGCCCATCCACAACATAAGCACAGCAATACAAAATTATCTATACTTAATGTAACAGGCACCACGCTGGAACCGGTTTCCAATTTCAGATATCTTGGGGTTACCCTAGACTCTGCCCTTACCTATCGTGAGCACATCGCATCAACTTGTACAGAAATTAACAAAAGAATCGGTCTCCTCTACAGGGTTAGGCCATGTCTACCTCCGGAGGGCTCTACGCTTAGCTATCTCCAGCTCCATCCTCTCACTGGTAGACTACGGCATAATCATCTATGGGGCCACCTCTGACACAGCACTGTCCAGCATTAAACATGCCCTAAACAAAGCCTGCAGATTGGCCATAGGTGGTGATCGTCTTACGCACACCTGTGACCTCTATCTGCGCTCATCCTGGCTAAATTTCCATGGGCGGCTAGTTTATCAGACCTGTCTGCTGGCAAAAAAAATCCACTTGGGCCTAGCCCCCCCGGTTGTCTACAACTCCTCCCAAAGAACCTTCCTGCTCGCTCCACTAGACACTCTGACACTGCCACATTCCGTGTCCCTTTTGTAAAGACCACTGCTGGCCAAAGGTCTTTTTGCTTCAGGGCCCCACTCTGGATGAACTCAATCCCTGACTGCATTTTATCAAATTCCCAGGCTTGGTCCCTTTAAACCTGAGTTGCGTAATCACATTATGTCTAACTCCCACTGTAACTGCAGAAGAATCACTATAAATCTCTATTGTACTAGTACTTCACAAACTGCTGTTTGTTCCATGATTGTGCCATTGTATTTTTTCGTTCATCTCTGTATGTTACTGTCTTTCTTTGTTCAAGAGCGAATGTCTAAATTGTTTATTCCATATTGTACTGTGTTCTAATCCATTTTCTGTATGACGTGGAGCCTTTGCAAATGAGTCCCTGACTCAAAGGGTTGTAATCACTAGACCTTAAATAAATAAATAAATAAATAATGTCACAGGAGACAATTACCACAGGAACAGGTAGGTGTTCTTCATGCCAAGCACATTTATTATGTTCTGCTACGCTGTATATATATTCTGCTACAATAACGTGGGGATACAGTTTATGACAGGGAACAAAGGTGTATCTGATTACCTTAAATAATAATAATAATATGCAGTGTTTTGTGTCAGATACTGCTGAATGATGCTGTCACATATATACCAGGCCCAACTGGCAGGTGTGCACTAACAGTGCACAGCACTGTCGTACTGTCCTATCATGTGTATACGCTATGACAAGGGCACTGGGGTCAGACAGTATGATACACACACGTCTGCCCATGTGCTTCTACAGATATGCTGTACATGACTTGGGAGAGGGTAGAATTACAGACACAACTCACATCACAGGCTTATTGTTCCCATGGGATATCCCTGTGTTACCATCATGTGGATGCATACCCCAAGCTGTGCTTTGCACCGACCAAGGCACTGTGATCACACGGCTAACAAAACAGATCTGTACGTCCAACACATGTCCCACCCCTTGTTGGTGTATCTTCACAACACAGGGCCTGTTGCTGCCTGCACCCTGCATTGTGTTGATGGTATGTATGTGGCACGTGTACACCAGCAGCTGTATGCTGCTCAAGGACAGTCATGCGTGGGTCATTGATGGGAATGGTCAGCCTGTGGGGGGAGGTTCCCAACCCCTACATCCCTGGGACATGTACCCACTGCCACTGCCCTGGTGTGGCCAATTGGTACAGTAGAGGCACACACACAGACCACTTACAGAACATAGGGTTACCACCTGTCCTGCGTTTCGAAGCTGTTTCCTGCAAAAAAACATGAAAAATACTACGTCCTGACTTTTTAGTAGAAAAAATATTTTCTAACTTTCCTCTAAATCTTGTAGAAAACTATAGTACCTTAACTAAAATACATTAAAATGATATGAAACCATAGAAGCAACCAAAAAAACTACAGTACTTAGCCTTAATTCTGATTATATAGAGAAAACAAGTCTGTTGCACTAGTCGAGGTTACGTACTGTCCTCCGAAAAATCATGTTTTAGTAAGAAATGTCCCACTTTGAGCTTCTTAGAAGGTGGTAACCCTAACAGAACAGCTACTGACCACTGGACCAAATCTAACCTCCCACAGGTGCCTCTGGTGGATGGGAACAGGTCTGCAACTACAAGTTCTCAAGGGAGTTGCTGAAGCTGGCAGATGTCTACAAGGCCAGGTAGCACAACATGACTCGACAGAAATCCACAGATGCTGTGGTTTGTGTGATGTGTGGTGAGATCACTGCAGAGATCAATGCCATCAGTGGCTGGGGATGCTTCATGGAAGCCATGCATAAGTTGATCCATGACTTACAGTGCCATGCCAAGGACAATCTGGTGGAATGACACTGTGCAATGCATACCACAGGTGGTGGGCATCGGCCATTGGTGGTTGCAGCACCACTTGACCTTGTGGAGGAGGTGGTGGCATCCACCCTGTGGACCGTGTCTGTGGAAGGTGTCACTGGCGAGGGTTGTGAGGCACAGGTGGCATTCTACAAGACGTGAGTACATGGCTGTGTACCAGCATGGTGTGCATGGGTATACATGCTGCTTTGCTAGTGTTGTGGCATAATGCAGCCCTGGCCAGCACACACATGTATGCATTGGGATTGCCTGTGTGCTATATAGCACAGTCTGATGCTGTGTTTACCTTACACCTGCCTAGTATCATGTGTCTCACAAAAACAGTCTTGTACTCTGCATACAGATACAGTGCCATGTGCCTATGCACATAGTGTGTGTGTCACAGCTGCAAAGGTGTTTTCTACATGTACTGTTGCATGCTGACACATGTGTCACTGGGTGCATTACATATGCCTTCTCTGTGGGTGGTGGTGTTTATGTGTGTGGGGTGCATGGGATACATTGGTGTTGGGTGAGGGAAAGCTTGTAGGGTCCAAATTCCACCTGTACTGTAGGTGTGTGTGCAACTTAGATGTGTAGGTGTATAGGTTGTAGTCGCCTGTTGTATGCTGGCACTGGGCAACTTAGACTGAAATGGTGGAGTGTGCATGTGCTGTCACTGGTAAAAGACCACTGTGTACTGTGCATCACACTGGACAGTGTTCTTCTCTGTACACAGTGCAGGGTGAAGACACCGCTGAGGAGATTGAACTGGAGGAGGACACTGGCCCTTCCCCTTCAGGTGTCTGGTGGCAGGCAGCAGATGAGAAGGAGGGAGAGTCCTTGGACACGATTTAGATTACCTCAGTGACAGCAATGAGGACACATTCATTCCCCCTGGGAATTATCCTGCAGCCATTCCTGCCCTGGGGGTTCTCCTCATCAGAGGTTTCTCTTAACACCCCTGACCAGGCAGGGGAGGACACCAGGGGGCCATCACTGCCACCAGTTGCGCATCAGGACCACAGTTACATCTGAGATGGCAGTGTCCCTGGAGAGTCATGCCACCTCTACCTCTACTACCACCACTACCACCTCCACCACTGCCACAGGTGTGGCCTCAACATCCTCCAGCTCCCACACAACCCACCCCACTCAACAAGTGCCTGAGGGTGGCCAACATGTTTCCCTGCATTTCCTCTCCTGTGCCATGCATATCCCCACATCCAGCGAGGCACTGCCATCTCCACCATCCACCCAGGGTGTGGGGTGCACACAACCCAGTATGTGTACATGCCCACAGGCATGTACTGTCTTAGAGGATAGTGCTCCCCAGAGGCAGGCTCAATCAGAGTCTCAGCAGCTGCTCTGATCTGTGTTAGACTCCCAGTCTGCCTCACAATGGGAGCATCTCACATTCAGGAGGGAAATGCATAAGGAATTGGCCCACCTGTGTGAGACCCTGCATGCTGACTTACAGCGTGCAGCAGTGTGCAGTGGAGTGTGAGGCAAGGTTTCTGGATGCCCTCCACCATGTCTTCTGGGAACTGATTGGGGCAGACTGCCATGGTGAGGGAGGTTGGGCTTGCCGGGCAGCAGCACAAAAACAGTGCACGTGGTGGTGGTGCGGGAGCTGTCCCCTGGCATTCATCAACCCCACATAGTGACAGATCAGGGTCAGCCAGCACAGCTGCATCAGCTTCGACCATGAGCACTCCCCAAACCCCTGGGTGAACACTGACCTTGGAATTATCTGGCTGGAAGTGTGGGCATTCCAGGGTGTCACCATCCCCACAGACATCACCCTACACCTCTTCAGTTCACATGACCCCCTCCTACATGGCCTCATGGCGGGACATCTTTACATACTCGTGGTGGGAGGAGGCCTTGATGTTGGGGGCCACACCTGACATTCCTTTCTCTAACATACACCCATCCCATGCCCCCTGTTGTACATTCCCACCCCCGTTCCTACCCCTGTAACCCACTGTATCATCCTGTGTTTCTTTTGTTAATTGCGTATATTCATTTCACATTGTTTGTTTGTAAATATTATTACAATATTGAAAGCATAAATGGTGTTCATGTTGTATGCACTCACCTGCCCATCCCTGTCAGCGCTCTGATGATGTTCACCCGATGTTCCTGGGACCTCCTGGCTATTAGTGGGTCACGCCTATCGAGCTGCTCCACTATCCCGTGCACCTCTGACTCCATGTCACTGTCACCATGTTCCTCAGGCTCCAGCAGGCATATTACATGGTTGAGTACCATGTTGTGTAATATACAACAGGCTAGGAATATGCAAACTGCCTTCTGAGGTGTATATTGTAGGGCACCACCTGAATGGTCCAGGAATCTGAAGAGCATTTTGAGCATGCCAAAGACATATTCAGTGATATTATGCTTTGCACTGTGTGCCTCATTGTATGTCTCCTTGGCCACATTTGCTGGGTGAAGGACTGGTGTAAGGAGCCAGGGTCTCAAGGGACAGGTAGTGTCCCCTGTAGGATACATAAACAAATGTTAGCACATGTTCAATGTGTAGCTGACCCTCTCCTCTTGGCAGCCTGTGTACCTGTACACCCTTGTCTCCCCTATATGCCTCATCTGGGTGCTGTATTGTGGCACTGTACCCCTATAGGGGGATGGGGGGCTGCTGCATTTACTCATTGCGCTGGGTATTTGGCTGCCTTCAAATTCCTGGCACAGCTACGACTGGTGCCAGATGAATGCATCGTGGGCACTGCCAGGGTACTGTGCTAGGACATTGATGATGTGCCCAGTTGCATCACACATCACTTGGTAGTTGATGGAGTGGTACTCCTTCCTGTTCAGGAAAGTGTCTGCCACTTCACTAGGGGGTGCCTGGATAGTAATGTGGGTGTGGTCAATGGCACCGCATACTGCTGGTAGGTGCACAACCCTATAGAATTGCTGCATTGTTTCTCTGTGCTCTGCTGCCATGCTGGGGAATACAATGAATTCACCAGCATGTGGCAGCAGAGCATCTAGGAATTGGGCCAAGGGCTGTGAGGTGTCAGACTGCAACATGCTGATGGTATGATCAGCTGGTGTCTGGAAGGACCTGGTGGTTAAGAAACACATCGCAGCTGTCACCTTTTCCTCTACTGACATGGCATGACTGCCTTCGGTGGTACACTGCAGTTGCTCGTACAAAAACTCACAGAGCTGCCTCAGCAGGTCCTTATTGAGTCAATAGGTGGGCATCTGTGAATGAGGACACTCAGGGCCGGTACATTTTGTTTGCAGCATATCTCATCCTTGGCCTATGGAGGGGCCCAGGGTGGCCTTCTGCTCTCTCTCTTCCTCCTCAATAATTGCATCCATCAGGTGCACCATGATGCTGTTGTTACATACAGCCATGTTGCCTGTTGCTGCTGTGTCCACGATCCCTCCTTGTTTTGTCCAGAGTTAAGTTATAGGTGCTAACTTGCACCATGCTGTATGTCATGCTAACACATACTGTACAGTGCTATGGCACTGAATATACCATTGTGCCTGTATTCATGTCCCTGCCCCTCACTTTGCACCACCCATACATTATTTTTTGCACTGGCACTACACTGTTTTACAGGCACTATTTGGGCATTTGAATATTGCAACCCAGTGCAAATGGGGTACAAAACCCACGCAAATGTTTCCCTTAGTGCAACATTTTGACTATTTGGCTTATGGTTAACAAATAAAAAGATGGTTTCTTAATATTAAAAAAAAAAATTACCTTTGCAGGGCCAAGGACAGCTAGGCATATAGGAAAAGTGATCTGTGATTTTTTTTTTGTACTTTCTTTTTTTCTCACCATCTCTACGGGGAACTCTGTCAGGCATCCACTGCACCCGCGTGTTCTACCTCCTTACCTGAAGCTCCCCCTCCACTCCTGCACCAGCCAGGCAGATCTCCCCGGCTCTGCACCCCCTGAGGTGGTGCCGCCCTATCTGCCTAGGGCACTCTACCTATAATCTAATGTACCTGGCTTGGTGGTTCAGCCCTAGTGGAGAGAGATGCCTGGAGATGGGAGTGTGGCATGGCGAGGTGTGGTGCCATCGCCTATCCCCAAGGACAGGGTTTTTTCTTGTTTTCTCCTCTGGGAGTGCAGCCTGCAATGACGCCTGTGCATGGCTGCCCTGCTGGCATCTGCCACACTCCTAACCCTTACGTGTTTTGCTGGTGTTCCTGCAGTTCCCCCGATCTCCATCGGGGGCTGCCAGGACACCAAGCATCCCCTGGATCCCTCCCACTGCTGACCCCACCTTCCTGAGTCCATCTGTGAAGCCGGGTCCCCAGCATGGTGCGAGGTGTGGCGTCCAGTGCCTCAACCTTCAGCATCACTGAGCCGATCTGTGATTTGTGATCTTAATGGTGACCCACTCAAACATGTGAAAAGTTTCAAGTATCTTGGTATAAATATTGATGAGGCTCTGACTTTTGAATATCAAATAGAAACAGTGATTAAGAAGGTCCATCAGAGGCTAGGTTCTCTCTTTAGAAACAGGAACTTCTGACCCCAGAGACTAGAAGACTGCTAGCAAGCAGTTTCCTATTCTCCATGGTGGACTATGGACTTATTGTTTCTTATGCAGCCAATGATATAGTCATTTCTAAGTTGAAAGTTGCTTATAACATCATATGTAGGTTCATTACCAATTTCTCAAGGCATACCCACTACTGTGATTTATATTCTGCTCCTGGCCATTTATCTCTGGATGACAGACTTAAGTCTAGTGTGGTTACAGTAATGCATAAAAATTTCCTGGGTTTAATCCCATCACCGATTCTGGATTTATTTAAGACAAATGCATATATTTGTGACATCAGATTAGCCCTGTTTAGACAATACATAGTTCCCTGTTTAAAAAAAAAATCATTTAATCAGAGGTCTTTTTCTAAATAAGGCTTCATTATATTATAACTCCCTCCCAGTAGAGTTTAAGAAAGCTAATACCATCTCAATTTTTAAAGGGCTACTTAATGATCAGTCATGTTTAAAAACTGCTTGTCAATGCTTTAATAATCACTGATTGTATTGTCGTTGCTTGTACCTGTTTCTGTAATTAATTGTGTTTTATGGTTGTATGTCAAATGTATCGCTAATATAAATGAGCATGTATGCTTATTGGCTTACAAGTATAAAAAAAAAAAATACTCCACCAGGAGCATGACCAGAAACACACTATCAGTACCCTGGCCTAAATCAAGTCAGGCTATGCGCTCCTTCACTGTCAGAGCTCCACAGTGCCTGAATGAACTACCGGAACTACTGCTGGGCCTCCCTAAAATAGCTCAATTCAAGAGAGCACTGAGAAAGGCTCTCTCACTAGGGTCCCAATGTCATTGTTCAGTTGATTATTTGTCAAAATGTATCCATTGTAACTGCTTCAATTGATTCTTTACAACATGTAACCTTTAGCTATTAGCAGTACGGTTTTCTGTATGCCTTGTTCCTGACAATGCTCCAGTGGAACTGCTCTTACTCATGCGTATATATTGTTTTATACTTGAAAACACTTAATCTGAATGTACGACTCAATTGTGTTACGCTATGACATTGATCCAGTGGATCTGCATTCTATCATCTTGAATTGCCAAATTTTCTGTAGCTACTCACTGATGTGGAACCTTTATAAAATAGCACTTGTGCTCAAAGGTGTACTTCTGAATGAACAAATAACTATATATTTATATATATACCTTTTTTTTTTGCATCAGCTACAGAATAAGTAGTACTAAAGCAAAGCAGGCATGTAGCTGGTGCCATACATGTCCACAGCAAAAGCTTGCCTTATTTCATATGCAGATTAATTCTGAGAAGAGAAAAAGACTTCTTACTTATTTTTTTTCCAGCAGTCATTAGTAGGTATGAGTAGCTAGCTACTGGTTTTATGCAGCAATAGTTGCAGCGAAAGCTTGCAACAGTCTGTCAGCTTGTAAAAAATCAGTCACTTCATTGCCACTTAGTTGCAGTGTGCCAAGAGACAGGAGTCAGGAGAGAGTACCTTAAAAGATTTATATTTTGATTTTGTGCAACAGATGAAGAAAAAGTGTACTAAAATGAAGCTGGTGGACAGGTGGTTCTACAGATATACTGTACATAACACACCTTTTTATATTGCACATACAGGCACTATATTTGAGAAAAAAAGGCTACTTTTTAATTATTCTTTCCAGCAGGCACCAGTGGGTACTAGTAGCTAGCTACGAGTTTTATACAACACCAGCTACAGCGCAAAATTTACAATGGTCAGCCACAATTTTTTGCACGTTGTGTTTTGTTCTTGTGCAGTTTTTGAACACTTCCCACTCTGCATATGTACCTTTACATTTTTGTGCTCTGTTTTACTCAGTATTTGCCCTTTTTGAAGTGTCACATTGTGCTCGTTTTTTTGGCGGTTTTTTTTTTCATGAGTAGTTTTTAACTGTTCCAGTATTGCATTTTGCATATGTATCTTCTTTGCTCACTTTTATTGCACTATTATTTTTTTTTTCTTTGTGCTCCCCTGTTCTTCTTCCCGCAGGACACATCTGGAAATGAATTCTTCTTAGCTTCAGTATGCTTTTCATTGGTGAAAAAAATGTTGAAATTAATACATCACGCCTCTGTCTGTATGTATACTTGCACTATGATCTATTCATCCTTAAAAGAAAGACAAAATTACACATACCCCAATAATGCAAAGCATCATGGGAAATATATTCAAACCACCATGAAAGAATGTAGACTGGTTCTGCTTTAAGCAGAAACGTATGGTACCAAATGGCCTCTCACACAATCCGCAAAGGCTAAAATCAGAAGTTAGAGATATGGGTTGTGCCCTTATCAGAACTCATCAGTGTGCCTCACCTGTTTCTCAGCCCAGGGGATGGGGTAACCAGCCCTATGATGGTCTTATTGATTTGGGTTATGAACCGGAATTGCAATTATTGGGTTGTATGTAATTGTTATTTCTTTGAAACCAGGCTTTATTGCCAATGCCCTTCCAGGGTAACCCTTGCTTCAGTGTGTTTGTGCTGAGGTCCTTTGTCTTTTAGATTTATTCATCTTTAACTCATTTCTGGGTAGGCTTGCACTTAGCCAAAGACACATTTGGGTGCTGCCAAAAGGGTAAGGGTGAAATAAGTGGGCCATTGGCAACCTCAGTTCGACTTCGAGTTGGGGCCAACAAATTCAGCTTGGATTTGAGAATTCAGCCACACAACTTCAGCTCCCAGTGGGAAAGCAGATTACAAACACTGGTGTAACAAAGCTTTGAGGTCAGCACTGCTGACCACAAGGTTCACACCCCCCACCATGTAGCCTCCACTTTACCTCCATGCCACTTATTATATTTCCTTTGGCACAATTGATTTTCAAATGACATAATAATATCTCCCCAAAGAAAAACAAGTTATAAGTCACAAAACAAAAACAAATAAAAAAGACATTAAATGTAGGGCATTACATTGCCTTTCACAGTATTTTTTATTTTGTTAGATTTTTCTTCTTTATATATGTGTGTGTGTGCGTATACATACATATATATATATATGTGTATATGTGATATACAATGGTGAGCTGTCAGATAAATGATTTATCTACACAAGTGCTGTTTGACCTCGGGTAACCTCACGAGTGGCGTAAGCCATGAGTGAGGTGTCCAAGGTCAGATAGCACATGTGTAAATAAATCATTTATCTGACAGCTCACCATTGTATATTTCATTTATGCAATAGGGATGCTTTCTATCAGTGCAGGAACATTTGGTTTTGACTGTTTATCTGTTTTTAAATGATAATTTCTGGGAGTTTTGGTTAACTTTCCTAGAGTATGTCCGACTAGCATAGTGGTTGCTATTAAATGAAACACCACTCATTTTGTAGAAAACATCTTGCTGATCAAATGTCATGCTCACAGTACCATGCTGCCTTTTTCATTTTAAAGTTATTCACATTTGTTTGTCAAAAAAAGGAAAAGAAAATTGAATTTTGTGCTGTTTTTTGCTAATTATAAAAAAAACTAAAAGGTATCTATAAATGAAACACCACTCATGTTGTAGATATTTTTGTGCTGAACATTTTTCATGCTTACAGTACCATGCTATCATTTTTTGTTTAAAAGTTATTCACATTTGTTTGTCAAAAACGTGAACAAAAAATTAAATTTTCTTCAGTTTTTTTGCTAATTGTAAAAAATCTATAAGGTATCTATAAATGAAACACCACTCATTCTAGAGATAATTTTGTGCTGAATAATTTTCATGCTCACAGTACCATGCTATCTTTTTTCATTTTAAAGTTATTCCCATACATTTTGTTTATACACGCAGTTACTATGTCACACTCTGTTTATCTACACAGTTATGTCACAAGGCATTTATCCACATACTTCCTTCATCGCAAATCTCCTCCCACTATCGCTCAGCACTACATCGAACCACTTTCACTTTCCATCTGACACACACACACACACACCTTGCCCTGTAAAGTAAGGAACCCTGTTCACAAACCATTTTTTTTTTTCAATCATGTTGAATCTCTCCCCAGTGTCATTCATTTGCACTCACCTCTCACTGCCAAAGGCACTGTCTGATTACAGACCATGGAGCAGCTCTTCCCACTTGCAGTCTGCAGTTCACTCCCACCAAAAAATCAGTGTCTCCTTCCCAACCACATCCCAAACTGCCTGAGGTGCTAACTCTCCAAAGACCCGGCCCAGCAGCCAAACCGAAGGTTTTCTTTTTTAAACAAATCTCTCCCCTGCATCCACGACCCACAAAGAACAGAACCGTTGACCTGAAAAGTAAAGAACTGTTTCTGCTCCAAGACCGCTTTACCTTTTTCTTTCTGCCCAACACAAAAAAGCAGCCCTACTTGCTCACTCACATTGCAACTACAGTAACACAATGCACGCTCGCTTCTCCATATCACTACTGTCCACCTTGCCAATAAACCACAAACTACAAAGTAAAGCCAAAAAAGTTTTATTTTCTAAGGCTGAGCCCAAACAGCCACATTACAAAACAGTCTCCATCCTCTCTATTTTACCTAGCTTCCCCACTTGCTCGATTTTACATTACTTTCCTGTATTTACTTTCTGGTGCTGGTGTAGTCTTGCTCGCTTGACTCAGTCTCCTCTTCATCCCAATGCCACTTGCTCAAGTTCCAAGCTTCCATAAAAATATAACTTTAAAACAAACAAAAAAACACTTCATGACAACCACTGCTACTGCCCTATTCTCTTGGTGAGTGCTCGCTAAATACTTTCAGCCAATCGGCTATGATGTCGCAAAGCAGACAGGACATCATGACGGCGCATATATAGTTAGCAACTATGCTCCATAGGTGCAGTAACCTGGCAAATCTCAAAATAAACCAACACACTTTTTTATGCTTCTTTTTTTTACAAAACATTCTTACTGAACTACACATATACACAAGGCCTTCCCTATTGCATAAATGAAATATGTGAGGTGGGGGGACCTTATGTGATACATGATTTATGCACACTTGGGCTGTTTTCCCTTGGCCACCTCACTCGTAGCTTATGCCACTCATGAGGTTACCCAAGGTCAAACAGAACTCGTATGCAGAAATCATGTATCACACTGGTCCCCTCTGCATATCCCTTATTTATGCAATAGGGTGGAGATAAATGGAGTGTGATAAATAGGGGATATATGATGGGTTGTTGGATACATCATTTATTTGAATGAGCAGTGTGTGACCTCGGTTGACCTCATGAGTGGCAGAGCCATGAGTGAGGTCCTGAGGTCTCACACTGTGAGTTCAAATAAATGATGTATCCAGCAACAATCCATCACATATGCGATTTATGCAATAGAGCAGAGGGGTTGTTCTATTTTATTTTTTAATTTATGTTTTGTACTACAAGAGCTGGAGTTTTATTTTTTTTATAAATTTAGTGGGAGTATTTTCTGTGTTGCTTCAGTTTGGGCTGGTTTCTAGGACAATTGCTGTGCAGTGGACATCCTGACTTTGGGAGGACTGTTTTTATTGGTTGTTTGTAGGTGGGTGGGCTAATAGTTTCTGAAAACATGGCGACTCTGTTTCTTGCTTAACGAGAGTTAGAGAGTCCTGGTGGTGATGTTTTCATGCTGAAGTCTCTTGTTTTTGTCTTCCTTCTGCAAGTTTTTTTTAATGTGAATAATGTGTCTGGTTGTTCCTGCCTTTGCAATGTTTTTTCTTTTTTTATTTTAGTTTTTGTTGACCGGTTAAGTGCACTAGACAAATCCTGCCTATTTTCAGGCATGACCCGGGGGAAGGGGATACAGATGAATGCCAACTGACCTTGAACCAGATTAAGCTGTTGGTGGTATTTTTAGTTCATGGTATGGAGCAGAGAACTGAGCCTGTGCAGTGTGTAGCTCAAGTGACAGAGGAGCAGATCAGCAAAGTGAGCCAGATGGAGGTTATGGAGCAAGCAGCATTCATTTTTTAGGTCAGAGGCTGGTTGTGGGTTTGTTGTGTTTGTATTGAGTTTTTTTTTATTACCTTGGTTTTTGATACTGACCTCCTCCTCCTCTCTACTTCCCACCTCTCTCAGATTGTGATTCAACTGTCCTGGGAGCCTGTCCTGTCCTGTAGCAGTTTTAGAAGGAGTGGTAAGAGAGAAATGAGTGAGCAAGCAAGCGGGCGGTGGGGGGACAGAGAGTCTGTAGTGCGATGCTGTGTGTCACATTGAGGGAAGAGTTTTTGATTAAAAAAGATTGTAGTAGTTTTCCCTTTGTTTAAATGTGACTGAGGATAGTAATGGGTAGTGTTTGGGAAGTATAATCAGGGAGAGCCAGAGGTAGGATGGTTGGGGGTTAGTTGGAGTTCGGGTGAATGCTAGTGAATCTTTGTGGAAGTAGTGCCGGTTGGAGGGGGGTTGAGTGATGACAGGGTGTTGAATCAGTGGTTGTTGATTGATGTTAGGGTGTTAGATAAATCTGAGAACAACTGTTTATTCAACACCAGTGAGAATAAATTAATTTATTTAATGGTTTATCCACCCACACCTATTGCATAAATAGGGGATACACAATGGGCAGGAGTGGGATATAGAAAATATTCTCACTCCTGCAGAGTGAGCTCTGTATTCTCATGAGTGCCGGAGGCATGAGTGACAATGCACAGCTCACTCTGCAGGAGTGAGAATATTTTCCATGTCCCATGATCTGCCTATCATGTGTGCGATTTATACCACGGGGGTGAGAGCTTTAGGAACATTTTTTCTGATTCTGTGTGTTTCCTGCTCATTCTGTGTGTTCTGTCAGTGTGTGTCTGTTCTGAATGGACTGGGAGTCAGAAACACAGGTAAGTGTGATTTGCAAAGCTAATTGTGTGAGTCAGAGGCTCAGTGAAAAAGACAAACTGCTGCAGGTAGCACTGAGAAACAAACTACTTTGTAAATGAGTTTCATTTAGAATTCAGGTTGTTTTGAAGTTGAGATCAGCACAGTAATGGGCTAGGAAAGTTAGAAACACAATGGGACACAGGTGAGAGTCTTTTGCAAAGCTAATTAAGTAAGTTGCAGCTTCAGTGAGAAAGAGAAACTGTTTTGTGAAGCAGTTTCCTTTAGAATGCAAGCTGCAGTGCAGATAGTCTCACTCTGGTGACATCAGCAGAGTGTGGATAAATGTCGTCTTCAGGATTTATTCTCACTGCTGTGGAAATAACACAGGATATCCTACTGAGAAAGCTGTCCCCCTCATGGTATAAATCCATTTATCTGAGTAACTGCCTACATAAATTTATTTATACACACACTTACTACATCACACTCTGTTTATGTACATAGTTACTATGTCACTGCCCCCCCACCCCACTGGTGCCAGTCAGTCAGCACTACACTCCCCTACTTTCACTTTTGACACACACAAACACAACTTCCTGGATGCCTGAAAACAAACTATGCTTCATAACGAACAGATGAGTACATTTTATTTTTAAGATCATTGTTTGGCTCCACTTTTCCTCCAGTCCCCCTCCTGCACCCTTCCCTTGCTCACCCACTTGCTCCTCTCTTTCTCTGCTCTGTGCTGACTCTCTCTGTCTCTCTGACTGAGAAGCTCTGCCTACAGCTGCTGATAGTGCTAGCTCCACTTGCAGTATCCAGCACTCCACCACCTCATCCATCACTACAAACACCCCCAAAGAAATTAAGAAGAAAAAAAACAGAACTGCAGAAGTACTTGGGCCCTCTGCTGTCCTCCTCGGTAAACTCGGCCACCATCTTGGTTGAGATTTTTCAAAACAGCCACTGCACCCACCAATGTGTGTATACATTGCAGCATAAGTGCCTTGGCAATGGCACTTACAAGAAGCAGAGTAGCTTCTTGTTAAAAAATAAACCATAACACTTATAAAAAAGGAACAAAAAGTGGCACATTAAAAAAAATAAAGTATCACACATGGTCTTTTTCATAAATGAATTATGCGTGGAGGGGGCGACCACCCCCCCAAAGCAACAAAAAAAACATCACCACAGAAGCAACCACAGACAGCCATCAACAGGTAAGATAAACAACGTATGACTGTTTCCAGAAGACACAAATGCAGTAGCATTGATGTGCTACCTTCATGGATTTGTATCTGCAGCACGCACACCACAAGATATACACACTCACTTGTTGCTGTGGATACAAATCCACGATACTCAAATCGCAACACTGCTTCTGTGTGCAGAAGCACAGGCCTGTGCAGCCACAGTTATGAATCTGCAATACCCAAATTGGCAGAGTTGTTTTGTCTGCAGAAGTGAATGCCTCTATGGGGGCAACAGGTTTGTAGCCTCAGGTACTCATGCACATTGTAAGACAAACACACACTAAATGGGCCTGAGCTCCTGCAGCCACATGTGTAAGACATACACACTGACCTCTGGCTGCAGAATCACAGATGCCACTAAAATCCATGATGCCAAAATTGCAACATTACTTCTGTTTGCAGAAGTGCAGGCCCCTGGAGGGTCTGCACCTCTTCAGACACAGGTTTAAAACATATGCATTGACCTCTGGCTTCAAAAGGGCAGGCTCCTATGGGATTTGCAGTTATGCACATGGACATACTGTTACAACGTGACTACAGTGGTTTGAGTGGTGGATCTAGAAACTGTTCAAGGGGGTAGCAGTTTTACAGTTATGCAGATGCATATAGAAAAGCATGTACCAATGGGTCATGCTATCTAGAGAGATACCTTACACAGCATCAATGAATACAGCAGATTCAGCCATGATGCAATGCAGTAACTTGCAGTGAATTACATGTCACAAAATACTGCAGTAAAAAATGGCTAATTGCCATTGAATTACAGTGTTTCCTGCAGCATTTCTGTGATATACTGAAGCATTACTATGTTGCAGAGGTGCAGGCCCCATGGGACCTTCTGTCTACAGTGCTTCTACAGCCACACATACTCATGCACGCAGTATGGCATACACACATGGATATCGTTGCATAAGCACAGGCCCCTGCAGGCCAAATGTGTAGTTTATCGGGCTGTGGAAGCACTGTAAATATTTCAATTTTCAGTTATAACTTGGTAATTGTATGGTATTTTACACCAAATTTCAACATTGCCTTGTTATGATCCCACTTCATGAACCCAGTAGATGCAGATTTTCAAATTCCCACCAAAATGTAATTTTGAGCTACGGGGTGAAAACACATTTTGGTCAGTATTTGAAAAATGATAGATGTCATCACCACATGAGGTGGTGTGAAAAAGTGGCCATGTTGAAAAGTATGGGTCAAAATATAGAAAATTACTAAATGTATGAGCGAACATAGAAAAATTCTAACTTTGTTGATTTTAAATATTTTGACCACAGATGTTCAGTATAGTAGTCTTATGGCACTACCTCATGAACCCAGTAGGTGAAAATTCTTGAATCTGACCAAAATGTGATTTTTTTTTTTTGTTCTGGTACTCCCATGTCCTCGCACCCATCCCTCCCACTTCCCCCATGCCCAGGCCACTTGGGAGGCTCCCCCTCCCAATGGACACTGTTGGCTAGCCCCAGCTTACCTCCTGGGTTTGGACCATGGGAGTGGGACCTCTCTGACAGACGTCAGAGGCAGTGGATGGTGGGCAGAGTGGGTTGTCATGCTGTGGGGCTGGCTTTTAGGTTTTTTCAATGCTTGCTTTCTGGGGTGAGGATGTGCAATGAAGTCCAGCATCTGCTCCACCACCTAATGTAATGGCACTGGTCACAGCGGTACCCCCAGCCTCTGCTAGCGGTCCATAAAGCACCAGACACTCTTCCCCTCCTTCCCCCCGGAGAAGAAGAGCAGTCTCCAGGAAACTCGATCCTTCTCCCCCAGCCAGCCCTCCGACCGAAAGGTGATTTTGTGCAGCAACTGCAAAATCTCCTTCTGGGATGGATTTGCCTAATTTCACCACACTTGTTTATGGGGCAGTAGTCCCAAAAAGGTCATGTTGAAAATTTGGTAAAAATGTTCAAAAATAACAAAGTTATGAATAAAAGTTCAAACTCCACTGAAATATATTAAACCGTGCTTACCCTATGTTATAATATTGCAGTCACTGGTTCTAGCAGCAAGACTTCTCTTTGATCAGAGAGTGGATCTATGTCATGGGACATATTCAAGTGAGTGAGGGTGTGTGGGCTGGTGGATGCTGAGTGGGGGTTGGGTGGGTAGGGATGCTAGAGGATCAAATTGTCAATGGACTGTTCTTTTTTCAGGTGACGAAACAAAAAGATCAATGAGGGATGGTTTTCTTTGTTGTAGGGTGACAGAAGCCAACACTGGGGATTGGGCACCCTATAGTTGGGAGGATCATTGGTGCCACAGGGGGTGGACACCCTGACACTGCCTCCTAATTTGGGGGGAATAACCTGGATGGGTGTTGAAAGATGTGGTACTGGGAGTGGGCACCCCGTCGACTATTGTATTACTATGTAAAGGAATGGGGAGTGGGTAACCTGTAGGGTAGGGGACAAAAGAGAAAGTACCAGGGTGAGCACCCCAGTCCACTTTCTAATTTAGAAAAAAGGATTGGGGGTGACCTAGAGGGAAGGAGAAGAAAGAAGCAGTACCCAGGATGGGCACCCCAGTCTGCTAAATAAAAATAGATAGATAGATAAATAGAACGAGAGAGAGAGGCAGACAGACAGATCAGGGGATTGTAGCTCACTGCTGTAATTGAAGCCAGCAGCACAACTCCAGCTGTGCTTCACATTTCAAAAAAGTCTCATTGTTCTCATATTAAGAATGTGGGTGAACATGTCATGGGACATTTTCAGGAGAGTGAGGGTGTGTGTCTGGGGGTTCTGGATGCTTAGTGGGGGAGTCGGGGTTGGGGTGTGGGGGCAGATTGTTGATAGACCATTTTCTTTTCTTTTCTGAAGGCTAAAAAATATCAATGAAGGATAGGTTTCTTTATTGTAGGGGAACATAAGCTGACACTGGGGACTGGGCACCCCAGTGTTGGGCTGATCATTCATAGCACTACAGGTGGGAACCCTGGTGTCACCACATATATTAGACAAAGGGGTGGGTGACCTGGAGGGGAGGGTGAAAGCAAGGTGGTTCCCTGGGTGGGCACACCAGTCCACTTAAATTAATTAAAAATTAAACATGAGAAGGGGGTGGGTGATCTGGAGGGGAGGGGAGAAAGAAGCGGTGCTGGGTGTGGGCATCCTGGTCAGTTTAACAAAAATTAAAAATAAATAGATAGCTAGACAGAGAGAGAGATACGTAGATTAGATGCATAGACATATAGATAGACAGATAGATAGATAGATAGATAGATAGAACTTCCTGGTCACTAACAGTTCTTTCATGAAATCGCACTAATGAGCAATGGTTCTTTCGTATAACCTCACAAAGGAACAAAAAACAACTAAATCCCACCATGTTCTTTTATGACCCAATCTTCTTCTTTCATGAGTCACAAAAAAACTCACAAAAGAATGATCTGCTCACAAAAGAAGATGGTGGGACTGAACCCACTATGGTTCTTTCATGAGCCGACCTTTTCTTTCATGATTTTTTTTATGACTCAAGAAAGAGAAAAGTCAGCTCATGAAAAAAGTACGAAAAAAACCCTAAGTACCTCCATCTTCTTTCACGAGCAGACATTCTTCTTTCCTGAATTCTTAGTCAATCACGAAAGAAGAGGATGGCTCACGAAAGAACTGTGAAAAAAACACTAAGTCCCACGATCTTCTTTCATGAGCCGAGATTTCTCTTACGTGAGATGGCAATTTTCTTTCATGAGACTTGTGAAACAAGACATTTGGCTTATGAAAGAAGCCTTAGTAAGGATTTTTGGGATGTCCCAAAACAATATTTCAGGGCTGTTTTCTGAAAAACAAACTCCAGAATCAAGCTAAATAGCTCATGTTTAGTTAGATTCATTTGTTTTTCTCCAGGGCATCATTTTTATAGGTTTTCAAAAGTTTTATTTAAAAACAAACAGAAAAAAAAACAACATGGCTGCCATATGAAAGAAGAGTTTTTCTCTTGAAAGAAAAATTTTCAGCTCACGAAAGAATCTTTCGTGTGCCAGAAATTCTTCTTTTGTATCAAATATCTAAATGAAAGACCCTACTGAGCATGCTCAGAACTGAAACTTCAAATCCTTGTAACTTGAGAATGGATTAACATATTTTCACCAAACCAACTAAAACACCATTCTAGGGCAAGCCCCTTCTACCTTGAAAATTTCTGAACAATATTCCAAACTGTTTGGGCTGTAGGTGAGAGAAAAGAAAACAGCAAGAAACTCAGATTTTCTACTTTTTGCACTATCTTGGAACCTGGACTTCTGAGTGGAATGAAACTTGCTAATCATGAGACACTGCCCCCAAGACCATATATGCAAAATTTTGTACAATTTCGTTCAATGTGGGCCAAGCTATTAAGGTGCAATTTAAGGAGTTTAACATTAGATATCCTACTCAACCTTAACTATAGGAGTGCTACTGCACCTCTATAACATGGGATATGCAATGGGGACCTGTTGTTAACTAATTTATTTTCATAAGAGCAGTTTGACCTTGGGTAACCTCATGAGTGGCATAAGCCTCCAATGATGTGCCCAAGGTCATACTGCTTAAGTGAAAATAGATCAGTTATCCAACAGAAGTTCCCACTGCATATTCTACTTATGAAATAGTAAGAACTGAGTAAATAAAGGTAGCTTAAATATTAAGCATTTTTTTATTAAAAAAAAATGTGTATTTTTTTGTGTTCTGTCATTTTGTGATTTTTTTTGTGTTCTGTCTGTTATTAATGTACTACCTAAGAGGGCTGCTATGGTTTACTGAGGATGCAAAGTGAAGCCATGATGTTATGATGGCTCAACGTCTGTTCCAGCTGGTGGAACTCTCCTGTTTGTGAAATATTTCAGGCAATATGGCAGACAGTCTTAGCAAGGGGAATGGGACTATTAAAAACACTGGACAGGATTTTTGAAGGGTTACGCAGGGCTTGCATCTAGCCCTGCACCACAGTACTAAGGTTCTGTCCGTGTGTCAAACCCTGTGCCGCAGCTGCCACTGGATTTTACAATCTCGGGTGCAGTTGTGACAGTTTCCACCATGAATGGCAGCTTGCACCAAATATCTGGTTACATGCTCCATATAAACGGCCCTCAGGTTTGCCTCAAGCTAGACCAGAAAAAGGTGGTCTAATTTGCGGCAATTGCTACATGAGACAGAAATTCCCATTAGATCACAGCAAGCCCCATGTGCTGTATCATCGATGTGCCAGGGCTTGTGTTGATCTAACAACGCCAGGGCTTGCGTTGATCTAAGTGCTTTTTTTTTTTGCTGACTTTTCTATTAGCAGATTATATCTTCTAGCCACTAGAGGGCTATATTTCTGGTAGAAATGAAATTTACTGTGTCCACTCCACCATTAGCAGGTTATACGCAGCAGCCAGTAGGGGCTCTATCCTATCTGGCACATCACACCCTCTGTTCCCAGCTGTTATCATCACAACTCTGTGTACATTTGCCTGCTTCCTCTGCCTCCTTTGAAACCAGGGCTACATGCGAGCTCTTCCTCCTATTAACATGGGCTATGTCCACCTCCTCCAGTCCCTCTCTTTCATACTGCTGTTGAGTCTAAGCAATGGCACTTCACAAAGTGATGTGCCGGTTCCCCTACCCCGTACCACTATCAAGCAAAATCTCCATTATGATCCCTGCTTTATCACAGGTAATTTTAAACTGTTAACCAAGGGTCACTGGTCCTACCACTGGCTCCTGCTGCCTCCACAGGGGTGGCTTACTGCTGGGGTCCCTGCCTCATACCCCACCCTAAGTGCTCCACTTAAGCTTATGATACTGTGCTTGGAACACAGAAGGCACCTCAGCCCCAGAAGAGCCAATAAGCTTTTCTACAAATGACTTAAAGGAAGCTTGCTCAGAATCATCCTACTTTTACTGCTTATGTCAGGTAACGTTCACCCTAACCCTGGCCCTGCTAGACCTGTGTCCACACAACCACTGAAAAAAAGGATCTATTAAGTTGGCTACTGTCAACATCTGCAGCTTGCAGACTAAATTGGATAGCCTTCAGGTATGGATCTCACAACATAGCCCTGACATTCTGTCAGTGGTGGAAACGTGGCTTTCTTCAAAGGTTCCTGACTCTGCAGTTGCTCTACCTGGGTATACCCTTTACCGGCTGGATAGGCTCACCAGGTGAGGTGGTGGCTGTGCCATCTACCTGAAAGAGATACTTAAAGGATCCGCCCTGCCTGCAGCCAATCTGAGCTGCATGGCCCAAGCGCTATCCATTAAAGTACTGCTTGGGGCCCAAAATAAAGCTTTGACAGTAATCTCTGCCTATGTTCCTCCAAAAGACAATAGGACAGGCTTCCACAGCTTAATGGACTACATTTATAGAAACATAGAATCTGATGGCAGGTAAGGACCGCTTGGCCCACCTAGTCTGCCCATTTCCCTACCTAATGAATAAGCTGCAGATCCTAGTTAACCAACAGCCTACTTCCTCCTACCCCCCACTAGACTTGTTTTATGTCTTTCACATTTTACATATCTTTACACAAAAACCCATTTTCTAAGTGCAATAATACCCTGCAGGGTGGGTGGTATGGGCTATACCAGACCTTCCAGGGGATATAAGGCCCTCCGCCTGCAGTGTTGGGCCTCATTATCAATCAATCAATCAAGACTTTATTTCTTGAGCATTATTCTGAAGATCATAGTGCTGTACAGATTAGATCAATAAAATCATAAAAACAGAATAAATAACAATTCATTAAAATATTCAGCTAAAATTAAGCAGGCAATAAAATGACGTCAGACTAATTACTAGCCTCAGGGAAAGCTTTGGCAAACAGGTGCGTTTTTAATGCAGATTTAAAGCCCTCAACAGGCCCCCGGATGGTCAGTATAGCCCAATACTTCTCACCCTGTCGAGTAATACTGCTTACATAAGATGCATGTATACCCTGCCCATACTCAAGGAAAGTCAATTTTTACCTGTAAAAGGAAAAAAGTTGACAGAATAGAATACTCACCTTGATCAGCCTGATGGCCATGCCCTAAGGCCCGAAGGCATGACAGTGCCCCTGTGGACAATGTCTCTGTCAGCAGAGCATTACAGGAGGTTGTTTGGGTAGGAGGAGGCATCATTCAGTAGGAGGAGCTGTGTTGATATTGCTCGAGACATGTAAATAATTTTCTTACATATTCATCATCATTCTTGTTCCATTGATTGATTTCTTGTTGGTTCTATTGTTCAGATTCATAATTTCCTTTTTTCATTTTCAAATAATGTCTTATTCTCTTCACTGATTTATCACCTATTGTTTTTCACTGAGTTATAGAAACATAGACTTTGATGGCAGATAAGGACGGCTTGGCTCACCCAGTCTGCCTGTTTCCCTACCTATTGGATAAGCTGCTCCTAGTTAACCATTATCCTACTACTACTTCCTAGCCCCCATCAGAATTTCCTTATGTCTGCCCGTGCATTCTTGAATTCCCCTGCTGTTTTTGACCCCATGACCTTTTCAGGAAGGCCGTTCCATGCGTCCACCACCCTGTCTGTGAAAAAATACTTCTTCACGTTGCTCTTGAGTCATCCACCCTCTATCTTCAAACTGTGCCCTTTTTTGTTCTTGCACATCTCTTTTTCTGAAGGATGCTACCCTCCTGGACTTTGCCGATTCCCTTGAAGTACTTGAAAGTATCTATTATGTCCCCCCCTCCCTCCTTTCCTCGAGGGTATACATGTTAATCTCCTTTAGTCCCTCTTTGTATGGCTTCTGGCCCAGACCCTGCACCATTTTAGTTGCCCTCCTCTGGACTGCCTCCATCCTATGTCCTTGCAGAGATGGGGTCTCCAGAACTGCATGCAGTACTTCAGATGGGGCCTCACCAACTGCCTGTACAGAGGGATAACAACTTTCTGTTTTCTACTGGTGATGCCTCTTCCTGTACATCCCAATATTTTCCCAGCCATCCCTACTGCCTTCTCATATTGCTTGCTTACCTTTAGGTCATCTGCTATGACAGTCTCCAGGTCCCTTTCCATTTTTGTTGTTGTTAGGTACCCTCCCCATTGTGTACTTTTCTCCTGGGTTTTTGTTTCCCCAGGTGCGTTACTTTGCACTTCTTTGCATTGAATCTAAACCACCATATTGCACTTCTTTGCATTGAATCTAAGTCGCCATACTTTTGATCATTCCTCTAACCTTGCCAAGCCCCTTCTCATCCTTTCCACCACTGTGAATCAACCCTGTTGCAGATCTTTGTGTCATCTGCAAAGAGGCATACTTTTATTTTCAGTCCTTCTGCAATGTCACTTATAAAGACATTAAAAAGGAAGGGACCCAGTACTGAACCCTGCGATACCCCGCTAGTAACTCCCCTTTCTTCTGAGTGGACTCCGTTTACTGTTACACTCTGTGTCCTGTTCTCCAGCCAATTTTTTAACCAGGCTACCACCCTGGGACCCACTCCCAGGCTGGCTAATTTGTTTATTAATCTTTTGTGTGGGACTGTGTCAAATGCCTTGTTAAAGTCTAGGTAGGCCATGTCCACAGCCCCTCCCTGGTCTACTACTTTGGTCACCCAGTCAAAGAAATCTATTAGATTCGTCTGACATGACCTTCCTGCTGTGAATCCATGCTGCCTTGGGTCCTGTGCCCTGCTGGCCTCTAGATATTCAACAATTCTTTCTTTCAGAAGTGATTCCATCATTTTCCCTACCACTGAGGTCAAACTAACAGGTCTGTAGTTTCCTGCCTCTGCTTTGCTCCCACTTTTGTGCAGGGGAATCACATCTGCCCTCCTCTAGTCCTTAGATACCACACCATCCTCCCATTATTTGTTAAAAAAGATGGTCAGTGGTGTCACTAGTTCTCCCTTAGTTCTTTTAGAATTCTGGGGTGAATCCCATCAGGGTCCGTTGCTTTGTCCACCTTCAGTTTTAGGAGTTCTTTCAGAACCCTTTCTTCTACGAATGAGCTTGAATTGACTCCCCTATCCTGAGTGCTTCTATTGACTGGATTAAGTACCCCCCCTCTTCTTTTGTGAATACTGAGCCGAAGTATTAGTTCAGTATCCCTGCTTTTTCACTGTCACCCTCTGCCCACCCACCATCCCCTTTTTTAAGCCTCATTATCCCTCCCTTGGTCTTTCTTCGCTCCCTAATGCACCTGTAAAAGGTTTTAGCCCCCTTCTTAATTGAGTTGGCTATCTTTTCCTTGGTTTGGGCCTTTGCTATTCTGACTGCCTTCCCCAATTCCTTCTTCTTTAACTGTTACAGTTCTCTGTCCTGCTCCTTCTGTGTTTCCTTATACTTCCTAAGTGTTATCTTTTTCTCCCTAACCTTCCCCGCCACCTCTTGTTGCCTCTGTGCTGGCAGTTTTGATGTTTCCCCATTGTTCCTCCACCCCTCCTTCTTGCCCATTTGCTAGTGCTTCTCTGAGATACTTTCCCATTTTAACAAAGTCAGCCCTCCTAAAGTCCAGTACCCTCTCTTTTGTATGGCTTGACTCTGTAGCTGTGTTTATCGTGAACCATACTGTTTGGTGGTCACTTGTTCCAAGATGACTACACACTTCTGAATTTGAGATCGTTTCTCCATCCCAATGTGAGAGTACCAGGTCTAAGATTGCTCCCTCCTGAGTGGGTTCCAACACTAGCTGTCTGAGGCATGCCACTTGTAGGGCATCGAGAATGACCCTGCTCTTGGATGTGGCTGCAGCAAAGGTGCTCCAGTTAACATATGGCATATTCAGTTCCCCCATCAACAATATCTCCCCTTTTTCTGCCTTCCTAAGAATACCTTCTATCATTTCCTTGCCCATTTGCTCTCTCTGAGATGGGGGTTTGTATACAACACCCGTGTGGATTGTGGTGCCATTTTCTGTCTCCCTGTTTAAATTTTAGTTCTGTTGCTTTGATCCCTTCCCTTATGTAGAGAGTTACTCATCCTCCTCTTCTACCCTCCCTGTCCCTCCTGTACACTGTGTAGCCTGGTATGTTGACATCCCAGTCATGGTTCTCTGTGTACCATGTTTCTGTGACTGCCACAATATCCAGTCGTTCCTCTTCCATCAAGGCCACTAGTTCAGGGAGCTTGTTACCCAGACTATGGCATTGGTACTCATTGCCCTCCATTTTTTGATGGTCTTACCCCTTTTAGCCCCATCTCTGCCTTTACTACCTTTGCCTGTTTCTCCATTAACCCCTGCCCTTCTCCCTATCGACTTCTCTATCTTGGTGTTTACCTCAGTAACTACCCTGTTTTTGGGGGGGGGGCTGGAATTTCTCTACTCCTTTGCAGTGTCTCCCCCCTTGGCTAGTTTAAATGCTTGCCAATGAAGCATTTAAACCTATCACCTAGGATCCTAGTTCCTCTCCTGGATGGATGCAGACCATTGCACCAGTATAGGCCTGTATCCCTCCAGGTGGACCCCCAGTCCCTAATGAAGCCAAATATCTGAGCTCCACACCAGTTTTTCAACCATTGATTGAATTCCATGGTGCAGAGCACCCTAGCCTCACCCATGCCATAGACAGGCAGCACCTCTGAGAAGGTTACCGTCCATGCTACTTGTCTAAGGCCTCTCCCCAACTTCACAAACTCCTCCTGCACTGCTCTGATCCCATTCCCAGCCAGGTCATTTGTCCCTAGGTGGACAATGACTTTTTGTTCACGTTTTTAAAATAATTGTTGTACTAAAGGGGTTCTCCCTGTCATTATATTGCTATTGACCGTAGACCAGCCTAAGGGCTCTATCGCTTGTCATCAATTACTGCACTGCATTGTACCTTTATTCTCGTGCATTCTATTGTATATAATTTCATTTACTGCACTGTCATTGTACCTCTATTCTTTTGTATTCTATTGTATATATTTTTATCCACTGTACCTTTTACACTGTATGCTGTTGTCCCAGGGCCTCCTTGTAAATGAGATTGCTCAATGGAGTCTCTTCCTGGTGAAATAAATAAATCAATTAAACTAAACTAATCTGCCTTGTGAAGTGCCAATTCACAGTATAGGGATAACTTTACAAACTGCGAATTTGGTAACTTCGCTGGCAAAGTGAGGCCCACAGGTGAAGTTTACATTATACCGTACTATGGAACTGGAGGTCACTAGATACTGAAACAAGCTGTATGCCCCAATGAGGCTATGTTGAGTGCAGTCTTTTGAAGAGTTGAACAGAAATCTGTCCCTGCTTGTCTGAGCAAAAAAAAAAATGTAAATCAATCTCAGAACTGAGCCTTTTGAAATCAAATTGTTCCAAAATAGTTTTAAATGACCTTGTGCTGCTACATTTGTGTTGTTCGTTTCTGTTTTTACTGATTATTTTATTAAAGCAGTGGTTTTGTTTTGCCTATGGTGAGGCACTGCTGTGGAGGAGGGGAGATGTTTCAGTTAGAAAGGCAGAAACATAGACTTTGATGGTAGATAAGGACTGCTTGGTCCACCTAGTCTGCCCATTTCCCTACCTATTAGATAAGCTGCAGATTCTAGTTAACCAACAGCCTACTTCTTCCTACACCCCACTATAATTGCCTTATGTCTGCCCCATGCATTCTTGAATTCCCCCAGTGTTTTTGACCCCATGACCTGCTCAGAAAGGTGGTTCTATACGTCCACCGCCCTCTCCGTTAAAAACATTTTCCTCACGTTGCCCCTGAGCTGTTCCCCCTCTATCTTCAAATTGTGCCTCCTTGTTCTTGCACATCTCTTTTTCTGAAAAATGTTCCCCTCTTGGACTTTATTGATTCCCTTGAGGTACTTGAAAGTTTCTATAACCCCCCCTTTCCACAAAGGTATAGATATTAAGCTCTTTTAGTTTCTCTTCTTATGGCTTCTGTTGCAGACCCTGCACCATTTTAGTTTCCCTACTCTGGACCGCCTCCATCCTGTCTATGTCCTTGCAGAGATGACATCTCCAGAACTGCACGCAGTACTCCAGAAGGGGGTCTCACCAACTGTCTGTACAGAGGGATAACAACTCCCTGTTTTCTACTGGTGATGCCTCTCCCTTTGTATCCCAGTATCCCCCCAGCCCTCCTTACTGCCTTCTCACATTGCTTGCCTAACTTAAGGTATTCTGATATGACTACCCCAGGTCCCTTTCCATTTTTGTTGTTATTAGTACCCCCTCACCCATTGTGTTCTCTTCCCCTGGGTTTTTGTTTCCCCAGGTGCATTACTTTGCACTTCTTTGCATTGAATATTAGCTACCATACTTTTGACCATTCCTCCAACCTTGCCAAGTCCTTTCTCATTCTTTCTACCCTCCCGTGTATCAACCCTGTTGCAGATCTGTGTGTCGTCTGCAAAGAGGCAAACCTTTCTTTCCAGCCCCTCTGTAATGTCGCCTATAAAGACATTAAAGAGGACCGGTCCCAGTACTGAACCCTGTTGTACCCCACTAATAACCATCCTTTCTTCAGAGTGTACTCCGTTTACTATTACCCTCTGTGTCCTGTTGTCCAGCCAATTTGTTACCCAGGCTACCACCCTGGGACCCACTCCCAGGCTGGCTAACTTGTTTATTAATCTTTTGTGTGGGACTGTGTCAAATGCTTTGCTAAAGTCTAGGTAGGCCATATCCACTGACCCTCCCTGTTCTACTACTTTGTTCACCCAGTCAAAGAAATCTATCAGATTCATCTGACATGACCGTTCTGCTGTGAATCTATGCTGCCTTGGGTCCTGTGCCCTGCTGGCCTCTAGGTACTCAACAGTTCTTTCTTCCTGAACTGATTCCATCATTTTCCCTACCACAGAGGTCAAACTAACAGGTCTGTAGTTTCCTGCCTCTGCCTTACTCCCATTTTTGTGAAGGGGAATCACATCCACCCTCCTCCAGTCCTCAGGTACCACACCATCCTCCCATGATTTGTTAAAAAGGGTAGTCAGTGGTGTCACTAGGTCTCCCCTTAGTTCTTTTAGAATTCTGGGATGAATCCCATCAGGCCTCATTGCTGTGTCCACCTTGAGTTTTAGGAGTTCTTTCAGAACCCTTTCTTCTGTGAATGGACTGGCGTCTACCCCCTTCCCAGAGTGCTTCTATTGTTTGGTTTAGGTACCTCCCCCTCTTCTTCTTTTGTGAATACTGAGCAAAAGTATTCGTTCAGTATCTCTGCCTTTTCACTGCCACCCTCTGCCCACCTCCCCTCCCTTTATTAAGCCTTCATTCCCTGATGTACCTATGAAAGGTTTTACGCCCCTTCTTAACTGAGTTGGCTATTTTTTCCTCGGTTTGGCCTTCACTATTCTGACGGCCTTCCCTGCTTCCTTCTTCTTTAACTGATACAATTCTCTGTCCTGCTCCTTCTGTGATTCCTTATACTTCCTGAATGCTATGTTTTCCTCCCTAACCTTCCCTGCCACCTCTTTTGAGAATCATAGTGGTTTTTTAGTTTCATTTTGTTTTCTTTATTTGCTTCACACAAAGGCTTGTTGCCTCTATGATAGCAGTTTTGATTTTTCCCCATTGTTCTTCCACCCCTCCTCCCTGCCCATTTTCTATTTCATTCCTTAGGCACTTCCCCATTTTGCCAAAGTCAGCCCTTCTAAAGTCCAGTACCCTCACTTTTGTATGGCTTTTGGTGGGCCTTAGGGAGGCCACAACATGATGAGCAGTCCAAAAGGTACCAAGATCTGTGGCTAAGGTGTAGTGCTCAAGGAGGTGGTTGCTGGTGTCTCCATGACTCCTGGTGGTGGTGGTGCTGAGTCTGATCTTGATGATAGTTTTTCTTCCCCAAATGAGAGTGTGGAGCTTGACCATGAGTCAGAACCCACAGAAGGAGAACTGACTAAATTGAAAAAATGTGTCTCAGACTCTGGATGATGAGAGGGAGAGAAAGCCTGGAGAAAGTGAAGATAATGGGAATAGCTCAGGAGGTGGAGGATATCAGTGGCGGTGGAGATGGTGATTTGGATCCCCTATGGGAACCAGAGAAGAAAAAGAGGAAAGGAGGTGCTGTTGAACATGCAGGGGTTTGCACACCACTATTTGATACAAGTACCTGTACCAAAGTCCCCCAGTACCACAGCAGTTGTTACTCTTACTAGTGATGAGCCCATTACAGCATACGAGTCACCCAGTGTGAAAATGAATAAAGCATCCAAAAACCACCCAGTTTCGCCCCTCCCCTGTCCCAATCTCACCGCCATGTAAAATTGAGAGGTACCAAATCACTAGTTTGGGATTTTTATATACTGGACCTGATGAAACAGTTGCTATCTGTCAGCTGTGTCAAGTGAGAGTTGGTAGGGGAAAAAGGGCAGCCACCTAGGTGCTGCTGGGCAACACACACCTAAAGTCCAGGCAGCTGTTACACTGTTTTCAACACCAAAAGGAAGCTGGTGCAGAGGTCCAGCTCCCTTATCATCATCATTTGCCAAGGCATCCAGAAGTGGCAGGGAAACAGGCCTGCTGGTGGGAGGGCTGGGTGAGGAGGACTACTTCAGAGAGTAGTGGTCATAGCAGCAGTGGTTGATTGAGTAGTACCACCCAGTGGCACCAAACCACAGTAACCCCATTGCAGAAAACATCTCAACTCACTGCTTTTATTTGAGTTGCAGCCATGAATCCCCAGGAGTCAAATACTACCCCACCAGCTATGCCACCATGCTGAGTCCAGCTGTTTGGTAGTCCAACATCCAGAAAGGGCCATCCTATGCTGCATAGCATGTTTGAGCATCAGTTCAATACCCAGCCAATTATGCTATGCAGCGTTAACAGAATGCAGCAACAAGTGAAATGCAGGCAATTGATTAGTGCCATTTTTTCTTGTGAGGAACATGGGATGGCCCATTCCTGTCCCTCAATAACATATTTTTCCACATGTGCCATTCCTGAACTTCATGGGATGGTGCCACACATGGTGATCCATGCCCTGCTGCACTGATACCACAATACATCCCTCTCAGTCTGGATATGTGGACCACTGGCCAAACAGCTGGTAGTTGCTATATGTGCATTACAGGCCATTGGGCACAGGTACCTGGGGTTGTATTTGATTCTGGCCGGGGGTGGGGGGTGACATTGCACTAAGCAAAAATGCAGTGCTAGCCACACTCAAGGTATTTGCTGGCATGCCACAGTGGCAATAAAGAGTGTAACTGGATCACACATGGGACAGAAAATGTTAGACTTGCTCCTCACCGAGATTGATGAGTGGCTACATCCCTGTTCCTGAAAATGGGTTTCATTGCAAATGATAATGGCTCAATTGTAGTGAAATGCATCACTGATGGGGGGGTTTCTCAGGGTGCCATGCCTGACACACAGCCTTAATCTCATTGAACAGGAGTTTTAAGCATATCCTGATCTCGAGTCTGTGTTGACTGTGGCCTGTCACATCTATGCCTACTTTACCCATTCTGGAGAGACCTGTGGCCATCTTAGGCATCTGCAGATCCAGAGCAAACTGCCTCAGCACTGTATGAAGCTACAAGTCATCACCAGATGAAACTCAACCTGTACATGATAGAGCACTTGTACTAGCAGTACAAAGCCATCTCTGAATTTCTGTGGCTGCATTCAAGCCATGACAGTGCTAGAGCATCCATGTCTCTGACAACTGACCAGTGGTGAATATGGATGGCCTGATCATAATTTTAAAGGGAAACATTGGAAAAGGCACAACTTTACCCAAGCAATACAAAAATACCCGCTTAATGCTTTCAGACAGCAACATTTTAAAAAAGAATGACCTGTAATTGCTTTTTTTAGTGATTTAAACAGTGGTCTTCAACTTTCACTATCTGTTGCTGGCAGCCACCATCTCGCATGCAGCAGAGAGCTTCCTGAGCTCACTTTATGCTAATATGTCCTGCCAACTAATAGCAAAGGTCAAACAGACATATTAGCACACAGTGAGATCAGGAATCTCACTGCTGCTCATGAGATGGTGGCTGCCAGCAACAGAAAGTGGAAGTTGTGGGTAGCTGTTTTAAATCATTAAAAAAAGTTGTTACTGTCTGAAAGCACTAACTGAGAGTTTATGTAGTGTCTGAGGAAAGCTGTGTCTTTTCCAGTGTTTTCCTTTAAGGCCATTCAAACGTGCAACCAGCCAGTGAGTGAAGATACTGCCTGTATCAGGCCATCACACTTTTATGGGTGCTAAAGCAGAGGCTGTTGAACGTATAGCAGGTGCTGGAGGCAGGTGGTGATGCAAGAAGTTGTGCCTTAATATTCCATGTCTTGGATAGCAATATCCATATTTCTGGCACTCTATAGTCTACAGATTTTTGGATTGCCATGATGCCAGACCCGTGTTGTAAAAATGGCCTGTCATCAATACTTGAAGGCTGGCCTGATCAAGTCCAACATCAACTGATCTTCTAATAAAATGAGTTCATGGGGCACAGATGTTTAAAGTCACAGTTATCTGAGGAACAACATGAAACTCAATAGAGACTGAGTGTTGCTGCCATATCACATGGTAAACAGGCTGAGAAAACATGCAAGGTAAAATTAATAAATACCAACAAATCCAGTTTGGGATGTTTTTTACCAGGTGGGAATTGAAGACGTGAAGGAAAAGGAGGAGGAGGAGGCTGATGAGGCTGCATGATTGTGGGCTGTGCAATGCATTGTGGATGCATAGTTGGTGGACACCGGGCACAGTACTATCACAGAAGAGCTGTCTCTGTAATGGAGTAGCAAGGTCAATAATTGGCCAACACTGACCTCAGTAGCAATAAGATACTGAAGCTGTCCACCCTTGCGTGTCATTGAGGAATGGGTATTCAGTTTGGCAGGGGACATTGTGTGGGACAGGCATACAAATCCACTCCCTCAAAATGTTGACATGCTAACATTTATTAAAATGAATGTGAGGCACATTCCACACAACACAATCATGATGGCACTCCTACCATGTGAAGGTGTCGGTGGTGCTGCAGATGAACATGAAGAGCATGAGGTTGATGGAATTGGCAAAATTGCCTTCTACTGGGGTACATGAAGTACAGAGGAGAAAAGAATTCCCATACGGGGACAACTCCAGTCTGGAAGACTGTGAGGGCTGCTTCCTTGATGAGGATAAAGCATATGAAGAAATGTATTTTGTCCATCCTATCCTCCTCATGAGTAGAATAATTTTATTTATGATTCAGATTTTTCTCCTGTGTCATTTTATTTTTCCCCAAGTTGTGCTGCTGTTCCCTGCATGCAACTGATTACCTGCCTCTGCCCTTTCCTACATTATGCCTGCAGACAAACTAGAAAATCCCTGAACACTGCATAATTAAATGCCAAGTTTGCCAGCAATAACATGGGCTATTGCTGCCTCCACCACATGAATTCCCACTGAGAAACCTGGACTCAGTCCAGCATAAATGCCCCCGCCAGTCAGGCAGACCATGCCTCCTCCAGCAGACAAGAAACCTCCTCCTCTGGCCTGCATGTATCCTTCACATCCACAAACAATATGGGCCACTGCTGCTTCTACTGCATGCATCCAGATTGAGTAACCTGGACTTAATCCAGGGTAACTGGTGTTGTCAGACAGACCTCTAGCCAGCCAGCCACCCCCAAGCTGAGCCTCCAGCCAGTTGGCACATCAAGGCAGCAAGATCGTAAGTCCAGCAAGGCCTACCTTTGTCTGGTGTGATCGTCATTTACTTTCACTGTTGTTCACACTCCAAGTACTCACTGGTGGTGGTGACTCGATCCTTGTATATGAGGGTTTTCCACATTATTGCTTGACAACAAACATTAAAATGTGTTTCTTTTCCTTTTGTCTCCCTCTCACTGCAGGTTTGACCATTCACAGGGATGACAGGAAAGCCAATCACAAAGCCAGGTAGCCCTCAAAGCACAGATGTCATTTGCCTCTTCCTCCACCACCCCTCTCTGTGGCACCATTCTGATAGTTCATGGTATGACCCTCACTAATTTGATAGTATGTATCATTTCATGATTTTATTTCTTTTTTTAATTTTTCCTTTTACAAGTGCACAATGACACAGTGGTCAAGTGAGGCAAAATAATGTCTCTTTTTGCTTTACAGCTGACAGGTATAGTAAGACTGGGAATGGACAACTGATATACCATGCAGCTGCCATGGTGGCCAAGTGAAGCTAAATAACTTGTCTCTTTTTTTCTTACAGTAACAGGTATGGTAAGACTGGGCATGGACAATGGATATGCCATGAGGCCTTCATGGTGGCCATGTGAGGCTAATTAACTTTCTTTTTTCTTCATGGGTGACAGGTATAGTGAGACTGGTACTGGAGGTGGACAATGGATATACTGTGTGGTCACTCACAGTGGCTGATTGAGAAGAGTCTTAATTTCTCTTGTCTCAGTCTAGCATTGCTTGTAAAGCACTTTGGGATACAATGTGCATGAAAAGCACTATATCAATGCTGATTCTTCTTCTTCTTCTTGACAGGTGTCCTGTCTTGCTTCCTCCTTATCCAGCAAGCTAGACTTGTCCTCTGTCTGTTCTGTCTGGGGCACTTTTGTGCCAGTTTATAGCATGGCCATCAACAATGTGATAGTAGGTATCCTTTCTAAAAATTAATTTTTTTCTTTTACAGTTTTATTTTTAGTTCCTTTCACAGGCACAACAAAACAGGGAAGGTACTAGAGTCTAAATTCTCTCTTGTATTCACAGGTCTCTCACCATCCTATCATACATGCTCGTTCCTTCTCCAGCAAACACGTCATTGCCATCTTCTTTGCCAGACTGTGGATGTGGTAAACGATGCAGCCTCATGCTTGGACATCCTCCTCCAGCTTCAGCACCACCATGCGTGGTCTTATTTAAGTCTACCTATCCTCTGTATCCAGCGTAAATACCGGTCATCAGCTTGATTCTGCTGCCCGACTCTGCATTGCAACCCAGCTGAAAAATACCTGAAAAGACAGAAGCACAAGCAGAACACAGATAGAGGGTGACATACAAATAGCATTTAAGAATTTAAAAACCAAAAAATAAATACCTTCCCTGGCAGGACACACTGCTTAGCGTCCATTATTCAGTATTTGTAACTAATCTTCTAATATCTTAGCATATCAATTAATTAACCAGCTCCAGGCTGGACCTATGCAGCACAAGGACTTCATCATCTGAGTGCTAAATACTGGAACAGAGAAAAGCAGGAACAAAAGATGGTTGAAAGATACTCTTTACACACACCTACACCCCAACCACAGCCAAAAAGGAAAACAAAATAAACACTTAACTTTGCTGGTAGGATACACAACTATGCTCAAAGATCATCATCCAGATCAGCTCCCCAAAGAGGCCTTATCCTTTTGTGATAAAATGTCTAGAATTTTTGGGCACTAAAGTTCATCAATCAATCAATCTTTAGTTTACTAGGCGAGACACCATTGATTTAGAGCTCATTCGCAAGGTGGACCTGGACAAGACACATAACATTAGATAAGCAAATAGGGTACAAAATTGATAGAATACAAAAATGCTCAGAATATACAGAAGTGGGAACAAAAAATAATACAAGATACAAAAATAACAGTTCTATATAATATATACATATGAGTACAGTACAATATATATGCACAGTAATATGGATAATTTCATGGAGAGTGAAGAAGGGGAATTAGACATATCTAGAGAAAGAAGGAATAAGGAATAGGTGGGGGTAACAAGGCAGATAAGGGGAGAAAAAGTAGTTGGAGGAGTACGAGGCAGGATAAGGAGAAGAGAAGGAGGCGCAGTCAGCAGACTACATAGGGTAGAAGGCCCAAGCCATAGGTTGGCGGTACTCAGGGGAAACAATTGCAGGGCTCATTGTAGGAGCGTGCAAATAACATTTTGAAGGTAGACAATTTAACAGGGATTACTAACTTCAAAGTTTTTTGGTGTTTATTCCATAGAAAAGGAAGTACATAGCTTATAGATGCTTGACCAAAGCAGGAGTTAACTTTGGGGATAAGGACAGAGGCATAGGAGAGGCTTCTCAGTGCATAACTACCTGCATACGCAACGGCAGACACTCAGTGATGTACTGTGGAAGTTTTTTGGTGAGAGCTCTGAAAATCCAGAGCGCAGCATTTTTCTGCCTTCTAAATTTCAGTGACGTCCACCCAACTTGGGAGTAAAGAGTGCAGTGATGGGTGGAGTACGGAGCTCTGGTGATAAATCTTATAGCCCGGTGATAGAGGGTGTCAAGTCTGGATAATGCAGAGCTGGGACAATGTCCATAAATGAAGTCAGAGTAGTCCAAAAGTGGAATAAATGTGCTTTGCACTAGCCTGGTTTTTGCATCCTGACTGAGTAGATGCTTGAGCCGGTAGAAAAGACCAAGTCTTTGTTTGAGTTTTTTAGAATGTTCTTCAATGTGGTCAGCAAAAGAGAGTTTGTGGTCAGTCCAGAGTCCCAGGTATTTGAATTTCACCATGAACTCTTAAGGATACACCTAGAAGTGTGGTGATCTGTGGAACTAGACTGAGGATGTAGGGATTGGGTGTGATGGCATCTGGAGAGAAAAACATAGCCTTATTTTTTTTGGTGTTTAGTAATAGTTTTTGATTTGAGAGGTTACGTTGCAATCGATTGAAGTCTAATTGGATGTCCTTACTGGCCAGTTCTGGAGTAGGCCTACCAATATAGAGAACCGTATTGTCCACAAAAAGATGGATGTTAGCTGACTTGATGCCTGAATCAATATTGTTGATGTACAATGCAAAGTGCAGAGGCCCAAGGATGGAACCCTGAGGCACACCTCTCTGGAGGGCTTTTAAGGGGGAAAGATCTCCGTCCACTTTGACCTGCTGGAAACATCCTTTAAGACATTAGGAGAACCATTTTAACACTGAGGGATCCAAACCAACATGTTTAAGCGAGACTAGAAGAAGGTCATGATCAACGGTGTTGAACGCCTTACTCAAGTCTAGAAATAAGGCACACGTAGTTTCTAGCATCTAAGGCCTTCTGCCAGTCATTGGTGACTTTTGTGAGGGCAGATATAGTGCTGTGACAAAACCAGATTGTGCCGGGTTCAGTAGACTGGAGGTCTCCAAGAAGTTCTTGAGCTGAAGGTTAACTAATTTCTCCAGCATTTTAGAGAGGACAGGGAGTAAGAATATCAACCTGTAGTTATTTAGATCACTTTTGTCACCGAACCTAAATAGTGGAATGACATGGACCATTTTCCATATTGCTGGAATGACACCCTGTGTCAAGGATAAATTGAAAAGGTGAGTAATGGGGCAGCCAAGACATGGTAGCTAAGTCTTAGGAAATACGGGTCTGTCATATCAGCACCCATGCTCTTTCTGATGTCCAATTCCGGTAACAGGTCTTCGACTTGTTTCACAGTGACTGGGCTGAAAGTGAAAGCCACATTGAGGGCAGTGGTGTTCAAGCTGGGTCCTGGGCACACAGTTGGGTATGAAAGTTATTAGCAGGATAGGAGTCAAATGCTAAACCAGCAGTGGCAAAGTGGTTGTTGAGGAGGTCAAAAATAGTCTGTTTGTCGGTAAAGGAGGTGCCACCCGAAGAGATTTTTGCGGGAGGGAGTTAGCCAACGAGTACCCCTCTATATCCCTTAGGGTTTTCCAGAATTTAGCTGAACACTTGAAAGAGGAGTCCAGTTTGGTAGAAAAGCAGTTAGCTTTTTCTACCCTAATAAGTTTTGTGTGCTGATTCCTGGCATACCTAAAGGTTGTCCAGTCAGCGGGCAGCTTGGTTGTTCGTGCTTTTCTCCAAAGGAGAAGGTGTTTTTCAGACTAGTTGTAAACCAAGGATTAGATTTTTTCATTGTACAGACTTTCACCAAGGGCACGTGCTGATTTAATGTTTCTAATGTAATACTCTGTAAGACCTCACAGACTTTGTCCACAGTAGGGGCCAAGTAGAACTCTTGCCATTTTGAGAACTGGAGGTCAGGGGGAAAGGCATGCAGGTTGAAATTACGTCTATTTCTTTTAAAAATAAACCTAGAGGTAGAAACAGCTGTAGGTACAGCTTTGACACACACTATAGAGCAGTGGTCACTAATGTCATTGAAGAAGACACCTGAATGGGTAAAAAGGTACAGTTTATTCACTAAAATAGGGTCGATTAGGCTACCGTTGGCTGGATTTTTCCTGTTTGGGTGGGTGGCTTCTGTGATAAGCTTCGGAAGCCCTAAGGTGTCGCAAACATCTTTTAGGGATTTGGAGCTGGCAGAAAACCAGTCAAGATTAAAATTGTCCAGAATGATGACCTCTGAGGACAGGATTTTGAGTATATTGGACAAGTGGTTCAGCACCCTAAGCCCCACTGATGGAGGTCTGTAGCAGCCTATGATACTAAGTGACAAAGAAGTGGAGAATTGAACCTTTAAGCACAAGCATTCATATTCCTTGGGTACCGAGGCAGAGTCCGTAACTGTGGCAGTAAATTTATCCTGTATGTAGATAGCTACCCCACCTCCTCTGGTTTGTCTGTCGGTTCTGTAGACATTGTAGGAAGGGATATTTATTTTGTGATCCAGAGTAGAGAGTCTGAGCCAGGTTTCTGTAACCACCAGTACATCAGGCTTGGTGTGACAAATCCAAGGCTGAAGTGTGTCAGTCTTCCTTAGGAGACTACAGGCTTTTACATGAAGTAAAGTAAATCCCTTTAGATGGGCCAGTTCTGAGGGGGCAGAGATAGGGGCTGTGGGACGCGGGTTAAGCTCGACATTGCCTGAACACAGAAGGAGCAGCAGCAGGAGCTTTTTAAGGGTGCTTAAAAGCAACCTATGGGGATGGAACCGACTCCTTTTGTAGAGATCTGGGGAAGGGGGTGAGGAGTAACTAAGACAAATTCCAAGAGGACTCAGAGAAGCATAAAAGAGCACCCTGGCCTCACATAGCTGGTAAGCCTGATCAGATGAGGTGGTCAAGAATAGTGGGGTGATCCAGAAATCATAGGTTAATAGAGTACCATGGCACTGGGGGTTTGCAAGGTGAATACCAGGCAGAAGGATGGAAATGAGTTTAGGGTGATGAAAATTTCTTCTGGATTTGATATAATATGTAGGGACACATGTAGAGGAACTATGTGTGGGGCAAGGGTACAGAAGGACAAGCCAGCAATACAGCACAGGAATACAAGAAAGGGCTGCATTTTGAAGTGCAGTAATAAAGGTGGGATGTAGAGAGACTAGAGGATATATTCTATAGTGCCTTCTGCGAAGAAAAATAATCACAGGGTCGTGACAGAGCTCAGTAGCGCAGTACAATGAGTGGCAAGGATCAAGTGTGCTCTCTGGTAAGCTGTATAAATCATATAAGTACAATGTGGCACTATAGGAGTATAAATCACATAAAAGCAAGGAGGATCTGGATAGGTAACTGCACAAATATTTCCAGACATGAGAATTTCTTAGATGGAGAATATCTGGGCACTAAGGTTCATCAGGATAAGTGTTGTGGTGGGAGACTCACACAGCGCAGAAGCAGCATATAAATTCTGGAAGCCCATCTCATTTCGGGGCCTTGTGTGAAAATCTCCAGATATGAGAATTTATTAGACTGAGAATTTCTGGGCACTAAGTTTCATCAGGACAGGTTTCATGGTGGGAGACTCACACAGAACAACATCATGCAGGAGCCTGCCATATTTATTCTGGTAGTTGAGAAAAATTCAGGGAGTACAGAATTTATGTATATTGTGCTTTTTGTACAATTGCCACTAAAGTGTATAACAACAGTTGAGGCGGGGGACTGACACACAGTGTAGCACCATGTAGCAGCATGAATCAGCCTGACATATTTATTCTGGTAGTTGAGAAAAATTCTGGGAGCACAGAATTTATGTATGCTGTTCTTTTCACACATTTTTCACTAAAGTGCATTACAACAACTGTTGCAGTGGGACTGATACACATCGCAGTACCATGCAGCTGTAGCAGCAGTAGTACATTACTATAATTTAATAATTTCTTGTTGGGGAGAAAATTTCAGTGAGAAACTTATATGTTGTGCTTGTGCACTTGTATCAACTAAAATGCACCAAAATACAGATTGTCTGAGAGGGTGGCTTGAACAGTGCAACAGAAGTTACCACCGTTTAATAATTTCTTGCTCGGGGAAAAAAATTCAAGAAGTGACTGTGTGAGAAATGTATATATTGTGCACTTGTGTCAATTAAAATGCTTCACAACACTGACTGTTCAAGAAGGCTGTTTGAACAACACAGCAGTAGCTACCACCGTTCAATAATTTGTTTTGTTTAGGAGAACACTGAAGAGGGCATCCGGGACAAGTTGTGTTTCTTTGCTGATAACGCAAAGCTCTGCAGTAGAATAGATAGTGATGAAGAGATCAAAGAGATGCAAAAAGATCTATAAAGGCTAAAGGGTGGTCTAACATTTGGCAGTTAAAATGCAACACCACGGTTATGCACCTAGGGAATAAAAACCAGGACAGTGTACTCTATGAGAGGGGTTAAACTTGAGCACTATGGAAGGAAAGGTACCTGGGGTCATATTTAGTGATTGCCTCAGACAATCAAACCAGTGTAACAAGGCCTGTAGTAAGGATAATAGGATGCTGGGGTGTATCAGCAGGGGCATTGACAGGAGGAACAAGCTTTTGTCAATGCTGAATGTTTGCTTCCAGTTGTGTTGGGTAGGTTTTGGTTGTGTTGTAGAGAATGATGAAGGTAGAGTTGTATATTAGTAAGAGTTCCCAGTGGCTTGGTGATAAAAGCAAGCCGAATCAAAGCATTATTTTGCTTATTACCTCTCAGACGGATCCCAGCAGGTGAAAATCAACTTCACTCCATCACACAGCCTTCAGGTCCGTTCAGGAGTACCCCAAGGCTCCATCTTGGGACCCCTCATCTTCAGCCTCTTCCTAAACTCCCTTCCCAGCTCTTGCCCTGGAAAAATTCTGCTCTGTGCAGATGATATAGTAATCTTCTGGAGCCACCCCAGCTCTGATTCTCTCCAGTGTGCCCTGCAGGGTTTTTTCATTAAAGCTGTGACATGGTTCAGTTCCCACTGCTTAGTTCTAAACTATAAGAAAATGAAGTCACTGATCTTTGCCCACCATCAGAGTCCTCATCATAACTTCCTGCTGACCATCATCAACTCATTAGGATCCCCACTTGAGCTGGTTGAGTCATTCAAATATCTTGGTGTCACCCTTGACACGTCCCTCACCTACCATGCACATATCCAACAACTGTCCTCCACTGTCAGCTCCAGATTTGGGCTTCTGTACAATCACAAACACTGCCTTCCCCTGATGGCTATCTGGCTGTTACCACTTCTGCCCTCTCCCTGGTAGATTACAACATAGTCATCTATGGCACTGCTGACCCCGCTGCATTGTGAAGCATCAAAGTCACCCTCAACAAAGCATGCAGACTGGTCACAGGTTGCGACAGATGGACACACACCTGTGATCTCTACAAGTCTCCCAAATGGTTGCCATTTGACACCCATCTTAGGTACCATACTTCCCTCCTGGCCAAGAAAAAAATCCACCTTGGTCAAGCCCTACCTGACCTGCATAGCCTCATCCAACCCGCCCCATTGGTCAGAACCTCCCATAGTTCTAGGACCTCCCTACTAGTCCCCCACTATCGATTTTCCCATGGTCAAAGAGCCTTTTATACAGAGCCCCCAGCTGGCTCAATGGCCTCCCCCCCTCTGTCTTCCTGAAGCCCAGGATCGGTCTCTTCAAGACAAAGCTCTTCTGCTAGAATCTTCAGCCTGTGACTGTCCCTAATCCTTTCTACCTCCTGCTCCCCCCACTTGTCGGGGCTCTGTAATATAACTCTACCTCATAAATGGTATGCTATATGTAGAAAAAAAATGTGTATTTACTGTATGTATTACCTGAATATTATGGATAACGCTGGGTCCTCCTCTGCCAAAGACTACTGTTCTGTATCCCCCATCTGTGTGGTTTTGTGTGTTGTCTTTCTTCCCTGATCACTGCATTTATAATATTGTATAGTATTGTATCCATAATTCCATTCCTTGTTTTCTCTCTTGTTTCTCTTACCTGAACACTGTACTGCTTAATATTATATGTAAGTCCTTATTGTTGCTTGACATGGAGCCTTTGTAAAGGAGTCTATGACTCAAAGGGTTGTAATTCCAAATGTTATTAAATAAAATAAAATATTATGATGATTTCAGATTTATTTATTTTATGTACAGTATTCATCTATATAGTTGATGAGTATGTCACCACACTGGATCATGGACCCCTTTTTTAGGAGTTTGTTATTTATTTAGCGGAAAAAATGTGCATATTTTCCAAGAAGATTCAATTGAGTATTAATTTTCTCCTCGGAATAATAAATAAACATGGTACATAGCTAAGTAGCAGTCAACTGATGCAGTCTATCTATTACATATACTAACATTATATTGCCTTTCACCTCAAAAAAGGTAAACATTTTCAATATTTCAACAGCATAGCTTGTTTTAAATCAGTATAAAAACAACAGCATCGTGTATCCAATTGATTCATTTATATAGTGCCTTCAGCTTTTTTTTTCTTTTAAATCTTTGTCATTATTAAATTACATTTTTGTTATCTATTTGAATGCTGATACGTACAAACTTTCATTAAGACTTTTTGTTTGTTTAAATCAACAAGCAACATATAAGATTCATAAGATTAGGATCAGGTCACTAGCGTTAGCCATTAATGACCTACACTAAACTAGAAATTCATTGAAAAACAATATGATGAAAAGTGTTTATCCAAGGCCCCTTTGAACTGTTCTATTGTATTACTAGATATTTTTAATGCCGGCAGGGAATGCCATCTGCTCACTACCCTCTGGGAGAACCACTTCCCACTTTAATTTTTCTTATAATGATATCCCCTTAACATCTTGTGATGTCCCCTAACGTGGATACTATCAGGTCTCGATTTTAAGCCTAGACACTGCTTTAAATCCTGATCTTCAAAAGCCTTCTAAACCAGGCACATATCACCCGTCAGTCTTCTGTACTGTATGGAGAACATCCCCAAATCTCTCAGCCTTTCCTCATAAGACATCGTACTGATGTCATTCACTAACTTAGTAGCCCTGCACTGAACCCCCTCCAGTTTTTTCACATCTACCTTCAAGTATAGTGACCAGAATTGACAACTGTACTCCAAGTGGGGCCTAACCAAGTCCACATACATGGGCACCATAACTTCTCTAGAGCTACTAGTAATATTCCTTTTAATTGTTGCCAGGATACAATGACATTTCTTGGCTACTTGAGTACAATGTTCTGATTAGCTTAGGTCATCATTGACAAGAATACCCAGATCTTTCTCTAATGTGGTAACACTGAGTTTATTTTCATTGGTAGAATATTCCTATCTCTTGTTGTTTTTTCCCCAAGTGCATGATTTTGCATTCATCCATATTCAGCCTTAGTTTCTTGCTTCATTGGCAATTGAGTTAATGTGTTACTGGAAGCAGGTAGCATCTGTTTCATACTGTATGTTATTAAAGCCCCCACTTTAATGTCATCTGTAAACTTGGTCAACCAAGTTTTGTCACTGGAGGTGATAGAAGCAATTAAGATGTTAAAAAGTGTGGGTCCAAGCACAGAGCCCTGGGGGGGGGGCTCCACTAGTTACGTTGGATCATGATGAATAGTACCCTTTTATGGATACTTTCTGTTTCCTTTTTGTCAGCCATGCTACTACCCAATATACAATCACCTCATTTATTCCAAGTTCCCTAAGATAATTGATTGCTTCAGCATGAGATATACTATCAAAAGCTTTTTCAGAATCCACATAGAGTACATCTACTGGAATGTTGTTTTCTAGCGCTATATTAACCGGCTCAAAAAAGTACAAAAGGTTTGTTAAACATGTGCTCCTTGCAAAAAGCAAATGAAGGTGTGCACTATATGGAACAGGCACTTGGACCCTCTAAAAAACTTTTATAAAAAATAGCCTTTGTAATTTCAATTTAAAAACCTTTTATTGACAAGCTTGTTTTCACTGGGTGCATAGAAATAAGGTACCAAAGTGCACAGAAATAACATGCAACATACTCACATCTGTATGTCTTGTGAATATATACAAAAAATGTTCCCTACCATTAACCAGCCACCACCGAATACCTCAGCCCTTCGGCTCTCACTTTCCTCGTGTTAAACATGACCTGTCTTTTTTGAAACTGTGCTGGTATATATCAGTCACCCATCAACTGTAGGTGTTCCTCAGTTACCTCCTTGACAAATGCTTTGACAATCTTACTCACAACAGAGGAGATACTTACAGGTTGATAGTTACTGCAAGATGATTTGGTACCCTTCTTATGAATGGGTATGATGTGTGCCGTGGTCCAATCCTCAGGGACTACTCCCTCCTCTAGGGATTTTTGAGCTATTGACTGAATAGGTTTACAGAATATATCCACTAACTCCTTAACATAGAAACATAGAAGTTGATGGCAGATAAGGACCGCAAGGCCCATCCAGTCTGCCCATTTTTTGTACCTTATGAATGTGCCATAGGCCTGTACTCTGTCAATGGCCTAACTATTCATACTCATCTGTATTGTTCCCTTATGCCTATCCCATGCCTGTTTGAAGCCCTGCACTGTATTCATATCCACCACTTCCTGAGGTAGGCCATCCATGCATCCACCACCCTTTCTGTGAAAAAGAACTTCCTCACATTACCCCTTAATCGGTCTCCCTCTGATCTCATGCTGTGTCCTCAAGTCCTGCTATTTTTCTTATATTGAAACATGTTAGACTCTTTCACCTTGCTAATGCCCTTAAGGTGTTTGAATGTTTTGATCATATCACCTCTCTCCCTCCTTTGCTCTAGGGTATACATATTGAGCTCCATTAATCTGTCCTCATATGTTTTCTGATGTAGTCCCTGCACCATTTTTGATTGCCCTTCTCTGGACTGCCTCAGCTTGGTTAATGTCTTTGTGAAGGTGTGGCTTCCAGTACTGCATGCAGTACTCCAGATGGGGCCTAACCAGTGTCTAGTAAAGAGGGATTATTACCTACCTCTTCCAACTTGTGATACCCCTACTAATACACCCCATCTCCCTAGCCTTACCTACTGCTTTAGTGGTCTGCTTGGACGATTTCAGGTCACTGGTGATGATGATGCCCAAGTCTCTTTCTTCCCTTGTGACTGCCAGCAACTCCCCTCCCAGCCTATAGGTGGCCTCACGGTTTCTCTTCCCTATGTGCATGATCTTGCACTTCATTGCGTTAAACTTCAGTTGCCACTCTTCCAACCATTTTGCTAGTTTACCCAGATCTCATCTCATTCTGCCCACCCCATCTGGATCATCTACTCTGTTGCAGATCTTGGTGTCATCTGCAAACAGACAAACCTTACCCTCCAGTCCATCTGCAATGTCACTGATGAAGACATTGAAGAGGACTGGCCCCAGGACTGATCCCTGAGGTACCCTACTTGTGACTTGCATCTCTTCTGACTGAATACCATTTACCACCACTCTCTGTTTTCTGCCCACCAACCAGTTGTGCTGCGGATTCTCACTCCTAACCGTGCATTGTTGTGGCATTTTATTTTTCTGGCCTGAGTGCTCTCAAGTGTGTGTTTTTGTTTCAGTTTGTCACCCAGTTGATCAACTTTGACCCACCCCAAGCCTACCTAGCTATTTAATCAATCTTCTATGTGGAACAGTATCGAAAGCTTTGCTGAAGTCAAGGTAGGTGACATCAACTGCACCTTCTTAGTCCACCACTCTGGTTTACCCAATCAAAGAAATCTATGAGATTAGTTTGACAGGACCTTCCTATTGTAAACCCATGCTGTCTTGGATCCTGTGTTCCTATGGATTCCAGGTGTTGCACTATCCTTTCCTTAAGAAGTGCCTCCATAATCTTTCCCACTACTGAGGTAAGACTAACTGATCTGTAGTTCCGTGCCTCCTCCTTGCTGCCACTCTTATGGAGCAGGATCACATGAGCCCTTCTCCAGCCTTCTGGGACTTATACTGTGTTCAGAGACTCACAAAACAGTTCTGATAATGGCTCTGCTAGTTCCACCCTTAGCTCCTTTACTACCCTGGGATGTATGCCATCAGGTCCTATTACCTTGTCCACCTTGAGCTTAGTGAGCTCTTATAGGACCGTTTCTTTTGTGAAGGGACTTGTGCATACCTCCCTCCTCCCTGTGTCCATGGTGCTAAGCCCTGCCCTACCTTCTCCTCAGTAAATACTGAGCAGAATTATCTATTTAGGATAGATGCTTTTCCTTGGTCCTTCTCCACACTCTCCCTCTTAAGGAGCCTGGGCTGCAACTCATCTGGTCCCTGAGATTTTGTGTGGTCAAGTTTGAGTAGTCTTTCCCCTAATCATTTGCTTAGTAATGGTACATACAGGGTCATCTGTACTCTGGCTTATGATTGCAACATCTTTCTGGTAAATGCTAACAAAATAGGAATTAAAGGCCTCCACCATTTCTTGACAGTCACTAATTTTAACATCACCTTGTTGAATTGGTCCAATAATATTGTTACTCTTCCTTAAACTTCCCACATAGTTATAAAAGGCCTTCCTGTTGTCCTGCACTTCTATAGCCAATTTCCATTTCATGCATTTGTTTTTCTTTATTGCCTTTTTTAATGCACAAAGCTTGGACTTATGCCTCTGTCTATAATCATTTGTACCTTCTTTTGATACTTTCTTATGTGCTCTCTTCTTGGCCCGTGACAGTTTCCTTATTTTTTTATTAAACCATAATGTAACCCTCCCCTTTTTACGATACTTTGTTCTGGTAAGTATATACTTGTCAATCAAATTATCAGGAAGTGTTTTTTAACAAACTCCATCTGTCTTCTACAGTTTTATCTTTAAAAGTAGTGGTCCAGTCCTACTCTGTTACCAGAGCTTTCAATTTATGGTAATCTATGTGGTCGTACCACTTAACAAAAATGTTACCCCTTTGAAGTTCTCTAGGGACTTTGACCTGAAATTCCACCATATTGTGGTCACTCCCTGATAGTGGTTTCCTTAATAAACAATCGCTGATAAATTCCCCACAGCTGCTTATAACCAAATCAAGACAGTGTTTGCCCCTTGTGTTCCCTGTGACATTATTCTCCACATTAAGGATATTAAATCATCAAGAAATTTAGCTTCAGATGCTGTAGTAGCAACCCCAGTGCCCCAGTCAAATCCCAGAAAATTAAAGTCCCCCAGAATCAGCAATCTCTTGGCAGGATCTAATTCATTATTATAATTTATAAATTCAGTTATCGTCTCACCTATAAGAGATGGTGACCTATAACAAACACCTACTGTTATTTCCTCTTCCTTGGGTGGGATGAGTTGTACCCATATCTGCTCGATATCTTGGTCAATCTTATTTGGCATTTCAATTGCCTTGATATCATCCCTGATAAATAAGGCAACACCTCCCCCCTGCCTGTTTACCCTATCCTTACGAAACAGTTGGTATCCAGCTATCTCCTGACCCCAATCAGTACTACACCACCAAGTTTTGGCGACTGCAGAGATGGCAATTTCTTCTGAGATTAAGATAAACTTGAGCGCATCTCTTTTATTTCTTAGGCTCCTAGCATTTATAAGTAATGATTTCCAGTTCACTGCCCTGGGGCACTTATTATGGTTCTGATTGTGTTTCATATCACCCCCTGCCCCCCCATTTAGTTTACATAGAAGTTAACTCCATTTATTCTTTCTGCTAGGACCTTAGCACATATTCTATTTAAATGTAGTCCATCTGCTGCATATAAATGGTAGTCATTTTCAAATTTCTGCCAGTGCTCAAGGAACTTATAATTTTCTCTGGCACACCACCACTTAATCCAGTCATTCAGTCTTTTAATTTCAGTTGTTTTAAACTTTCCTGCTCTTGGAACTGGTAAAATTTCAGAGACAGCTAAGGTGCACTTTTGATTTTTTAAATATGTGCCAGTCTCCTCAAACACTTTCTGAATTTCAGGAATAGATTTCCTTCCCACATCATTTGTACTTAAATGTAAGATAGGCAGTATGGTGCAGTGGTTTAATGCTTTGAGCTGCAAATCTGGTGACATCCAACAGACCAAACCTGGGTTTGAATCCCACAGCTTCCACTTGCATTCTGTGTGACCCTGAGCAAATCACTTAACTTCCCTGTGCTCCCAGGTTGCTCCTGTAAAAAAGCTTTCAGCTTAGTGTGCTACTTCTGGTTAAACAACTAAAAAAAAAAAAAGATCACTAGGGGCTCTGTGGAGTTTTCAAGGAAACCAGGGAGTAAGCTTTTAACATCACATATCCCTGCTCCAGATAAGCTGGATACCATGACATTAGCGTACCTGTCCTTAGTTATGATTCTATCTACATATTTTATCATGGAGTCTATTATTACTACCATGTCTTTCGAGGGCCTGGTTTGGTGGTGAAAATCCTTATGCGTGGTTGTGTCAACTGAGCTGTTATTACAATACTCGCTTCCGTTATCTCCAACTGTTAATATATTGCTGGAGGTACAGGGTTATTGGCTCAGGAAACAAAAAAGGTTTAGAACTAACCACATTCTACATATTTGCAAATGGTAAACTTAAATAATCTAACATTTCAGGCTCAGTTTTCCTTTTTAAAGATGATAGGAAATAATTTTTTTACACCGCTAGAGTACCTCGTTATCCTTTTAGTGTCTATCCAATATTCTGATACGTTTTTGACCTTTTTTGTTAAATTAATAATCTAATTTTGCTACCTTTGTAACTACCGTGAATCAGTCTCTCCTCAGCAGTTGCTACTCTGTTTTTTCATAATGCCTCAACATTATATGACATCAGTAATACCATTCCAGGCCATTCAGATGAATAGCATGGAATGGTTTTATTGATGTCATAAAATACCTTATACATATGAAAAGAAACAGCAGTAGTTGGTGGGGGAGAGCAGAACTCTATATCTGAGGGCTCCCTAAAGGAAGATTATTTATGCATCTTAATTGGTTACCACATATCAGAATACATAACTGGCATGAAAAGGAAGATGGGAGGGCAGGTAATGACGTAAAAATCATTTCCTATCTCCTTTAAGAAAAAAATATAATAAAATAGAGTAAATTAAAGGTAGACTCCATGCAAGGACTATAAATGCTGTCCTCTCTCTTGCAACTGTCAATAAACAGCAGAGTATCCACTTGCATTCTAAGAAAGTTAGGACTCTATACATTGTTTAAAAACACACTGCAAATAATATGAACTCTGAAAAAGGGGGAGAGGAACTTAAAAAACAACCAAACTTGGCCATGCCTTTATCTTCATCTGATCTACTAAAAAAAGAAGGGGGAGAGATAAATGAAATACCATACATGTCCCACATGCAGGGTTATGTTGATTGACCTTTCTGACCTGTCATCACCGATACATAGGTTTGCTGACTTTCTGGATCTCATGTTTCTTGCTTCCAGTTCAACTGGTGGTGTTGCATGTATCGTGTTCCCAAATTTAGACTTTTTAGTTCTGGATGGTTATCTGTTTCATTTCTGTTGCTTGACTGGATAATTGCCTGTGTTCAGCCTTGATTACATGGGACAAATTATTTTAGGGATAGTTTTAAGTGGACTGGGGCTGTCATATAGTGAGGTAGGGACTGACAGGCCATAATATCGGAGAGCTCAATGGGAAGGGGGGACTACTTGAGGTGACATGGGTGTTTTTCTCTTGAGGAAGTGGAGGGTTCACTCCTTGAGGTGATTTGAGTTGACCAAAGGGGAGGGTCACTCCGTGAGGTGACTCAAGGGGGGGGGAGACTGCCTGAGGTGACGCAAGTTGACCTGCAGGACCAGGTACACCACATGTGCCACTTATACTCTGCTCTGTCTAAAGGGGCACTTTTGGGGTGGTAGCAAGGCAGGGGTCTGGATTTAACATATAAAGGATATATATATATGTTTTAGATTCATTTCAAAAGGGGGAGGGACAGCTTGTATTAAAAGAGATTAACAATAGGCTAATAGCTAGCATCATGCTGATAATGTCCACGTTACAAATCATCAGTCAGCAAGTGGGAGAGGGCTTCCTTGCAAACCAATAACACTGCACATCTTCCACGTGTTTATACTGGAAAGTAGAATACCAGTTTTCGCTGGAGTTTTTTTTTTATTTTTTCATTCTTTTTTGTTTTTCAGAGCATGCCGAGTGTGACACCACTCAGCTGGTTGCTGGGCGGTTTCACGTAAATGAAAGGATCCAGCCACTCTTTAATAGGAGCAGCTGCCTCCTTTCAGCTGGGCAAAGTTTCCGCCCATCAACCAGCAGAACAGCATCATGGTCAGTCTTGCTGATCATTGCCTATCACCATTGAGTCCCTGCAACCAGGGCTGTATTGGCTGTGACATGCCTTTGAAGGTGGCTACTCATGACAACATGTTTGCTTTGTGCATGCACGCAAGCAAACATAAAAACGCATTACAATTTATATGGTATCTTCTGTTATACATTATCATTTCACAATTTTAATACTTTTTAAGTACATGACACACCCATATTCTTCAAAGTAAACTTCAGAAAATAACTAGGTATAGTAGGACATGACGGATAGCACATTTATTGCATTTAATTTTATTTGTTGAGCAAGTTGGTGGTTAAAGCATAATAAAAAAAGTCAGCTACTCATTGTTCTGGATCTTGCAAGGACATTTCTATATATTCAGTTCATGTTCACAATGTCCCTTTTCTATATTTATACAAGTGCTGTTGATTGAAATATACCATTTTAATCCTTTAGTAGCTGTTTAATACTGTATAGGCCAATAAAACTAACTGTTTGTTGTTCTGGGCATTTTCACTTTTGCATGTACATTAACGTAAGTGCAGCACTAAATCATACACTTTATGAACTCTCAAATGTACACTGAACTATCTGTGATAGAAGTTGATGTGTTAAAATATCCACGGATCTCCATGATGCTATCAGTTCATCTTTTTTGGAAGATGGTTCTATGTGGTAACTCAGTTGTAATTGTCTGGCCAATCAGTTGCACAGCTATTATACGCAGAACTTTTTGGTAAAAGTATGTAAGTATAACAAAAAAAGGTATTCAGATTAATTTGATTCAAAATTTTCTACTGTAAATAAATAAAGGAAGTGTATAATTTACTATTCTGTAAAATTAAATATACATTTGTGGAAAATAATAAGGGTATCTGACATTGTGATGTCAACTGTCAAAGATACGGCCCATCTCTGTGGAAGAGCAGGATAAGCTGATTATGGACCACACTTGCTGTGTTTACATGTAGTGGGAATCAATTACTTTGTAATCAATTCTTTTAATTCTGATTGTAATCCTTTTTGGTTTACATGGTGTTGGACTGATGAGGATGAACAACCAGATTCAAAATCCTCAGTTGCTGCGTGTTCACATGGAATGGGAATCAGTCTCATTGTAATCAATTCAAACTGAGTTGATTACAAGGTGACTGATTCCCACTGCATGTAAACACACAGCAATTGAGGATTTTAAATTTGGTTGCATTCCTTTTGCAGCAGTTTCAACAATAAGTATAGAAGAATCGAATCACAAATCTGATTTACATGTACAAAGTAACCAGGTTCAAAAGAATCAATGTTTTTGAACCACTGCAGTTGAAACCGGTTCCAACTGAAACAGGAACCCAACTCAGAATGAGTTAACATGAACTTCCAATTGAGGAATACAGCATTGATTCCACTGAAATTGGAGTCTGAACCCAGTTCCAGTATGCAGGTAAACAAGGCAATTTAAGTTTATAAAGGAGTTCTTCAATCATACCTTGTAAGCAAATGTCACAGTTCACAGCAAACAGATGTGTGAAATGACAGGGATATCAGCATTCATTGTCTTAAAACTGTGAAAATCCAATTAACTTTATAAAAAAAACTGCATATTCCTTTATTAAAGTTTGAAACACACACACACACACACATTATAAATAATTGCTTATTCCTTCATTAAAGTTTAAAATACGCACACACAACCACTGTGGAGTGGATGTGGTGGAGGGAGATTGTATTGATCTAGAATTGAAGAATACTATGTGTTAAGATTCCTGCACAAATGTTAAGTTACATACACAAATTGTTATTCTTTTGGATGTAGGGGGATTTTCAACATTCTGCAATGCACTGTAACAAAGCAGAAGTAGTTGATCTGAATGTTATGGAGGAGTGAAATAACAACTGCATAAAGTGCTTATGCAGGTATTTTAGGATACACACACACACACACCAATTACAGCAAACTAAGAGAACCATGTTGTAGAGCACTGTTGACCCATTTTAAATCTGTTTGCACTGGTGTGATTTCGAACTGCAGAAAAAAGTATTTTATTTCTTAAATCATTTTACCAATTTGAGTGGTGCAAGTTTCAAAAGCAGAGTAAGAGCACAAAAAAAGCAACATATGGACAAAAGACAGGTGGTTTTATGAATGGTCTATAAATTACAAATTCTGCATGGAAGTCCAAAATGTGGGTACACACATGACTCCACTTGTCTATAAATTAATTTGTGCAACCTGATGTTTTTGACTGTGTACATGCATTCACTTCTCAGTTTTACAAAGAAACTTAACATGCTTATTTTTCTCCCTTGCTTTAGTGTCTCTAGTACTGTATAATATAAATAGACATAAGCCACATTTGCTCAGTTAGGACCTAACTGTTAGGTTAACTGATTTTTTTGCAGTCCAATATATTGGACAAAAAAATTTAGCAACTTTTTTATCATTTGTATCTGGATATTTTTCTTTCTTTTTTTTCCAAATTTAATAAACTTTATTTGACAACATGAAAACAAAGACAGAGATAACAACACATTACCATTACAATCTGGATATTTTTCTGTTAGCATTTACACTTTCATCAAATACTGTATAGCTTTTATGCATTTTTTTTGCAACTCCATTTTATTCAAAGATAAAAGACAGGAACGCCAGATAACATTATAGTGTTTCAGTAAGCCAGGACTCTCCTAGCTAACAAAAGTGAAAAAAGCTAATCAGTACTGAAACTGATGTGCAGTATGATACTCAACTGCAGTGTGAATACAGTACATAAAGAAGAAACAGATACTGATAACTTTGATAAAGGTTTGTACCTATGTCCATAGAATGAACTGATGCCCAACTGATATTAAGTATTTCCACTGAACTTATCTAGACATAATACAACTACTCTAGCCAACAGGTTCAACTTTAAAAAGAAGGAACAATTCACATTAAGAAAAACAAAGCAGAATTAACCAACAGAATTGGTTGCACTGCTACCGGGTCTCGTCCATTAACATCTCTAATCACAAGGAGCTAATTTTCATGCATCACCCCTACTGAATCATAGAACATACGTTTTAGTCAAGAAGACTCTAACAAGATTGGGGGAAGCCCACTGAGGGGAAGGTTCTGTACAGAAACCCACCTAACCAAGGTTTACTTTCCAGTCCCCTGTTCCAACCAGCAAAATCAAGGAGCCCAACGTTGATGGTAACATTCTTTCCTGAGATGAAGGTGAGCTGTCAGCTGTTCCATCTCACAGACCTGTTCCACTCAGTGATGCTACTCTGAAATCCTGGGGGAGTACTGCTGCAGCCAATGGGTCATGATACATTTTAATGCCACCGCTAATAGAATCAGAGCCAACTGATGTGTTATTGGGGGCAACCGAATTTTACCTCAGGGAATCCCAGGACCCTCTTTTGAATGAGTCTAGGATATTCCTTGATAACATTTGTCAGACCTCCTCTTGTATCAAGGTCCAAAATTCCTGTAACTTTGGACAGACCCACAAAATGTGCCAGTGTGAGCTGAGTCCCCCACACCCTTGCAAAAAATCATCCATGTAAGTGTCATGAAAGTGCTGGGTGTCTGGGGGAGTCCGAAAGTAGCAGACAAAAATCTGCCAAAAACAATTCTCTCCATGTAGGAGGGGAAGTGACCCTTCAACCCAACCGCAACCTCTGTGACCATTCTTGTGGCAAAACTAGGCAGGAGAACTCACCCTCCCAGGCTACCCTGATGCTATTAAGTGGCTCAGTGTTGACCTACCCAGTCTTTTATAAATCTCTGACTTACATCTTGATTTGGCCCTTAAGGTAACCGTCCAGTATATAAATTCTTCCCATGAGGACATAGGTCTGGTCAAACTGTTCTTGTTGTTAATACTATTGATAAAATGGCAAAACTGTAAATACTCTATCTGTGGAAATCTTGTGGCCAGAGGTGATATTGCTCCTGCAAAACCTGAAAAGGCTAACACTCCCCCTCTCCAACAGTTGGGAGAAATGGATCAGGCCCCTCTGCTCCCACAGTGCATAACCCTGGTCCAGGTGGGGGGGGCAGGAAATCAGGATGATACCAAATAAAGGACAAGGGTCCCAGGAAGCCAGCAAAGTCCAATTTCCATTGAACTTTATGAAGGACCTTCAAGGTGTGCCTGACCCAGAGGTTAGGAGCCATCTTAAGATAGTCCAAAGGGACACTAGACAATGTGAGAGTGAGCATGGGCCCATCCCTGCATCCCACATCCTCCATGTCATACCACCTGGAGCTGGACCTCTGTTTCACTCAAGCGCAAACTGCAGTCATTTGACATGCCAAATAATAACTGGGAAAGTCAGGCAGTGCATGTCTGCCTCATTCTCTTGGTTGTGTCAACAGTGATAGTTAATACAGGCTTTGCAGCCTCCCTATATAAATTTCAGAAGACTCTTGTAGACTTGACTCCAAAAAGACAATAGTATTGGAATTGGTAAGGTGTTAAACAAAAATAGAAAGTGGGGAATGAGATTCATTTTAACTGAGTCAATACACTCAGCTACAGAAAGTGGATTTTGGTAGTTAATGTCCAAAAATTTGGTGAGGTTAACTGAAACTTGTATGTCCAGGTATCTGATATGATTGTTTTTCACCCAGGTAATGGGATAGGAAGCCTTAAAGACTGGTGGACATTACTCAGCCAGAGGGTTTCGGATTTTGTTAAATTAATTTTATAGCTGGAAAGGTGACCAAAACATTCAAGCAGGGTAAGCAAATAAGGGACCGAAATCTTTGGATGACTGAGAAAAAAAATGGAGTCATCGGCATATAATGCTACTTTGTGTTCAACACTGTCGGCCATAACCCACCCTAATCTGGGTATCCTAGCAGACTGCCACCGGAAAGGGCTCCAGGCATATTGCAAATAACAGAGGAGACAGGGGACAACCCTGTCTGATACCATGGGATATGGAGAAGAACTAAGAACTGATACCATTAACTCTGATTGAGCATGGGGTGAGGAGTATAGGTTAAAGAGAATCGCTAACAATTTGGGGCCAAATTCCATTTTCTCCATGTTTTTTTGTAAGAAAAGCTTTTTTTGCATCCATGGAGGTGGCTATTTGAAAATCCCTCCATCCCAACTGAGAAGAGATGATGTTTAGAAAATGTTGAATGTTATCTTGTAATTAGTGGCCTGATATAAAACCTGTTTGATTAGGGTGCACCACGTGCTGTATCACCCTCTGCAGATGGTCCACTAGGATCCCAGTGAAAATGTTTAAATCCACATTAAGCAGTGAGATGGGGTGGTATGAACTACATTGTGTGGGGCCCTTGCCCTCTTTTGGCAAGATGAAAATTTAGGCATACCACCAAGATTTGGGAACCTGCGCCCCCCCCCCAAAAAAAATGTGTTGGTAGCACTCTAACAGGCTAGGTAAGAGAATGTCCTGAAATGTTTTGTAAAATTCAGATGGAAAGCCATCTAAATAAGGGGAATTTTTTATTTTATTTTTTTATTGTTTTAGTCTTTGGTAACTGAGTAAGGCCCACTAGGCACAAGTGCCTGTTTTCCGGGCGAACCGGGTGGTTAAGTGACTTGCTCAGGATCACACAGTATGTAGGCGGAGACTGTGGGAATCAAACCCTGGTCTGCTGGATAGAAACATAGAAACAGAGAATTTGATGGCAGATAAGGACTGCTTGGCCTACCTAGTCTGTCCATTTCCCTACCTGATGGATAAGCTGCAGATTCTAGTTAACCAACAGCTTACTTCCTCCTACCCCCAACTAGAATTGCCTTGTGCCTGTGCCATGCATTCTTGAATTCTCCCACTGTTCCTGACTCCACAACCTCCTCAGGAAGGCTGTTCCATGCATCCACAACCCTCTCTGTGAAAAAATACTTTATAACATTACCTCTGAGCCATCCCCCCTCGATCTTCAAATTGTGCCCCCTTGTTCTTGCATATCTTTTCTTCTGAAAGATGGTACCCTCTTGTACTTTGTTAATTCCCTTGAGATACTTGAAAGCTTCTATCATGTCCCCACTCTCCCTCCTTTCCTCAAGGGTATACATATTAAGCTGCTTTAGTCTCTCCTCGTATGTCTTCTGGTGCAGACCCTGCACCATTTGAGTTGCCCTCCACTGAACAGCCTCCCTGTCTATGTCTTTATGGAGATGGGGTCTCCAGAACTGCATGCAGTACTCCAGATGGGGTCTCACTAACTGTCTGTACAGAGGGATAACAACTTCCTGTTTTCTACTGTTGATGCCTCTCTCTATGCATCCCAGTATCCCCCCAGCCCTCCTTACTGCCTTCTCACATTGCTTGCCCACCTTTAGGTCATCTGATATAACTACTCCTAGGTCTCTTTCAATTTTTGTTGTCGTTATAACTCACGCCCCATTGTGTACTCTTCCCCTGGATTTTTGTTTCCCAGATGCATTACCTAGCACTTCTTTGCATTGAATCTAAGCTGCCATATGTTTGACCATTCCTCCAACCTTGACAAGTCCCTTTTCATCCTTTCCACCCCACCTTGTTTATCAACCCTGTTGCAGATCTTTGTGTCATCTGCAAAGAGACATACCTTTCCTTCCAGGTGCTCTCCAATGTCACTTATAAAGACATTAAAGAGGACCGGTCCCAATACCGAACCCTGTGGTATCCCGCTAGTTACCCTCCTTTCTTCACTGTGGTCTCCATTTACTATTACCCTTTGTGTCCTGTTGTCCAGCCAGTTTTTCATCCAGGCTACCACCTTGGGACCCACTTCAAGGCTGGCTAACTTTGTATATGAAACTTCTATGTGAGACTGTGTCATATGCCTTGCTAAAATCTAGGTAGGCCATATCCACAGCCCCCTCCCTGGTCTACTACTTTGGTCACCCAGTCAAAGAAATATATATTAGGTTCATCTGACATGGCCTTCCTTCTGTGATACCATGCTGCCTTGGGTCCTGTGCCCCACTGGCCTCTAGGTACTCAACAATTCTTTCCTTCAGAAGTGATTCCATCATTTTCCCTACCACTGAAGTCAAACTAACTGGTCTGTAGTTTCCTGCCTCTGCCCTGCTCCCACTTTAGTGAAGTGGAATCACATTTGCCCTCCTCCAGTCCTCAGGTACCACCCCATCCTCCCATGATTTGTTAAAGAGAGTAGTCAGTGGTGTTACTAGTTCTACCCTTAGTTCTTTTAGAATTCTTGGGTGAATCCCATCAGGCCCCATTGCTTCATCCACCCTCAGTTTCAAGAGTTCTTTCAAAATCCTTTCTTCTGTGAATGGACTGGTATCTACCCCCCTATTCAGAGTTTCTCTCTTGTTTGGTTTAGGTACCTCCTCCTCCTCTTCCGTTGTGAATACTGAACAGAAATATTCATTCAGTATCCCTGCTTTTTCACTGTCACCCTCTGCACACATTCCCTCCCCTTTATTAAGTCTCTGTATCCCTCCCTTGGTCTTTCTTCACTCCCTAATGTACCTATAAAAGGTTTTATCCCCCTTCGTAACAGAGTTGGCTATCTTTTCCTCAGTTTGTGCCTTTGCTATTCTGACTGCATTTCCTGCCTCCTTCTGCTTTAACTGATAAAGTTCTCTGTCCTGCTCCTTCTGTGTTTCCTTATATTTCTTGAATGCTGTCCTTTTCTCCTTAACCGTCCCTGCCACCTCTTTTGAGAACCATAGTGTTTTTTTTCCTTCATTTTGTTTTCTTGATTTGCTTCACACAAAGATTGGTTGCTTCTGCAATGGCTGTTTTGATTATTCCCCATTGTTCCTCCACCCCTCCTTCTTGCCCGTTTGCTAGTGCTTTTCTGAGGCACTCTCTCATTTTCCCAAAGTCAGCCTTCCTAAAGTCCAGTACTCTTGTTTTTGTATGGCTTGACTCTATGGCTGTGTTTATTGTGAACCACATTGTTTGGTGGTCACTTGTTCCCAGATGGCTACCCACTTCTAAATCTGAGATCCTTTCTCCTTCCCCATTTTAAAGTACCAGGTCTAAGATTGCTCCATCCCGAGTGGGTTCCAACACTAGCTGTCTGAGGCGTACCCCTGTAGGGCATCAAGAATGACCCTGCTCTTGGATGTCCCTGCAGCAAAGGTACTCCAGTTAACACCTGGCATTTTCAGGTCCCCCATCAACAATATCTCCCCTTTTTCTGCCATTCTAAGGATGCCTTCTATCATTTCCTTGTCCATTTCCTCCCCCTCAGATGGGGGTCTGTACACAACCCCCATATGGATTGTGGTGCTATTTCCTGTTTCCAGGGTGACCCATAGTGACTCATCAACTTCCTGTTTACTCTTTAGTTCTGTTGCTTTAATCCCTTCCCTTATATAGAGAGCTCCTCCTCCTCCTCTTTTACCCACCCTGTCCCTCCTGTACACTGTGTATCCTGGTATGTTGACATCCCAGTCATGGTTCTCTGTGTACCATGTTTCAGTGACTGCCACAATATCCAGGCATCCCTCTTCCATCAAGGCCAATAGTTAAGGGAGCTTGTTGCACAGACTGCGGGCATTTATACTCATCACCTTCCATTTTTTTTATGGCCTTACCCCTTTTAGCCCCATCCCTGTCCTTACTGCCTTTTTCTGCATTTATCCCTGTCCTGCTCCCTACTGACTTCTCTAACTTGGTGTTTACCTCTCTAATGACTGTGTTTTGTGGGGGGAGGCTGGGATTTCCCTGCTTCTTTTCAGTGCCTCCCCCCTTGGCTAGTTTAAATGCTTGCCAATGAAGCATTTAAACCTGTCACCTAGGATTCTGGTTCCCCCCAGACAGATGCAGACCATCGCACCAGTATAAGCCTGCATCCCTCCAGGTGGCTCCCCAGTCCCCATTGAAGCCAAAACCCTGAGCTCCACACCAGTTTTTCAACCATTCATTGAATCCCATGGTGCAGAATACCCTAGCATCATCCTTGCCATAGACAGGCAGCACCTCTGAGAAGGTTACCATACATGCTACTTGTCTAAGGCCCCTCCCCAACTCCACAAACTCCTCTTGCACCACTCTGATCCCATTTACAGCCAGGTCATTTGTCCCTAGGTGGACAATGACATCCAGCTCCCTCCCTCATGCAGCTGCTCCCACGATCCTGAGGATACACTTCCTGTCCCTCTGAGCTGTGGTGCCAGGCAGGCACCTTACCTCCCTATCCCCTTCTTCCCCCACTTCTACCCCCTAATGATCGAGTCCCCCACCAGGAGTTGTTTTCTTCCCCTATGGGGTCTCGTGCCATCTTCCTGTGGGTCTCCTTTGTGGAGGTTCCCAGCATCCTTCTTGGTCTCCACTGCAGGTGCCTCTCTAGAGGAACCACTCTTTGCCAGAACAGCACATGATTTGTGGAGAGGTACAACTGGAGGGATGCACCTCTGTTCCACCACCCTCTCCCTCCCTGAGCCCACCTTAGTCCAACCGCTTCTCTTTCTTGGCAACCTCTGAGGTAACTGTGGTGGCCCTGGTGGTCCCTGGGTGGGGAAAGAGGTCTCACGAATCCTAGCCAGGTCAGCCTGGAGACGGGCAACCACCACCCTCAGACCAGAGAGGTGCCTGAAAACAAGGCAGCATCGCAGCCTCCAGAATGTCTCGCAGAACACTGCTGCCCCACAGCCATTGCACTGCACCACTCCCATCTTGACTTATTTTGTGCCCCTTTCCTGTTGCTTTGTATGCTTACTGTCTCCTCCCTCTATGTATTTTTACACGTACTTTCCTACTGTCTATGTGCCCTTACAACTCTCACCTTTCCTGTTCTGGGACAGGAACTTCCTGTAGTCTTGAGTAGTCTCCTTCTTCCATGCTTGGATTCAGACCTCCAGCAGCTGGGGTGGGGGGAAGAAAGAGTTATTTTTTAGGTTCCTTCAAGGTTAAGATGTATCAAGCTCATTCACAGCTCATTACTCTAACCTCTAGGCTGTACTGCCAGACCCTCCTTTCAATTGCTGAATCTTCCCTAACACCTCCAGGGCAGCAATAGGCTTGGTTAAAGAGACCCTGTCCTCATCCTGCAAGGTTAGTAGCTGGAGTCAAACCAAAAAATCATCCACATGAACAGGGAACTCTTCTGAGGCCTCTTGCAAGTATAGCTGAGCATAGTAGTCGGCAAACATGGAGACTATGTCAAATGGAGCCGAGGCCAAGGCTCCTCTCTTACTCAGGTTCCAGACACGTAACACTGCTCTATTGCTCTGCTGTTTTAGCAGGGCCATAGCCAAGGCCCCTGGAATTCTTTGGTTCTGTGGTTGCGGAATTTGCCGCAGAATTTGCATCATGCCGCAGAATATATACAGTGCCGCAGAATTCATTGTTTTTGGTGAATTTTCATATAAATATACTGTTTTTTCATAGTGTCAGGCTTCCTTTCCCAGCTCATTTATCCTGAAGCCCCTCCTCTATGCTCAGCATATGATGTCATCGATGACATCACATCATATTTAGCAAATGACAGGACTGCTTTCTGCCAGAGAAATGAATAAATCATGCCGCAGAAATCAGAAGATGCTGCCGCAGAAGTCAAGGAGTCCTGCCGAAAAAATCAGAAAATTCTGCAGCAGAACACCAGGGGCCCTGGGCCCATAGCTAACAATTTGTCTGCCCTGTTACCTCCCTCATATTACTTCTGATGGGAACGGCACAACTGACCTTCTACTTGAGAAGGTAAAAGTCACAGCAAGGCCTCCCTCTTGGAGTCCCATCGCATCTTATCTTGGGGGTCCAGAGACACCTTGTGCTGGAATTCCATCTCTCTCAACTCCTCTTCCAGCTAGGATTGGGCCACCTGTTGTTGCCATTGAAGTCTGGAACAATACGTGATTATTCCCCCCCCCAGACCACTTTAAGGGCATTCCACCACACCAAAAGGGGGTCTCCCCCTAAGGGTTGGTAAGGAAATAGGATTGCACTGCCATTGTTATATATTCTTGAAAAGCTTCTGAGTTTAACAGTCCTACACTTAACCTCCAGTTAAAGCGCCATATCGTGGCGGTCAATGAGAGCCGGAGTAGGACCAGAGAGGGGTCGGATCATGTCATGGAGAAGATGATACATTCCTGCACCATATAACTCTTCTCCTTGGGGAGCAGGAACCAGTCTATGTGGGAGTAGCTATTGTGTCTAGTCAAAAAGAATGTATAATCAAGACTATCTGGGTGCAAGTCACATGAAATATCCACCAACCCAGCCTCCGCGAAGAGGCATGGCAGAAACCCCCCCTGCCCTGCCCTGTCAGAAGCAGTGGGTCAATGGCTATGCTGGTCTCTAATGGTTGACAGGACCATATTAAATTCTCCCCCTATAATATACAGGGAAGCAGGAGTAGCAACCATCTCCAAAATTAATTGGTGGAGAAAAGATTTGTCTTCCTGGGGCTCCCTGGGGGCATACAAGTTTAAAAAGACATATCGTTCATCCCTATAGGAATTGGATAGATGTACAAATCTACCCCCTGGATCATATTCCAACTTGTGGACCTGTGTCAAGCTGTCCCACCTGATCAATATTGTGGTCCCCTTGCAGTGTGGATGCTTCAGCCATGAGTCAGCAAAACACCTCTCCCATTCAGGAATGTTGGAGCTCAGCATACTCCTTGTCTCTGAGGTGGGTTTCCTGTAAAAAGTTAAGGTGGGCTGACATTTATTGAGCTCCTGAAGTGTGATGGAGAGCTCCCCCCCCTTTTTCTTTTTTTGTTTTTTCTCTTATGATACCATATACGGTACCACTTTTACTGGAGGATAGTCTGGAATGTACAATTCTCCCTTGTCCTGTTGTTGTTGTCAGTGTCGATATATGAATGTCTTGTTTGTTAGGCTGTACCCATTTTGTATAAGTAAACCAAATAAAATATATCCCTGTCTTGTCTGTTGTTTTGTTACCTTCCCCGTACTCGGACGCCTGTAATAAAAGTTATCGTTACATTATTGGTATTAATTAAATTATTGAATTCTGCCCCACGGATGTGATAGAAGCTGGTTTAATGCTTGCTTTGTGAACAATAGGTTTGCTCAATAGTATTAAATGACCGCAATATTGGCGGTCTAGCCTTAGGTTTTATCTTTCCTTCTGTTGGTTGCTGTTGCATCTCGAATGGGTATATATTTATTTTCAGTGCTGCAAGAATTTCAGCTTTGATTCTTATCTTCCTGCTATTAGTCTATCTTTATGGGCTTGCAAAATATGATGGTATGAGAGTTAGCGATAGTGTGGAGCTACGGTAAGGTTTACAGCTCGGCCTTCATACTATCCTTGAGAATGTTCAAGCATATAAAGGCAGCGAGGGCATTTGTAAGCTGGTTGTGTCTTATTTTTCTTTCCCCTTTTCTACAAGAGAGTGTTCATATTTGTTTTCGCTTAGCAGGGTACCCTGGTAATTCCCCGTTGGTTGGGAAAATTCTTAAACAAAGCCGTTTTGCAATAAGAGAAATACGGGACTCATATCCTTGGTCCCTGTAATATTGTTGAACCTTGTATACAATATTTTTTTGGTAATATTGTTGAACCTGCTATAAAACATTTTTTTTTATGTAAAAGTATTAAAACTTGTTACTGAACTATTTCGTGACAGTGCGAATGTGCGTTTGTAATGAATCTTTTTTCTCAAACTTGTGCACTGTCACGAGGGTATTTAGCCCTGTACTTTGCTTTAGCAGGAGGATGTTTATAAAGTAAATAGAGTTCTACATACCCTTCTATACTTCTTGGGAAGCTAAAATATTTAAACAGGCTCTTTTGGGAGCTTTCCTAATTCAGAGACTGTTTGTAATTTTGGTTCAAAACTTTGCAGTATCGGGGCTCCTCCTCCTCCTCTTCCTAGTGCGGCTTTCTTTATGTGCCGGCCGGCCAAAACCTCCCCTTTTTTATGCTGATAGCAGGAAGGGTGGTTCCCCCCCAAGACTATTGTAAATTTAAACAAGATCTGTAAAGACTTTATGAATAACTTGTAAGATATAGGTCTACATCAAACTTTAAACATATTATTCTGTGTGAATAAATAAAATTAACGCTTCCTTTAAATTTCTTAGTTCAAAAGGGTATTGTTGGAGGCAGCGTTATTGTGTCATGTAATTGAATATACTATATAATGTGTTGGTCTAGGAAAGTCAGTCAGAGTGGATAAGGGTGTGGACCTAACAACACCCTGACCTGAGTTAGTGAGTTCTAGCTCTGGATTTGATTCTATGAATCTGTTATTTCTTGTTTTGTCGTTTACAAGTCCGCTGCTTAAAATAAATGTGCATTTTTGTTACTGCTAATCTTGTCTGAGTGCCTTTACTATCCCACACCAGTTCACATTTGGTGTCAGAAGTGGGATAGTGGGTTCTGAAGGGACCTATTAGCGGATCTGAGTTCAGATCCAATTCGTATGCATCTGGATAAGGCAGGAGAGCGGACTACACCAGTCACAAGGTCAATCGTACAAGCCGCAAAATTGCCTTTATTGCCTGGACTGGAGCCAGTGGTATGTAGGATGGTGGCTAAGGTGACAACTGAAGGAGACCGTGTGGAAATGGAAGATGTGAAACCCATTGAAAAGGGCGCTCAAGCAGCTGAACCTGAGCAGGAAGACCCTCTAGAGAATCCCCATGAACTGCTCCGATGCCTGTGCCTGCGACAGGTAGAGCTGGAAAGAGAAAGGGAGTTGGATCATATATATATATAGAGAGAGAGAGATTGTGCAGAGAATGCAGCCAGATGGACTGACACCTTACGTGCTATCCAGGTTTTGGGCTCGGCAAGACCACCTTCAGCACCTGTGGTAGGACAAAAAGATATAAGATTAGTTAAAATGGCTGATTCTGATGATATTGAAGCGTATCTTTTGGCATTTGAGAGGGTAGCCATTGCCTGTGCTTGGCCTAGAGATCAATGGGTTGTCAGGCTGGCCCCTTATTTGACTGGGAAAGCTCAACTAGCTTATAGCCATACAGACCTTGCGCATATAAATGATTACGACTATATTAAGCAAGCCATTTTGAAAACATATGATATAAGTCCTGAAACCTATAGACAATGGTTCAGAGCATATAAATTTCAATCTGCAGACACCCCTCATGACCTATACACTCATTTAAAAGACTTGTGTCATAAGTGGTTACAACCCAACACAAGAACGGCAGTACAAATCATAGAAAGTATCATCTTGGAACAATTTATTCATGTCTTGCCCCAAGATGTACAGCTATGGGTCAAGGAACACCACCCCGAAACTTCTGAGGCAGCTATAAGACTTGCTGAGGACTATCTGACCGCTAGGCCACAATGCCCTAGGACATTTATGAACTCTAGAAGTCCTTCAGCTGCAATAAGGCCCCCTATTATGCCAGTCATGCAAACTAGTGGTGTTTCTGGGGGTAAAGAATATAGTAAGATAAGTAAAGGATTCAGCCATGATATTATATGTCATGAATGTAAAGCCAAAGGACATATTGCTAGAATCTGTACAAAGAAAAAGGTAGAGTCAATTCATCTAGTCCTGGCTAACTGGGGCCATTATGTCACCACTGTGGAGATCAGAGGAATGATAGTCTCTGGTCTTGTGGATTCTGGCAGCAAGCAGACACTGGTACGTGCTTCTTTGGTAGGAAAACCAGAACTGGGGGGAACCAACTACAGGGGTCAAATGTATACATGGAGACATCCACTGGTACCCATTAAGAGAAATGGAGATTCAAATAAATGGGACATTACACAAAATGAAAATAGGCATAGTACCTTCTTTGCCGGTCCCAGTAATAATTGGGCATGATTATCCATATTTTGGCTCTTTATTAAATACAAATGTTGGAGCAGTTACCACTCGGGCACAAGGGAAACAAGAAAAAGAGTTGGGACACCTATTTCCTTTTGAGGAAGAGGTATTTGGGACTGTCGGCAAAGACAGGAAAAGTAAATCATGAAAAAGAAAAGACAAACATTTATGGACTAAAAAGAGATACTGGACTGGATATGTTGTCTGGAAAATGTATATTACCTAGCAAAGAGTTTGTAAATATACAAAAAAATGATGTTACCTTGACCCCCTTCTTTTCACAGGTAATGCCAACAACTCCCACTGAACCTCGTCAACCCTATTATATAGTTGAGAATGAATTATTGTATAGGGTATGTACGAATTCACATACAGGGGAGATGGTTGAGCAATTGATGGTCCCTGTACAGTTCCGAAAGAGGTTATTGTCTATTACCCATGATATACCTATGGCAGGCCATTTAGGTAAAGACCATACGTTGCAACGCTTACTGTACAGGTTTTATTGGCCTGGTATACATGAGCAGGTGACCGAATACTGTAAATGCTGCCCTGAATGTCAACAAGTAGCAGCAGTAGGCCAAAAAGATAAAGTGCCCCTCATACCAATGCTTTTAGTTAGCAATATGTTTGAAAGGATTGCAATGGATATTATAGGGCCACTACCTAAAAGTACGAAGGGAAACCGCTTCATATTAGTGGTAGTAGACTACACTACAAAATATCCTGAGGCAATTCCCTTAGTACAGTTACTGCTCCCAGAATAGCAGAAGAGTTGGTAAAGATTTTCAGTCATATGGGAATTCCAAAAACTATTTTGACTGATAGGGGTACCAATTTTTGCTCACAATTACTTCAACGATTATACCAGACGTTGGGTATTGAAGCTATTTTCACTACACCCTATCACCCTCAGACTGATGGGTTAGTCGAGCGGTTCAATCAAACATTGAAAAAAATGTTAAGAAAATATGTATCAGAGGAAGGTAATAAATGGGACACATATCTACCCTATTTGATGTTTGCCTATAGGGAAGTACCACAGGCATCTACTGGGTTCTCTCCGTTTGAACTTTTATATGGACATAACCCAAGAGGCCCTTTAGATATTATAAAGGAAGAATGGGAAGACAAGAAAAGTAAAAACATGTCAGAACCTTTGGAGTTTTGGCAACAATTACGTCAAAGGTTAATGGTTTATGTAAAAAAAGCTCACCAGACTAACCTACAACAGCAAGCAAAACAAAAAGAGTACTATGATAAAGGAACTAAATCTAAGGAATTTGCTACAGGTGATAAAGTCTTACTTCTATTGCCATCCTCTGATAATAAATTACTTATGAAGTGGCAAGGCCCATACAGAATAGTAAAACGTATGGGCCCAGTAACATATTCAGTTGAATTACCAGAAAAGAAAATTAAAAACAGAATATACCATGTGAATCTATTGAAACCATGGATAGAACAAACACCCTCTACCTGTAGTTATATCTTTCCAGAAACCATTGAGTCCGAATTAGATGTAGCTTATAAAAGGTTAGAAAATGCGGGTAATCTTTCAGAAGTACGAATCAACCCACATTTATCAGTTGAACAAATTTCCACTTTGCAAACTATGTTAGAACCCTTCCGAACCCTATTTACTGGCATACCGGGAAAGGTTAATGGTGCTGTACATCATATCATGGTTCCCGAAGCCGTACCCATACAACAGAAAGCTTATAGGATACCAGAAAAAGTACGGGATGAGGTTGTACAAGAGATTAGGAGAATGCATGAGTTGGGAATTATTGAGCCTTCCCATAGTGAATGGAACTTTCCCATGGTTATAGTAGAGAAAAAGGAAGGAGGAATCAGACTTTGTCTTGATTTCAGACGCTTAAACGCAGTGTCTAAATTTGATTGTTACCCGATGCCACGAATAGATGACATCATAGACCGTTTAGGAGCAACTCAATACATCAGCACCTTAGACCTGACAAAGGGGTATTGGCAAATCCCTCTAGATCTGAAAGACAAAGAAAAAAACGCATTTAGTACACCTATCGGTCTATACCATTTTACAGTAATGCCTTTTGGTCTACACGGTGCCCCCGCTACGTTCCAACGAGTGATGGACAACATCTTACAATCACATACAATGTATAGCGTAGCTTACCTAGACGATGTAGTGATATTCAGTCCCTCATGGGAAGAACACATACAGCATCTAAGGGCTATATTATCAGCTCTATCCGAAGCTGGGTTAACAATAAATCCTTCCAAATGTTCTTTGGCAATGCAGGAAACAAAATACCTAGGGTTCCAAATTGGTAATGGGAAAGTAAAACCAGAAATTACTAAAGTCGAGGCCGTGGCCAATAGCCCCCGTCCAATAACAAAAAAAGATGTTAGGCCTCATCGGGTATTATAGATGATTTATACCTGACTGTTCTACAATAGCTGGACCATTAACAGACCTAATAAAAAAATCTAAACCAGACAAAGTACAATGGACACCTGAGTGTGAGGAGGCATTCTGTAATTTAAAGGCTAGAATATGTTCCTCACCTGTTTTACACTCTCCTGATTTTTCTCGACCATTTGTATTGCAAACAGATGCCTCCAACTGTGGTATAGGGGCTGTACTCACACAGATGGTACAAGACGAAGAGCATCCTATAATGTTCATAAGTCGGAAATTACATGAAAGGGAAAAACACTATTCTGTTATTGAAAAGGAATGTCTGGCCATGAAATAGTCAATAGAAGCTTTACGCTTTTATTTATGGGGTAGAGAGTTTGAACTATGGATAGATCACAACCCTTTATGTTGGCTTCATGTAATGAAGGACAAAAACCCTCGCATAATGCGATGGTACCTCGTAATGCAACCTTATAGATTTATTATAAAATATAGGAAAGGTTCGACCCATACTAACGCCGATTTCTTATCCAGGTATGGCATGGGAAGTACTTCTACCTGTCAACAGACCTCAGGGTAAAGAAAGATAATGAACTCTAGGTGAACCAGGTTCACTTCAGAAATTGTTCTTTTTAGTTCTTATATGTATTAGGGACCCCGAGGTGGAGCCCTGGTGAGGGTGGGCTATGGCTCCATCTCTTTAAGAGTTCTGATGACAGGTATGTTAATACTTTCAATATTAACCAAACTTGACATGTTTGGTTCTGGGTGGGGAGGAATGTGATGGAGAGCCCCCACCTTTCTTTTTTTTTTTCTCTCTTATGATACCATGTACGGTACCACTTTTACTGGAGGATAGTCTGGAATGTACAATTCTCCCCTGTCCTGTTGTTGTTGTCAGTGTCGTATATGAATGTCTTGTTTGTTGGGCTGGCCACCCATTTTGTATAAAGCAAACCAAATAAAATATATCCCTGTCTTGTCTGTTGTTTTGTTACCTCCCCCACCCCTGTTTACTCCAGACGCCTGTAATAAAAGTTATCATTACATTATTGGTATTAATTGAATTATTGAATTCTGCCCCATGGATGTGATAGAAGCTGGTTTAATGCTTCGCTTCGTGAACAATAGGTTTGTTCAATAGTATTAAATGACTGCGATATTGCGGTCTAGCCTTAGGTTTTATCTTTCCTTCTGTTGGTTGCTGTTGCATCTCCGAATGGGGTATATATTTATTTTCAGTGCTGCAAGAATTTCAGCTTTGATTCTTATCTTCCCGCTATTAGTCTATCTTTATGGGCTTGCAAAATATGATGGTATGAGAGTTAGCGATAGTGCGGAGCTACGGTAAAGGTTTACCACTCGAACGCTTGCACTATCGCGAAGGAATGTTCAAACGCAAGGTAGCGAAGGGCGTTTGTAAGATGGTTGTGTCTTATTTTTTCTTTTACCCTTTTCTACAAGAGCGTGTTCATATTTGTTTTCGCTCAGCAGGGTACCCCTGGTAATTCCCGGTTGGTTGGGGAAAATTCTTAAACAAAGCCGTTTTGCAATAAGAGAAATACGGGACTCGTATCCTTGGTCCCTGTAATATTGTTGAACCTTGTATACAATATTTTTTTTGGTAATATTGTTGAACCTGCTATAAAACATTTTTTTTTTGTGTGTAAAAGTATTAAAACTTGTTACTGAACTATTTTGTGACAGTGGGAATGTGCATTTGTAATGAATCTTTTTTCTCAAACTTATGCACTGTCACGAGGGTATTTAGCCCTGTACTTTGCTTTAGCAGGAGGATGTTTATAAAGTAAATAGAGTTCTACATACCCTTCTATACTTCTTGGGAAGCTAAAATATTTAAACAGGCTCTTTTGGGAGCTTTCCTAATTCGGAGACTGTTTATAATTTTGGTTCAAAACTTTGCAGTATCGGGGCTCCTCCTCCTCCTCTTCCTAGTGCGGCTTTCTTTATGTGCCGGCCGGCCAAAACCTCCCCTTTTTTATGCTGATAGCAGGAAGGGTGGTTCCCCCCCAAGACTATTGTAAATTTAAACAAGATCTGTAAAGACTTTATGAATAACTTGTAAGATATAGGTCTACATCAAACTTTAAACATATTATTCTGTGTGAATAAATAAAATTAACGCTTCCCTTAAATTTCTTAGTTCAAAAGGGTATTGTTGGAGGCGGAGTTATTGTGTCATGTGATTGAATATACTATATAATGTGTTGGTCTAGGAAAGTCAGTCAGAGTGGATAAGGGTGTGGACCTAACAACACCCTGACCTGAGTTAGTGAGTTCTAGCTCTGGATTTGGTTCTATGAATCTGTTTTTTCTTGTTTTGTCGTTTACAAGTCCGCTGCTTAAAATAAATGTGCATTTTTGTTACTGCTAATCTTGTCTGAGTGCCTTTACTATCCCACACCAGTTCACATGAAGAATCCGGGCTCACTTGATCAGGCTATTAAAGCCCTTAACATTGTAAGGCACCACAGTTAGGTCGCCAGTTTATCATATCTATGGATAGGTGAAATGAGGGATCAGTAAAGAGCACAGAAGTCCACTGTAACTGTCCCATGCTCCCCCTTGCCTTTTCTCCCCAACAATGCACTCAATCTGAAAAAAACATGGAATGTGAACTAGAACAAACCATGTCCTTAAGAGGCCAGAGGTCCCCAAAAATAAGAACTGTAACTTAATAAACAGTATTAAAATATGAACAGTAACTCCCAAAACTGCCACCTGACCCCACTCTTTCCGTGTCAGCCATGAGACCTGGCAGTGCTGCAGTCCATAGCAGTGTCTAGCAGCCTCTCAGAAATAAGGGCATCTGCTGTAGGTGGGACATCCCATCCCACCCATGGGCTGACAGCCAATCCCATGCAACTCCCCTCTGAGTTGCCCCCACATACCAACTCCCTTGTCAATGTACCAGAAAGGGGTGGGAACAACACCCCAATTCCCAAGTGCAGGAAAAAGATGGACCCAGGCTATCAGCACCCTTATACAGTAAGAAATCTGGGTGGAAAAGTCTGGGTAGCCACCAGCTGCCCCCCGACCAAATGCAAAAGAAAACATCCCAGGCCACGTGCAATGAGAATACCAATTGGGAGCCACTCTCCCCCATAACCCACCATTATACTAGCCACCTCGTTTCCAAGGCATTTGATCCGCACTCACCCCAGCTAGTAGGCTTTGATTCTTTTCACCTCAAACCCCCCCTTCACACTTGAGTCAAAGCCCAAGGGACTAGAGCAAACCAAATACAAGTCATACTCCTTAGTATACAGGTAACTACTTGTCCCCCAAACAGAGAACACATATCCACCTCCCCATGCACAGTTATGCAACCTATAGCAAACCTTAGAGGGCACAAACATTAATACAGTCCAGCTAATTAAACTAGAGCCATTAGGGAGAAGTCCAACTCCCAGGCCCCTTGAAGTATGTCCAAATTAAGCGGAATGCTGGAAATGAAGGGAAAGAAAAGTCCTAAATCAACAGGTATCTGGTCAGTAAAGGGACATGTGAGGATTAGTCTCCTCTTAAGTTAGTCCACATCAAGAACTTTCAGACCTTTGGGTTGTTTAGCCTCCCAAGACTATGAAGGAAACTGTGTCTCACTCTGTATGTAGGGAAACAAGAATATTGCACAGTCTTCCTTCAGGTGTCCTCAGCACTTACAGGCATGGCTGGAGCAGTAACAGATTCCTTTTTCTTATAAGATAATTTATCTTGCCTCTGGTCTTCCACTGAGGGAGTGGATGAGCTATCTGCAGGGAGGTTTCCACATCACTCCTCACCTTTTCAAGAAGCTGCTGCTGCATCTCATCTGAAATGGCGGTTGACTTCCCTCCCGATTGGGATCTGGAGACCGTTTGTAAGCACCAGTTGTCCAAGTCCTTTACCTTGCCTGGGTCAATGACATCATCCAGGGAAATACCCCAGCACTGCAAGACCCCAGTGCTGCAAGACCAGCTTAGCCACTGAGATCATGGTAGAAGAGTGCACCCCCGAGTCTGTAATAATTTTCAGTGTGGCAGGGTAGTCAAGTCAGGCTTTTACCCCTTTATCCTTGAGTAGCTTGAGGATCGACAGGAGTTGGCAATGGCAGTCCATGGTAAGTGGAGCATAATCATGCTCAAAGAAGAGCCATTTATCACCAAAAACAATCTCTTTTTTGGCCCAAGTTTTCAACAGGATATGCACTTTAGTACGGTAGTCCAGAAAGGCCTCTATTACAGAGCAGGGTCTGGCACTGGGATCTGTAGGCATAGCTGTTAGGGAGCAATGTGCTCGGATAATATTTAAAGCATAATTCTGGTCCAGTCCCAACATTTCTTGGAGGAAGCCCTCCATAAACACCATGTTTCCAGATTCCGTCTTCTCAGGGATATCATGAATACAGATATTTATATGCTGCAATCTATTCTAAAGGTCCTGAACCTTTTGTTGTAACCAGAGTTCTCTATAATATAGTTGTAGAATGGCACCATTATGCAGGGTCACAGTGTGTGATAGGTCCATGGTGTCAGACTCCAAATCGGTGATCTTACATTCTTTGGCTTGAGGGTGATGTCGTGGGTCAGCAAGTTCTAGTTTGATGGCTGTTAAGGTATCTCCCAATCGTTTTAACTCTGTATATAACTTTTTGGCAGTAATAGTGAATTCAGCTTCATCCTCTTCCTCTGAAGTAAAACTAAGAACGGGGTCCAGGGATTCAGCTTGCTGTGAGGAAGAGCGTCTCTCACTAGATCTAGGAGGAGCATTATTTTGTTTAGCCTTCCCCGAACCTCTAGCAGTGAAATGTTTTAAACAAAGTCTCATAGCCATTGTCAAGACTTCCCAACAGCATTTTTTAACTGAGTTGGACAGTTCTAATATCTGGATATGGTTAGATCATAGGATGCCTGGAGAAGCTCTGCTGAGTTCAGTCTGCCATGGAAGGTGATGTCACCGGAAGTCTGCTTTTATTGAATTTGGTATGTAATGAGCATTCCTCTTTTAGTCCGAATTCTACATATTTACAGACTGGCACCTTAAATTACCTAACATTTCAGACTCAGGTTTGCATTTTAAGGGAAAAAAAGAAAAAATAAATAATAGCACACTCATCCTTTTTGACGCAGGGTTGTAAATACGGTCCTTTCTCTTGGAACCGTCAGTAAACAGCAGAGTGTCCGCTTAAGTTCTAGGAAAGTTAGGGTTCTATACATTGAAAAAGGTGTGAATGTTTAACAAGATGTTCACTTTGCACTGAGCATGCAAGCAAACATAAAAATGGTGTACCTGCTGCTGTGTCTGTGCTTAGGAGTCAGAGACCCAGAGGCTACCTCAGTACTGCTGGGAAGCCACAAACAAGTCATCCTTTCCCATCCCTCTACCTATAGGAACTCTAGCTAAAATGCCTGTATCCTTCAAAATGCACTGGTGACCCAGCAAGTGCCATACAGACCAAAGGGGGGGGGCAGAAGGCATATGTAGGTAGCTGTAGGGTGAGAGAAAAAGAAAAGAAAAAAGGGGGTGTATCATAGCTGTTGCACTTATGCAGCAGTAACTGTACCCTGTGGCTGTCCAGACAGACCCTCCTAAGTGAGAGGCACCCAAAGTGAAGTACTGTATCGGGGGGGGGGATAAAACAAAAGAAAAAAACTGTTTCCCAGCACAAATAAACATGAAGGATATAACAGGTAGGCAATTAGTCCAATATATATAGAGTTAGGCCATCTTTCTCCAGTAGGGATTGAAGAACCAGTACACTTGTTAATTCCTGCTAGAGCTTCTAGCATAATGCTCAAAAGTCCAGTATCATTGTTGTTAGTTCAGAGACGGCGATGACCAGCGAACAAATGGGAGCCTTGTCACAAGTCACAGATGGCAAAAGTTTCTTTTTTTTTTTTTACAAACTCCTCCATGAGCAATTGACAATTCACCCAAGGCCAAGACTAAAGTTTATATTGTTTGTTTGGTAGGAGAGTTAGGACTGCCATCAGGGACCAAGGAGAGACTCAACAGAAGTAGAGTAGAAACAGTCACAGTCATTCTGAAACTACAGCTTCTGCTTCTCGAGTAGGATCTCAGTGGAGGTAGGTGCTTTTGTCTGGGTTCTATTCCTCTGGTGTCCCTTCTGTTCTTGCCACTGCCCAGTCTCCCATCAGTTTCTGCAGTGCTGGAGGTGCCTTATCCCAGTCCAAGTCCTGTAAAGGGACAGTAGTGTCCATCAGGGTAAGGAGCTGTACTTATTTTGAGGGGGCCCAACAGAAATTGTTGCATGCACTGTACCCATTTGAATCTGGAACAGGAGGTATGTGGCAGCATCTGGCATGTGGCAGTCAGTGGAACACCATTAATCACTACTCGAAGGCAAGCAGGGTACCTCGTGGTGAACTTGAGGTCCATCTGTGTAAGCTGCTTGTGGGCCTCTGTGAAGGCCCACTGACATTTCAAGAGTTCAAGGGAATAGTCTTGGAATATGCTGATACAGTTCCCTTGCCATGTAGGGGGTCCCCATATGTGAGCCATTTGGAGGATATTCTTTGTAAGAGGGTAAAGTGATAGTTTTGCTAGTATGGGACAGGGATGGCACCCGGAGGTAACTTTGGTGCCAGGTAGCAGTAGGCCATAGTGGTGGCTGTTTATGCAAATGAAAGGAGCCAGCTGCTGTGTAAATGGAGTGCTTGGTTCCTTTCAACTGCAAGAAGTTTATGCCCTGCAAACACAAAAATGTGTCATGATCAGCCTCGCTGATCATTGGGCTGTCACTGTCACACTGTGAACTCAAGCAGACATAAAAAGGAGGTACTACTACTTATATAGGTGAGGCTGCACCTGGAGTACTGTGCTCAGTTATGGAGTCCTTACTTAAGGAAGGAGAGGGACAGGTTGGAGATGGTGCAATGCAGGATGATCAAGATGATTCAGAGACAACAGCACAGATCTTATGAAGATTGTCTCAAGGCACCAAAGATGTACTTACTGAAGATGAGGCAAGAGATGGAGGATATGATAGAGACCTTCAAGTTCCAGAAGTGAATAAGCAGGGTGAACTGTGCGAAACTGTTGCATTTGGCATGAGTATAGAGTCAAGAACCCAAGGTCAAAAGTAGAAATTGGTGGGTGGATGGGTTAGGAGGGATGTGAGGAAGTTCTATTTTACAGAAAGGGTGGTGTAACTATGGAACAGTCTGCCAGAGGAGGAGGTGGTGGGCACCAAAACCATAAATGGTTTCAGGCATGGCTGGGACAGAGTGAATGGTTTGGTGGTTGCTCAGATCTGTAGCAGGTTGGGAGGGGTGCAGGGGGTAGATGAGGAAGGATAAAATGCTGCATGGACAATAGGCCCCAGGGCAGGTAGGGAACTCTGGACAGACTAGATGGACCTCTTGTCTTTTTCTGCCATCATTGTCTATGTTTTCTTGTGACTGTGAAAAAAGTGATGGTGGAGGGAGGGAATCAGTCCGAGAGGGTGAGTGGGTGCCTGTTATTGTGCACCAACTGTTGGACCGGAAAAAATTCAGGAACCACTGACAATTTTTCATATGATGCTTTCAAATGTACTATATTTGTAAATAACAGTGCTTTACTACAACAACAACAAAAACAACAACAGTAGTGAGAGAGAAGAGAATAAATGATATGGCACATAAACAGTGCAATTAAAGAAAATATGGATAGAAAATAGATTTTTTTTTTACAGAAGAAGAACATTCAGACAGAAATCAAGACAAGAAAGAACTGAGTCAAACAGAGACAAAGACAGGAAAAGAGCTTAAAATGTTTTTCTATTTTTAAAACTTGTTTTTTAGTTTTTTTCTTATAGCAAAGAGGGGTTAAGTAAAACTAAGAATAGGCAGGAGAGAGCATCTATTTATTAGAGCTAAGGATGGGGTTAACAGAGGGAAGATCAGTGAGGAGGCTTGCAAAAGAAAGGATTGAAAAAAAAGCAGTATTTTGGGGATATTTTTAGGGACCAGAGGGAAGAGCACCCACATCACCATGACAGAGCTACATCATTCCCATCAGAAAAACTTGCTGATTTTCAAGCAGCTTCTGTAAAATTGCCTCCACTGAAGAAACCCTGTGGCAGAGGTCCCCCATCTTCACCTGTAGTTGTGCCAGTTCCTCTCTGGTAGTTACTGGTGATGCTTCTGGTGCTGTCCTCTGACTCTGACCCTCACTCTGGCTGCTGTTTCCAGGCACAGACCCATGTGTGCCCTCTCCGGCAAATGCCCACATGACCTTTGTGATCTAACACTGTGCTGCCCCCTCAGTGGCACACAAGAACCACTACCACCACCACCACCACTCGCCACCACCTTTTTTCCTGCCTCCCACTGGCTCAGGTTCTGGATTTTCTGGTGGGCATGCTGCCCACTGGTGCCAAAATGGCTGCTATTTTTCCTGCACTGAACAAGGGTGTTGCACAGCTTTCACTACACTGTCATCATTGGAGTCCTGGATGAAAAACTCCCATACATAGGAAGACTTAGGCTGCTTCCTGGAACGGGGCCATAAGGAGCCAGAAGACAATGATCCAGCCGTGGCTCCTTAGATGGATCAGCCCATGGTGATGGTGGTATAATGGAGGGCACAGGGGTTTAGGCTGAGGTGATGAAACATGGGAACTGGGGGTTGCTGCTACTGCATAACCAAGGTTGCTACTGTGCCACTGTGGGAGGGCTGCTGGATCACCCCTGCTGCTGCCCCTTTATCCTGCACATAGACCTGGTGCTGTCCAGCACAGTCATTTGACTCCACCCTGACAGTGACTTGCCCTATTCTCCATCTCTAATGAGACTAGAGAAACTAGATTAAACAGTAAGCAAGAGAAAGTGACAGAAAGAAAAAGACCAAAAGAAATAAAGGTAAACAGAACAGAAAATAGAGATCTCTAACTAAAGGTTATAACTACAGAAATACAGACAAAACATAGCAGAAACAGAAACTAAAGAACTCCTACGAGGTCAAAGAATGAAATCAGAATGAGAAAAAATAAATCAAAAATAAGCTGTTAAAAATAATAAAAAGTGTAGATTTATATCTCCAAAGATGCTATGAAAAGTTATCAGGCTCCTGTCTCCACCATAGTTGCAATCCTGAATTCCGATGACTATAGGATGCCAGAAATGTGGGTATTACAATCGAACACCTGCAAAATGTGTTCCATGATGGTGCAATAGAACAATTCTTCACTTGCTTCAAGCTGCAGCTATACATCCAGTAGGGTCTGTCACAGCACCCGAAGAAGGGGATGACCTAACATATGCAGGCAGTGTCCCCGCTCACTGCCTGCATTGCATGTTCAAATGTCTTGAAAATCATAATCAGGCCTTCCATCAGTCAGCACTGCTCTTTAGTAAGAGACATTGACACTGTCCTGACTACTGCATAGCAGAATGTATTGAGAGAGAGCATTGTGCTGCTCATACAAACGTTCAATCATGTAAAGGGTTGAGTTCCATCTGGTGGCAACTTTAGCCTTCAAGCAATGCTAAGGCAGGTTGTTCTGAATTTGCAGCTATCTGAGATGATCATGGGCCCTCCCAGATCTGGCTAAGTGAGCACATATATGATGGCAAACAGAAGTGCTTTCAAGTCTTCTTGAGTAGGACATTTATTATTATTTTTTTTAACCCTGTATTTATGCTCCCATCTTACCTCCTCTCTTCACTCTCTCAGACATCCTTGCTACTGCCTCTCGATCCGGCCACAGTCTGCCCCCAGAGTGCATGGTCCACTAGTCCTAGGTACCCGGATTACCCTCCGGGTGGGGTGAGGAGGGACCCCCGATTCCTCCCCCGAACAAATCTTACTCTTATCATGGTGCCAGCACAGCGGAGTCTGCTGTGGCCATCCGGGATGCGCCATGAGGTGTCGTCACCTAGGAGAGAGAGCGAGAAGTTTTTCCTCTTTTTTGTATGTCCTCCCCAGATGTCAGCGTGCAATGGGGGCCAATGAGCTAGGAGGCGTGCTGAGACGTGCCTCCTGGTCTGCCCCCAGCTGACTTCTACCCAATGTCCTTGCTGCTGCCCCCCATCTACCGCACCTTCCACCCGGGCTCCCCATAGGTGGTGGTATTGCAGTGGAAGAATGCAGTAATCCCCCCAGTAGAAGGAGAGCTGCCATTGGGAGCTCCATCCTTCTCCTCCATGGCTGACTCCCGGCAACCTATGCTCGCTCCCGAACACATGCCACTGGCGTGGAGTTGGAAATTCTTGAGTGACAAGATTGAGACAATTTACCCAGCATGGTACCCTGAACACCCCCCACCCCATATATATATACATTTCACCATAGAGCCATTATCACTCACAATGAAGCCATCTTTCATTGAAATTAGATGTAACCAATTGTTAGTCTCCTCCAGAAATACTATCAGGATTTTCTTCACACTGTGTATGTCCATTATGTTTTTCACTGTCTTTGTGGCATATTGAGAATGCCAGGGCGGATGCTGCCACAACACTATGACTGTGCACAGTTGCTGCCTGACTTATAAATTACCCCAGACACTTGAACCCAATATGCTGTAACACAAATAAATGAGCTCCCTTCTGTCTGTCTACTAGTCCACATGTCAGTACCTAAATGTATATAGGCAGAAGCTGAGTGCTGCAAAGTGTGACGTAATGCACTTCCAACCCTTTCATACTGTTCTGGGACAGCAAGACATGAAAAATATATTGTGCTAGGCAGCTGCCATTTGGGGCAGGCCCTGGCCATCAACTTACAGAAGCCTTCATTTTCAAGAAATGAATATATGGCAGCAGGTCTATGCTTAACATCTCTGCAGTCGCAGCATTCAGCTCCCGAGCTATCAGATGGTTTCGGGGATACTTGGATGCAGCTCAAATATTTTGGTAATGTGGACTGCACTTGTTTTGGTGTGCCAGTGAGCCTTTCTTGAAATTGTTTGATGACCATGATGTGGCGGGATACTTTGTAGCCAAACAAACAAAAAACACAGCACTAACACTTCTTCAGTAAATATTACTGCATTACACTCACATGGAAAATGGGCTGTTTGTGTTCTGGGAGCTGTTGTCACCTTGTATAGGGCCAATGTATTTAACTTTTTTCCATGTGAGTCTGATACAGTAATATTTACTTAAGACGTGTTAGTGATGTGTTTGTTGTTTGTTTGGCTATTAATTTACACTGGCACAACTTTAGCTGGAGCCACTTTTCTTTGTGTTACAGGATACTTTGTAGCTCAGCATTGAAGGACAGACAATGTTTTTTTTCTTGGAAACTGCTGTATGTTTCCAGATACGGGGTTTTGTCAGGGAGCTGCTTGTGGTTGATTTTTTGCTGCCACTTTTTGATCACTGCTAGCTGGTATGATCTCCTCTTTCACCTCCTCCCCTTCCTGTCCTCCTCAGCCAGAGTCCTCCTCCACTGCTTCTCAATCAGTGCCTCCCCTTCTTCTACACTGATTTCCATTATATCACCATGAAGCACCTCCTCAAGAAGCCAAATTTAGATAAGGATGATCTAACAAAGTACAGGCCTACAGTATTTTTAAACTTCCTTTCATAGGGAAGGTTATGGTGGTGGCAAGTTGCCTGATGGAACACCTGGAAAAATTCAAACCCTATAAGCCTCTCCAATCTGGTTTCCACACATACCACAGCATGGAGACAGTCTTGGTCCAGGTCATGAATGATCTGCTCCTGGTGAAGGATCAAGAAAAGCTATGTTTTAGTTCTCCTTGACATGTCATCAGCATTTGATACTGTGGATTACGGAGAGTTAGTTGAGCACCTGAGGTGTTTCTGTGGATTGGCTTGCACAATGTTACACTGGTTCAGATCTTTCTTGGAAAATCGTCATCATATTGTGGTGCTGTGTAACTGTCAATTTGCCATTTCACAGGTCATGTGTGGCATCCCACAGAGCTGTATACTCTCCCAGTTGTTATTCGCAGTATACTGTATATGCTTCTGCTGGGAGAAGTGATCCAAGTGTATGGCTTGAGTTTTCACTGCTATGTAAATGACACTTGGCATTACCTTTCATTTAGACCTGGTCAGGGGGAGCCGATGCATGTGGTTGAGAAGGCCGTCATGGAGATCAAGTATTGGATGAGTAACGAGCTTTCTGAGACTCAATTCCAGTAAAACCAAGTTGCTTCTGGTGGGCTCAGACTGCTTGGTGTCTGCAGTAAAGAAAAAAGGAAAATCTCATTCTTCTGGTATGTGACAGAGAGTTACTGCAGACTAAGGAGGAAGTTCGCAATCTGGGAGTAATATTTGACAGTCAATTGGACTTTACATCCCAAATTACTACCATCATCAGAAGTGGTTTTTATCTCTTGAAAAAATTACCCAGATTGTGTCCTTTCCTTGACCACTGTGATCTGCACACACCTAGTACAAGCTTTTGTTACCTAGTAAATTGATTACTGCTAGCTTTTGGCAGAGAATAATCTTGCTATTGGAACAAGGAGGCAGCTGACTAAGGAGCTAGAACTTTACTACTAGAACACTTCTGATTCAGCAAGACAGTCAGAGCCTGTTGGGATTAAGCAAACATATATTTTATTAGAAGTGTAAGGTCTCAATTAAGGTAAAAAAAAAGCGTGCTTCTCTGAGTTGGGGAAGGGAACTGTATCATTTTGGCAGTTTGCTAAGTCAGGAGGAGAGCTGTTAATTGGGGGGTGCGGCTTAGGCAGAAGAAAACCAGGTGTCTGCAGATAGACTTCTCTGCTGTTAGCTTTTGGCAGAGAGCAATCTTGCTATCAGAACAAGGAGGCAGCTGACTAAAGAGCTATAACTTTACTACTAGAACACTTTTGACTCAGCAAGAGAGCCTGTTACACATCAGTATTGCCCTCCTCCCCCCCCCCTTAGACAGTTCCACTGTTATAGGCACTGGATTTGACTGACAACAGGAACGTTCTGTTTGGGAGCATGAAGAGAAGGATCTCCAAGACACATAAAATTCACCATCCTTGAAGGAAAAGAGTAGCTCTCCACTCCCCCAGCTGCTGGAGATCTGACTCTGAGCAGGGAAGAAGGAAACTACTGAGGAATACAGGAAGTTCCTGTCCCAGAACAGGAAGGGCAGGGGCTGTAAGGGCACAAAGGCAATAGGAAAACAGGGAGAAAAAATAAATAAATAAACAGAGGGAGGAGAGAGTAAGCATACAAAGTGACAGGAGAGGGGCCACAAATAAGACATGATGGGAGTGGTGCAGTGCTGAGACTGTGGGACGGCAGTCTTCTGGAAGATGTTCTGGAGGATGCATTGCTGTCCCATCTATAGGCACCTCTCTGGGCTGAGGGAGGAGGTTGCGCATCTCCATGCTGAGTTGGCCAGGATTTGGGGGACTTCATCCTTCTTCCAGGGACCACAGAGTCCACCCCCACTACCTCAAAGATTGCCTGGGTGGAGGAGTGGATGGCCTGTGGTAGGCTTGGGAAGGGTGAGGGTGGTGGGGCCGAGACACATCCCTCCTATGTTTAAACTCCACAATTCCTATGCTGTACTGGCAGGGTGGGACTGTCCCAAGGTGACACCCACAGTGGAGATCAAGGAGGATGTGGGTGTCCTCCATGGTGGAAACCCCCGTGGGGAGGCAGAGGACCACAGAGGAGGATGAAGCAACTCCTGGTGGGGGATTCTATAATTAGGGGGGTAGACTTGGTGGTGGATAGAGTGGGAAAGAGGGAGCTTAAGTGCCTACCTGGTGTAATGGCTTGGAGGGATGGAAAGTGCATCCAGAGGATTGCTGGGGCAGCAGGATGGGAGGGAGAGCTAGACATCATTGTCCACCTGGGGACAAATGATCTGGCTGGTAATGAGGTCGGGGTAGTGCAGGAGGACTTCAGAGAGCTGGGGATGGGTTTTAGACAAGTGGCATGCACTGTAACCTTTTCAGAGGTGCTACTGGTCAATGACAAAGGGGAAGGCCCGGCACTCCACACCATGAGATTTAATGCATGGTTGAAGGACTGGTGCAGAGCTGATGGCTTCAGCTTCATTGCGGTCAGGGATCCCACCTGGAGGGATGCATGCCTATACAAGTGGGATGGACTGCATCTATCCAGGGGGGAACTGAGATCCTTAGTGAGGGGTTTAAGTGCTTCATTGGCAAGCATTTAAACTAGCCAAGGGGGGAGGTGATAGTAGGCATGAAGAAGCTAATCCCCCCTACCCACAAAATGAAACAGTCAGTAGGAAGGACCCTAGGGTTGGGAAATTGACACTAAAACCTAAAACTGAGATAGGTAGAATGGCAGAGATAAGGAAAAGGGGAAGGGAAGGAAGACATGGGGATAGGAGGGGAGCTACCAGAAGGGGAGGTTGCAAAACTTGGAAGCCATGTGCACGAATGCCTGCAGCCTGGGAAATAAAATCCCAGACCAGGTGGCCTTGAAGGCAGAGGCAGACCTGGACATTGTTGCTGTTACCGAGACATGGTACATGGGGAACCATGAATGGGATATAGCCATATCAGGTTACATTCTATTTAGAAAAGACAGGCTGGGAAAAAAGGGTGGAGGGGTAGCTATCTATGTCAGAAACATAGAAACAGAGAAGTTGATGGCAGATAAGGACCACAAGGCACATCCAGTCTACCCATTTCTTTTTCTGCCTTATGAATGTGCCATCGGCTTTTGCTCTGTCAATGGCCTATTTATTCATACTCATCTGTGATGTTCCCTTATGCCTATCCCATGCCTGTTTGAAGCACTGCACTGTATTCATATCCACCACTTCCTGAGGTAGGCCATTCCGTGCATCCACCACCCTTTCTGTGAAAAAGAATTTCCTCACATTACCCCTTAATCGGCCTCCCTCTGATCTCATGCTGTATCCTCTTGTCCTGCTATTTTTCTTATATTGAAACATGTTAGACTCTTTCACCTTGTTAATGCCCTTAAGGTGTTTGAATGTTTCGATCATATCACCTTTCTCCCTCCTTTGCTCTAGTATACATACTGAGCTCCGTTAATCTATCCTCATATGTTTTCTGATTCAGTCCCTGCACCATTTTGGTTGCCCTTCTCTGGACTGTCTCAATTTGGTTAATATCCTTGTGAAGGTGTGGCCACCAGTACTGCACGCAGTACTCCAGATGGGGCCTAACCAGTGTCTTGTAAAGAGGGGTTATTATCTCCCTCTTCTGACTTGTGATACCCCTACTAATACACCCCAACATCCCCCTAGCCTTACCTACTGCTTTAGTGGTCTGCTTGGATGATTTCAGGTCATCGGTGATGATGACGCCCAAGTCTCTTTCTTTCCTTGTGACTGCCAGCAACTCCCCTCCCAGCCTATAGGTGGCTTCAGGGTTTCTCTTCCATATGTGCAAGATCTTGCACTTCTTTGTGTTAAACTCCAGTTGCCACTCTTCCGACCATTTTGCCAGTTTATCCAGATCTCTTCTCATTCTGCCCACCCCATCTGTATCATCTACTCTGTTGCAGATCTTGGTGTCATCTGCAAACAGACAAACCTCACCCTCCAGTCCTTTTGCAATGTCACTGATGAAGATATTGAAGAGGACTGGCCCCAGGACTGATCCCTGAGGTATCCCACTTATGACTTGCATCTCTTCTGGCTGTATACCGTTTACAATCCACTCTCTGTTTTCTGCCCATCAACCAGTTTGCCACCCAGTTGACCAACTTCTGACCCACCCTGAGCCTACCCAGCTTATTAATGAATCTTCTATGTGGAACAAGTATCGAAAGCTTTGCTGAAGTCAAGGTAGGTGACATCAACTGCTCCCCCTTGGTCCACCACTCTGATTACCCAGTCAAAGAAATCTATGAGATTAGTTTGACAGGACCTTCCTTTTATAAACCCATGCTATCTTGGATCCTGTGCTCCTATGGATTCCAGGTGTTGCACTATCCTTTCCTTAAGGAGTGCCTCCATAATCTAGCCCACTACTGAGGTAAGACTAACTGGTCTGTAGTTCCTTGCCTCCTCCCTGCTACCACTCTTATGGTGTGGGATCACACGAGCTCTTCTCCAGTCTTCTGGGACCTCTCCTATGCTCAGAGACTCACTAAACAGTTCTGATAATGGCTCTGCTAGTTCCATCTTTAGCTCCTTTAGTACCCTGGGATGTATGCCATCAGGTCCCATTGCCTTGTCCACCCTGAGCTTATTGAGCTCTTGTAGGACCCTTTCTTTTGTGAAGGGACTAGTGCACACCTTCCTCCCCCCTGTGTCCATGGTGCTGAGCTGTGGGCCCTGCCCTACCTTCTCTTCAGTAAATACTGAGCAGAAGTATCTATTTAGGATAGATGCTTTTACGTGGTCTTCCTCCTCACATGCCCCCTTATCCTCTTTGATCTTAGCAATACCCCCTCTGGACTTTCTTCTTTCACTAATGTATCTATAGAAAGTCTTGTTGCCTTCTTTTACTGTTTGTGCTAGTGTTTCCTTGGTTTGGACCTTTGCCTGCTTTACTGCCTTCCCTGCTTACCTTAGGGAAGTTTGGTATGCCTCCCTATCTTTATCCTGCTGCATTCCCTTATATTTCCTGAAGGCCAGCCTTTTGGCTCTGACCTTTTCTGCTACTGTTTTTGAGAACCAAAGTGGTTTCCTTCTTCTCTTGCACTTCCTTTTCTCTCTAACACAGAGGGATGTTGCTTCAAGTATTGCATCTTTAATGCTTGCCCACTTTGCCTGTACCCCCTCACCTGTATTTCTTTTTGCCAGGGCTAGCTTAACTCTGTTGGCCATCTTGTCAAAGTCAGCTCCTCTGAAGTTCAATATTTTTGCCTTGGAGTGGGATGATTTAGTTCTAGCGGCCAAATTGAACCATACCATGTGATGGCCGTTGGTCCCCAGGTGACCTTCTACCTGGAGATCTGTGATCCTTTCCCTGTTAGTCAGTACTTGATCTAGGATAGCCCTGTCTCTTGCGGGTTGTTGTACCAGTTATTTGAGTCCCTCCCCCTGCAGGGAATCCACCATGTGTCTTGTTCTGGCAGATGTTCCTGCTGGTATTGACCAATCTGTATCTGGCATGTTGAAGGCTCTCATTATCAGAACCTCCCCTTTAGCTGTCATGTTTTGTATATCTTCTAACAATAATGTGTCTCTGTCCTCGCCCTGGTCTGGAGGCCTGTACACAACCCCAGATCGTATGGCCGTCCCATTTCCTGTTTCCAGGGTGGCCCACAGTTCTTCTGGCTCCTTATGTGTATTCTGAATTTCTGTAGCTTTGATATTTTCATTGACATAAAGGGCCACTCCACCCCCTCTTTTTGCACCTCGGTCTGTTCTGAACAGTACATAGCCAGGTAGTGAAGTCTCCCAAGTGTGGTTACTGGTAAATCATGTCTCACTAATGGCTGCTATTTCCAGTTTAGTCTCTATCATTATTGCCTGCAGGTCTGGGATCTTGTTTCCCAGACTGTGAGCATTTCTGTACATGATTTTCCATTGGCCAGATTTTTGTTTGTGTTAGTTGTTGGGTGAGGTTTGGCGTTTCCCCTGTGCGTCGTATGGGGAGCCGGCCCATTTTCCTTACCTGGTGATGCAAATGAACTACAAACTTGCTGAACTCCTGTTTGACCACTAGCTGAGGGGGAGGGGTGTTCTTCCCAATCAATGTATGGGGTGCTTCACCCCTCTCCCCATTTGCTAGTTTAAATATTCTGCAAAGACGTCAAACTTCTGCCCTAATGCACTGACTCCCTCCTTAGTCAGATGCAGTCCATCAAATTTAAAGAACTTTCGCTTCCAAAACTGTTGCCAGTTTCCTACAGATTTGTGTCCTATTGTGTCAGGGAGGGAATTAAAGCAACTGGGAATGCAGGAGGGAGTGGAAGCACTGTGGGTCACCCTGGAGACAGGAAGTGGCACTGCCATTCACACAGGCATGATCTGCAGACCTCCAGCACAAGGGGAGGAGATGGATGGGGTACTAGTGGAATCCATCGACAAAATGACAGCTAGAGGTGAAGTGTTGCTGGTGGGAGACATCAATTTGCCTGATGTGGATTGGAGCATCCAGGTTGCAGTCACAGCCAGGAGAGGCATCCTGGATGCCCTGCAGGGGGCGTGCCTCAAGCAGCTTGTGGTGGAATCCACCAGAAAAGGAGCAATATTGGACCTGGAACTCACCAATGGGGACAGTGTCACTGATGTAATGGTGGGTAGCCACCTGGGATCCAGTGATCATTGCACGGTGTGGTTCAATGTGAGAACAGTGGAGGAGTCAAACCACATGAAAGCAAGGGTCCTGGATTTCAGACGGGTTGACTTTGCAAAAATGGGGGAGTGTCTCAAGGAAGCCCTGGCAGGGGAGGAAGAAGGGGGGGGGTGTAGAGAAACAATGGGCTAACCTTAAAGGGACACATTCGTGTACAGTGGCATACATAGTTTGAAAGCCCATAAAAAGTTATTTCAGTTCAGGTATTGGGCATACCTGCAGCTGGAAGCAGTCCAGAGATATAAATGACTGAGTCTGTGCAATATAAATACTACATTAGAGCCATTCTTAGAACCTTGTGATGTCAGTGATGATCAAGCAGTGCCTAACTGCGTTGAGTTAAGCACTGCTTGATCATCACTGACATCACAAGGTTCTAAGAATGGCTATAATGTAGTATTTATATTACACAGACTCAGTCATCTGTATCTCTAGACTGCTTCTAGCTACATATATGCCCAATACCTCAATTAAATAACTGTTCATGGACGTTCAAACTATGTATGCTACTGTACATGAATGTGTCCCTTTAAGGGAGCCATAGCACAGGGAACAAGCCATTGCATTAGGCAAGTAGGTAAAACAAAGAGAAAGAAAGAAACACTATGGTTCTCAAATGACATGGCTGGTAAGGTAAGAGAGAAAAGTCTAGCTTTCAGGAGGTACAAGGAAACACAGAGCGGGGAAGACATGGAACTGTATCTGGAAAAGCAGAGGGAGGTGGGGAAAGTAGTCAGGAGTGCAAAGGTGCAAACTTTTTCAGGTTAATTAGTGATAGAAAGACCAGGGGTGGGATTGTGAGGTTAAAAAGGGAGGAAGGGGTGTGTGCCGAAGGAGACCTAGAATAAGCAACAATCCTGAACAAATATTTTTTTTCAGTATTTACAGAAGAAGGGGAAGGAGAAGGACCACTACTGGGGGATAGGAGCACCAGTGGGGGAGAGGTGGACACCAGCCCATTTATGAAGGAAAGAGTCCTAAAGGAACTCGAGAACCTGAAAGGGGACAAAGCTAAGAGGCAGAATGGGATACATCCCAGCATATTGAAAGAACTTAGAGAGGTGCTGGCAGCACCACTAACAGCCCTATTCAACAAATCAATAGATACAGGGGTGGTTCCAGGGAACTAGAGGAGGGCAAATGTAGTCCCTCTCCACAAAAGTGGGAACAGGGAGGAGGCTGGCAACTACAGGCCAGTCAGCCTGACCTCAGTGGTGGGGAAATTAGTGGAGTCACTGCTAAAGGAAAGGACTGTGATATTACTTGAATCCAGTGGTGCACAGGATCCGAGGCAGCATGGATTCACAGCGGGAATGTCTTGTCAAACAAATCTGATATATTTCTTTAACTGGGTGATCAGGGAGGTGGAGAGGGGAGGGGTTGTGGAGGTGGCCTACCTGGATTGCAGCAAGGCCTTTGACACCATCCCACATATGAGGGTGATAAATGAGTTGGGCAGCCTGGGAGTGGGCCCCAAGGTGGTAAGCTGGGTCAGAAACTGGTTGAGTGACAGGACACAGAAGGTGGTGGTAAATGGCGTTCTGTCAGAGGAGAGGAAGGTGACCAGCGGTGTGCCACAGGGATCCATGCTGGGGCCAGTCCTTTTTAATGTCTTCATAAGCAGCATTGCAGAGGGGCTGGAGGGTAGGTATGCCTTCTTTGCAGATGACACTAAGATCTGCAATAGGGTCGACACTCCGGGGGGGGGGTGAGGTGGTGTGAAAAAATTAGAAAGGACCTAAACATGCTTGAGGAGTGTTTGAGAGTGTGGCACCTAAGATTCAATGCAAAGAAGTGCAAAATCATGCACTTGGGGCACAGAAATTCAAGGGAGGAGTACAAGATGGGGGGAGGGTTCTGATGGCCACCAGTTAAGAAAGGAACCTGGGGTTAATCATATCTGATGACCTAAAGATAACCAAACAATGTGAGTAGGCTATTGGGAGAGCCAGTGGGATGCTAGGTTCATAGGTTCACAGGTAGAGAGTTCAAGTCAAGCGGCTACTAGAGCCATAACAGACTTTGCACTTATCAGTGGAAGTAGTCCATTATTTTGCCACCCATGTGTTTGTCTAATAAGTTTTTAAAAGATGCCATACTAGATGCTTCAATCACCTCAGCTGGAAGTGCATTCCATGTGCCCACTATTGTTTGATTGAACCACTGTCCCCTCCAAGTGGTTTTATACAATTCTCCTTTTAATTGATGATGGTGGGCTCTAGTTGCCCATCCTATGTTTTTTTTTTTTTTTGCATAAGCAAGATTACTTCATTCCTAAATGCTTTATACACATAACATAGATCCACTCTGGGTGCATAGGGAGAGGTATCACCAGCAGAAAAAAGGAGGTGGTTATGCCACTGTACAGATCCCTAGTGAGACCTCATCTGGAGTACTGTTTCCAGTTCTGGAGGCCGCATCTCTGGAAGGACATAGACAAAATAGAGGCAGTCCAGAGAAGGGCAACAGAAATGGTGCAAGGACTGCACCAAAAGTCATATGAGAAAAGACTAAAGGAACTCAATATGTATTCACTGTAGGAGAGAAGAGAGGGGAATATGACAGAGACATTCAAGTACATCGGGGTATAAACAAGACACAAGAGGGTCGCATCTTTCAGAAAAGAAGGTGTACAGGAACAAGGGGACATGATATGAGGCTAGAGGGGAGTAAGCTCAGGGGCAACATTAGGAAGTACTTTTTCACAGAAAGAGTAGTGGATGCTTGGAACAGCCTCCCTGCAGAGGAGGTGGTGGGGCAAAAACAGTAGGGGAATTCAAGAATGCATGGGATAGACATAAGAGCACTCTAGCAATAGGGAACAGGGAGTAAGATGCAGACCAACTAGGGTCTGTGGTAATGCATTAGATAGGGAAAAGGGGCAGACTAGGTGGGCCATATAGTCCTTATCTGCTGTCACCTTCTGTGTATCTGTTTATGTGTACTGCAACACACTCTGTTATTGCCTCACAGTTACTCAGCTCCATTACCTGCAGTTACTGTAGAATTCGGCAGGCAGACCAGTAACTGGTATATCCAGATTCAATCACATTTCTCTCACTATGAGGGAGTTGCATTGGTTGCTGATTAGATGGCGTTCTGAATTTAAAATTCTTTTGCTGGTGTGTAAGACCATTATTAGACTGGGCTCCCTCTACATTCGTGAACTACTGGCAACCCATCAGGAGGATTATCAGGGCACCAGAGTTCTCTGATAAAATACCCTGGGGCTTTTGTTAGTCACAGCAGCAAGATTAAAATCTGCTGGTGACCGAGTATTTTCTGTAGCTGCACTGAAACTTTGTAATGTTGTCCCAAAATCCATCCATTCTGTCCTCTCAGTGGAAAGTTTTAAATCACAACTAAAGACCTAGCTTTTTAGACAGGCCTTCTTAGTAGACTGATAAGCTCTGCCAACTCTGTTTAATATGCATGTGCCTAACTTACAATTTGAATTGGAATTTATTGCTTGCTGCTATGTATTATATTTGTAATTTAAAATTACATTTTTGCTGTAATGTGCTTTGAGCTCTGGAAAGTCACTATATAAAGTTCCTATCCTGTCTCTTTATTGTTCTTGTTCATCCTGCCCTCTGCCCCCCGCTTGTGGTCTGCCTCCAGTCTCCTAGTCCCCCACCCTACCGATTAACTTTGTTTTTTAATCTGCTTTTTTCTCTTTCACACCCCAGACCCAAGGAGTCCTGAGTGGGCACTTTTTGTGATGCAGCTTCCTATCTAATGGCCACCGTCTGCATACTCCAACAAAGTCCATCAGAGCAGCCCTCCCACCTCGGCAGCTGCAAGGACACTCGATCCGAGGAAAATTGCCCATTCTGTAGCCACCTGACTTTTGATTTGGGGAGTTTGGGGCATCCTCTGTGATTGGCTAAGCCTTCCCAGTTCCAGCTATTGGAGCTCCTATCGAAACTGTAACCCTGCTGGTACTTCATGCCAGCTCCCCACCCTCCCTCCCACCCGCCCTATCTGGGCATTTTCTTTTATAGTGTTTTAGTGTTACATAATAGTCTAAGTATCTACTTTCCCATTGGATGCTTATATCAATCTACCACTAGAGGGCTCATACCCACCCAACACATAAGATACCTCATCAGTCCTTACTGTCTACTTTCTTACGCTGTGCCTCTCTAAAGCGTTCCCTATTTTCTGCCTAGCTGTGTTCCCTTGGTGTCCATGATCATGGCTTACTTGGCCCTTGCCTTCAATATAGTTCTTATTGTGGCTTTGAGTAGCCCTGGTGTTCTTGATGACACTACACAGCAACCTTTGTACCAATACACACTTCCTAGTTACATACACTATTATCCTGACCTTGCCACTGGTTCTCCTGCCTACAACACCATGGACTCCTATACCTGGGCTAGCTCCTGGTCTACTATCTGAGGTTGCAGTCATCCAGCTTTGATGCAACCTACCCCCGCAAGCAATACCACTCTGCTTCACTGTGCTGCACCATAAAAGCAACATAAGAACACGGTGACAACCCAACAAATTACTCTATAAAAGGCTCAAAGCCTACCTACTGGGGCTCCTATTAATGCTTCTACTGCTGTCTGGAAATGTCCACCCAAATCTAGGCCCAGTTGGACCAGCCTCACCCCACAGATACAAGAAGTTTGGGTCCTTAACGCTGGCATCTGTCAATGTCTGTAGTCTTCTTAGCAAACTCAACAGCCTCCAAACCTGAGTACAGTAGCACAATGCCGATGTCCTCTCTGTTGTTGAAACATGGCCCAATCCAAAGATCCCTGATACTGCAGTCTCTATTCCCAGATATTCTATCTTCAGGCATTCTATCTTCAGGAAGGGATACTTATATGGGCCATGCCATGCCTAAGCGTAACCCTGGCTGCCCTTCACAGGCCCTTTCCATCAAAGTTCTTCTTGGGACACATAACAAAGTCTTAACATTAGTATCTGTGTACTTACCACCTAAGGAGCAGGCTGCTGGCTTCAATAACACAGTGGAATATCTAAGAGGCCTTTACCACAATTCTGAAACAATAACTATGGGTGATTTCAACATAAACTGGCTTTCACCGGATGTATGTTCTTTTAAGGATGCTATCTTGGCACAACACCTTACTCATCTTGTTTCTACCCCCACCAGATGTAACTATAGGACAGGTACAAATACCTTGCTTGACTGGATACTTTCCAACTGCCCAGAGCGTATCTCCAATGTAACTGTGCTCCCTGACACCTCAAGCGACCACTCACCTGTTATCTGTGAATGGTCAAATAAGTGCAGCAAGCTCCCTCCTCAATTTATGTATAGTAGGGTACTAAAACGGGGGCACCTGGAATCATTCAAATCACATCTTCATAGTCTCAACTGGGCACCACTGGATGTGACCAGTGATGTTAACGTAGCTCTAGATCTTTTCATCGAGCACTTTACTGCAGTCTGTGATATCCATGCCCCTGTGAAAAAGAAGAAGGTTAAAGGGACCTCCAACCCGTGGATAATGCCTGAGCTTATTACTCATATGATGCTAAGGGATCATCTCTGGTACAGTGCAAGAGCCACCCATGAATAAGAGGATGTGCAATAATATTAAAGAGTCAGAAATTAATGCACTCGAGCTATCTGCAATGAAAAAAGCAAATATTTCAGGGAAATACTCTCAAACTCTTGTGGCGGACAGTAAAAACTTTTGGAGCAACCTAAAAAACCTCACTGGTAAAGACCCCAAATTGGCACCTACTATGTTCAACACCAATGGAACCCTGACCCTGGACCTTGACACCATAACCAATACTTTCAGCAACACGTTTTCAGACCTAGGTAGTGTCCTTCTTTCTGACTTCTTCAACATCCCCTCAACTAGTATAACTCTGGACATTGCATCCTCAAACCAGTCCATCCCACTATTCAACTTTAAAGAAGTTCCACTACATTTGGCCAGAAACTATATACGCAAGGCACTAGGTAAATCAAGGCACAACAGGGATTCCCTTGATCTTAAGTTGATTGCCCTCACACTGGAAGAAATCCTAGCACCATTTACAAAGATCCTGAACCTATTGCTAAGGCTGGCACAGTTTCCTCCATTATGGAAATTGGTGCTGGTAACGCCTGTGCACAAGAGTGGGGATAGAGCTCTGCACACCAACTACAGGCCTATCTCCATCCACCCTCCTTTGTCCAAAGCACTGGAGCACATAGTTTTAGATCAATTAGTGGAATATCTGGAAAAATACAAAATCCAATGCCTGCAACAGCACGGATTCAGAAAAGGGCACATCACCACTACAGCCCTCTTTGAATTCAATGGCTTTATTCACAGTTCACTAGATCAGGGTAACTTAGTGGGTGCGGTTTTCATTGACCTAACGAAAGCCTTTGACACTGTTAACCACTCTCTGCTACTCAAACAGATGTCCTCCTTTGGTCTGTCTAATGATGTTTTACCCTGGTTCAGAAGTTATCTGAAGGACCGTTCTCAGCAGGTGAGGATTGCCAATGTCATCTCGGAACGTAAACCAGTCCGCTCTGGCATGCTGCAGGGCTCCATCCTTGGACCCCTCCTATTTAGTTTCTTCTTAAACAACCTCCCACATTCATGCCACCAGAAAATACTCCTGTATGTGGATGGTGCTGCCATTTACACCAGTCACCATGATCCTAGACTCCTTGGGCATCACCTGCAGCTTGATTTTGAGCAAGTTGAAGAGTGGTTCAGCACCCATAAGCTGGTCTTGAACTACAACAAAACTAAAGTTATGTTATTCAGCAGTGCTCGCAGCAAGCACAAATCTCAGTCCCTCACCATCAGGAACTGCTCTGGAGTACCACTTGAACAGGTCCTGCAGTTTAAATATCAAGGTATCACTGTGGACAGCTCCCTACCCTACACACAGCATATTGACAATGTTGCCACGGCTGTCAGTATTAGGATTGGTTTACTACACAGACATAAACACAGCCTGACACCTGATGCCCTAAGACTGGCAATCCACAGCTCCATCACCTCTATTATCGATTATGGAGTGGTCTTCTATGGCTGATCCTCCTCGACTTCCCTCTGCGGGATATCTGTGGCGCTCAGTAAAGCATGTAGACTTCTCACTGGTGCAGCCCTTCTAACACACACCTGTGATCTGTATGCACACTCAGGATGGCTTCCACTCAATAGTAGGATTCCTACCAGACCTGCTTGTTAAGTAAAAAGGTGCTCCTCGGTCTCACACCACCTGGTGTTTAACAGCTGTTCGGTGCCCACTTCAGCTCCCAGCATATCCAAAGTTCTTTAAATCAAACCTTCCTTGTTCCCAGATGTCAGACCACCATGGGGCAGAGGTCATTTGCTTACAGAGCTCCACTGTTGTATAATGCACTGAACAGAGAAATCCTGTCTACCTCTAAACTAGGCTCCTTCAAACTGTTGCTCCAGCAGCATCTCACGGCTAACAGCAGCTGTGACCGTTTCCCCTAATTGGGCCTTCCCTCTTTTATTGCTCTCCAATGCCTTCCAATGCTCTTAACCATCTCATTTATGAGCCTTTATCCTCCCCCCGACTTACCCATTTTCCCCTCCTCTCCCCCCTGCTCCCCTCCCACCTCTGCCACCCCTTCCCACTCCCCTCACACTTGCTCTGCACTGACCCCTTTTCCACATGGTATTATCCTCTTTAGCACTCATCTAATCTCCCTCTTCAATGACAAGGCCTACTAGGATACCTCCTCTGTTGTTTTTTTTTTCTTGCTATTCTCAACCTACCTTTGCGCTTTCTATTAAGCATACCTTAGCACTTTGTATAGGCTCAGTCCGAATGCTCTCTCCACTAGAATCCTTTGTAATTTTGAATCTTTGTATTCTTGAAACCTATGCTAGTATTGAAACCATGTAACTGTTTGATCTTTGTATGTTTGTCACCCTCACCATTAACATGGAACCTTTGTTAATGAGCTGTTTTTTGCTCAAAGGTATTGTAATCCTAGAAATCAATCAATAAATAAATCCTATCCCATCCTATCCCATCCCATCCCATCCCATCCTATCCTATCCTATCCTATCCTATCCTAGCCTATCCTATGTGATAACTTGGAATGTTTTTTTCTAAGGGGAGGTGATGATGATAATGTCACATTTTGCTCATACACCCTCCTCAGCTGCTGCTGATTTCTGATAAGCAAGCCATGTTGTTGAATGTCATATTTGAAGGTGAGTATGTTGCCCACCAGTCCCAACATGACTTCCCTTCTTACCATGACTAAACTTAGTATGGCACATTTGACACTTGGCCACAGTGCCATCCTCAGTATCCAGAACATGGAAATCCCATGCAAGTGATTCAGAAACTCTGGGATTCATGTGAAGGGTATACCATTCCCATAGTGATGGGAACATAGCTAAGATCATCACAATGACAAAATCGAAAGTTCGCTGTGATGGTCTGTTGGTTTCCCAATGCTACTGTCTCTGGGCAGTTCTCCCCCCTTCCCCGAATCAACTCTGGCTCAAAAACACACATTTGTACAGCAACAGCACAGTGTCAGTTGGTGGCGTTGTGCCATCGCTGTAGTGACAGTCGGTGAATTATCTGTCACTGCAGTGACATGGAACCCATGTGAAGTAGGGGAACAGTGCTTGGAGATTAAGTATTTTCTATTTGTGGAACTGCTGAACTTTTCACAGCAGGAATAACCTGTTTATCAGAAGAATTACCACCACAAATAAGGGGAAGATTTCTCAACGGGGATATCATCACCACCACCAACACTACCAGCAACACTCAGATTAGCACGACACTTTCTCTTCTTCCTCTCTGGCTTCCAGAAGGGATCTTCATAGTTGTCATCATAACCATCATTCTCTGGTTCTTCCTCTGACTCTGACACTTTAGAAATATTACTCACTGCTGCCACAACCAGTTCTCCCACCTCCTCCTGCACTACCTCCTCTTCAACTGGATCAATTCATGCTGTTGTATACTAGCCACAGCTTTGCCCCAGAGCTGCCTTGGTTCTGTACCTGCAGCAACCATACTCTTGTCTGCCACTGTCAAACTGGGATTAATATTTTCCTTTAACCCTGACGTCCTGCTCATGCTGCCATTGCTGTCTCCTTCAAGCACTAGAGCCACTGCTTGTGATGTTGAAAAAATACTTGTCACCGTAGTATTCATACTCCCTCAGGTAATTTTCTGAGTAAAGGTAGTAGCTTTTCCTGTTTCTTCTTATGAGGCTTGCCTGCCTGATGCTGCCTTCCTCTTTTTAACAGCTGCCTCAGTTCCTACCACCTTGGCTACCATGTCCAATCTGCCTCACTGGCTTACAGCCTCTCCTTGACCTCTTCCTTAACCACCACACCCATGGCCAGATCTGACACCTTTACCTTGCCCGCTCATTATTTTGAGAAATACTTACATTAGTTGTGTACCAAAAGATAAGAACACAGACAAATATTGTATATCACAAAAATATCTGTAGTGTCTGTAAAGCTCCTTACTCCATTAAACAAAAAAGCAACAAACTGTAGAGATGAACTGTATAAATCTAAAGACATGCCAAAAAGTATGAGCAAACACTGAAGTGTAAACAACTTTGCTGTGAAATAAAAACACCACAGCAATTCTGGAGAAATTTCCCCTGCCCCGCTTCTGAAGCTCCACAGTTCCATACAGACTATAGCAGCAGTGTGTATGACGGACTTACTAACTTCACAAACCTTACAAATATTCACAATACAGGCAACTGTAACAAGAAAACACAAAACAAGAAGAACTCCACAGAGCTTTATAGCTGTCTAGAGACTAAGAATGTCAAGGTGGTTTTGCTGAAAAGCCATGATTTTCAAGATAAATCACTGTTAGTCGAAAAGAATATCAGACAACAGACCTCACTCCATCATGGATTCTAAGGACTGCACTGAACACATACTATGAATGCCTTTACTTTACTTTCACTCTACTATGTGACCTTACCAGGGACAAAAGTGACATGGTATACCCTGTGGGAGCATGACATACATGCTTCATGGTGAACTTTGCTGGCAAAGTTTTACTTCCCACACCTCATGAAGTTGGCTTCACTATGCAAAGTGGTAATTCACAAATGTGAAATTAATTCACTAAATTGCTCTCCTTCACAAATTAATTTTCAAAGTGGATTTTTAGAATTTTTACACACCACTAGGCTGGTGTCTGACAGTACACTGGCTGTCCCTCTCCTACCTTGAACAGTTGGTAGCTAAATCTTTATTTCACAGGGATACCCCTCCTGTGGGTCTCTGAGTTGATCTGCCCCACCCAGCATGTCTTGGTAGCCAGTTCCAAGGGGTGACAATAACCAGTACCTTCTGTGGTACCAATCAGGCAGTCTCAATTGCAATCCTCCACTACAACACAGTAAAAGTCCCTCTGAAATGCTGAAGCCTTAGTTTCACTTTTGTATAGCACTTGGCACGATTACTTCCTTTTCTGTAACAGCAGGAGTTCTGCTCTCACTCTGTTTCTCTGTCTCTGGCAGACTAGGGATAAGTTCCTAGTCTCCACAATGCAGCAGCTCAAACTCTGTCTGTTAAAAGCTAACCGATACAGTACCAGTCTGTTCAGCAGATGAACTCAGTCCATATCTCTTAACCTCTGAGCATTACAATTCATAGCACTGGCCTTCAAAATTCAGAGCAAATGCCCAGAATGTGTAGCACTTTCTTATTTTAAGGAATAATATGTCTACAAATCGTGGTTCCCCATATATTTGGTTTTAAGGAATGTTTCCATCAAGTTAGTTCAATGATTTAATAGTTTTAGTGTCCAGAAATAGCTCTAACATTATTAAGAACATCAGGAAACTTTGTGGAGTAAGGGTAAATTTGAGTGTAAAAACCATAGCACCATGCAAAATTCATAGACGGTGAGAGAGGTATGACTGAGTCTTCAGACTGATCTAGTTCTGGAAAAGCCCTGGTTGTTCAGTGGAGAATGGTAACCCTCAACTGGACAGTTTGAGCTGTCAGTCAACAGGAACAGCTCTGGGAGGTCTGCCATTCGACAGGTGATTGATGGCTGCAAAGATGCCTGAATTAATTAAGTGATTCACAAGTCCATGAGCCCTTGTCTCTCTCCATAAGCAATGTGACCCTAATTGGTCACCATTTGACCCTGGCACCATGCCAGTTTGGGTTAGAGGTGAAGAAAATGACTGCCAATTTGTAATGCAAAGGTGATCTTTCACATAAATCCTTACTTACACAAGCTCTGCAGTTGAAACAATATATTAGGCCCCAAATCAGTCCTGCTTTAGTGCGCCTTCACATCCGGTTCAGTCAGGGTAGTGATTTGGAAAGTCCTGGTCCAGTCGGGAGTGCAAAGAACTGGGCTCCTTCAGTGGTGGCTGACCCCTTTGATGTGCAAGTGCAAAGGAGCCTTAGAAGGAAAGCCCCCATGTAAGAGATTACAAAATGAACCATAGTCTCTGGCTGTATTATCATGCAGCCAGCCCTATTCCTTCTCTCAGGCATAACCTCTGCCCCACCACTATGACTTCTAGTCCCTGTTCTGACTCCTTCCCAACCACCACTGTTTGCAGAACTGGTACTTGTTGGAACCATCATGCTGGAACATTTCCCTGTTCCTTTCCTTCCCTGCATCCCTTTCTCCTCCAGTTCTTTTTCTCATGGTTTCTGCATGATGGCAGATGCCCATACACACATGTCCATCACCCACTCTGACATACCCTCTGAATCCTCCTCACCCTCACTGAGAGACCTTGGACTGGATTTTCAAACATTTGCATCATGCTTGTAGCACCAATGTGCTATGTGCGACATAACTTAGACCACATAAAAGGTGATGTAATGTTTTACCTCAAGTGCTGCAAGGAGAGCAAGAAAGCTGACCCATACATCAAATTAATGATGCAAGCATCTTTTTTGGTTTTGCCATAAAGTATAAAATTTGTTGCGATGCATCTAGACCTTTTAAAATTGCCTGCAAATATTTTTGGCTAATTTGACCTGATACAGACTGTGTGCAAAATCAGGAACTGCCCCCAGATCGGCATCACTATGAAAACCTGAAATGCAAAATCCCGACATCCACCAACCCGAGACTGACATCCCGACGTGGCACTTACCCGACACATTAACATTCCAGTGATGGAAAGCCCGACAGTGGAGTTTGCCAGGACTCAGAGTTGGTTCTGATAATTTGGGGTAGTGTGGGGTACATAGCCCCACACCAGACCACAAACCTGGCATAAGTCCGCTGTCGGGCTTTCCATCATTGGGATGTTAATGTGTCAAGTAAGTGCCACGTCAGGATGTTGGTCTCAGTCTGGTGGGTGTCGGGATTTTGCATTTCAGGTTTTTGTAGTATATCCGGATCATGTCTTCTGAAAATCTGCCTCTCAGCATCTCACTGCAACATCCTAGTTGACTTAATTTTCACTTGCATGCAAGAAAACAATGTTAAAAAAAGATGGATTTCTGTTCCTTGGACCAAACCACCAGCAATCAAATTATTTGTCAATTACCACAAATCCTTCAAACTCCGCCCCCCCCCCCCCAACACTCACCATTCCCAGTTTGCTAAGTTCACTCTAACCTGCTTCTACTGCAGGGGACAAAAATAAATACAGTTTGGAAAATTGTGTATTTCTGTGTCCTCCCAACACCAGCACGTAGTAAAAAAATATTTGTCAAATAAATCTTTCAAAAATCTCCCCTGCCCCTTTCCCAGTCTGCTAAATTCACTCTGCTCTGCTCCTGCTGCAGGGCCTACAGCTGTCAGTGCAATCACAGACTTTTCATTCACTGCAACCAAGGTGTTTCATCTTAGTGGAGCTACCCTGTCTAAATAAACTGTAAAAAAATCATAATAGCAATAATACACTCCAGAGATGTAGCATATCATGGGATATATTCACTGCTTGGGTGGTTGACATACTTCTACGTGTTGTCTGCAGGGTCAATAATTTACAGTGTCCTGTACCTACCAACACATAACTGGATTAGTGAGAGCACTCTTCCACAGCTCTGCTCTGCATTCAGGGGATCTTTAAAATCTACACAATGACTGTTTAAATGTTTCTACAGTTTTTACCACAACAAAAATGTGAGAAGCTGAAATTTTGTGATTTCTCAACTATTTCAAAAACAGGGCTAGTATTTTTATTCATAGGAGTGTATCCTCCCATCTCTCAGGTTAAATGAGGAATGGCAGTTTTATTTGCAAACCACTATTTCAATACTTAAAGCACAGTTCACATAACATACGCAACAAGTTCTGGTCATAGCCAACATGGCTGTGGAGAGCTTTTAGGAGTGGCAGATCCCCTGTCATAATAATGATCGCAGAATAGCGATCGCTATTATAGCGAGTGTATCACGCCGAAAAGCAAATCAGCGATATACACTTTCGGGTGACCTGACATCCAGAATTGAAAAAAGTGTTTCTGCCTGGGGGGCTGCACACCCCCCACGCCTGCTACATCCCCTGAATAAGGATTCTCAACTCTGGGGGGGGGGTGCATGTCAGAGAGGGGGCAAAATCCCTACACCAAAAAAAAAATTAAGTTTGGCAAAATTTTCCCGCACCCAGTCCTGAACCCTGTACCTGCTGCACCTGAGCTAGCCACCCACACCACCACACCACACCACATGGCTAGCTCGGTGGCAGCCGGTAAATCCATCCCTCTTAACCCATTCCCTGTTCCTCCCCTTCACCTTGCTATCCTCCCTTCCTGTCATCATACACTACCATAGCAGTTGTGTACTGTCACTACCCTTGCAGGGTAGCCCATGAGCACAGCGCCCAGTATAATTCACTGTTTTGACATGGCAACCATATTCAGTCACTATACGCACGGTATACCAAGCGGCAAGAGTGGTGAACAGAATATGCTGTGCTCTCGCTGCACAGGAGTCAGCCATAATGCTGCAGTGATTACAGTACTGCACATGTGTGATACTCGCACATGTGCAGTTTGCCCCAGAGTCAGCCTTGCGCAACATGGCGGTGCTGACATAACTACATGTAACAACCCAGTCCTCTCGGGTTACTAGAATCCCATTGGTACTAGTCTTAGGCAGGTAGAAAAAGGCAGCTGGTAGGGAGGTCATTAGGGACTTTCTATATAATGACATCATTGTTTACTCAGCTAGCCTGAGAGAAGGGTGATTATGTCATTTAGAACTCTCACAGCAGCATAACCATTTTACAGTCAGCTGCTCTTGGGGAGCTTAAAATGTTTATCAGTAAGTTCAAGTGTGGCAGTTAGACTGGCAGGAGGACTGACATTGGGGCTCTTTCAAAGGGAGCCCTGGTATTTCTTACCCTAGTTTGGTAAAATCTTCACTTTGCCTGCAGGACTCTTTAGTTTCACTCCAGAGGAAGTAAGAGGGAATGCAGTCCTTGTGGATCCAAGGGGCAATCCCCTAAAGTTACTGAAGTTTACAGCTGCCTTAAGGAAGAACGATGAGTAGATTCTGACAGCTACCAGAGAAAGAAAGGTGCCTTTTGTTCTTTCCATGACTAGAAGAAAGGAACAACTAATCTATGAGTACAGAATTTGAAACTGTTCTCTGAGGGAGTTGTCTGAGGTGTGTACCCCAGATAAGATTATATCACAACGATCAGGACCCCTTTCAACACAACTGTACTGAATTTAAAGTTAAAGTTGGGAGTCCTTAGCAGTTCATTGAGGATTGGAGATTCATTTGGTGTAACCCTGAAGGAATGGTAGAGGCTATTTGGGGCAAAGGGTGAGGAACACCATCTGGAGTTTCAGGCAGGGCTAAGTGGTTCATGAATGGCCACCAGTGTTCTCTGGGCAACAACCATGCACCAGGAGGATTTTAAAGTGTGTGGCACATCCCACAGATATACACTTTGGAAGAGAGACATAGATATTTTTTTGTGCAAAACAGTATTGCCTAGCAAAATGTCCTGCAAAAGAGAGTGTGCATGTATTGCAATGATAAACATTTGGGGGACCACCCTTGCTTTAAGTAACATCTGTAAATAAAACCATACTGCAAAATCCCAGTTATTGCTTTGGACATTCTGCTTGTTGCTTCTAGTGTGAACATTATTGGGGCTCCTAAGTGCTTAGGTCTAGCACATGCCTAGCATCCTCTCCCCTGGACCTGGTTGTAAATAAAAAGGTCAATTTTAGTATGTACCCCCATCCCCCATCCTCTAGTTAATGAGCCTGGTATACACTCCAATGCTAGGGGTGGCACCATGAGTGTAGCTTTGCCAAAAGAAAATTGTATGCCATGTAGTTGTCAATAGTCCTTTTGTGGGGGGGTGCCAGCTAGCCAAAGGTGGTGTGGGGTTCATACATATGCACGATACTCTTGCATGCACAGTTAAAGTCTGCCCCACCATATTGCACATGGCAGCTGTCACATCCGCATTTACGGAAAGGAAAAGTAGTGCACCAGGAAGCTGGTATGTTTATGTGGCTCGCAGAGGGGAAGGAATGCATAAACAGAATCACTGGAAACTATGCTGGAGCACTAGGGCAGAATATTAGACAGTGGTCCAGTTATGTGCTTCCACAGTGCTCTTTTACAAATCTGATGATGGCATAACATCTGTGGAGCTTGGCCCACACAACTGTAAAAATCAGATTCAGGAGGAGACTATTAAACTAGAGTTCTGGTCTCAGATTTGCTCATCATCACAGTCACTTTCTCATTCTTTTCTAAGCAGTAATTTCTGGTAAATGTGCCTTGTGCATATTGATCTCAGTGCTGGTAGACTGCTTCTGGTTTTCCCCTGACTGTATTAGGAGAAGGTAGTAGCAGTCTTGAAGTGGTTGCTGCCAGTGGTAGCATGTTCTGAAAAACGTGGTCCCCATGCTCCTCTGCATATTTTAGAAATGACCCCTTGAATTAAAGGGGACAGGAACTGATTACTTATGTGCACCTGTTTGAAATGTCTCTATTTTTTATAAATTATAGTCATACCTCTAAAGGATCCCTATTTTAACTGTGCCTGAATAAAAGCTGAAGCTGTCAGTTGTGTTTTGTTTTGGTTTTAGATTTATAGAACTGTTATTTAATACAATAGATTAGGTACATATGGACACATGCTGATACATGGACATATTAGGATAACAGTATCTCAATTACAAGGAGGTCTGTGTTAGGTTTGGGTTTTGAATGTACACATACACTAGTCACTTGTTACAGAATTGCAGATATATCATGTTTAAGATAGTATAAGTTTGACTATTCATGAGTAATATAGACTTATTGTACACAGAGTTTAAGAAAAATGTATCTGAACAGTGCACTGGGTAAAATTTGATTGACACCACTGTATGAAGCAACTGGTGAATGTGTAACTTACAGTAGGGCATATTGTCTTCTAACCTATGTTTTACTTAACACATACTGTATATATTTTCATATTTATAAGACTTTTAACATTATTTACTATGTATTGCTTAAAGAGCTACCAACGCCTCAAAAAAACTTTGAAAAACAATAATTAGGTAAAATTCTGCTTGTACTCCATATATATTCTAGATTTCTTCTCCCTATTATTTATTACTCAGAAAATGTGCATGAATACATGATCTTATCTCTTGCAGTTACTTTAAAGTTAATCTGCCTCTATAGCGTACTCCCTACTTCAAGTCATAATGCTCTGTTGCGACATCACAATCGGTTGCCATGAGTGTAACTGTGTTGTCACAAGCAGTATATTATGACCTCAGATAGGGAGACAGCAACAGAAATAGATTAATTCTTCAGAAGGAAAAAGCCTGTTTTCATGCAAATGACCTCATCAATAAATAATGGGGAGAAGGAGGAATAACAAACTAATGTGAAATACAAGCTGAACGTTATCTAAATATTATGTTTTGTTAAAGTTCTCTTGAAGGTGCCAGCTGCTCATTAAGCTTATTTTCCTTGTGTTTTTAATCAATATCATTTATTAATGCTAGCACAGACACACACAGAGGGTTTTAAAATGAAGCTTCAGTTGGTTTATAGCTTGTGTCAGGGAGTGAGCCTTCAAGTCAGTGAAATTTGACCTTGGGATAGCTTTCTTTTGATGGAACTAATTCTGTCTTGGTGAAGTAATTTACAAAGCTGAGGCTGTACATAGGAGTTACATTAAACAAATGTAAATGTCTCTAAGAGTATAGAACTTACAGATAATAAACCTGTATAAATGTTGTTCAGGACAACAATACCTTTCAAATGAGCATATTCTTAAGTTTAAGTAATTATATTTTTTTAAGCTATGGCCATCTGATTACATGAATTTTCATTTTTCATCTCAATTTTCACCTTTTGGGTGGCTATATTTAAAAAAATTTAATGAATTCAGATTAGTGACTACCCTCATTTGAAAAGTAATTTTGTCCTGAATAACTTTCATATTGGTTGTATATTGATAATTTGCATACTTTCCAAGATATTTACATTTGTTTGGCATGACTCCTACTGTGTTCGCTCACAGAGAAAAACAAATGGTTGTCTGGAAGACCATGTTTTACCAAATATAAAGAATTCAGATTAATGACTACCCTCATGAGAAAGGTCTTTTTGCCCTTAACAACTTTCACACAGGTTGGTTTTGTGCACTTTGAATAGTTTTAAAGATGTTTAGATTTGTTTGGAAGGTGTGCACATTTGCTCTCAGAGAAAAGCAGCTTGGAGTTCTGTGTCCATCATTCTAATTAAACAGAATGAAGGGAGTATTTTTTTAACTGCCATTGAGAATTGCAGAATGGAAGGATACACTGAAAACTACTAAAATACATGGAAACACCTTTTTTAAAGTGAAAGCAGGATGGCTGTAGGCTCCACCCACAGCCATAATAAAATGAGCTTAGGTAGTAATAGACATCCCAGTGGAAACAAAACCCAAACTGTATGGCTTTAAATGCTTTTTGAAAACCATTTAGGAACAGGAGGCAGACAGGATAGCCCAGAGAAGTGCATCCCAAGGTGCTGTGTCTTATTTGGGGTTGTCATTTTGCACACAGACCCAGAAGATTGCAGAGGCGGATGAATATACTGTAGGGACAGAAGATGTTGAAGAGATACTGAAGCTGGAGCCCAGTTCTTTTAGGGCCTTTTAAGTAGCAAAATCTGAAAGCAATCCTGAACCAAAATTGCCACCAGTGCAGCTGAAGAAGCACAGGTGCAATATGTGCTGTTATCTTCTGTCAGTCATCTGGCTTCTGTGTTCTGAACTTACTACAGGTGGTGGACAGGATTTCTTGGCAGGCCTTCATAGATGTAATAACAGTAATCTAAGCAGGTTGTAAACAAAAGTTGGCAATAGCCAATAATGACTTCTTCTGCATTTTTTTGTTTTCAGTATGGTTCTGCTTTGCCCAGTTTTACATTGTATGCATGCAGGATAGCCAAGCTCAGATAAAACATCGAATTTTCAGTGGGGTTCTGGTTGCACTAATTTTTCAATGTATTTATACGGGATAAGTAAGCAAAAATGCCACATTTCATTTTTAGTGGGGTTCTGCTTTTACTTACCTCATTTGCCCTTGGTAGCCTATCTGACATGGGTATCTTATTTTCCCTGGGGTTCTGCTTTTACCCATTTTCACACCGTATTTACCCAGGATATCTCAACCAAGATGCAATACTTGGACCAAGTTTTTATTGGGATTCTACTTTCACTTATTTTTTTTCCGTTTATTTTTCCCCATGATACTGACCCCCGCCTCAGGTTGGGGGGTTTTCCTTTCCTCCTTGCAACCTCCCAACCTCAACAGCTACTATGCCTTCTGCTCCTCTTAGTGGCGGTCACTGCAGTATGCCTGTCCAGCCTTGGTTGCTCGAGTGCCAGCTTCCGAGTTCACTCTTGACCTGAACCCAGGTTGTGAGCATGGTAGCTGGGTCACTGGATGTCCCACTTTCACACATTTTTAAATTCCATTTACACATGATAAGCCAGCTGAGGTGCCCTGACTTGTTTTCAATGGCATCCTGCTTCTAGCCATTTTACACAATGTTTATCAAGGGTAGCTTATAGAATCATAGAAAGTGACAGCAGAAGGGCACCACAAAATCCTTCTAGTCTGCCCTCAAGTTTTAAAAGTATGCTACCCCCCTTCCTTAGCCTTTCTGTAAAATGATACCCTTGTGCCTATCCCATGCGTTTTTGAACTATCTCACTGTTTTGGCCTCCACCACCTCCTTGGGTAGGCTATTCCATGGGTCAACTAGCCTCTTGGTAAAGAACTTCATAGCATTGCACTTGAACCTTCCACTCTTCAGCCTAATATTGTGCTCTCTAGTTCTACTGCTCTCCTTCACCTGAAACAGCTCCTGAACCACAATCTTATTTATACCTCTAATGTACTTAAAGGTCTCAGTCATGTCCCTCCTCTCCCTCCTTTGTTCCAGGGAGTACATGTTGTGCTCCCTCAGCCTATCCTCGTATGCTATCTGGTGCAGCCCCTGAATTATTTTCATTGCCCTTCTCTGCACCATCTCCTTTCTGTCACTGTCCCTTTTGAGGTGCAGCCTCCAGTACTGTACGCAGTACTGTAGGCAGTACTCCATGTGGTGGTGGTGCACCAATGACCTCTAGAGTGGCAGCACTACCTCTCTCCTCTGACTCAAGATTCACCTCCCAATGCAATCCAGCATGCCACTGGCCTTTAGTGATGCCCATTCACACTGTTTCCCCTCCTTCAAGTCTTCTGAGATTATAACCCCCAGGTCACGTTCCTGGCTGGTGGAAGCTAACTTCTCCCCCCCCCGGTAGTAATCCTCTTTGTGATTGCCTCTGCCTACATGCATGACTTTGCACTTTTTAGTGTTGAATATCAACTGCGAAGCCTCTGACCACTCCTCCAGTTTCCTTAGGTCTGGATTCATACTCCTTACTCCTTAAGGGGAGTCCAATCTGTTGCATATCTTGGTGTCATCTGCAAATAGACGCACCTTCCCCTCCAATTCATTTGTGATGTTGGACATGAAAACATTGAAGAGTAGAGGCCCCAGCACCAACCCTTGTTGTACACTGCTAGTTATCTCCCTCTCTCCCTCTCAGCAGATATTGCACCATTTACCTACACTCTTTGTGTTCTTCCTCTCAGCCAGCTGCTCACCCACCCAACCACCTCCTTACCCAACTCTATGTGGTCCAGCTTCTTTACCAGCCTTCTGTGTGGAACAGAGTCAAAGGCCTTACTAAAGTCCAGGTAGCCACATCTACCACTGCTACCTGATCTACTGCCTTTGTAACCCAGTCGGAGAAGTGAACCAGGTTCATTTGTCAAGATCTACCCATCATGAAACCGTGTTGTTTTAGGTCTCATTGTCCAGTGGCTTCCAGATATGCTATTACCCTCTGAGCAGTGTCTCCATCAGTTTTCCCACTACCAATGTGAGGCTCACTGGACAGTAGTTTCCAACCTCCTCTCTGCTCCCCGATTTGTGAAGTGGGGCCACTGTTGCCCTTTTCCAATCTTCTGGTACTGTCCCACACTCCAGTGATTTGGTGAAGAGTTCTGCTAGGGGAGCTGCCAGTACACTCCCCAGTTCCCTGAGAACTCTCATGTGAATATCATCTGGCCCTATGGCCTTGTTTACTTTTAGTTTATTTAGGGCTTCCAAGACTTGACCTTCTGTGAAGGGGCTTGTATCAACCCAAGTTCCCTGGGTGCTACTGCTTAGTAGGTTTGGTCCATTCCCTACATTCTTCTTAGTGAACACAGAACAGAAGTACTGGTTTAAGACCTCTGCATTGTCACTGTCCTTCTCTACTAGACACCCTCCTGCAGCTGCTAGTCTTACTATTCCCCCTTCTTGGTTTTTCTCTTTTCTCGTATATAGCTAAAGAAGGTTTTGTCTCCCCCCTTTACCCCTTGTGTTATCCTCAATTCAGTCTGAACTTTGGCCTTCCTTATTGCTCTCCCTGCTTCCCTCTGTGCTTCCTTATAAGATTCCTTATCCTCTTCTTTCTTTGATACCTTGAATTTCTTGTAAGTCTTCTTTTTATCCCTTACCATAGTTGCCACCTTCTTGGAGAAACCAGAGGGGTTTCCTTTCTTATTCGCCTTACTCGCCCTTCTGGTGCATAGATCAGTTACCTGTGTGATTGCCCCCTTGAGGCCCTCCCACATTTCCTCCTCCCATTTCCCTTCTCTGTGTCTAAGACTCTCTGATAGTCTGGCTCTCCTTTTTTCCAAGTCTGCCTTCCTGAAATCTAAAACCCTGATCTTGGAGTGACTAGTGTTCTCACTTGTGATCACTTGGAATCTGACCATACGGTGGTCACTGCTGCCTAGATGGCAACCTACCTTGGCCCTTTTTACCTTGTCACTGTCGCCTCTGGTTGCAGTATCAACAAGATCAGCTGAGATGTCACCCCTTCCCCTCATTTTCAGCGTGGTCCTTTCTTTATTCCTTTTCACACTGTAGCTGTACTTGTTAACACAGCTGAGATGAAAATTCTCATTTACATAAGGGTGCTGTTTTTACTTAAAGGGGAAAGGAAATGTGTGCTAATTGACAGCAGTTGGTAATGTACCTAGTAGCAGAAATGAAAAACTTGCCTCCAACTGAGCCATATTTAACTGTACTTGAATAAACAGATGTAAAAAACTATGGTTTTAATTGTTTTCTTTTCATGTACAACATTCTGCCTAGTTCTCTTTCTGGAACCACTGATTTGGAGTTTTTACTAGGCCACTGTTTGTGTACAGAATGCTATGCATAAACTGTTGTCCTTTCAAAACCATGCTCAGAGTTCTGTCAACAAACCGTGACATAGTTAAAACTCTGTCACTGGTTCCTTGAATAGAACTGTAACAGAATGCCGCCTATAAAAACAAAACAATGTAAAATACAGTTTTTCAAATCCCGTTTTATTCCTGTACATGAACATGTGGATCATTTAGGCTTATGGATATCATTTCTGTAAATGGAAACATTATGAAGAGCTGCCAATTAGTAATAATTTCCTGTCCTCTTTAAGGAATAGGACATTTTATTTATTTATTTAAATCTCGGACTACATATACCTTTGAGCTAAGAGCTCTTTTACAAAGGTTCCACATCAGTAGAAAGGAAAACAGATTAAACAGGACAGTAACGTACGGTACAATAAAGTGTAAATAGGAGGTACAAAAATCATAATGGACACAAAATCATAATGGACAGTCAATGTAAAACAACAGAGACACATTATGGTAATCCGTTTCAGGCACAGGAAAATGCATACAATACATTGATATTGGCCAGCAGTCTTTGTCAAGACAAACAGGCCACAGGGTGTGGGAAGGGATGTGGGAGGGTGGCTGGAAAGAGTAAGAGAGGGGTGGGAGTGGAGGACATGAGGAGAGGTGGGTCAAGGGGAGGAGGAGGAAGGGTAAAGAGAGGGTAGGGGACATGATAGGATGTGTGCTGCGATGTGATAATGGCACACCTTAGGTGTGTGGTGAGGCATGAGGCATCACAGATTGCCTTCAACCAACTGAGAAGTTCCATTATCTCAACATGCAGCACACCCAGGAATGTTTCATAGCATTTATAAAATAGACCAACAATATTTTTTTTAAGGGGGAGGGTTGAAGAAGTACACAAAAATAAAATAATGTTAAACATTTTAATGATTTTTTTCCTGAACATTCATCTGCCCCAGCAAAATAGTCCCAGCACAACCCAGCAATGGCATGCCATTTCAGGTTTGAATATTATGTATTGCAAAATACTTGAAAAAAAAAAAAGCCCTTAACCCCCCTATTTTCCACAACCCAATACCATTTACCTGTTTCCTTACCATTTCTCCTTCTTCTTTATATTGGCCTCCTTTCTCAAAAGATTAGCACAGTAGAAATGAGTTTGTGCTGCTCTAACCAGGAATAGCGCAGGCCATCGGGGTGTGGTCATATTCCAAGGCCACCTATGCACGGCTCACAACCAACAGCACCGTGGCGCACAATATCGTACTGTGCACATGCAAATGAGGGAACCCCCCATGCATATGAAGCACAGCACAATATTGTAAAGTTTTCAGAAGCGCTAAACATCTACAAGTGTGGCGCAGATTAATGTTTCTGAAACCCAGCCCTTAGCAGTGTGCAGTGGAGGTGGGTGCCCTGCACACCCTCCAAGCACTGTCAAGGGCTGGGTACCTGGTGGTCCAGTAGTCCCTCTCCAGCCCCAATCCCTGCTCAATGTGAAAAAAAAGATAACTCTGGTGGTTTAGTGGTTCCCTCCCAGGCCCGATTCCTGTCCATGTTAAAAAGAAATAACCCTGGTAGCTCAGCGGTCCCTCCCCAGGCCCGATCCCCATCCAATGTAAAAAAGAGGTATACCCTGGTGGTCCAGTGGTTTCTTCCACAGCCCTGATCTCTATCCATGTTTTTAAGTTTAACAATTTTATTGTTTTTTTGATCAAAAGACACACATGCATCTCACATGACTGATCAGATCCCGACCAAGCCCCCTCAGTAAAAGGGGGCAGGGCCACTAGAGTAAACATAGCAATGCATTACAGTACGCACAGAAGGTCATAGGTGCATCCCATAGAAATATATCAGAGAACATAACAACCTAGGCTAGAACAAAAAAAAAAAAAAAAATGGAAATAGTTGATACAGAAACAGCCTGGGTAATTGCACCTCCAATAACAAACATACACTCATTAGCTGTCCGGGCGAGTAAAGTAAAATGAGAGGCCCGATCATAGCCGTAGCAAATACAAACATGCGTGTACCTAGTCCAGGTCCAGTGACCATATCAACTATGTACAGCATGGCAATCTACACTGAATGAAGGGCAGTAAGAAGGAAGTAGCCTAGAGACATGAGTAAAAGGGGGCACCACCACCACAAAAAAGTTAGCAAGCTGAGCCGGTAGGGTCGTCAAGTTGAGGGGGTGTACGAGAGGGGACATTGTGGCAGAATTTAGATTGCAGAAAGGGCAACCAGCATTTCTCAAAAAGGGATATAGAACCAGCCGTGAAGCCGGAGATCCTTTCGAACATGGCCCTCTGGCCAAGTGCCATTAGGAAATCTTGAAAGGATGGTGTCCTAGAGGATTTCCAATTAGTTAAAATGAGTTGTTTGGCCACCGCCCCCACAGCCGTAACCCATAGAGCCCCAGGGTTAGATTTAGGGACATTCGGTTGTGCACATCCAAGAAGCAAGAGGGGTGGATCTGGATTAGTATCTGGGAATATTTGCTGGCACATATTCCTAACTAAAGACCAGAAGGGGTGCAGCAAAGGGCATTCCCAGAGAATGTGAAACAAGTGCGCCCCACCCTTACAACATCTCCAACAATTATCATTGGGAAGGAGACCCATCTTGTGGAGCTTAGTAGGGTCTCTGTAGTACCTTAAACTAGTCTTGTTCATAATAAGACGGGTACGCCCATCCCGGCAGGCCTTATGTACCCTGAACCAGTTGTGTCTCCACTGCCGATCCGAAATAGAGACCTGAAAATCTCTTTCCCACTGTGCTTTGACCAGCAAAGTGGGATCAGTGATTGCATCCCTAAGTACAGAGTAGAGCAAGCTGGCTTTGCCTTTGCAACCCTTCTCCCAGACATCTAATGGGTGAGAGAGATGCTGCCCCTCTCTAGCTTGTGGAGCATTGGGCAGGTGAGTAATAGCATCCCTAATCTGCAAATATCTCCAGAAATGAGATTGAGGGAGACCAAATCTTCCTTTCAATGACTCGAAAGTATCTATGGTGATATTGTTAGGAAGCTACAAATCCTGAACCCTGGTAATGCCTTGGGCCTCCCAATACTTCCAGTGGATGGGAGACCTTCCTATCTGAAGGTCTGGGTTGTTCCACAAGGGCATATATCTCCACGGGGTAGGGTCATGCCACAAAATTGAGAAAACTTGTTTCCAATGCAAAATTGAAACCTGCATGGGGGGAGAAAGGGAGTGGAATATCTTCTTCTTGTTATAGAGCACCACCGCTGGTGAAGGGGCCTGGGCCAGTGACGCCTCTAAGTGGAGCCAAGTAGGGGAGGACAGACCAATCTTAGTAAACCATCTAATAGTTAGAGAGGTAATAAAGGCCATATGATATCTTTTAAACCAGGGGAGGCCCCATCCACCCTTACTCCAATGCTGGCGAAGTTTATGTTTACTAAACCGTGGCAGAAACCCTTCCCATAGAAAGTTCCCTACTAATGCATCTAACTTCTGGAACCATCTTTGGGGAATAGCCACAGGTAGGTGAGCTAATAAGCAAAGTACCCTGGGAGCAGCCATCATCTTGATGGAGTCAATTTTACCAGCCAACGACAGCCGTAAGGCCTTCCACCTCCCCATGTCCTGCTTAAGAGACTCTAACAACAATGTAAATTTAGCAGAGATCAATTTCCCTATATTGTAGTGAAAAATAATACCCAAATATTTTATACCGTTAGGGGACCAGCAGAGGCCTCTATTTATGAAGTCAGTCCCAGGGGTCCTGGGATTCAATGGGAGCACCTCAGTTTTGGAGTGATTGATCTTAAGTCCAGATACCTCGGTGAAGGTAGTCAGAATCTCAAGGATACTGTCAATCACACCAGCAGAGGCCTCCATAGTAATGAGCAAGTCATCAGCATATAAAAACGTTTTAAGGATACTACTCCCCACATGGATCCCAGGAATGTATGGTGACTCCCTAAGTGCAATGGCCAATGGTTCAATAGCCAATATAAAAAGGAGAGGGGAGAGGGGGCACCCCTGCCTAGTGCCTTTTTGGAGAAGGAAGGACGGGGACATAATTCCATTAGTTAAGACCGAGGCCATCGGGGAAGAGTATAGCAGTTTTACCCAAGAGATAAAGCCAGGGCTGAACCCCATTTTAGAGAGAGTGTGAAACAAAAAGGGCCACTGAACGGAATCGAATGCTTTTTCAAAGTCAATTGTTAGGGCCACGGAGGGTTTATCAGCCACGGTAGTGTGTTGTACCAGCGACAGCAGAGTCCTATGGTGGTCCGACCCTAGACGCCCTTGTATGAAACCCGCTTGAGATGGGTGGATCAGATCACTCATAAGATGCTCTAGCCCACTGGCAAGAAGCCTAGCCAGGATTTTAGCATCCGCATTAATAAGAAATATAGGGTGGTAACTGGCAGGGAGTGAAGGGTCCTTCCCCTTTTTCGGCAGCACTATAATGGTGGCCTCCCTCAAAGATGGGGGGAGAAAACCCACCTGTAATGAATGGTGGAACATCCTGATCAGATAAGGGGCCAAATTAACACCCTTTAATTTGTAAAAATCCACCGGGAGGCCATCCTTACCTGGGGCTTTCCGAGAATTTAGGGAAACAATGGCCTGCTCCACCTCTGCCATGGTAATAGGCACCTCCAATAATCTAGCATCAGAAGCTGCCAGCCGGGGAATAGGGAGTTCCCCCAGAAATTTTTGAATACTCGGGGGGTCGGGGGGTTGGAAACAGAATATAGAGCCTCATAAAACTGAGCCATAATTTTGTTTATCCCCTTATGAGAGTAAGTCGAAACCCCACGTATATCTTTCAGCGCATGAATAGTGCGAGATGCCTGTTGATGCTTAAGTCAGTAAGCCAGAAGTTTACTTGCCCCCCCCCCAGTAGGAGTGGCGCAGTCGTCTGAGATTTAATTCCGCCTGACGGGTCAAGTGGGCGTTCGGAGAAATCCTAGTGCTATTCAACTGAGCTAGTAAGGACTGTGAAGGGGTTGAAGACTTATATTGAGCCTCCAGAGAAGCTAGCCGCTGTTCCAAAGCCCTTTGCTCAGCTTGACGCCGTTTCTGCCTAGCCGAGGCATAAGCAATAATTCTGCCCCGAATGGTGGCCTTAAAGGCCTCACAGAGCACTGAGTCATTCACTTCCCCATTATCATTGGACTCCCAGTAGTCCCGTACCACAGGCCCCAGCCAGCAGGAAAATTCAGCATCCTCAATTAACAGGGGATCCAACCACCATATGTGGGTGGGAATAGAGTCAGCACCCAGTTGGATCCTGAACTTTATGGGCACATGGTCTGAGACAATAATGGAGTGCATATCAGTGCTGATGACCATCTCATATAGGCCTGATGAAAGGAGCCAGAAATCAATCCTGCTAGAGGATCCATAGACCTGGGAGTAGCAGGAGTAATCATAATCCCCTGGGTGCATAGTTCTCCAAACATCCAGCAAAGTATGGTCTGACATTAGTGCCTGCACCGCTTTGAGAGCCTGTCTATGAGGTTCAGGAGTTTTGTTGCTTCTATCCATAGCAAAGTCTAAAACTAAGTTAAAGTCCCCCTCAATAACTACCAGAGCATTGAGAGCATTGAATTCGGTAAGGGCCTGATTCAAAGTGAAAAAGAACTGAGGGCAGTCTTGATTGGAGGTGTAAAGATTAACAAGAGTCAAGGGACCACCCTCAGGGGTCACTAGCTCAGCCAGGAGCCATCTACCCTCCTTATCCTGTTTGTAACGCTTCACTTTCCACCCCAGATTTTTGTGAAGTAAAATAGAGACTCCCCTCTTATGTCCCTTAGCTGCGCTATGGAGCTCCACCCCAACCCAGTCCCGCTTGAGCTTCATAGCCTCACATGAGGACAGTCTTGTCTCTTGGAGAAACACCACCATAGGCTGCAATTTCTTTAAGTGGAGCAGAACTTTTTTGCGCTTAACTGGTGAGTTGAGCCCCCTCACATTCCAAGAGACAAATCTAGTCCCCATACGTCCGATGCACTATCATGGCTGAAGGGAGATACAGGAGGAAGCCCCACCCAATTACGCTGTGCCCAATAGACCCAGACCCCCTAGCCACTCCTATAGTAACAGAAATAGCCCTAGAGTGCAGAATACCATAAAAATACATAAAACAACAATGTACAGCAAAATGTCCAAGGGCAACAAGTGCCCCTAACAAATAGAGAACTAACCTAGTAATAACTATCCAAAGAACATCCACACCCTGAGTCTACCCCCAACCCCTTCCCGAACCCAAACACAGTTCCAGCACAGACCAGCAACCGCTGAACGTATCAACCCACCAGAGGCCCAGATACCAGCGGAGGTCGCTGGGGGTAGTGTAGCCCAAGACTACACTAAAAAAAATGGACTCTCCAAATCCGAGATCACCCACCCCAGACCCCCTAGTGACAATTAAGTCTTCCTACCCACAGGACACAGTTAAAAAAACCAAAAAAAACACGAAGAATCCCCAGCCCCCACACAGGGTGCCAGGCGGTGAGATGTCAGGTATGCCATATATGAGGGAGTACACTCAGCAGTCCAGAAGACGTCCATCCTTGTCCTGATCCAGAGGACCGAAGGAACACCAGATAGTGAGACAAGAAAAACCCTTTAGCCAGAGTTCGATTCAGAGGAGAGAAGGGAGCAAGAATGAGATCATGATGGAGCAACTTGGTAGCAGTCTAATACCACCGGGGCATCCAAGGTAGCATAAGCCAGTCCAAAGGTAAGGCCACAGAAAGATGAACTGGAGAGACTTCAGCCCACAGCCACCTTAACAGAGAGCACTTCTTCTGTGGATTTGCAATCCGGCCGATTGTGCAGGCTTAGTGAAGTGTTCCCGGAGAGATCCTGAACCTCTGGCTTAGAAGTAATTCTGAGACCTTTAGCCCCAGTGGCCCTAGAGGGAGAAGACCGAGGGGGCAAGGGAGAGGTAGCCAGGGGCCCATCAGTTGGGAGATCCATCAGCGGCTGAAATTTGTTATTGCTCATATCTGGCTTGTAAGAGTCCTGAGAAGCCGATGACTCTGAACTTCCACTGCGGTTCCTTGACTGGAGACGCGGAGTCTTATCAATGTGCAGCCCCTCTTGCCTTTGCCATCTTCTATTCCTTTGTTTACCATTGCCACCCAAGGGTTTAGATGGAGGGGGAGATGGGTAGTTGTGGGTACCCTGGGTCAAGCTGTGCATCTGGGGATTATGGCCCGGGTCCTGTGGCATTACTTCCATCGGCATGAGCCTATTGCGAGAAGCCAGTGAGCCAGAGGGTTCACACAGATGACCCCAGGACAGCTTGGGGACCTGCTCCAAGAGAAACTGCTCTGCAGTGGTGGGGTTATCAAAGATTTAGGGAGCTCCGTTGTAAATAGTTTTAAGCGAAGCTGGGTATCGCAGGGAGTATTCGAGTCCCAGTTCGGCACAGGCTCTGCTGGCAGCAGTGAAGGCCCATCATCTATTTGTAACCTCTTGAGAGTAATCAGCAAAAATCTGTATTCTATGACCTTTCCAATGTAATTCCTTCTTGGTGCGAGCCAATTTGGTGATCAGCTCCAGATCTTGAAAATGGAGAAAGTGAGCCAGGATCATGCGTGGGCGAGCCCTGGCCTCGGGGCAAGGCATCAGAGTTCTATGGGCCCTATCGATTTCAATTGGGACCTTATCAGGTCAGTCCAGCAATGCAGGCAGTTCTTTTTGTAGAAAACTGATAGTGTCAGTACCTTCACACCCCTCTGGGAAGCCCACTATCCGCAGATTATTGCGGCGACTCCGATTCTCCAAATCCTCCACCCTGCCCCAAAGTAGCTGAATAAGTCACTCTTGTTCATGGAGCTGAGTGCTCACTTTATGCCAGTCATCCTCTGTTTCGGCCAATCTGTGCTCAGTAAGCACGCCCGTTGAGCCAAATCAATAATATCAGTAGCATTCTGCTTAGCCGCCACATCCAGTTTGTCCATACGTTGTAAAATCTCGGAGAACATTTGACAAATTTCGGGCATATCGCCCTGGTGCTGGTTAGTCTGCAATACCGATTCCATCTAATCGAGCAGTAGGCCTCAGTATTCAAGCCCTAGACAATGGAGAGAGATTGCCATGAACTAGGTCAGCTGAAAATGAAAAGCCTCAGTTCTCACCAAACATGAGTTACGTGGGCATAAATAGCAAACAAATTGCGCCGAGTTAGGTAGAAGGACCACGGATAAACAGTTGGATTGTCTGGGGTTAGGCAGGAGCTCAGAGCTCAAGCGTTCATTCGGCTCGGGTGGTAGCCATGCCCCCCGTGATCTCTATCCATGTTAAAAAGAAATAACTCTGCTGGTCCAGCAGTTCCCTCCCCATCCCTGATCGCCATCTATGTTAAAAAAAGTAACCCTGGTGGTCCAGCGGTCCCTCCCCAGCTCTGATCCCTGTTCAATGTTAAAAAAACATAACCCTGGTGGTCCAGCGGTTCCCTTCCGAGCCCCAATCCCTGTTCATGTTACCAATAACTAACCCTGATGGTCCAATGGTTCCTGCTCCCTAACCTTGATCTGCCCGTATCTGACAAACCCCATCCCTGGTGGTCTAGTGGACCCCCATCCTGGCAAACAGTGCCCTACACATTCTCCCTGACCCAGCACCAAGAGTTGGTGACTGGCAAACTCTTCAAGTCATTTTCTCCATGGTCAGCAGACTGAGCTCTCCTGGCACGGTACTGTATAGTTGTACAGCATGCGCACCAGAGCCTCAGTCTGGGCTGGCCATGAAGGTGAATAGAGCGCAGTCGGTCATTGGCTCTTGGTATTGGGTCAGGGGATAGCAGGGTGGTAGGGCACTACCTGCTGGGGTGAAGGGGTGGGGGGGCCACTAGATCACCAGGAACAGGGTTTGTCAGATATGGGCAGGTTGGGGTTAGGGAAGGGAAAATGCTGGACCACTAGAGTTAGCTTTTGTTAACATGGACAGGGATTGGGGCTGGGGAAAGAACCGCTGGACCACGAGGGTAACATTTGTTTATTGCAGTGACCTGATATACCAATATTTAAATATTTGTCATCAGTAACTTACAAAAGTCATTTATAGCTACATTGACAAGCACTTATGAATTATGCAATGTTTGAAAATGTTGCTGCTTTTCATTTTTTGCATTTATTTTTGGGTTGTTACTTCAAAATCGTTTTCATTGCTGACCCTGGAGGGTGTTACTCATGGTGTTATTTAGCTATTTATAGCATTTAAATGTACAGTCATTGATATGTTACTCAGGAACCTTTGTGATGTTACAAATTGGTCATAATGAAACCATTGTGATGTCACATCTTGCTTTGCACCATGGGTATTTGAAATCCTGGGGTCATGTGATCCCTAACCTACAGGTATTTAAGGGCCAGATTAGTAACAGTTAACTGCCCCCATAGAAGCTCTACTGGGAGAAGTGCAGGGGTAACTGTGGACTGCTGTTGTGGTTTTGAACATTTTGTCCCTCTCAATTTATTTTCAATAAAAGAATACTGGGCAAAATTACCTTGGATTTAACCCAAAGTGCTTATTGTCTCCACACTCGGAGGGTGGTAAATTGTGGTCTGTTCTTGTGATTGGGTTGCACACCCTTACCTGCACCAGTTCCTTTTCCTGGTGCACTTAATTTCTCTTGTTTGACAATTACGTTTTTGTAACATTGGATAGGGATCAGGACTGGGGAGCGACTGCCAGACCACTGGAGATTTTCATTTTTGTTACGTGGTCGGGGATCTGGGCTGGGGAGGGAGGGACCTGGCCCTGTGCACACAGCCACTGTGGTAGCATGCAGATTCGTCCATAATTGACATACAAATGGCCTACTAGTGCCCTGCATGTCAAATGATCTCATCTGCTTGTTTGGGTTGAATATCACTCATAGGGGTTGAGGAGCTCACCAGTTTATGCTGCGCTTTACTCCATGGGAGGTCTTCGGCCCAGAGCCCTGGTAGCATGGCATAAAGCATAGTGACCAGTGGCTGTACGCCATGCTACCATGACCCAATATTCAATCAGATAGCATGGCCAGTTCGGAGCACACTATCCATTAGAATATGGTGCCAGAGCCGGCCGGTCCTATTCCCACTGCACAAAAGTGGCAGTAGGGTGGAAGCATGGAACTACAGGACAGTCAACCTCACCTCAGTGGTGGAGAAGATCATGGAGACACAGCTGAAAGAAAGGATAGTGGCACACCTGAAATCTATTGGTGCCCTAGATCTGAGGCAGCACAGATTCACATCAGGAAGTTCTTGTCTAACTAATTTATACTGGATATACTGGATAATTTGGACAAAAGAAGACCAGAAGGCCCATTGAGATTGTCCCCTCCAAAAGAGGGTCATTTTTCTTAGTGATCTGTCAACCAACTATCTAGCCTTTTTAAATGACTCAATAGTTTCAGAACTAACTATATAATTGGGTAGTAAATTCCATTGTTTTGGTGCTCTTATACTGAAAAAGTTATCTCTTTTATTAGTATTAACCCATTCAACTTTTATTTGTTTGTTATGTAGTCTACCAACAATGCATTTATTAGAATACGTCAGTCCTCATTGTTTCATTTGAATAGGGCATTTCGATATTTTGAATAAAAACATCAAGTCTCCCCTAAGTCTTCTTTGTTGTAAGGAATGTAGTCCAGTTTTTGATAAACGAGCTTCATATGACATATGTTTCAGTCCCTGTATCATTTTAGTCATTCTTCTCTGGACTAGTTCCAATCTGTAAATATCTCCTTTAAGATAAGGATTCCAATACGGAGCATAATCCAAATAAGGCCTGACATATGATCTATACAAAGGGACCAGACACTGTTCAGATTTACTAACAAAAGTTTTACCAATTTGTTTTAACAGAGCGTTTGCAGTATTAGCCACTCTATTACAATGTTGACTAGCTGATAATCTATTTTTCACTAAAATATCTAGATCTCTTTCACATTCCGATTGTTTAAGTTGTTGATTATTTAACCAATAAGTAGTCTTTGGATTTTTATTCCCAAAATGTATGACCACACACTTATCAATGTTGAAATCCATGAGGTTGGATTTCGCCCATGTTTCAACATCATTAAGATCCTTTTGGAAAATAGCAATATTTTGAATCGAATCTACGCTGCCTCCCAGTTTAGTGTCATCTGCAAATTTAGAAATAAAGTTGCTAGAGGATATAGTCAGATCACTAATAAATATATTAAATAAAGTAGGCCTGAGGACAGAGCCCTGCGGAATACCACTAGTCACCTTACATAAATCTGAGCGGGAAGAGTTTATCCTAACTATCTGGGATCTATTATATAGCCACTGTGATACCCAGTTTAGCAAATATTGTAAAAATCCAAGCTTGTTCATTTTCTTAATAAGTAATGAGTGGGGAACTTTATCAAACACCTTGATATAATCTAGAAGTACAACGTCTGAAGGAATAGGTTGTCCAAGTATCTACTAATATTGTTATAGAAGGAGATGAGATTGGTAGTACAAGATGATCCTGGTTTAAAACCATATTGCGATAAATCTGAAATCCCAAGCCTGTTAATTTCTATGTCAATATGCGACTTAACTATTCTTTCCACAGCCTTACTTATCAATGATGTTAAGCTTATTGGTCTATAATTTTGAATACACGATTTATTACCTTTTTTGAAAATTGGGACCACAATCACTTTACACCTGTCATCAGGGATACTGATTTCTAATAGAGATTTATTAAATATTAACGTTAATGGAATGTTACTGCATCAACTGTCTCCATCAAAAATCTAGATTGAATATTGTCAGGCCCTGAACTAGTTGATTTTTTAAGAAAGGATAAAACACCTCTCACCTCCTGATTGAGTATTTTTGGGTGTGGTGGATGTGGTATATACATCGGGCAATAAACATCATTATTATTGAAGACAGAGGAAAAATATTCATTAAAAATATTTGCTACTTTTTGATCATTTTTAACATGGTTCCCATCTATTGTTAGTGGTCCAATCTTTCTTGAGTCATCCTTCTTACTGGTAATATATGAGTAAAGTGATTTTTGGTTAGATTTGGAATGGGCCAAGGTAAATTCGAGCTTAGATTTTTTGGTTGGGTGACTAGGGAAGTGAATCAGGGAAGGGATGTAGACATTGCCTACCTAGATTTCAGCAAAGCCTTCAATACCATTCCACACAGAAGGCTGGTTAACAAGATGAGTGGTCTGAGCATGGGTTGTAAGGTGATATATTGGGTTAGAAACTGGCTGATGGACAGAGGGCAGAGGGTAGTGATAAATGAGATCCAATCCAGGGAGAGAGGGGTGACCAGCAGAGTGCCACAAGGATCAGTACTGGGACCAGTTCTGTTCAATGTCTTCATTAGTGATATTACAGAGGGGCTGGAAGGAAGGGTCTGCCTGTTTGCAGATGACACCAAGTTCTACAACAGGGTGGATACTCCAGAAGGGGTTCAGAAAATGAAGAGGGACCTGGAGAATCTTGAAAGATGGTCAGAGGTATGGCAACTGAGGTTTAATGCAAAAAAGTGCAAGATAATGCACCTGGGTAGGGGGAACTCTGGGGAGAGCTTCATGATTGGGGGGGAGGTGCTGACTGTCACCAAACAGGAAAGGGACCTAGGAGTTCTCATATCTGATGACCTTAAGGTATCTAAGCAGTGCGCAAAGGCTGCAGGGAGGGCCAGTGGCATGCTTGGGTGCATAGGCAGATGTAATACTAGTAGGAGACGGAAGGTGGTGATGCCATTGTATAAAACACTGGTAAGGCCTCACCTGAAGTACTGCGTGAAACACTGGGGACCACACATGCATAAGGACATAAAAAAGGTGGAGGCTACCCAGAGAAGGGTGACAAAGATGGTGCATGGTTTGCACCACAAAACATATGAGGAGAGACTAAGAGACCTCAATATGTGCTCACTGGAGGAGAGGAGAGAAAGGGGGCGACATGATAGAAAATGTTAAGTACCTCAAGGGCATAAACAAGGTGCAGGTGGGGGATCTTTTCCAATGTAGGAAAGATATCAGAATGAAGGGGCATGATATGAAATTGGGGGGTAGATTAAGAGGTAATGTGAGGACATTTTTCTACACAGAGAGGGTGGTGAACACTTGGAACAGTCTGCCACAAGAGGTGGTAGGGGCAAACACAGTGGAGGGGTTTAAACATGCCTGGGACAAGCACAAGGGAATGTTGGGCAGGAAAGGAGTGATGAAAAGCCATTGACCACTTAGGGTGAGTGGATGCATACATGTATAGGGCCTACGGGCAGACTGGATGGGCCTAGCAGTCCTTATCTGCTGACAATTTCTGTTTGTGTGTATTTTTTTACATGGTGCCCTTGTGTGTACGCGCTGTTAGCCAGCTCTGAATATGGGGCCCATTATCTCCTCTCTGTTCCTCACATTGTTTCTTTTCTATCTTTCCTACATTCAGTAGATGGAATATTTACTATGGATGTAATACAAGAGCTCAAATCTCTGCTCAGTTCTACTGGCAGAATATTCACCCCAACACACACACACACACAGCAGAAGACCTCAGATAGAATCAGGGCTTCTGTTGTATGAGGATAGGGTGGATTTTTCATTGCCAGCAAAGAAACACCAGAAATTAAAACTATGTAATGTGGTACTTCATGTTTTTAATGTATGCATGTACAAAAAGAGCATTATGCGGGCACATAACATTTAATTACTGAAAAACTAGTTAATTTCATACATTAATAGTTTTAGCACAAACATAAATGCAGTTATAAATGTGCAAATTTAAGTTAGCATTAAATTACTAATGCCACATTCACTAGAATGGAAAATGTGCAAATAGTGCTAATTAGCATAAATTAATTTTCATGCTAATTAGTGCTTCAGCAAAAATAAAAGAAAATATTTGACAGTGAAGATTTCAAGTTTATAGTATCGTTTTTTTTATTTTAATTTATGGCAGTTTTATTGCTAGGGCCCTGTTTAAGATCTTTAGTGAGTAAAGGTGGGAACCTTGAGATGGAAAACCGTGGCTGATAAGGCTCATTGACTTTTTTTAGGGTGAAAAGGCTGAAGCTGTGACCCCACAAAACGTAAGCAGCTCGTCTGTATGTGCGCCCAATCAGCGCACGTCCTCCCTTCTCCGCAGCTAACTAGCCAAGGCCCTGGAAGTTTGAAGAAAAGTTATTTTCTCATTGTAAAAAGATGGAACTATAGCAATAACACAGCAACTTAACATGTGCAGAACGACAGGAATGTATAATCAATTTGAATTGAAGCCGTAGAACAAAAGCATGGTGCTGTTTCTAAAGCTGCTATAGGTGCTATGGAGGCTCTACGGAGAAGTGGCAGAGTGTGGTAAAGTACACATTGTGATGGCTAAATGTTTGTTTGGTGAAATGGTTTGTGGAAACAAATGTGCAATGTGTTTATGTGACTAAAAAGTGTATGAAGTTGATGTTATAAAGTAAAGCTGTTAAATAGCCATGTGGAGTGACAGTACAATGGTGCATTGCACCACGCTATAGGTGGTCTAATTATCCCAATACTGACCACCCAGAATGTGTGTGTGTGGGTATGAGAGATTCTGTACACACTAGCAGGAATCAAGAGTATTAGTATAACTCATTTCTTTTATGTCATCAATGGCTATTTTAACATTAAGAGAATCATCAGGTTCTGGATAAGTCACAGAGGAAGCCTTAACCCTGGGAGAACACCTTCCACAATTTCTGATGAAGCTGCAATGACCAACGCAGTGAAATCAAACAGAAATTGTTAAATCTTCATAAAAAGAACTAATTTAAAACCTTTGGAACCTAAAATACACTGCTCAAGTTAGACCCACAGTGGCCTGTCTTAGAATAATCCACTTATCATCACTTGTGAGGGAGCAGGACAATAACTCACAGGAATTAAATAACTCACTCTTGACTCTGCCACTGGAGAGTTATTGTCCTCCCCCCATTCATAAAGATAACTTTTTTCTAACACAAACTACTGTAACTATATTTAGTAATACATCAATTGTTTTCAATCTCTCAGTTGACTTCTCAGTACAGTAAATGTTTCACAATTTAAATATTTAATGCAGTTTACTATTTGGGTTATTTGAGAAAGTCATAAATGATATGTTTTTATGCACTAAGGTTTTCTTCGGTTATTTTATTAACTGGATAGAGGTAGGTTATTAGCAATTTATTTATTATACAGATATACAATATAATATTTTAGCTGTTAAGGAGGCTGCACTGGAACAATAATTATTATTCTTCATTTATATTGTTGTATATGACATTCTGGTTTACATGGTTTTACAATTTGAACTTGTCTAGTATTTTGAAAGATTTGCAATACAAAAAAAATATAAATATTAAAAAGAAATGCAGACTGTGCACATACATGCAGTGCATACATACATACATTCATACATACATAACATGGAGTATTCTGGGGGGAGAAAAAAACAGTCTGTTGAGGCCTTCCCTCCCACCAGTTCAGTGGGAAATATCCTTTCTAAGTCTCCAAATTGTGTGAAACATTTTCCACAGCTGAGTCCAAGTTACATTTTCCTGTAATTGCTGTATTTCCATGCTGCACCAAACAGATCAGGATACTGTGGCTAAACAGCATTTCAGTTTGGTTGGTAAGATATTTGACTGGTGTCCATGGTGGCCATCTATCAAAAACATAACATAGAACACTGCAGAAAACCAAACCAAAATAAAACAAACAGACGAAAAAAAACTGAAACCAACTTACCTGTACAGAAATGCAGGCAAGGAGAATAATTACTTGTGCCAGCCACTTTCTTCTTGCATTTGGAGCAGGTATTTGAGGCTAAATACAACCCATTACCTATGACAGTCAGCTGAGATGCAGCATCTCAGTTTCTGGCTGGTTCGATTTACCCATTTTTACACCGTTATGTATCAGGGATAGCTCAGGTGACATGCAATACAGTGCAAGCCTGTTATAACAGATGCATCTGTGCACACAACTTTTGTCTGTTATATCCAGTGGAGCTACAATGGGTACCTCCACCCAGGAGAGGGGTGACTGTATGAATCTTCTGTTGCAAAAAGGAAGCTGTTGGATTTACAGGCTGAGAAGTGCTAAACCACATGGGTTAAATGATCAATGGGACCTAAAACTGTTTTTGTGAATTCTGGCAATGAAACTACATCAAAACTAACATGTTTAACATCATTCATTGCTTCTTCTCCTCTAGGCTCGAACTGTCTCTTGAACCGTCTGAAATACCTGTGATTCATGTTGATCCCCTCATTAAACACACAGACGGGAACTCAAGGAAAACATTTTTAAGGGTGATTGTGTGATCAAGTGCTCACAGCAAGGAATCTCTACTATTTTTCTCTCTTTTCTGAACTTCACATGATTCTGTTTGCAGCTCTCCAACTGTAAGGCAATTACATACTGTATCAATGTGTATTAATTCTCAAATGTAACTTGTTTGCTTTTCACTTGGTCAGCGCCAGGCTGTTTTAAATTAGATATGGTGCACCAGTTATATGCCTTTATGAAATACCCTACATAAGGTTTCACTAATATGTGAGATAAAGCAATTTCTGAGCTAATCACGGGGGTGGTGGTGGGGGGCGTGGTCCAGTCTTCAAGACCCTTTCTTTCACTTTTTGCTTACCACAGCACTTTAACTTTTTAGTTCTTTACCAGAGCTTTTCTGCACCTTTTTCAGCTCTTCAAAAACGGTTTTAGTATTATTAATAAGTGCCTTTTTCCCATAAGCTATTTATGTAGATTATTTCAATTTGATTCTGAGTGGTTAGAACTAGGATTTGGTGGCAGCAACTCTCTTCAGGCAATTGGACAGTACTAATACATACTATGCTGCCTTTCAGTTCACCACAAAGTGCTTTTGTTTAGTTTTATAGTTTTGCATTTATACACCTCATCTCACAACGATATAGGAGCACACGTGGGTGCACTATTTAGTTTCAGTCACTGTTTTTGCTGTATCTAAGCACTATGGCAACCTGTATATTGAACCAGTGAATGACTCTTAAAAAGTGACATCACACTTAATATTTGAAGAATAACTGGACATCCTTTGACCATGTCCCGGATGAAGCCTCAGTTGAAACAAAGCATTGGGGCAGGGGTTAATTCTTCTCTCTGGACATTATCAACATTATTAGTTACTTTGTACCACCTTGGAGCAAGGATTTCTTTTGAAACATGACCATTTTGGACTTCAAAATACTGGAACCTTTTGAACTTTACCCTGCAAAAATCGGTGTTCATCACAGCCCTATTCACGATGGACCTTTGGCATTTTGGTGTTTTGCTATATTGTGAATACACATGGGTGGACTCCTACAAATAAAATGGGCTCCTTTTTGGTATTTTGGCTGCTGGTTTGGTTTATCTGTCCCTGAGTGATATAACTTTCAGCTGTCTGGTTTGCATGTGGGGGTTAGCCACCCCTGTTATTTAGTACCTCCCTGTACCACTGGTATTGTGGTTGCAATCTGTTTGTGAGTGTTGCAAGTAAGTAACCAGTTCTTTTAACTACCTAGATTCAGTTTACTATCCACATTTGGACATACTCCTAGCAGCCCTCAGGAGGAGGGAGTAAGGCACACACGCTAAATGTTTAGGCAAATAGAGACTGGAGGACTGAGCACTCAAAAGGAGCATCCTGGTGATTTAGTATGTTGATGCTGTAATGAGATATGAATGTGTGCACATTCAACCATATAGCGGACCTACAAATCTTTGTAATGGAGAGATACCTGGCAGCAGAAGCAAATGCAACAGTATGTCTGGTGGTGTGAACCCTCATCTCATCAAGCAGCTCCTTTACAGTCAGCTAGTAACACAAAGTAATACGAGATGGGATCCACCTGCCAGTGGTCTGTTTTGCTGCAGGTCTGCCTCAGACAGCTTCAGCATAGATAATAAACAGCAGGTGAGCCTCCGCACAAAATTCCATTGTTCGCTTATGGTAACAAAGCAGAACCATTCATCATCCAAGGCTTGGGACTTCAGAAGGGACACAGGTAGTATTGAGGCCTGGTTCAGAAGGCATTCAGAAACAAACCTGGGCAAGATTTTCATACAGGGGCATAGGACAACCTTGTGTTTGTGGAAAACCAGATACAGTGACTTCACAGATAATGCCTGAAGTTCACTCACCCATCTGGCTAAGGGGACTATGCCCAAATAGGGGGCCATCCTTGACAAATACAAATGATGACAATTGTCTATAGGCTAAAAGTCTCCTGGGTTGTCCCTGAAAACAGGCACTTGTGCCTAGTGAGCCTTATCCAGTTACCAAAGAAAAATAAAGGCTTGCTCATATGCTAGGTTAGCACCAGCGGTAAATCCCAAGGTGAAAGCAGTGCAGACATGGGGGGGAAGGGGGAAGATGGCCCAGTCCTTTGAAAAAGCAGGTGACCACCTATCCTGGGCCAGCATCAGGATATCAGCCTTCACTCTCTATGCTGAAATGACTGCTTGGTGCACCTTGGGGAATGTAGCTCACAGTCCTGACTGGAACAAGGGCCAGAGATAGTCAAGAATGTACTTCATTAAGCAGGGCAGTTTAGGTAATATTTACTGTTTGCACAAGAATGAGAACTTTTTGAGGTTCATACTAAGGTATCAAGAAGCAGAAGGAACCAAGGTGCTGTTTAAAGAGCAACTCTGCACTTCGGCATGTACGTTCATGAATAAGGTGTGCCAGCCATTACAACTTATTGGAGAATAGATTTATTCCTTTTCAGTGTTTGCAGGGATTACAGCACATCTTGGTAGTCTATCTAAAAGTCTGTATAGAAAACATATGAAAACATTTGCCTCTCCTCTGTTAACCTCCAAATGCCTTTGTTTTTAATATCATAGTGCTCACCATGACTGTAGACTGTGATATCACAAACAACCACTGTGTGGTTAGCAGGGGAGAGTCAGATACATTTTGAAAGACTTAGTGAAATAATTTCTGCATTATCTACAATATTTAGAAGACCAACAGCAAAAGAAAGTTAAAAAAACATCAACTAGAAAACAATGAAGTTAAAACATAATTGGTGTATATCTAGTGTTTCTATGCTTTTTAATATAGTAGAGTTGCTCTTTAAACTGCTTCCCCCAATTCAGTAGTAGTAGGTCAGTTCACACAGTCCAAAAGTAAATTTGTCCAAATTAGTTTTTATAATTTACCTTGTCTTTACCTAATACCACATTGGGGAGCAAATTATTAAAGTGACCCACCACTCTTAGTATGAAAAAATGGTTTATGCCTTTTGGATCTGAAGTTGTTTCTCTTTATTTGGAAGCAGTGACCTCTGTTACCTGTATTGTTAGGTTTACCCTTCATGTTTAGCTTGAGTATAAGTTATTGATCTCATTAATAATATCATACATGAACATCAGATCTTCTCTAATATGTGTTTTATGTAATGACATTATATTTAGTTATTTTAGTCGTACATCATTGTAGAGTAGGCTGCAGATCAAATAGAATCTGGAGTTTATACATTATGTAGGGAAATGGGCAGACTGGGTGGACCAGGTGGCCCTTACTTGATGTCAAATTTTATGTTTCTATGTTTCTAGCATATGATCGATAATGAAAGCCATCTATCCTTTTAGTGGACCTCAGTAGAACCTTTAGTAGTAGAGTTTATTTATTTTGGGCTCCTTTCCCAGTAGGCTCAGGGAGCCCTTACAACATACTTAGAAAAAACAGCAATAGGAAACATAAATATAACCAATAATACTATAAATATATAAACATTAATTCATAACCATTAAAAGTCCTAAGCTGTTTAGCAGGATAAATACATTCCTCTGGTCTCAAAGGCCTGTTGGAAGAAGAATGTTTTTAAGTGCTTTTTGAATACCACAAGGAAGGGTACCTCCCGGAGGTATCCCAGCAATGAATTCCAAAGGAACAGGGTGGCCACCTCAAATGCCTGGTCTCCAGAAGATTTCTATCTTGCTCTAGGGACCTCCAGGAGGGCCGCCCCTATTGATCTGAGAGAGCGGCTCCGGATGTAGTGATGCAGAAACTCCTTCAGATAGCCTGGACCCAACCCATGTAGGGCCTTATAGGTTCAAAGACCTATTTCAAAGGTGATGCACCAGCACATCGGCAGCCAGTGCAGTTTGAACAGCACTGCCGTAATATGACTTAACGTCAATTGGCCCATCAAAAGCCAGGCCGCCACATTCTGTAGAAGCTGCAGGTGATGCATCGCACCTCCTCTGACCCCGAGGTAGATTGAGTTATAGTAGTCAAGCCTTGAGGTGACAAATGCATGTACCAATCTGGCCAGGTCATCATGGGGGGAACAAGGGATTTAATTTGGGCGATGTTTTGGAGATGGTAAAAACTGATCCAGACCACAGTTGACACCTGAGCTTCAAGTGTCAGCTCATTGTCCAGAACAACACCCAAATTTCTCACCTTAGAGGAGGCCTCTAGTTTGGTTGGACCAATGAAAAGCTCTAACTCTTCCCCAGAGGACCCCCTCTCCCCTCCCTTCGACCTGGCTCAATAACCAGCACTTCAGTCTACTTCAGGTTGATGCCCCAGCCAGTTCAAAGACATCCAAGCCCGTATCTCAGCCAAGCATTTATTCAGCATGTCAACCACATCAGATCTTCCAGGTATGAAGGACAGGTAGAGCTGAGCATCATCAGCATAGCAATAAAAACTCAACTCATACTGCCTTATGACCTTGCCCAGGGGCAGCTTCTACACTGTGAGCATGGGAGGTGAGGACAGAGCCTTGGGGTATTCCACAGGGCAGGGCCGTCGGGTGTGAGGAATAATTCCTCAGTACCACCTTCTGGGACCTGCCCTGCAGAAAGGACTCAAACCAGCTGATGACTTTGCTGGTGAGTTCAACATATTTCCTCAGCCTGTCCAACAACACCTCATGGTCCACAGTGTCAAATGCTGATGAGAGATTGAGGAGAATGAGAATCAATTGCTCTTCTCTATCCCTCGACCTGAGCAGGTCATTCAAAACCTTAACCAGCACGGTCTCCATGCTGTGCATAGCCCTAAATCAAGACTGAAATGGTTTGTAGATCTGAAAGTCTGTGAGGTGACTCTTGAGCTGTTCTGTGACCACCTTCTCAAGAACCTTCCCTAAAAAGGGGAGGTTTGAGAAAGGCTGGTAGTTTGCCAAGACATCGGGGTCCAAAGATGTTTTTTTCAATGGAGCTCCACCAGAGCTTGTTTAAGGGTCTCAGGGAAGACCCCTGTTGCTAAGGATCACCTGAAAATCTCACCAAAAACCGAACCCAGGACCCTGATGCAATTAACAAGTAATCGCATCAGGCCCGGGTCCAGGTCGCAGAATGTTGGTTTAAGCCCTGAGATTACCCCATATACCTCCACCATTGTCACCAGCTGGAACTCTCTCCAAGGAGACTGAATACATCCTCCCACTCGAGGTCCACCACTGCTGGATGATGGTATTCTGCCTGGAGAAATCTCAGCCCTAAAGGAGGACATGCTGCCTGAGAAGAACTGAGCAAACTCCTCACACTTTTGAGCTGAAAAGGCTCTAATGGGTTCCAGACAAGCCGGATGTAATAGCCTGTCTACAACCCAAAAGAGCTGATCTAGTCCATTCTTCCCAGCTGCAATCATCCTAGACATAAAAGCTGCCTGTTTTTAGGTGATTACATTTTGATAATCATCATAATGAGCAATCAGAACCAGCCTGTCCTCCCCGGGATCTGGTCTTTCTCCAATGCCTCTCCTACCGCCGAGCCCTGGTTTTCAACCCCTTTTCTGAGGTCATCGACAGTCTTTCAAGTAAGTGAGACCAAAATTTTACATAAGCTGTATAAAGAGGAGCAATTATGTTCGCCCTTCTACTGTGTATTCCTTCCCCTGATGCACCCCAATACCCCTTTTGCTCTGGTATCAGCCACATTACATTCCTGATTATGTATCCTTTCCTAATGCATCCCAATACCCTGTTTGCTCTGGTATCAGCTGCATTACATTCCTGAGTATATTTTAGAGTATTTCTTGCTATTATACTCAAGTCCTTTACAGTCTCTGATATTTTAAGTTGATTTCCCTGTATGCAGTATGAAGCCTTAATGTTTTTGCACCCAAAATGCATTGATGCACACTTATCCAAATTAAAGTGACTTATGCAAGTTTACCATAACAAATGGGAGTAGTAACCTGTAGAAGCTGTAAATCAGTCTCCTACCATTCAAACTGCCAAAACTTGCTGTTTTCCATGAAAAAAATCCTTTTATTTCTGTGCTCTGCTTCATTTGCATAACCCTGCCTCTTTTTTTCTCAGTGCTGCAACCCCAAACTATGACATCATGCAAGAGAAACAACGTTTTTAAAGGGACACTGTCAGTTTTTAGTTTTAGATAGAAAAATCTGCTATTTACTGTACCCACAATCCCTCACTATGTAAATTAGTATACATGCTATTATATTTATATGCTCAGTACAGAAATATGGGACTACATCACTTAATAAAGAAATCTTGTCAGCTAGACACTGTATGCACAATGCATTGTTTTGAAAATAAACATATGAGAGCTTATATTGTTGATGCCACTACAGAAATATGAGGCTGCACCTTTCAGTAAGGAAAAGGAAAACAAATGCCTATTGTACACACAATACCTTGCTAAGTATATCTACATAGTAGACCTTTTATTGCTGTCACCACTAAAAAATAAGAGGTTGCACTTCTGAGTAAGGAACATTTAAATCAACTTTATAATTTACCCAAATTCCTTGTTGCTGTATGTAAAACATTCACAACTCCCTTGTATGACATCGTTCTGGGGATGTGGCCGCATACAGAAAGCTGGAGGGCAGGCAGAAACAAAGTGCTGATAAAACATAACAAAATTACCATGACAGATTTTTTAACAAAACAAATTGCAGCTTCAACATCTGAAGCATGCCTGGCAATGGCATACTTTGTGCAAAAGGCATTTGGGAAACTTGAATAAATCCCTACTTCATGCTCCATCTGTCAGCCCATTCTCCAATAGTGTTAAGATCAGTTTGAATCTCTTTCACATAACCATACATTTTTCAACTTGACTCCGTCTGAGATACCTTCAGAACCTTGAGAACATCCGGGGAAAGCCCAAGGGCCCCAAAACTCTAGCTGTTCTTGAAATGGACTACAGCAGCAGGGATCGGATGCCTGACTGTCTTCTCAAACCTCATTAGCAGGTCCAGATTGAGTGGTAGAAGTGACAATGGCTTGCAGCTGTGATTGAGGAGATTCTGGTACCAGAACCTGTGAGACCAGTCCAGGGATATTAGGATCAGAAATAAAGGTCTTGAGGAAGACCCTGTGGACCAAAGGGGACAGAGGGAGTGCCCTCCTGTCCTGAACCAGGAAAATATCCTGCTGAAGAAGGCATGTACTAAACAACCCCAGCTTCTTTTTTACTTAAGCAGCAAAAAGTTGTACTGAGAGTGTTCCCCAAATCAAGAACACATGGGACACCACCTGTGAGTGCAGTGACCATTCATGAGATGTCTCTCCTAACATGCCACTTAGGGTGACACTTAGAGACACATACACACACACACACATACACACACACACACACACACACACACACACACTTATGCACATCCTTAACAGATGGAGATCTAACACATGCACACACCAATCTTGGACACATGCACGTACATACTCTTAAAACATGTACACACAACCTCAGACACACACACACACCCTGAAACACATATGCACCGTGTGAGAGACACACACACACACACACACACACACACACACACATTCAGTTAATGCCAATTCCCTGCATTGTTGCCCAAGAATACATTTGAACCATAAAGACTGAACGTAGCAACCTAAAAACCCACAAATATACCTTTTAATTAAATTATTAACCCTCATTGTGCTTGACTAAGGAAGATAGTTGAAACAAAACTGACCAGTGAAATAAGATAACTTACATCCTGTTCTAACCAGCTCCTACCTCATAGTCCTGTTCCACCCATTCCCGCCTCATCAAAACCTTATCTTTAGTTGTACGAGGGTTTCCCTGCAAAAAGGTGTTGTGGTTTCTCAGTCTTTGAGGATGAGTTATGACTGGCAATTTTGGGAAGGGGGAAAGGAAGGGAACATTGTTTAACCAGGAGTATCACTCTAAGCTGAAGCTTGTTTCCAGATGTCATCTGGGAGCACAAGGAAGTTAAGTGACTTGCTCAGAATCACACAGTATGCACCTAAGTAGCTGTGGGATTCAAGCCCAGGTCTTCAGATCTGCATCTCAGAGCCTTAACCTACTGCGCTATACTGCCTCCTCTAATTTGCCCTGCTATCAGACCCTTAACATTCCATGTAACATACTTATAAGACAAATATGTCATGATATACAGTAGGTATTAGAAAACTTGACTTAGACGTTAGCCTTAGATCAGTGGGTCTACTAAGTTTAAATCAGCATCTGATGCAGATGAACAATTAAAAGTAACTCCCCAGCTAACATATAGATTATAATGAAAACAAAAAAATCACGTGCAGCCATTCGAGAACCTGCAGTTAGTAAACAGACTGACACCCACAGTGTCCTATACCACATCCCACTTGGTCTGTGGTGTCATGGGGTAGTGGGAGATGACACTGAGCCCCCAAAGCTATTGCAACATACTCTGGTCAGAGCCATAACAGCTGCTACTGCAATAATATTAAAGAAAGTTGAATGCACATGCTTACACCTTTAGAAGCAGAACCTATAGGTCCTGGTTAGCAAAAATGGAATGCAGTTTAATTTTTTTTTCAGTAACTCACGTACCTGCATTATGTCTTTTTATTCGGTTGATCCTGCACCCCCCTGCCGCACAGTATCAGCAACTTACCAGTCCCAAAATCCCCTGCAGTCAACCCTTTGATGACATGCATGTTGGGCTAAGCTGTGGGAGACTTCTAGATGCCTATAAGCATATAGAAACTTTAATCTATGTTTTCGGTATGTAATTGCACTAATAGTGCCAGTAACGATCAGTCGAGGTAAGTGCTATCCTTAGCTGATTGGTACCGGCACTATAAGTGCAATGACATGCTGTGAAAGCAGATTAAGGTTACTATATGGTTATAAGCATATAAAAGTCCCCCATGGCTGAGCCCGTCATGTACGTCCTCAGAGAACTGGCCTCATGGGATTCTGGGACCGGTAGTTTGCAACAAGGTCTGGTGGGGGATTGCAGGATCAACCAGACAAAAAGACATGATACTGGCATGTGAGTTATTGACAACATTTAAGTGCTTTGCGTTTTTGCTATTTGGGACCTATAAGTCCCACTTCTTTGCTTTTTAAGCAACAGGCAGCAATTGTGAAAAGCAAGGCATGGCAGATCTATACCTATCCTTTCAAGAGTTTCCAGAAGCCGTTGGAGACCTCATGAAGAAAATACTGCAGTGGGGGAGGAGGGAGCTGCATTGTACTGAATGGACAGGACATGGTGAGATGTTATTCATCTCCACTCTATGGAGGCAGACAGGCTATGCTGCATTAGAAAACATTCCAGAAAGTCCAGTGCCCCCTTTCTCTACTGATGTAATCACTGTACATTAGCATAGCTCTGCTATGCAGCTTAAAAAGGAAATATTTGAGTCACAACCCAGAGTGAACAAAGAGAAACACCAAACTCATCCTTTGACAAAGCAAATGAGGCATAGACTCTTGTACAATAAGGTTCTAACATGAACTGGTAAGAATTGTCGTTATTAACTAACCTACCAACTAATCCATCAAACAGCATCAATAGATGGTATCTCCAATATAATGTCCAAGCACACCAAATGTCATCAACAGTTCAGAGTGAAAGTAACTCCACTTTAACTCAGTCAGGAACTGAATGTTAAATTGAAAAAAGAAATTACAGCCACGACTTAAATCCTGGTGAGAACAGAAAATCCAAGGTCAGAGCAAAACAGAGCTATGAGCCGACTTCACAAAAGAACCAACTTTTATTGTAGTAGTAGGGATAGTAGGAATGGTAAGGCCCCCACAGATAATTGCCCTCTGTTAGAGCACTCTAAATGGACAATGCTATGAAATGAGGCATATGTATAATGGTAGCAATACTATTCTCCTGTTTTACAACAGGAAAGTTTACCACATGAAGGTACTGCGATACAGCATTCCCCTTACAGCCTACTATTATTTAAAGTACCACATTAGTTAAAGTGTTACCTTATTGCGCTAGCAAAGCACAACAAGGTAACAAGTCAGAACTTACATGGTACAGTACCTTGAATAATACTCCCATAAGGGGGAAATGCTGTATTGCTTGGCCTTAATGTGGTCATTTTTTTGGTGGAAAAGTGGAAGATTAGGATGGCCACCACTGTATGTTGAAGTAGAAAGTTGTGTGATTTTAAGTTTGATGACAAGCAGACTGCTTTATTGGTATACCCTGGTGTGCTCTCCCCCTTCCTGCTTATGCCACAGCACTTATTTTACATTGATTGCTTGACTATCCCTCCTGATTTTTTGTGTATCGTAACTATGTATTGACCTATCTACTGCACTGTGTACCCTACTGCAATCCATTTCATGTGTAGCCATTATGTACAGTACTATGCACCATGTACCCTACCGCAATCCATTTCATGTGTAGCCATTATGTACAGTACTATGCACCGTGTACCCTACTGCAATCCATTTCATGAATAGCCATTATGTACAGTACTATGCACCGTGTACCCTACTGCAATCCATTTCATGAACAGCCATTATGTACAGTACTATGCACCATGTATCCTACTGCAATCCATTTTGTGTATAGCCATTATGTACTATACTTCTTTTACCAAATCGTCGATGCCTGTAAAATATTGTCATGTTACTTGTATTTGCTTTACTCACTATGCCATGCTATTGACCCAGGTCGTGCCTGAAAATGGTCCATTTGGATCAGTGCACCCACCCGGTTATCAAGAACATAAATAAATAAATAAAATATCAATACAGTAGTGTGCACTGCAGTAACCAGCTCTGTTCCACAGGGGGAAGGTGGTTGTGGTGGAAGGTTTTTGTTATCCTAACTGGTACCTCTTACTGACAAGTGTGGTGCCTCTTGCCCTGGAGGGGCTTTCTCATTCCCAACTGATGGGTGTGGTACTGCACGCACCGGAGAGGCTTTCATATATACATTCACTTGGTGTATCACCTCTCACCCTATAGGGGCTTTTGTATATATAGCTGCATGGTGCAGCACCTCTCACTTCAGAGGGGCTTTTATATATGCAGCCACTCAATGCGGTGCAGCCACTTAGTGTAATGCCTTTTCCCAGAAAGGGGCTCTTGTATATATAGACATTCAGTGCATCACCTCTCACCCCAGAGGGGCTTTCTCACTTACAGGTGCTCTGTTTGGCTGTCTTTCTTTACTTCCTGTTGTTCAGTACTATTGATTACAGCATGATCTATAACACTGCATTACAGCTGTTTTGCAATTAGCATCTTGGTGAACTTATCATGCAGACCAAAAAAATCAGACAATTTACCTTTTCCGGTTTTAGACATGTCTGCCTCTATATATAGTACTAATAAAAAATGTGCTTTTGGCTATGCCAAGCAATCTTAAAAGAGAGCTTCCAAGGGACTGTGGGGCTTTACACTGGTGCACTAGGCATAACAGGATGGTTGTGGGACTGCTGAGGGGAGGCTGGTGTGGGATTGCCTTTTACGTATTGTTTATCCTGACTAATAACCCTTACCCTTCCTTCTCAGGGCCTTGATCCTGTTTTGATTCACAAAGCTTACTCCTGTTTTGCATTAAATGAATTCTGCACTATTGTTTTATTTTCCCCGTTACAGTTGCATTGTGGGGTGGGCCACATGACTAAGAGGTGCTTGTATTGAAACACTGTGGCATCAGGTGTCGACTGACCTTGTAGAGCAGTGAATCCCATTTACTGCATTGTTGCTTCTCACATCCTGGAACTCTGCCTCTTTTGTAGCTCTATAGTGTGTCTGTTAATATGTAGATAATACGTTTAATATCAGCTAGATAAGTGATTCTTTAGGTACTTACAAAATAATAACAGCCAATCACAATCCATAAATAACACAAAACACGGTCACCATGACTGCAATTTCAAAGCCTCTAGAAGTACTAAAACCAATATATACTGACTTTAATCAATTTAAATAACTAGATCTCAAGATATAACCAAAAATGTAGCAACAATTCACAGGCCAGAATTTAAACTTAATTAGGTCAACAAAAAGATGGGTTACCGTCACTCTCAAGAACTGGTGGAAACAAATGTCTACATCAGGTTTGATCATGAGTGATAAGTGGTTCCCAAGATACAGTGTACTCAAATGCAGTAACAACCAATCACAAGTCAGAACTCACACTTAATAGGTCTCCATGGCTGATTTTCTGAAACTCTCAAGAAAGTGCAGTTACTTACCATAACAGTAGATCTCTGAGAGGATCTTCTCCATTAAGCCACATTTGTAGAACCGAGACGCCGCTGGCATCAGGACTACTTGGAAGCTTTTGCCTAGCTGAGGCCACCCCTAAGGATGGGCACCATTGGTAGCTATACCATGTGGGTGGCTTCATACAGCCTCAGTTTGTCTGACCCACTGGAGACATGAAAAGCATTGTGGTAGACTGAGGGGAAGAATGGGAACACCCTGTCGATGCCCAATGAACGGGAGTGCTGACAAGGGGAGACAACAATAAACCAAGTTAAGAGACAAACAGGATGAATCCAGTATAAACAGGGACATCCTTCACCCAGTGATGAGGACAGCAGATGCCAGATATAAATAAGGTGACAGCAAACCACAGACAGACCCTGATAAGATAACAGAAACCAGGGCAATCAGCCAGAATGTTGACAAAGCAAAGCCAGGTAACAACAAAGCAGACATCTACAGTAAACAAGGTGATGCAGATGTGGAATAGAAGACAGTGCATTGAATCTGAGAAGCTATGGGGGAAAAGCCCAGCAACCACCAGCAGTGATGCTGACACCAGAAGTGGAAGTAATGAACAAGAACAAACACTCTGGTTCAGGCAGTGAATGGTTCTGACAGCCAAGAACATCAACGAGGCAAAGGAAAGGGAAGAATGCTGCACACATCTACAAGGAACTGTCGATGGAGAAGTGAAACAGCTGCTGCATAAAACAGAGGACTGAACACAAAGTAGGAACATTGATAAGGCAAAGCTAAGCAATAACCAGTAGAAATGGTGATGCTGTAAATGGCCACACTGAGCTAAGCAGCAAGAACGTCAACAAGGCAAAACCAGGGATGGAGCTGAAAGAAGCCATGGACTCCACAGAAATGGGGTAACTGTCTCAAAGCCAGGAACTGACCTTGCTGTCCCATGGACATTCAGAACAGTAATAGAGGCTAAGAAAGATGGCATTCACCCTTTTGATCAGAATAGTGGAGCCACATGGAGGGACCTGGAAGACCAACAATGGAGACACCATAGGCAGGTGGAGGGAAGGCTGACACCAGAAGCCCCATGGGTGGGAGACCAACAATAACCATTGATGGGAGACCAACAGCAACCACTGGTGGGAGACCAACAAGAACCCATAGATAGAAACATAGAAGATGATGGTAGATAAGGACTGCAAGGCCCATCCAGTCTGCCCATTTCTTTTTCTACCTTATAAATGTGCCATCAGTCATTGCTCCGTCAATGGCCTATCTAGTCATACTCATCTGTATTGCTCCCTTATACCTGTCCCATGCCTGTTTGAAGCCCTGCACTATATTCATATCCACCACTTCCTGAGGTAGGCCGTTCCATGCATCTACCACCCTTTCTGTGAAAAAGAACTTCCTCACATTACTCCTTAATTGGCCCCACTCTAATCTCATGCTGTGTCCTCTTTCCTGCTATTTTTCTTATATTGAAACATGTTAGACTCTTTCACCTTGTTAATGCCCTTAAGGTGTTTGAATGTTTCGGTCATATCACCTCTCTCCCTCCTTTGCTCTAGGGTATACGTATTGAGCTCCATTAATCTGTCTTCATATGTTTTCCGATGTAGTCCCTGCACCATTTTGTTTGCCCTTCTCTGGACTACCTCAGTTTGGTTAATGTCCTTGTGAAGGTGTGGCCTCCAGTACTGCACGCAGTACTCCAGATGGGGCCTAACAAGTGTCTTGTAAAGAGGGATTATTACCTCCCTCTTCTGACTTGTGATACCCCTACTAATACATCCTAACATTCCTAGCCTTACCTACTGCTTTAGTGGTTTGCTTGGATGATTTCAGGTCATTGGTGATGATGATGCCCAAATCTCTTTCTTCCCTTGTGACTGCCAACAACTCTTCTCCCAGCCTATAGGTGGCTTCAGGGTTTCTCTTCCCTATGTGCATGATCTTGCACTTCTTTGCATTAAACCCTAGTTGCCACTCTTCCAACCATTTTGCTAGTTTATACAGATCTCTTCTCATTCTGCCCACCCCATCTGGATCATCTACTCTGTTGCAGATCTTGGTGTCATCTGCAAACAGAGAACCTTACCCTCAGTCCATCTGCAATGTCACTGATGAAGATATTGAAGAGGACTGGCTAGGACTGTCCCTGAAGGTACCCCACTTGGATTGCATCTCTTCTGACTGTATACTGCTTACCACCACTCTCTGTTTTCTGCTCGCCAACAAGTTTGCCACCCAGCTGACCAACTTCTGACCCACCCCGAGCCTACCCAGCTTATTAATCAATCTTCTATGTGGAACAGTATCGAAAGCTTTGCTGAAGTCAAGGTAGGCGACATCAACTGCTCCCCTTGGTCCACCACTCTGGTTACCCAGTCAAAGAAATCTATGAGATTAGTTTGACAGGACCTTCCTTTTGTAAACCCATGCTGTCTTGGATCCTGTGCTCCTATGGATTCCAGGTGTTGCACTATCCTTTCCTTAAAGAGTGCCTCCATAATCTTGCCCACTACTGAGGTAAGACTGACTGGTCTGTAGTCCCACGCCTCCTCCCTGCTACCATTCTTGTGGAGTGGGATCACATGAGCCCTTCTCCAGTCTTCTGGGACCTCTCCTGTGCTCAGAGACTCACAAAACAGTTCTGATAATGGCTCTGCTAGTTCCACCCTTAGCTCCTTTAGTACCCTGGGATGTATGCCATCAGGTCCCATTGCCTTGTCCACCCTCAGCTTATCGAGCTCTTGTAGGACCCTTTCTTTTGTGAAGGGACTAGTGTTCACCTCCCTTCCCCCTGTGTCCATGATGCTGAGCTTTTGGCCCTGCCCTACCTTCTCTTCAATAAATACTGAGCAGAAGTATCTATTTAGGATAGATGCTTTTACATGGTCCTCCTCCTCACACGCCCCCTTATCTCCTTTGATTTTAGCAATACCCCCTCTGGACTTTCTCCTTTCACTAATGTATCTATAGAAAGTCTTGTCACCTTCTTTTACTGTTTGTGCTAGTGTTTACTCTGTTTGAGCCTTTGCCTGCCTTACTGCCTTCCCTGCTTACCTTAGGGAAGTTTGGTATGCCTCCTTATCTTCATCCCGTTGTGTTTCCTTATATTTCCTGAAGCCATTCTTTTGGCTCTGACCTTTTCTGATACTGTTTTTGAGAACCAATGTGGTTTCCTTCTTCTTTTGCACTTTCTTTTCTCTCTCTAACACAATGGGATGTTGCTTCCAGTATTGCATCCTTAATGCTTGCCCACTTTGCCTGTACCCCCTCACCTGTATTTCTTTTTGCCAGGGCTAGCTTAACTCTGCTGGCCATCTTATCAAGATCAGCTCCTCTGAAGTCCCATATTTTTGCCTTGGAATGGGATGATTTGGTTGTAGTGGCCAAATTGAACCATACCATGTGATGGTCTCTGGCCCCCAGGTGACCTTCTACCTGGAGAGCTGTGATCCTTTCCCTGTTAGTCAGTACTAGATCTAGGCTAGCCCTGTCTCTTGTAAGTTGTTGTAATAGTTATTTGATTCCCTCCCCGTGCAGGGAATCCACCATGTGTCTAGTTCTGGCAGATGTTCCTGCTGGTATTGACCAATCTGTATCTGTTATGTTGAAGTCTCCCATTATCAGAACCTTTCCCTTTAGCTGTTATGTTTTGTATATCTTCTAACAGTAATGTGTCTATGTCCTCCCCCTGGGCTGGGGGCCTGTAGACAACCCCAGTTATTATGACTGTCCCATTTCCTGTTTCCAGGGTGATCCACAGTTCTTCTGGCTCCTTACGTGTATTCTGAATTTCTGTAGCTTTGATATTTTCATTGACATACAGGGCCACTCCACCCCCCCCTTTTTGCACCTCGGTCTCTTCTGAACAGTACATAGCCAGGTACTGAAGTCTCCCAAGTGTGGTTACTGGTAAACCACATCTCGCTAATTGCTACTATGCCCTGTTTAGCCTCTATCATTATTGCATGCAGGTCTGGGATCTTGTTTCCCAGACTGCGAGCATCTGTGTACATGATTTTCCATTGGCCAGATTTCAGTGTGTTAGTTGTTAGGTGAGGTCTGGCGTTTCCCTTGTGCATTGTATGGGGAGCCGGACCTTTTCCCTTACCTGGTGATGCAAATGACCTACAAACATGCTGAACTCCTGTTTGATCACTAGCTGGGGGGGGGGGTGTTCTTCCCATTTGATGTATGGGTGCTGCACCCCTCTCCTCAATTGCTAGTTTAAATATTCTGCAAAAAAGTCAAACTTCTGCCCCAAAGCACTGACACCCTCCTTAGTCAGATGCAGTTCATCAAATTTAAAGAACTTTTGCTTTGTTTTAAATTCATGTTTAATGTATAATATTGTAACAATTCAGTTTAATTTTAAACAGGTAAACCTTGTAAATAGGGATTTTTGGAACTCTAATGGCTGTATCACTGTATAAGTAAAATATTACCATACCATATCATACCAAAACTGTTGTCAGTTCCCCACAAATTTGTGTCCTTTTTCCTGGCACCAGCCCTTGAGCCACATGTTTAGCTCCCCTATCTCCCCTTCTCTGACCTTCTGCCCATCTGCCCACCTCTCCAAGACTGGCAGGATCTCAGAGAAGGAGATGCTGGATGAAATGGATGACAGTTTATCACCCAGCCTGGTCAGGTGTTCCTTGGTCTCCACAACTGACTGGCTGGCGAGATCATTAGTCCCTATGTGTACCAGGATGTCAATGTTTTCTCCTGCTTCCTAAACAATTTTAGCAATGCGGTCAGTGTCTCTTCAAGCTGATGTACCTGGGAGACATCTGACCATTACCCCTGGCTGGAGAAAGGGATCAACTCCCTGAATCATGGAGTCTCCTATGATCAGAAGTTTTTTGGATTTCCTTTTTGCTTTTTTTGTTTTGGTTCCTGTTTTGGGTGAGTTTTGTTGTGTTAGCTCTTGTGCTGCAGTGTCCTGCTCTGCAGTGTCCTCTGCCCCTTTGCTTGATTTTGGAGATAGAGGCAGATACCTGTTTGTAGTTTTTATACAGTTTGTGGAGGTAATATGTTGGAGAGCACCGAGTGATGGGGCACCCGATTGAGGGATGAGAGATTAACACCAACCATGATGGGTCCAACAAAAGTGGGGTAGCCGGCACCAACTAGAGAGCAGTCAGCGATGCTACAGCACCAGTAGAGATGAAGGGAATGAAGCCCCCGCACATCAAAAAGTGGGGAGCAGAATGCACAGGCCCCAGAAAACAGCATAAATGTGAAACATCAACATACTGAAATCAAATAACAAAACAGCAGTGAAGTTTAGGTATTCAGGATCCACAGTGTGTGTTCCTTTAATCCAGCATAGAGTCAATGGTGGAAGGGAAAGAACTGAGGAGGTACGAGGCTGCCCATATTATATAGGTGCTGATGATGTGCGTTATTGTGGGCAGCCTCAGCTAGTCAAACATTTCCAAGTGATCCTGATGCTGATGCTTGGCTCAATGGAGGGAGATATCCTCGAAGAAGATGTAGAATTATAGTGTGTCTTCAAGTTTGATCACTGTTTAATAAATGGTTCTCATAACCTAGCAAAAAATTAACTGTCATAACTCAGATGTGTGCCATTCTGGAAACAGAAACATAAATAATTTCAGCAGAAAAAGACCATTGGTCCATCTAGTGGAAATCACATCAAATGGTACTAGGGTATGTCTATACCAACTTTGAAAAACACATTAGTATACCTACTTTAGGTCTCATGATATAGCCCAAAATGTAACAACAAATCACAAGCCAGAATGAACACATAATTAAATAAACACAGCTAATCTTCTGAAAGTTTTAGGGCTGATGCAAACAAAGGTGTAACCTAGTTTGATCATGGTTGGATAAGTGGTTCTCAAAATATATGCCCAAAAATAGATTAGTGATTTGTAATAAAAAGCCAAATGGATAAGTCGTTCTCAATATATAGCCAGAAATGGATATGGTTCTTCATATACAGTATTTGTAACCCGATTCACCATGCAGATGTTACAGTTGTTACTTCTTGGTTACTACACCTGGCCCGCACCTGTGGGGGCCAATCAAGGGGTTTGGTTTGGAAGATGAAAAAAGGGAATAGCACAGTGCCTATACTCAGAGAAGGAAGCAGAGGGCCAGGTAACAAGTGAGATTCTGCCCCCGGGACGCAGCACTAACCCCCCCCCCACCCAGTAACTTGTGAACACCACCCTGAGACCAGCTAGTACTAGTACCCACACTTTACCTCTAACCAAAAGCTCTTTTGTACCAATGAGTGTAGATTGCTAATAATATGCTCACACACCAAGTTTTCAGCAACTAGCAACATAACTTTATTTTTCTGGAACACAAGTCCTGGAAAGGAACTGGGATTAAGCATTAAGCAATCTGGCAATGTTTTTAAGCAATAATCACAAAATCAACCCTTTCAGTATTCCAGTGCCTCACCCCAAGCAAGCGATCCCTGGATGTCTTGGCCTCTCTGCAAAGATGCCAGGTTAGGCCTCCCAGCACCCACACACAAAGGTCTCAGGCAAGGCCTACTGTACAGCAGAACACCCATTACCTGGAGCAGCAGATCCCCACAATTGCAATATATTTTCAGTACTTTTAAACTGCAGTTCTAGTTGCTGGTAAACTACAGGTAAAATACACACAGTTGCTGGCCTGATGTTGCACTGTCCAGGATCTGACTATCAGATTGTCTATGGCGCACTAGCCAACGTACCTTGCTTCGCGCGTGCAGCGGATTTGCTTTAAGAGTTGCTTTAAGAGAGAGACTGCTTATGAGTTAATGTGGAAGTCTCCCAGTGTTTCTGTTACTTTAAGGGCTGGAATCAGGGATTATTTGATGAATTTATCACAGTTTGGAACTGTATTGGATTAGGGATGTTTTGTGTAGTGCAGCTTCCCTGGCTCACTACAGGGCTGCATTTGCTTATTATTTCCTTAACTGAGCTCGCTCTTCTAAACAATATGTAATGTGTACACTAGCACAGCACAGTAAGCAATTAATTAGTATTTTAGTGTGTCTGCCCTGCCCTGCCTGCTCCATTTCCCCTCTCACCCCCCAAACTGGACTCAAGTTCCCATCTCCCCATCCATTGTTCTAGTCCCTCCCTCCCAAGCTCACATTACCTTCTGTCCCATTTATCTCCTGCCCCACAGCACTCCAACAGATGTCTGCCAGCAAGATTGCAAGCAAGCAAGTTTCAGGAGGTTGAGAGGATGATCTGTAGTGCAGCCCTCCCCCGATCCAGGACCACTAGAGTAGACAACTGTTTCAGTGCTCCACAGCTGTGCCGCTACGCGGCCCTGCATAATACTCTCTTCCTGCCCTCCCACCCCAACTACCCTGCCACCCATAACTGGTGCTCCTTTTATGGGGCATGCAAAAACCAATTAGTGTAGTTCTACACCCTTATGGAATGGCTATCTTGGTCTGTTCTGACCCCCTCTCAGTCAAGCAAACATGGTACAATCCTGCTCCTGCAAACCCCCCACCCCCCGAGGAGCTAGACCAAGTAACTCTGCCTAACTGTGATTCGTAATACTCTGTCAGTATTGTCAAGGGCAGAATTTAGTTAACACACACTGCATGCCCATGTAGTGTCCTTACTTCTACCTGCTCTGCATTAATTTTTATTTGTATGATTGTTATACAGTAGTCATCCTTGAACTGTTACAGGTACTCATATACAGCAGTGCAGTTAGTGAGTTAATTTAACTGACCTGCACAAATGTCATGTAAAGCAAGCTGCTAGTTGTGTGTTGTCTACCATAATTGTTACTTAAATCGCTTCAACAAGCAGTCAGATGTGGTTTGTGCTACAATTATTACCATTCAATTGCTAGTTTTCTACTGGGTTTCTAGCTAATTAATGTAATTTTTCCTGCTACCTATTGCCTATTTTCCTGACTATACCTTGCTAACAATCCTTATTCCCTAATTACTTTCCTCTTGACTGACCTACACTAACTCTTCCTCATTACAATCCCCTACCATAACAACTCCTTCTCAGCCCAGTCATGCTCTTTATCTCCCTCCTCCCTTTCCTGTTTACTTATGCCCCCCTTCTGCCTATTACTCACCCTGCCCTATCCCACTCGTACCATGTCACTCCTTTTGCATCCCCTACCTTTCACTCCTCCTGCTTCAGCATTCTGTTCCCCTCCCCCTGGTTATCTGGCCTGTAGCTTCTCTCTTCCACCTGCATCCATCTGGCATCTCTCTACACCAGGCATCTGCCAACTTCACCAATGCCTCACATGACTCAGTCCCTTACCACCCTGACTAGGAGACGCATCATCCAGTCACTGCCAACTACTAATCCCACTACTCCTGCTGATGGCAGCTGACATTGAGCCTAACCCGGAACTACACCAGCTTCCCCCCTAAAGGCATGTTATTCACCCACCTAAACATCAGAGTCTACTTCCTAAGATTGACCTCCTTCATCCTATCATGGTCAACCTAAAGACAGATGTGCTAATTATCTCAGAATCTTGGCTCTCCCCTAAAATCTCAGATAATGATGTCTCAATCCCTGGGTACTGCCTAGCTAAGCAGGATTACTCTGGCAGGGGAGGAGGTATTGGCATTTATAACTCCCCAAATATCTAATTCACTACTCTCTTATCCATCTCTTTCCCCTCAGCCTACGAGATGATACTTCTGAAACTTTCCCTCCCCCACTCCCTCCCGATATTCTTGGCCTGTGCCTACTGTTGCCCTGGCCTCCCCTCCTCCTCCTCAATCACTGACCTCCTCACTATCATCTCCTTTCACTCTTCCTCCTCCTCCTCCTCCAATGAACTGCTCATCCTTGGGGACTTTAATATGAACTGGAGCTCCAACTCCTCCAACTCCAAAATGTTTTATGCTTCCTCATCTCTAAGCTTCTCTCAGTTGATCACTGACTCCACTCATCGCAACCATAAAACACAAAACCACACACTGCTGGTTTGGATACTCACCACCCACACCCATCACATTATGACTTCTGACACTCTCCCGGATGCCCTCAGTGACCATCACATGGTATACTGCATTTGTAAATCGCAACGTTGCAAGCTCCCCCCAACATCCTTCTCATCTGTTCATGTAGATCCTTAGACCTTTCTGCCCTTCACAAGGACCTGTCTAGTGCTGACTGGTCACCCATCATTTCATCTAGCTCCATTGACTCAGCCCTCACCTTATTCCAATCCACCTTCCTATCGGTATGGGATAAGCATGACCCCATAAGGAAAGCAAGAGACAGAGGAACCCACCTCCACTGAATCTCTGCAGAACTTCTTGCATGTTTGCATGCAAGGGACTCAGTATGGAAGGCTCATAAGTCTTCGAGCTCCCCCCCATGACTGGCTCATGTACTGCACACTGCGTAATACCTGCACCAGAGCCATTAGACTAGCCAAAGCAGAGCACTTCTAATCTAACTTCCAGAACAACATCAGCCACCCCTCCAAGTTCTGGAAGGTTGTTCATGCCCTATTCTCCCCACCCAAGGCCCAGTCCACAGTCCCCATCCTCAAAGCAAATGACCCTCTCTCTGTAGCCAATGAGTTTAACACCTACTTCACCTCCTGTGCCTCCACTCTTCTCTCCGCCCTCCCTCCAGCATCTCCATCATCTCCCTCTCCAAACCAGTTGTCTCCAGTCTCTGTTTTCTCCTTCTCTCCTAACTCACATGCTGCTGCCCTCAAGGCTGTCTTAGCCCTCAGCCCCCTCAAAGGTTAAAGTTCTGATGGCCTCGATCCCAAACTCCTCCATCTCTCTGCCTCTGCAATTGCTGTCCCTGTCTCCTGCCTCCTCACTCTTTTCTTCTCTCACGACTCTGCCCCTGCTGCCTGGAAACATGCCACCATTATACCCCACCCTAAAGGTGGTGACTCCTCTAATCCAGGCAATTACTGGCCCATATACCTCCTTCCCACTCTGGCCTAACTCAAGGACAACCTAGTTTTATTTCAACTCTCCCCCTTTCTTGACTCCACATCTTTCTTCACCTCATATCAATCTGGATTCCATGAATCCCACTCCACCTCCCTCCTCTGACTTACTGACTCCATTCTTTCTGGTATGGAGCAGGTCCATATTACCACAGCCATTTTTGTTGACCTGGCCAAAGCCTTTAACACTGTCGCCCACCACCTCCTCTTTGCCAAACTTGTTGCAGCAGGGCTCTCTATCCCCACCACCAACTGGTCCTGCTCCTACCTCGAAGGCAGAACTCAGTTAGAATTTGAAATTCCACTCCCCCCCTTCCTATCTGCACTGGTGGCCCCCATGGTCCCATCCTTGGTCCAGTATTCTTCAATTTTCTTAAATGACCTCCCTGCTGCCTGCACCTCAGCATCCATACATATGTACACTGACGATTCAGTACTATTTGCCTCCAGCCCTTCTCCCCCTCCATCTGATTTTCTGCCCAGTCTTCAGGTGGATTGATAACATTCAGCACTGGTTCTGGACAAATCATTTGACTCTCAATGCCAAGAAAATGGTCTCCATGACCTTTGGCTCTAGGCAAAAACTAGCCAGGATTGCTGCTGTCCTGTCCTTCCATACCCTGGATGGGTTCAACACTGAAGTTGTCCCATCTTTCAAATACCTTGGAGTCTGGCTCGACAGCCTCCTTGACATTTCTGAACATGTGGATGCCATTCACAAAGAAATCCATCCCAAACTCAGTGTGCTTTGCTACAACTGCAGCTGCATCCCTCTGCAGACCCGCAGAGTCATTGTTGAGAAAATTATTCAGTCTCTATTTGACTATGGAGACATTGTCTATAGTGCTGCCCCCAAATCCACCTTGTCCAGACTGGACCCACTCTTCCACCCCTTCTGCCGCTTTGCACTGAACGCACCTCCTCAAACCCACTGCTGCATTCTCTGTGCCTCCCTCTCCTTCTCTTCACTTGCTGACAGACACCTTGCCCATTGCACCTCCTTCATAGCCAAATACTGTCTGGGCTCTCTCCCTTCCTACCTTTCCTCCATCATGCCCCTTGCCCCCACCCACCTCCCATGTCTTTCGCAGTGCCTCTTTCTTTCTGCTACCTTACTCTCCCACCAAGGTCCACCATAGCTGGCCAAGCCGCATTCTTTTTTAATTTTTTTGAAATTTAATATACTTTATTTCAATTGTCATCATACAAGGCAATGCAGATCATATGGAGCAACAGACCACATATAGTCATTACAGGACACGAAACAAGTGATAATCCCCTCTAAGAAAAACTCCCTTCCCTCTAAAAGCCTACCCAAGTCAAGCCCACCCCCCCTTAGACCTCATATCTAACAACCCTTCCCAAACCATCCCTCCTCCCTTCCCCCTGAGAGCTAGTGTAAAAGGGTCACTAGGGAAAATGGAAAATGTTATAGTCCTGTGCGTAGCGGTAAATGATGTCCCTGTAGAACACCGATTATATATTCATTAGGGCTGTGACCCATGCCCATAGTAAGGGCTGAGAAAAGAGTATCCAACCACCAAAGAGGGAGTGTAGCATATTTGCACATGGCTATAGAAATAGGCCATGTCATTCTGGTCCGAGGCGGCTTTATCCCCTGGCATGGTGGGGATAATAGACCATAATGTATGAAGCTCATCCCACTTTGATTTATATAGAGACAACTTGCCCCTTATACTAGTTATGGATTTCTATAATTTAAGGTTGTGGAAGAATTTTATCCCAATTGAAAGAAGTAGAGGCGGAGGGCATTCATCCAGTATGAGGAGTGGCCCCTTATGGTGGGATTTAGGGTGGCAAATAAACTTGAGATTAAGCGAGATATGGCATGCGTTCTTGAAACTTGTGTAGGGTTGCCCCTTGATCGATGTCCCAAAGACCGAGACCAAACCATTTGATTGACATATGCCTAAGTTGCACCTTACCTCACACCACGCCTGCGACCCAGGTTCGAGAACAGACATGGGGCACTGGGGCTGGCAGGGGAAGGAGAGGATTGAGCATCTGGAGGACTGTTGTCCTCTCCAGGGGTGGGTTGGGTGGAAAGCCTCGCTCTGTAGTGTCCCCTAGTGGAAACCGGGGGGGGTATTACAAGAGTGGTGCACAAGAGGGGACAAGAAAAGTATGAAAATGCACGCATGTCATCCGGATGACAGCGGCCCTGCCTCCCTGTGTCTCCCAACCGTAATGCCTCCAGGCTGCATTTTCATGCCCTGGTGAAGCTGCAAGGGAGTGCTTCATGCACTCCGGTCTCTCCTCCCGATGTCCCTGGTGGGATATGGGAGCCCATCAGAGCAGCTGGATGTTGGATCCGTTGGAGGAGGCAATGGCAGGACCTGGTCCCCCGAAGGAGAGGATGACAGTAGGCATGTAGGAGGAGGTACAAACGGATAATGCAAAACAAAAAAATATGCCTGAGTTGATAGATAAGGAAGGAGTGTTTCTTCAGCAACTGAAAATATTCCAAGAGCTCCATCACTGGTTTCACTCTCCCATGGGCGACTAGGTCTTTAACCGTGATCTGAAGAGGTAAGGGAATCTCCCGTGCTTTCAATATGCACCCACCCACTTTAAAATTGGGAATACCCAACAATGGCTGGGAAATACCCTTCTGATTATTGTATCTAAAGGATTTACAGAACTGTCTATGAACCTTAACTGATATGTGTAGTACTGTGGGAAGCAGGGGGTTCAGTAGTTTCGAAGGGGACAAGTATGGTAGGCTCACAGGATTAATCCCTGTGTCTCTAAGTATATGTCGCTCAAGTTGAAGCCACACAGGTATATATCCGGAGTCCCTTCCATCCTGGGGGTATACCCCCCATCTCATATATTTGGCCATATGGGCCAGATAGTACAAATATAGGTTAGGGAGTCTGAGACCACCAGAGTGCTTCGCGACACACAGGCAATTGTATGACCTACGTGGAGGTTTGCCCTTCCACAGAAATTTGGAGATAAGGCCATGGAGTTTATGGAACCAGCTTAACGGTAGGTGAATATTTAACATGTTAAGCAGGTAAAAACCCTAGTCAAAATATTAATTTTGATGACATTTACCCTACCTTGGAGAGACAGATACAAAAGGGACCACCTTTCTAAGTCTTGTCGGATGGTTAAAATGAGGCTGTCCAGATTGAGTTTTTCAAGGAGGAAGCTAGAGGGTGCCAGGATGATGCCTAGATATTTGAGCCTAGTAGTCGAGGTCATGGAAAAGGTAGCTATATGGTCTTTACAGACAAGCCGATTTAAGGGCATCACTTCAGTTTTACTTAGGTTCAATTTGTAACTAGACAGCCTGCTGAACTCTTTGATTATGTCCAGGGCTGCCTGGATAGACTTAACCGGGTCGGTGACATGGAGAAGAATGTCATCGGCATAGGCAGATATTTTTAATTTGAAAGGGCCAATAGGGATATCTATTAAAGAGAGGGAAGAAATTAGATGGCGCAATAGGGGTTCCAGATGTAAATTAAATAACAGGGGGAGAGTGGGCAACGTTATCTAGTCCCAGAGGCCAAGAGGAAAGCAGCAGAAAAGACCCCATTACAGTACATCTTGGCCCTGGGACCAGAATACAATGCATTGACCCATGAAATGAATTTAGCCAGACAGCCAAATTTAGCTAGGGTTTCAAAAAGGAAAGGTCAGTTTACTGTATCGAAGGTTTTCTCTTCATCCAGGGAGACCAAGGCCATATTTTGAGCTGCCTCCCTGGATGCGGAGAAGATGTGGGCCAATTTTCCGATGTGGTCTGACGAAGATCTGCCCTAGATGAAACTAATTTGCTCATGGCTGAGCAATCTTTCCCAAACCTCAGTTATTCAGAAAGTCAATATTTTGGCAAAGAGTTTCATGTCATAGTTCATCAGTGAAATAGGGCGATAGTTTGTCACTCTGTCTCTGGGTTTACCAGGTTTAGGTAAAACCACAATAATGGCCTCTAGCAGGGTAGGGTCCTTAATCCCTTTGGCACAGATGTGGTTGAAGAGTGAGAGAAGTATGGGGGCCAGTTCCTTTTCAAATACCTTACAAACATTTGGTGGGAATTCATCTGGGCTGGATGCTTTGTCACATGGGAGGGATCGGATAGCAGCCACAACTTCTGTCTCAGTAATAGGGGAGGCCAAGAGGGTCTGTTGGTCTGGGGTAAGGGTTTGAAGAGTGTAATTGTCCAGGTAGTCTTGGATAACAGACAACAGAGGGCTGTGTTCAGGGGGGCAATACAGCTGACGGTAAAAAAGATCAAACTCCCTAGCAATCTCCCTAGGGGTGGTTAACAAGTTATTCCCTATGAGAGAGGAAAGAGAAATAACTAACCTCAGTTCCTCTTGTTGCCTATGTCGGAGAGACAGGAGATGGCTTGCCTTGTCCCCTGCTCTGTATATTTAGCGTGGGTTATACTCTGCCTTTTCTCTCAATGCCTCAGCATAACGATCCCTAAGCATAACCAGGCCTCAAGATCTACATCCACTGGTGGGCTAGAGAGCGACATTTCCAGCTGTTTAATGTCTTCAAGCAGGGATCTGGCAGTCGCCTCCTGTTTGCGTTTCCTGATGACGGACAGTCTGATGAACTCTTCTCTCAGGACGCACTTCAAGGAGCACCAGAGCTGATCAAACGCAGGGATGGACCCTTCATTTTGCTCCATAAAATGGGAAATAAGGTCTTTAATTTTCTTAACACTCTCCTCCTGAGAGATTAGCTGGAGATTTAATTTCCATGTGATATCTTTTGGGATATCTGAAGATAGGTTTCCCGCCATCCAAATCAAGGAGTGATCAGAGAGCACTCTGGGTGATATACCACACTCTCGTAATTCTGAAAGCACAGGCTGATTGGTCACAAAGAAATCAATTCAGGAGAAAGGTTTATGGTAGGCAGAATAGAATGTGTATTATTTGGCTGTAGGATTAAAGAGGTGCCATGGGTCACATGGAATGCCCGTTGTGCCGGGGAAAGAGTATCACTCCTAAAATCATCAAATAAATAAAAAATAAATAAATAAAAGAGGATCTGTCTAGGTGAGAACCGTAAGTAAGGTTTCAGTCACCTGCCAGAAGGATAGGAAGATGATTAAAAGTGCAAGGGTAATGACCAATTTTGTAAAGAAATTGGGGGAGTCCCTGTTGGGACCATAAACAGTATTCACCAAAATGTCCTTGTGTTCAAGAATACCTCTCAGCAGAATAAATCTGCCCTGTGGATCTGATATCTGTTGCAGTTCCTGGAATTGAGTCCCTCAGGCAAATAAAATCGTGACCCCTCTTTGCATGGTGGAGTTACCTGCTGCATAGATGCTCCCTAAAAAAAACCCCTACAGAACAGGTTACCCTCTGATTCTAAGAGGTTCGTCTCTTGCAAAAGTGCAACTTGGCAACCCACTAGGTTCAGGTGATTTAGGATTTGGAAACGTTTAACCTGCGAGCGTATTCCTTTAACATTCTATGACACAATTTTCATACTTTGAATTGGAAAAAAGGGGGTAGCACTTTAACATTGCAAAGTGGCGACACACAGGTCACTGCAGTCATAAAAGCAGTAAAAGCATCCAGGTGCCTCCCCCCGACCCCACCCCCAGTAAGGAAATCTGCCACAGCAGAAAACAGTTAACAACAAAGAGCCACCCTCCGTCCCAACCCAAACCGAACATCACTACTACTTATAACAATAAACACCAGTAAATGTAGCAGATATATATATCTTCCCCAGTCCGAATGATTGACCACCAACCTCTTCGCTCGGTGTGATGATTAGCATGCTACCCACTAATTCAAAACCCCGACCCCCCCAAAAAAAATTACCCACTATTTGTAAAACCCCTCCCTAAGGTATCAAAGGTCTATAAACTACAGTAAGTAAACATGCAAAGAGAGAAACATGGGAAATTCTCTGAGTTAACATTAAGATAACTGTTAAGTAAGTAACTTCTGCACAGGTCCACTATAGGGCCCTCATGTGCCCAAACCCCGGATGCACAAACTGAAAACAGCACTCAAGTCTCTGGAGAAAGGTCCCAAATAACGGCTCCACAAATGGAAAGAACTCTTTCTGTGCACCCGAATGAATTCCATCCTGTGGGAAAGTCCCCATGATCAAGAGGAGGGAAGAAAACACTGTTTAACAATAAAGAGAACCCCCTCCTCCCCAAGTCTCAGGGAAATGTGGGAAAACATGAAACTCTAAGAATACAATTCCACCATCCACCACTAGGTGGCTTCGGAACCCCAAGAGTAGTTGAGCCCAGGGTTTCACTTAATCAGATTGGGATACCATACTTTGTAGGACTCAGTGGCCGACTCCAAGGCTTCAAAGGACATCCATTGTCCATCTTTATGCACCTGCAGGGTCGCTGAGTAACAGACTCTAAATCTGATGCCTGCAGACATGAACTTGGTGACCAAGGGGTGAAGGGCTGACCTCTTCTGGCATACTGAAAATGGTAGGTCTTGTGCTATGCGCAATCTTTTGCCCTCCCATTGTATCTCCTTAATGTCTCTCAATCGACACAGCACTTGTTGTTTATCCAGAAAATTAAGCATTCTAAAGATGAATGGTCTCAGGGGCGATCCGGCTGGGGGGCATAGGCCACAATGATCTGTGAGCACACTCTATGATGTATGTGGGGCCATTTGGTGAAGGCCCCACCAGCTTTTCACATAGTTTCTGTGCAAAAACTAAAGTTGCAGCTCCTTCCTCCCCCTTTAGGGAGGCCCAGGACCACCAGGTTATTGTGTTGCGATTGCCCTTCTAAATCTTCAAGGCGATCCTCGGTCTTCTTGAGGCATTGGTGCAAATTAATGACCTCAGGGTCCATTCTGTTCCTTCAGTCATTGAGGGATGATATGCGGGCCTCGTTGTCCTTAGTGCAAATGACGAGCTGGTCCAACGAGGCCTTCATACCGTAAAATTCAGAAGCCAGCATAAATAATGTTTCCCTCATGGGTGCCAGCTCTTCCAAAAATCTTTCCTCAGTGAGTGCCTCCTATAAGCTGGTCTGGGGTGCTGGCTTCTCACGGTTTGCTTTGGCCCGCTTCGAGGCCTTCTCCTTGACCGGGGTTGATGGCGGGGTATGTTTAGGAAGCTGTTTATCCATCTCCACGTCCGTAATGGAGGATGATAGGCAGAATAATGCAGTTGGTGCCGATCGGGAACCCGTTGGCAAACTGGTTACCCGACGTGACTATGCCCTAGAGAGGTATTTAGCTGGTTATAGGCAGAAGGGCTTGGGGAGCTTAATGACTAAGAGTCTTAATGGGCGGCCATCACACCGGAAGTCAGCCAAGCTGCATTCACCTACCACTTCCCTAAACTCTGGAACCACTCCCATTACACATATGGTCTGCTTCATCCTCCCTCGCCCTTGCCCACCTCCTGTCCGAACTCACCACTCCCTCTTGTAACTTCTGCTGACACCGCAAACCAATCAGCTTGCACTGACTCAGTCTACAAGTGACTCAATTCATGAACCCTACTTGAACTTCTCATTTACCTATCCAATCCTTCCGACCTTGTTCACGGACTGGATGTACTCCGAGCTTCATCCACCTGTGGCTGGTTGTCACCCTTAGGGGCAGTAGCCCCCCCCCCCCAATTTCCACACTCCCCTTCACTCCTTTCCTACCTCCTTTCCCTCCCTCCCCTACCTTACAATCTCTGACTTCCGTACCACGCTTTCATACCAGCCTGCCCACCCTCTCATTTCAGTTATTCTCTACTTCTCTGCCTTCTGCTGCTATGCAATGTCCATTGGCTGTCCCTCTATCACCCAGTGCATTCTTATTTTTACCTGTCTGCCAGTGTACATAATTGTTTTTACCAGTGTATTACCTGAATTACCACTCTAGTGTTCTAAGGTTGCTGCTTGTGTTCACCTGTGTAATTACCTGTAAATCCCTTTATATTTGTATATTTGTTTACCAATATTTTCTGTACTCTATATTTATTATCATACTGTATGCCCCTCTCCCCCCCCTTCCCCCAGGATGCATTTGGAAACAAGCCATTGCAGCTTAGTATGCCTTTCCTGGTGAAACTCTTCAAATAAATTTAAATAAATATTACACTGGTGCACATAAAGAAACACAATCTTGCTTTAACCCCCACCCAACAGACATTTTGACTAGCACTTTTATCAAACAATTTGTAATCCACCTGGAACTTGAACGCTCAACAAAATTGCAATCTTAATGGGAAACTTTGCAACAGTTATTTTTCTGGCTGTCTGGCCAGTACTCATGTGTCTGGAATCAGTACAAGAGCAGCAACTGATGGTTTTGGGCAGGCAATCTTTTTCAGCACCAGGCGTATGCTTGATGCAGGGTTAGACAGAGCCTAATCACTGGCCTTGCTGCTCTATCTCTCTGTCTCTCTTCCTCTCTCTGTCTCTCTCTCCTAGCAGCATCTGGCAGTATGGCAAGTTCAGAAGGGCCTATACCAAGGAACAGCCCTGCCTCATTCCAGTGGGCACTCACTTGATTGAGTGTACAAATACCTGGAGACAAGCTTCTGACTTCCTCTTCCCTTGGCACACCAGAAAGGGTATTATGGCTAATTCCTGCCTCTGAATACAGCAGTTCTGCAGATGGCTCAGAAGAGATGTTCTGAAATGCAATGTCTGAAAGTCTAGCAGCTTTGCCGGATTTACCAGCACTCTGCCTTATTTCAGATTGAATTCTGGTAATCAGATTCAGGATACACCATGATCTCTGGCACTGATGCCTGGCTAGGCCCTTAGCTCTCCTTCTCAGCACTTCTTTTCTCTCCAACTACTTGGGCAGGGCTGACTAACTCCTCACCCAGGGGAAGGGTTCCGCACAGCCCACTCTCAACTCAGGCTCTGATATTTTGACAGGTTTGTCACTCATGTTTCTGGCTCCCCTAGAGGCTGGAAAAGGGTGCCAAGTACTCTGCTGCTGTTCTCCCAAAGTGCCTGAGTTTCAGCCAGGACCCCTTGCATTCTGGTTGGCTGAATGTGAGGATCATAGCTCAACAAGATGGCGACATCCATTTGTTTACATTCTGACTATAGTCTGCTGCTATTTCACACAGTTCTTTTGCTGCTCACTGCTTACTTTAACTTTTAAGATACACTTGCCAGCTGTGTTTGCAATCCTGCTCGCAGTGATGATGTCAGTGATTTGTCCAGTCTATTATCTGGTGCAGGGAAAAAGGAATAAATGGTTATCAATATATATACATAATGGTTGTGGTTCTCAATATATAGCCAAATATGAATAAGTGGTTCTCAATATATAGCCAAAAAGGAACAAGTGGTCCATGAAATATAGCCAAAAATGAATAAGTGGTGCTTAATATACAGCATAGCCAAACATGAATGTTTTTCTCACTATATATAGTCAAAAACCAATAATGTATAGCCAAAATGGATGTAGTTATCAATGTATAGCCAGATATCAATACATTGTTCTTGATATATAACCAAACATGAATAAGTGGTTCTCAATGTATAGCCGGAAATGGATACATATATATTATAGTGGCACGGTAGTGCCACTGTAGTTATTACTATATAGCCAACAATGGATAAGTGTTTATCAACATATAACCAGAAATGGATAGGTTTTTCTCAATATACTGTATAGCTAAAAATTGATAAGTGGCTCTTAGTATATAGCTAAAAATGGAAAGGTGTTCTCAATATATAGCCAAACACGGATAAGTGGTTATCAATATATAGCCAAACACGGATAAGTGGTTATCAATATATAGCAAAAAATGGATAGGTGGTTATTATAGTTGGGGTTAAATCTCCACTGCTATGTTAAACTGAATATTTTGCACTTTTATAAATTTGGAACCATTTAAGCGATTTGCATGAAATTTGGCATGCACCTTTAGGGACCATAGATCTCTTGATTTGGTAAGTTTTGTTCTAGTTGGATATGTGAGTACGGAGATATGGAGTGTTGACAAACATGTAAATTACCACTTTTTGTCAAATTCTTTGTCATCGTGTTTCACAAAAACTGTGTGGAATTTTAGTCTGAAATTGTTAGGGTATAAAGGTCTTGGGTCACAGTGGTGCCTTTTGAAGGTTTGATGAAAAAATATTAATCCATTCCAAAATTATTAAATTTAAAAGTTTCTCATTGTTTCCTAGGGGAAAGTTAGATACAAGGCTCAAAACAGGATTCTTGATTGCAAATGCGGAATCCTTGTTCACAAATGCAGAATCCTGTCCTGAAAATGTGGAATCCTAGTTTGTGCTGCTGCCATCTTGTTTTTGGTTAGCGAGGCAAATAAACTTACATTTCTAAAATTATGGCGTCCTTTGATAAACACCAACAGTTGTGTTTACCTAATCAGCACCCCAGGAATTAGATTTTGGCATCATTTTTTTGAAAATATGTGGAGAAAAGTGTTTATTTTATCCATGGAAATACTTGCTGCAAATCACAGAAAACATTTACTGCGAAGAAGGATCTTTTTCTGCAATTTGTGAAAAAGGATTTTCTTCTACCACAAATCGGAAAAAAGGATTTGCAAAACAGGATCCTTTTTCACGATTTGCAAAAAAGGATTTTCTTTTTCTACAAATTGCAAAAAGGAAGTGCGGAAAATGATTCTTTTTTGGCAATTTTCAAAAAAAGAAATGTTATATAGCTGTTTTGTTGTCACTTCATAGCAAAGAAATAGTTTGGAATTTTGGGCTACAATTTTCAGGATACAAAAAGCTTTCTCCACAGATGTGCCTTTTGCTGGTTTGCTGAAAATATATTGCTTTGGCTTGGTGTTCTGTGGATTTAGATTTTGGTTCCCATAGGATAACATTGTACTGGGAGGTTTATGGAGTTGTTTCTTTGTTACTAGACTGTTACAAAACAGTTTGCAGTTTTGTTCTGAAATTTCCAGGGTACAAGGGCGTGTGTGACCAATGTGCCTTTTGGTGGTTTCTAAAAAATATATTAAATTGGTGTCAAGTTACACAGCTTTCCAATTTTGCTGTGTTTTCTATAGGATAAGATTGCAATGTGAGGTGTTTTTTGATGCTGTACACTATGGGATAGGAACGCAGGGCCCAGAGAGCCCTGCACTCCCACGGACAAATAAGGATACCACTACTCCATCTGAAAAATTATGCATGGATGATGACAGTGCAGGGTCCAGAGGGCCCTGCACTCCCATATATATATATATATATGGATACCATTATGGACTGATGGTCCTACGGGGAAATAAGGATACAATTGCAAGCTCTCCATTTTCTTAAAATGTAAGGAAATTCTTTGCAAAAAATGTCATAATGCATTAGTTAGTGTTACAGCAACAAAAGTTTGGAAATATGGTGTTAGGGTTTCTAATCCTAACACTGCACCAACCCCAACCTACATGCTCCAACAAGCATGGGGGGTGCCTTGAGGTTGTCATCCCTAATGCTCACCACAGTTTCTTATACTGTACCCATCTCGGCTTATTTACTCATGGAATGAGGTGAGTGTTAGGGCTGACAACCTCAAACCACAACCCAACTCCTGTTGGTGCATGTTCAGTGAGGGTGGGGTGGGTTGTTAGGGTTGGAAACCCTAACACCACATTTCCAAACTTTTGTTGCTGTAGCTCTAACTGATGCATTAATAAAGTTTTTTTGCAAGGGATTAATACAGGACCAAAAATCAATAACAGGTTATCAATATATAGCCAAACATGGATACATGGATCTCAATATATAGCCAAAAAGGGACATGTGGTTCTCAATATACTGTATAGCCAAACATGGTTAAGTGTTTCTTAATATACAGTATAGCCAAAAATTAATACGAATAAGTTTTCTCAGTATGTATTGCCAAAATGGATAGTTTTTCTCAATATAGTTTTTCTCAATATACAACCGAAAAGGGACACGTAGTTCTTAACATGTGGTCAAAAACGGATAAATGGTCCTCAATGTATAGCCAAAAATATAACTGTGGCAAAAGTACAGTATGTACATACAGATGTACCATACACAAGCCTCCACTACAGTATGTCCCTATCACCAGGGAATTCTTGTCTACAAGGGATAATTAAGCAATAAACCATGACAGGGTTTGGGTAATGCTGGGTTTACCCACATCTGGCATGGTTTGGTCATGAGGCTGCAGGATGAGTGACCAAACATCACCAGGCATGGGTAAATCCCTGCATCACCCACACCCTGGAGTGATTTATTATGATTATGCAATGTCTCCCATCAGTTTTTTTCTTTATTTAAATTTTTTTTATTACTTTATTCTTGCACCAGAAAAAGTAGTTCCCTGTTTCTAGGTAAAATAGGTTGAGAGGCAGCCCCATTTTGTAATAGTATAGCTGTAAATCTGGAGATTTTTTTATTATTTATTTTGTTATTTTAGCAAAGGCTGCTTCAAACACCATGAAGTCTTGCTATATTATAACAATAGCAGTCAGCCACTGCAGCCCTGAACTGCCCGAGGAGAGGAGTTAACTCAGAAGATCTGGAGTTCTACAGCCTTGAGCTGTGCCCAAACTCTATCTGGCAGTTTCAAAATGAAACTGTCAGATTCTTACTCGGCTCACTGAACAGTCGCCTCCGAGATCAGCTCCTTCAGCTCGGTTCATTCTTCAGTATTTTCGGTTCATTTGAACCGCAAAGTTATTATTTTTACCGCATTTCTGTTTTAAAGCTCTATCTGGTAACCGTAAGTACAAAAATTTAAGTCTGTGTGGAAAATTAATTATCGGTTCGGTTTTGAACCGATCGGTTGGTTTTTTCTGTATTTTAAAAGTGTACAGTGGGTTTTAGAGTGCGGTTCCCGGTTCTTATCGGTTCTAAAAAAACCGGAATTATAACGTTTTTTTCAAATACTCGTGACATGGTTAGGAACCGATAAGGGTGTCTTGCCTGGCACTGCCATCAAAAGGGCAAGTTTTGGTTAGGCTGGCATTATGTTTGAGAAACCCAAAAGAAAAACTGGGCCCACTGGGTTTCAACACTGTAATGTCTGTGGGGATGCCTTTGCCAAGGCTGACCCACACACCACTTGTGTTTATTGTCTGGGGGCTGACCACCTCCTGTCAGACTGCCAGGTGTGTAAAAATTTCCCTGCAGCCACCCTGGAGAAGAGATTGGGCCGGCTCAGGGAACGAGAGGCCAAAAAGTCCGCTGACCGGATGGCCAGCCGGTCCAGTACCCACTGGACCAGAAGGGCCCTCTGACCAGGGCAGACTTCCTCAGGAAAGGAAGGCTGGTTCAGAGGAACCAGTCCCAAGTAAAAGACAAGGAAATCAGTAGGTCTGGAGTCCAAAATTGTGTCTCCAACTGCTGCAGAGATAGCTAAAGCCATTCAGATTGTCCAGTCACTGTTTCAGGGATCTGTAGAACCACCAACAGCTGGTAAAAGGTTGGTTCGTTCAGTCCCAGTGGTTCAGGATTTTGAAGTTGAGGATTTTTATGAACCACAGGAGGGGGAGGAGGAATTTGATCATATATGTGTGGCTGGGGGGGTCTGGACGTACCCATTGAACCGGACATTTCTCCAGACAGACCTTTAGAATCTCCTCCTATTCTGTCTGAGTCCCTTCTTTCTTTATTTTTACAAAAGGTTGCAGAAACCCTCCAGCTTCCTTTGAGGAGGCTGTGGATGAGCAAGAGGAGCCTGATTATGTGGAAATGATGGATATTCCAGAGTCTAGGAGGTTGTCTATTCCTTTGCATAAGTCATTTAGGAAGCAAACAACAAAGATTTTAAAAATCCTCATTCTGTCCCTCCTGTAGATAAAAAATGGACAGAAGGTATACTTTGTCAGGCTCGGATACAGACTTCCTTACTGAGCAGTGTAGTCATGTAGGTGTGGTACAAGCTGCAGCCTGTGACAAGGCTAATATTCCTCTGGCCTCACATCCTCCTGATAAGGATTCAGGAAGATTGATGCCATGGCGAAGAAACAGTATATGGCAGCTTCTTTGGGGCTCAGGCAGGCAAATTATATGGCTTATGTAGCTAGATATCAGAAATCTAGGTGGGACACAGTATTGCAGTTAGCCAAGCAGGCCATGGCCAGCTGGCTAGTGAGTTGGGACAGGTGGCTGCTGATGGCATTGAAGCCTCTAAAGTTCAATTGCATACTGCTGTTGATGTTAATGATGTTTCTTCTAGGGTCATGGCCACTTCTGTAGCTTCCGTGAGGTTGGCATGGCTCAGATGCACTAATCTGTCCCAAGATACCCAGTCAAAGGCTATGGATTTTCCTGTAGTGGGAAATTCTCTTTTGGGAACAAACAGAAAACTATATGAAAAGATGGATGAATACAGAACTACCTACAAAAGTGCCCAGGCTAAGGAGAAGCATGCCATGCCACAAGGCATGCTCCCAGAGAGTAGGGGCAGGCCTTTTCAGGCCTTTTACCAATTTCAAGCCTCCTCTGCTGTCTCGCAGAGGTTTCTTCAGAGGCAGGGGTAGGCAGAGGCTCAAGTAGACGTCCCCCTCCCTCAGCCTAAGGCTTGCTAAGTAGGCACCCTGATGGGGTGCCCAGGGCCGATTCTCCTGTACCAGTGGGGACAGGTTGGCCTATTTCAGCGGAACTGGCTGTCCCAACTACTGGACAGATGCGTTCTGGAGGTAATAGGCCAGGTCTGGTTCTCAGCTTCAAACACTTTCCAAAGATGAGAGCCAGGCATTTTCCACCTGCAAATCCTTCAGAAGCCCTTGCTTTGGAAGCAGAGGTTTCTGCTCTGCTGGACTGCAAAGCAGTGGAAAGGGTTCCTCCTTGCCATCAGGGCAAGGGGCTTTATTCAAGATACTTTCTTACCCCAAAAAAGACAGGAGAATGGCGGCCCATTCTAGATTTAAGATACTTGAACAAGCATCTGTTGAAACCAAAGTTCAAAATGTTGACTCTGTGTGTTGCCTTCCCTAAGGCCAAGGGACTGGCTAGCTTCCCTGGACCTCAAGGATGCCTATTTTCATGTTCTGATCAGGCCTTCTCACCGAAAGTACCTCAGGTTCGAACTGCCCTCAGGCCACTACCAGTTCAGGCCAATGCCCTTGGCCTTACCTCTGCGCCAAGGGTATTCACAAAATGTCTTGCTGTAGTAGTGGCTGCAAGAAGGCAAGAGGTTGCTGTGTTTCCCTACCTGGACGACTGGCTCATTGTGGGTCAGTCTCAGGTCAGGTGAAATCCCACTTGCAAGTCACCCAGCAGCTTCTCACTTCCCTGGGATTCCTGCTAAACTTACCAAAGTCAGTTCTGGAACCAGTTCAGGTCCTAACTTTCAAAGCGAGGAATTGAACACAAGGTTAGCCAGGGCTTTCTTCCCTCGGAAAGGGTGGACAGACTCATCGCCCTGGCATCCTCCTTTACCCTGCGGGTCTCTCGACCAGCAAGGCATTTTCTGCAACTCCTCGGGCACATGGCTGCTTCCACAGCTGTCGTGCAGGGAGCAAGATTCCAGATGAGGGACATTCAGTTCCATTTGAGGGCCTATTGGTCTCAAAGGAAGGACCCCCTTACCAAGTTGGTCCCAGTTACTCAAACTCTGATCCTAGCCCTCCACTGGTGGCAGGTCCAGAACAATTTAAGACAGGGGGTTTCCTTCATTCCCATTCTAGCTCCCTCCCTCACCCTCACCACGGGATGCCTCCCTGTTAGGGTGGGGGCTCACCTGAGCAACCTTGCCACTCAGGGGTATGGTCTCCTCAGGAGTCTCTGCTCCACATCAATCTTTGGAACTCAGAGCTGTCTTTTTAGCTCTTCGGTGTTTTCAGATTCTGTCCAGAACAAAGTGGTTCAAGTCAGGACAGACAATACCACCACAATGTGGTACATCAACAAGCAAGGGGCACTCGGTCTTCAGCCTTGTGCACGCGAGCAATGAAGTTGTGGTCTCTGGCCTCCTGAACACCTCCCTGATAGCGGTTCATCTCCCAGGAAGAACAATGTCCTGGCGGACGCCCTCAGCAGAATTTCTCAGGGCCATCACGAATGGGCTCTGAATCCACAAGTGCTGGGGTCTGTCTTTGCCAGATGGGGCTCTCCTCAGATAGATCTTTTCGCAGCCCCAGACAACCACCAACTTCCTCTTTTCTGTTGCAGGCCTCCAGTTCTGGGCTCAGTCCTCTGGCGCCTTTCTGTTGGACTGGAAAGGGAAGTTCCGTATGCCTTTCCCCTTTCCTCTCCTTTTCAGGGTACTAGTAAAAATCAGATCTCAACCTTGCAGAGTGATTCTGTTGCCCCAGATTGAGCCAGACAGCCCTGGTACCCTCTGCTTCTGTCCTTGGCAGTCCACCTGCCCTGAGCCTGCCCAGAGTCCACGACTTACTGGCCTGTGCACAGGGAGAGTGTGGTATCTGGACCTCAAATCCCTCCACCTCAAGGCTTGGCTCTTGAGGAGCTAGATTTGCTTGACTACACCTTTCTCAAGGTGTCATGGATATTTTAAAGGCTTCAAGGAAGCCTTCCACTAGGAGCCACTTATAATTCTAAGTGGAAGAGGTTTTCCATCTGGTGCTCTGAGAGGCAGATTATCCCAGAATTTGCTGATCTTCCCATTCTACTGGACTATTTGGTCCATCTGAATTCCCTAGGCCTTAGACCAGCTACCTGAAGGTTCATCTGGCAGCTGTCTCTGCTTTTTTTGTCATCAGCAGGAAGCCTGCCTCCCTTTCTTCTCACCGGTGTTCTCCAAGTTTTTTAAAGGGTTACTTCATACTAACCCTCCTTTTTGAGAGACCAGCTCCCGCCTGGGACCTGAATATTTGCATTGCTCAGTTAATGCAACCCCTTTGAGCCTCTGTCTTCTGCAGAGCTCAAGTATTTAACGGAAACAGTTTTTCCTAGTAGCTATCACCTCTGCCAGGCATAAGTATTGAGCTACAGGCCCTGTCAGTGGAAGAAGATTTTATCTCTTTCCATAGAGATAAGGTAGTCCTTAGGACTAATAGAAACTTTGCCTAAGGTGGTTTCTGATTTCCACCTGAATCAATCTATTTCTCTCCAGTATTTTCACTGAGCATTCTTCCTCAGGTGAGAGAGCTGCACAGCCTGGATGTAAAAGAGCTAAGCTACTATTTAGGCGCACCAGAGGTCATAGGTTGAATCCCTCCAACTCTTTCTTACCTATGGCGAGGTTGGCAAAGGGAAACCTGCCACTAAGAGAACAATTGCAAGGTGGATTGTTTCTTGTATCAATTCTGTTATCAGAAACTGGGTAGAGTACCCCCCCTCAGGATTGAGGCCCCTCCTGGGCGTACAGCTGCATCTCTAGTGGCTGCTAGAGACATCCCCATTCTGGAGATTTGTCAAGCTGCTACCTGGAAGACAGTTCACACCTTTACAAGCATTATTCCCTGGATGTCCAGTCCAGGAGATGCTCGGTTTGGCACAGCTGTGCTTCAGAGCCTATTTCCTAAGTAGGTTCTGACCCTCCTCCATGGAGGTACTGCTGTGTAATCTGCTATTGTTATAATATAGCAAGACTTCATGGTGTTTGAAGAAAATATTACTCACCTTAGTAATTGCTTTTCTTCTCATGGAGTCTTGCTATATACCACCTCCCTCCTGCCCCTCTCAGAACTTCTACTTGGGTAGGGGTGGCGAATTAGTGCAAGCACTGTGTCATGCCATTGTAGTTTTTCCTTACCCTCTTTTCCTTTGGGTTAGGGATCTAGATTGTTTTCATTTAGGTTATTTATATTGCCCCTTCATGGACTTGAGTCTTTGGGGAAGGGGGTTCATATGTGCTTGTCAAGGGTGGTAAAACAGAACCATAATACCATCAATTTTTGTTATTATGGCTCTGAGTGTTTCTTTGTTCTTTATATTGTTGTTATTACTACTAGTAGGTAGCCATGGGCTAGTGTAGTTTTTTCCACACAGACTTTCCGTCCTTTGATGTTAGCTTCGTAAAGATCTGACAGTTTCATTTGAAACTGCCAGATAGAGCTTTGGGCACAGCGCCCTCGCGCTGTAGAACTCCAGATCTTCTGGAGTTAACTCCTTCCTCTCCGGGGCAGTTCAGCTGCAGTGGCTGACTGCTATTGTTATAATATAGCAAGACTCCATGAGAAGAAAAGCAATTACTAAGGTGAGTAATTTTTTCTTACTGTGCTACCAGCTGTTTGGTTGTGTGAGCATGGGACAAGTTATGAGTCTGCTGTGAGGCAGCGTGCATGGTTGATCATGGGAGTGTTATGTTATGATCGGGGACTTCGTAGCACTGCAGTGGACTTGAGCGGGAGTAAATGTTATATGAGGTGGAGAAAGGTTGGTGCTACCAGTTTCTGTAGCGGTCCATTGTTCATGCGGTAATCAGCTTCCATGTTTCCTTGCTCAAGAAAGTTTGCAGTGAGAAACGAGGACCGAATGAGTGATATAAGTGTAATGGAGGGAGAGAGACGCACAGATATTGGGGCTGTATTGGGAGCAGCCGACAGGTGAGCCGGGTGTCAGTGCAATTTGTGGAAGACTATTTTTTTAAGAGATCTAGAATGGTCTGTATGGGACAGGAGTGGAGGCTGAAAGTATCAGACGAAGAAAAGCTTTCCTTTTTTTTTTTTAGTTTTGGCTGAGTTTCTGGTTGCTGGTAGCGCAACGAATCAAGATGATGACGTTCAGATGTTGAATCGAGGGTCGGACTGTTTTTTTTTCTGTGGGGCTCAAGCCTTGTCACAGCTGGCACTTCTTCCTGTTGGTAATGCTAAAATTTACAACAGGGTAAGGGAGCCAGCTGACCAATGACATTAAAGCATTTTAAGTACCGATTGTATAATAAAAAAGTCTAGGCTGAAACTTTCTGGTGTAACATGCACTGCTGCTTGAACTCATCCTTTATTTTCTAATGGTGACTCTAAAGAATTGAGTGTGGAGGAGGAAGAACAGGAATCATATGAGGAGACCATATCCAGCAGGGGTTAGCTGCCAGAGAGTTGTTGAGGGGACTTGCTATGATATACATACTCTTTTCCATTTACAGTATTTTGAAGAGTATCTTCATGGACAAAATGCATGAATAAAATGCATATAATCATTTTCTTGCTAGCTACAGTGTGTGTGTGTGTGTGTGTGTGTGTGTGTGTTTGTGTGTGTGTTTTATGGGAAATAGTCTTGAGTATATAGCCAGGTGAGTAATTTTTAATTAAAAATAGATCAGCAAGTCTTGTACATGTTTCATTAATAACACTGAAAGTCAGTTAGATATATGTGTTGAAGTTCTTATGAACATACGAACATATGAAATTTGCCAGCAGATAAAGGCCTAGAGGTCTATCAAGTCTGCTTGAATGTGCAGCTAGCACCCCTTATTCTGCAGCTGCCCCTTCCTTCCACCCTTCCCCTTCATTGACCCTCCCCCTTGTCCTGTCCCATCCCCTTTTGAAGCAGTCCACTGTTCTACTGGATACCACTTCTGCAGGTAATACATTCCACCCAGCCACCACCCTCTCTGTAAAAACTGTCTCCTCATCTCCTCCTGAACCTTCCTCCTTTCAGTCTCATATCATGGCCCAGGTGTCCCTCCTCCCCTTACTTTGAACAGCCCCTCTGTACCTGTCTTGTTTTATTCTTTCATGTACTTAAAGGTTTCAATCATGTTCCCTGTCCTCCTCTCCTCCAGTGAGTACATGTTCAACTCCCTCAGCTTCCTCTCATATGATAAGTCCCCAGCCCCTTGATCATCTTTGTCACCCTGCACTGCACCCCCTCCAGTAACTTAATGTCCCTCTTCAGATATGGGTGCCAGTACTGCACGCAGTACTCCAGGTGCGGTCTAACTAATGACCTATACAGTGGCAGAATCACCCCCTCCCTCCTCGAGGATATACCCCTTGCAATACAACCCAGCATTTTGTTGCCCTTTGAAGCTGCCTTCCTACATTGTACTGAGTTGTTCATTGACCCTGTAATGAGCACCCCCAGATCCTTCTCCTCCTCTGTCTGGGCTAGATGCACTCCCCCCAGCTGGTAACTCCTCCTTGGGTTCTTCATCCCAAAATGCAGCACCTTGCACTGTTTGGCATTAAACCCCAGTTGCCAGGTGTCTGACCAGGTTTCAAGCTTTGTCAGATCATCCTGCAACCCCTGCCATCCCCCTAGGTCATCCACCACCGCTCCTACCTTGGTATCATCAGCAAATAGACTGATCTTGTTTTTGATGTCCAATGATATGTCTGCAATGAATATCCCAAACAACACTGGTCCTAACACCAAGCCCTGAGAAACACCGCTCATCACTACCCTTGGGTGTGAGAACTCCCCACCCACCAACACTTTCTGTTGCCTTCCCTGAAGCCAGTTCCCTACCAATCTCACCAGCTTTGCACCTGCCCCTATGCCCCCTAACTTACTTCCCAGCCTTCCATGTGGTACCGAGTCGAATGCCTTACTGAAGTCCAGATACAGGACATCCACTGCATGGCCCCTGTTCAGTTGCCTAGTTATCCAGTCATAGAATTCCACCAAGTTGGTTTGGCAGGATCTGCCCCATATGAAGCCATGCTGTCTGCTGTCCTGTAGTCCTTTTGCCTCTAGGAGGGCCACCAGCCTTTCCTTCATGATAGTCTCCATTAGCTTACCCATGATGGATATGAGGCTCACTGGTCTGTAGTTGCCCAGTTCATCCTTAGGGCCACTCTTGTGGAGGGGCACCACATGAGCCATCCTTCAGTCCTGAGGTACACACCCCAAATGTAGTAAGGCATTAAATAGGTCTGCCAAAGGTCCTGCAAAGACCTCTGCCAGCTCCTTCAGTACCCTGGGGTGGATGCCATCTGGGCCTGGCGCCTTATCCACCCTCAGTGCCTTCAAACCCTCCCGAACTCTTCCCTCCATGATTTCCCCATCTGTCACCCCCCGTTTCTGCCATTTCTCGCCCCTTGGGTGTCATCCCCTCTTCTCTTTAGCAAATACTGAGCAGAAGTACTCATTTAGTGCTTCTGCCTTATCGCACCTTGCTTCCATACAACCCCCCTCCTTCCTAATCCTTACTACGTGGTCCTTACAGCTCCTTTTCTCCCTGATGTACCTAAAGAAGTCCTTTTTCCCTGCTTAATGCCTTGTGCCAGCCTGAGTTCCATAGATGCCTTGGCTCCCCTTACTGCCCTTGTCACCTCCTTCGATCCTGTCCAGTACTCCTCCCTGTCCTCCCCTCTCCCTGTTTTCTTGTACTTCCTAAAGGCAGCTCTTTTCCTCCTTACCTTTTCCATGACCTCCTTGCTCAACAAACTTGGTTTCTTAGCCCTAGCCTTCTTGCTCTGGGCCTTGCAGCAGGTCTTGGTTGCCTCCACTATTCCCAGCTTTATGAGCTCCCACCTCTGGTTAGTGTCCATACTATATTGAATTCTGGCCAGGTACCCTTTTACTACTTCCCCCATCCTCCTAAAGTTGGCCCTCCTGAAATCCAGCACTCTTGTGCCAGATTCCACTCCTTTCTTGCCCATATCCAATGTGAGCCATACTGAGTGGTGGTCACTCCCTGACAGTGGTTTCTCCACTGTAAGTTCTCTCACAAAGTCCCCATTTGCCAGCACAAGGTCAAGGATATTCTCTAACCTGGTTGGTTCACTGACCATTTGCAGCAGGAAGCTGTCCTGGAAGGCATCCAGCAGTACCTGCTCCCTTCTGTTCCTGGTTGTTGGGGTACTCCAGTCCACTCCTGGCATGTTGAAGTCCCCACAATCACCACACTACCCTTCTAGCAGGTCCTCTGATCTGTCCCACTAGTTCCCTGTCTAACTCCTCCATCTGAGATGGCTGCCTGTACACCACTCCCATTCTAGAATCCTATTCTTGGAATCCTGGATTACATCCAAATTGACTCCATTACTACCCTCCCCTTCCTTCCTTACACACTTCAGTCCTCCTTCATATAGTGCCACACCCCCTCCTTTCCCAATCACCCTGTCCCTACAAAATAATCTGTACCCTGGTACAGACAGGTCCCATTCATTGTATTGGGTGGCCCATGTTTCTGTGATGGCTGCAATGTCCACCTCTCCCTCTGCCATGAGCACCTGTAACTCTGCAGTTTTCCTCCCAAGGCTCCTAGTATTAAGAGTAACCACCTTCCACCCCCCCCTCCCATCCTGACCTCCTTTACTAGCATCACCAATAGTACTTGCCATTTTGTCCTTTGTCACTGTTATGGGGTAGGCTCATATGGTTTCCCAACCTGTGGTCTCTGCATGTCTCTTGCCAATTGCCACCCCAACTCCTAGTTTAAATTCCCTACTTCCTCTATGTCTCCTCCATCCTCTGTTTCAGCACTTCTTTCCCTCCTCACTCAAGTGTAGTCTGTCCTTGGCATAGAGACTACTGTCCTCCCAGGTCCCTCCCACCCCCAACAGTCCATACCTTTAGCACAACACCAGGTTCTTAGCCATCCATTAAATTCCTCTATTCTCAGCTTTCTTGTTGTACTTGCCTTGGGCATTAGAAGTATCTCCGAAAAGTTACTGATCTTCCTGCCCCCTCACATATCTCCTAGTTCCTCAAACCTCCTCTGGACCATATCTACTGTCTTGTCAGCCAGGTCGTTCGTCCCAAGATGTATAATTAAATGAGGCTTGTCCCTATCCCTTCTAGCATATTTCAGAACAGATTGTCCCACCCTTTCCGCTGTCATTCCTGGCATGGCCTCCACCCAAATGCGACTATGCCTCTCCTCCTTGCTACCCCACCTGACTCCTCTTAGTATTGAGTCCCCCAGCACTAAGATTCCACCACTCTTACTCCCTGATTGCTCCCATTCATCTCTTTCTCTCTCATTTCCAGCTCCTCTTCTTTCTCCTGCACATTATTTCCCCTTTTTGCCCCTGTTGCAATTCTTCCAGTAGAACTTCCCCCCGCTCCGGTTTGGTCCAAGCATTTATCAATTACTCCTCTTAGTTCATCATTTCCCTCCTCCACCTTCTTCCTCTCTAGCAGTGCAAAACTATTTTCTGAAGACCCTTCACAAATGCCCACTTCCTCTCTCTTCACAGTAATCTGTTCTCTCCTTTCCACTCCATGACTTTTGCCACTTCTTCACCTCCCCTCACAAGTCCCTATCTCCTCCTTCCATTTGTCTTTTGTCTCCTGACCTGGTTCCCCTGCAATCGTTCTTCCTGGCTTGGGCCCCCTTGTCCCTACTTCCCTTCTTCTGACCCTCTCCTCACCACTGTTGGCTTAAATCGCCCTCCCTCATCTCCCATTTCTTCCTTCCTCCAGTATTGGGCTAAACCCACCCCCAGTCTGCCTTGCCTGTCTTAGTTCCTCCTGCAGACCCTCAATCTCCTTTCTGAGTTTCTCTATGTGGTTGCTGCACCTAAACATCCTCCCACACTCCAGGCAATTTTAGAAAGATTGGTGCACGCAGTTGTTGCAGCCTACCACCTCACCCATTGCTGTTGTTGCCCACCAGCGACCCCCCACCCTTCCAGCTGCAGGATACCAAACACTCCCCCAAGTCTCCCCTCTCCCCCTCTATCAGTGCAAAACATTATTTTCTTAATTTCCCTTACCCCCTTTGTTGTACTCGTTTAGATAGATTGAGCAACTGCTTTTTATATTCCTAACCTTCCTATCCAAACTCAAAAATACACTTTAAGTAGCTATTGCACAACCTTCTTCAAACTCCTACTCCTCCTTTCCACAATGCAATAGCAATACAGAGAAGTAACAATGAAAGCTCCTAGATTTGTAGTTACTTCCCTTCCACTGAGATAGCAGTCACCTCTTCACTTGCTGCTGTTCTTCTCCTGGATGTCTGCTTCTGCTATGACAGGTGCGGATCCTTTGCCCATTTGAGAAAGTGATGTCAGAACCCCTGGTATAAAGGAAATCATGGACGAGGGACAGTTGGGGTGAGGGGTTGGGGGGTGGGACCAACCCAAGTCTTCCAGAAACAATCAGGTAGCTGAGACCCCTGGTCAGACCATTAGCACCCTTCCCCCATTATGCACTAACCTTTGCAGCTAGTGAAGCCAGCAAAAATGAATCACAATTCTACTCAAAGCCCCCAAAATAGGTTTGCTACCAAAAGAAACAGGTCTCCAATTCAAACAGCTTCACCAACAACACATCAAAATAGGCTTGAAATGAGAAGATATAGGTCTCTGAGTCAAAGAAACAACCCCAGTTAAATCACACCAAATTGGTTTTAAATCAGAATAGGCCTCTACAGATGCAGCCTGCTACACAGTGAAACAAACAAATGAGCCCACTTATAGCCACCAAAACAGTTTTCATATTTCCAACAGCCCCAAAACAATACCCTGCTAGCCCCTTAGAAGTAGTAAGAAAGAAAAGAAATAACCTTCTACCAAGTAAAATCCACAAGAAACAATGTGAAAACAACAAGAAGCTACTGTACTATAACAAATCTGATCATTTCCCTTCTGGAAATCACATTTGAGAAGAAAAGGTCACAGTTAATTAAACTGAATTTTGAAAGTGAGAGTTGAGGCTAAGCAATACTGTATAAAAGAGAACTGAAATAGAAAAATTAATAACATGGCAGTCACATTGAGAAAATCCTGAACGTTCAGGTTTTTTAATTATTTTAGAGGATAAACTGGCTGTCCCTATGTGCACCACATAAGCTTATGAACATTCATTTTATTTTAAAGATGTCAATTAATTTCTTATTATGCAGAATGTAGTTTTTAAATATTAAATTTTTTAGACTAATCAAAAATAAAATCTTAATATGGAGTCACTAGTGTTGAAGCTATAACTTGTACCCCAGTCATACTGAGCAATGCCAGAGTTGTGCAACAAATATAGTAAACTTAAAGTTGGACCAGCATAACATTCGGTGGTGATTTGCATATGCAGCCCATGATGCTTTGCATTGTGGGGGCATGTGTGATTTTTGTATTTTCTTGAAACTTGGCTTCCCAGCCAAATGCCCTTTGGGGTAACCCTTGCCTCAGTGTTTGCGCACAGAGGTTCTTTGTCTTTTAAATAGTTTTTTTATTTTAATGGGTTCACCACAATATATCCAAGGCACACTGCCTTAAGGGTAGCTGGTCCATTCCACTGGGGTGTCAAACAGACGAGGCATACTGAGGAGTCCTGGTAGGACGAAACACGTGTCTATGTCTTCTGTTAGCACCCTTTGCAAATTGTGTGAGAGGCCTTTGGCACCATGCAGTTCTGCTTAAATTTGGACCAGCATAACATTCGGTGGTGATTTGCATATGCAGCCCATGATGCTTTGCATTGTGGGGGCATGTGTGATTTTTGTATTTTCTTGAAACTTGGCTTCCCAGCCAAATGCCCTTTGAGGTAACCCTTGCCTCAGTGTTTGTGCACAGAGGTTCTTTGACATTTTATTATTTTGTTTATCCAGTTTATTTACCCAGGATAGCCCATCCATCTTCAGTCATGTCCATCTACTTCCCAGGTTTGTTACTGGGGGACTGGAGCACTTGAATACCAAGTGGCAATGGTCATGGTCACACAGTGAATGACAGGTTCTGGTAGGAGTTTCATTTAAGTTTACATTTTATTTCCCCAGAATAACCCAACTGAGATGCAGCATCTCATTTTCATTGGGGTCCAGGTTTTCACTCAGTTTCACAACTGACTGGACTGAAGTACAGGGTTGTTAAGTGACATGCTTGAGGTCACACAGATAGCCTGTGCTGACTGTAGGATTCAAACCTGGATCCACAGCCTTGCATACAGTATCTGTACCCTAACTACTAGGCTATACTGCCTGCAAGGGACTTGCCAGGCTGGGGAGCACATTGGTCAGCAGTGTGGAACAGGGGCTTAAGAAACTGGTTGCAGAGGTGTCCCATCTCAAGAGCTGAACACCATATGACAGCAGCAATTCTCACTCCCAAGACATCTGTGCTGTCTTTCAACCAGGGATGCACATGGTTGCTCAGGAGACTCAAACCTCAGAGTTGGAGCTTACCTCTCTACGCATGTCTTAGAGAGTGGGCCAGGGAGTGCGGTGTGTGTGATAAACTTAGGACACAGCTTAAGTGGCATGGCAAAGGTTGTTCCGCTGTCACTCATTCAGTTTTTCCTGAGGCTGCTACTTGACTGAAATCAGGAGATGATTGAGTGTGTGTGTGTGTGTGTGTGTGTGTGTGTGTGTGTGTATTGTTTGTTTTTTAATTCAAAGGCTATGCCTGCAGTTCAGTGGGTGGGAGAAACCAGACACCCCCCTCCGCCTAAGCTATTTAAAGAGCAGGTTTTGAGTAATAATTGTTCTTCCCCTTCCAACATAATTAACAGCGTACCCTCTTGTTAAGATATTCATCCATAAAGTAATTTTTTTTTCTGGCTACTTTTCTTACAAAAACACTCGTAAAAAAAGCTCAGTGGAGCTGGCAGACAAAATGCTAGCATTTCTGTATCCAGAGCCACACACCCTCACTTGCACATTTCATGATGTCTGTACAAGAACTGTGTGGGGACATGCTCCTTAGACTTCAATGGGGGCAATATTTGCAAGCTGTTTTTATACTATTAAGTGCCGAATTTGAGAAAGGAAGGCAACCACTCAACTAACAAGGACTTTGTTAGTTGAGAGGTGGCCTTCCTTTCTCAAGACAACTCTTCCCTTGGCATAGGGCCCTGCACATCTGCAACCATGAATGGCAGACAGCCATGTGCACTGGCTGACAGATGGACTCTTTGCTCTGTGTGTTTGTATCTGTGGCCACATGGAAGTGCAGGGAACAAAGAGCCCTAAAGAGAGACCCATGAATTCTTGGTATCCATCACTGCACGGAAGTGCAGGGCCCTCTGTAGGTGGACAGAATCTTCCCTTTCTTCCCTTGGGCCCCATGCATCTGCATGTGTTCATGGAGGTCCTAAAGGGACCTTCATGAATGAGAATATGATCCCACCATCTATCTCAAAAGGAAAGGAAATTCTTTGCAAAAAAAAAACTGCATTGATGCACCAGTTAGGGTTCAAGTTAACACCACAAAAGTAGTGAAATGTGATATTTGGGTTTACAACCCTAACCCCCCTCCAGCAGCAAAAGGAAAAAACATTAGGGTTTTGGGTCTCTGGACTCTTGGCAAATTGGTGGCGGGGTCTTCCTTGGGGTTGTCAACCCTAATGCCCACCCTGTTCCCTGAGCAAACAAGGTTAGATGTGAAGCAAGCTACAACACATTGTATTGACACCATTTGACAAAACATACTTCTCTACCTTTGAGGAGTGTATCATGATGTGGCACTGGCTTGTAGCTGTACCTTGTGCTTCAGACAGGAGTCTACAGGATGGGGGCAGGGGTGTCATCAGGGTTGATAACCCCAAGGAAGATCCCACCACTGATTCACCAATACTCTGAGCACCAAAAACTCTAATATTTTTTTCTTTTACTGCTTGGAGGGGGTAGGTTGGGTAGTTAGGGTTGGAAACCCTAATGCCACATTTCTCTAATTTTGTGGCATTAACATGAAACCTAACTGGTGCATTGACTCAGTGTTTTTGCAAAGAATTATATATATGTGCGCACATGCCTATACATGCATGGTATGTTTTCAAATGGGAGCATGTCTGTATATATCTATTTTTGTTGTATAGAGTATGCTCCCATGGGTATTTGTGCTGTGTGCACGTATCTATATTTATTTTCCCTTTTTTACTCCACCCCCAGCTTTTTACCTTTCAGCCTTCTAACTTTACGCACTTATTAGACCATACTTGATAACACACTTGTTTTTAATTCCTACCCTTTCTTAATGTCTCTCCCTTCCCATCCACATTATTTTGTTTTTCAGCTTCTATTCTTAAGTTGATTCTTAAATTTATCAAATCTGGAACCCCTCTGGAGACCTTGGCACTTGTCTTCCAGACATTGTGAATGCCTTTAACACTCACTTCAATAACCTCAGCATCACTACCAAGTTCCAGAACTCATTGGTGCAGCCCAGAACCTGACTGTCATGATCTGCCAGATTTCAACTTCCAGCAAATCACTGCAGCAAAGAATTCTCAAAGCACTAAATGGCCTCCGCCCAACAGGAGTGCTGGTACTGACTCCCTTACCCAAACTTTTTTCATCTTGCATCACATCATGGGCTTGATTCTCAAGAGGGCTTAGATCAGCACAGGCTGCAGCAAACAGCAGCTTGCACCAGAGCCTGGTGCACCAGGGACCCTGCACCAGATTCTTGTACAGGAGGGGTCCTGGTGCCTAAGTCCCCACACTTGCTGCAACCTCCCCGTGTGACAAACACAAAGTGCACGGGAGGGGTTTGCCACAGGCTCTGGGCAGCAAAGGCTAGCAGTCACCCCATCCTTGATCCCTTGATAAAATATATTAATTCCCCACTCCTGGTGGTCTAATGGTCCCCCTCCCCGATCCTTGATGCCCCCAGTAATAATAATAATTCATAAAACCTCCTTCCCTGGTGGTCTATTGGCCCTCCTCTCCCCGATGCCGCTGGAATTAATAATTCATAAAACCCCTTCCCTGGTGGTCTAGTAGCCCCCCTCCCTGATCCCTGATGCTGCTGGTAATAATAATTCATAAAACCCCCTTCCCTGGTGGTTTAGTGGACCCCTCCCCCCACCCCAGCAAGTAGTGCCCACCACCACGCTTCCCCCATCCTGAAACAGAGCCAGAGACTGGTACAGCCCTCCACTCACCTCCATGGCTGGCCGGCAACTGTAATGTCACTAAGTGCATACTATATAGTGTAGACTCTTGTGATTAGTCAATCAATGAGTGCATGCACTATACAGTATGAGCTCAGTGACAATTCAGTCAGCAGCCGGCCATGGAGGTGAGAAGAGGGCTGTGCCGGTCGCTGGCTCTGTTTTGGGATGGGGGAGCAGGGTGGTGGGCGCTACCTGATGGAGTGGGGGTCCACTAGACCAGAAGGGAGTTTTTTTTAAATAAATTATTATTACTGGTGGCATCAGGGATCAGGGAGGGGGTCACTTGACACTACAGTGATTATTACACTGGATATGGGGATCTGGGTAGGGGTGTGGCACATTAGCCTCAGCCTTCTCATACCTCCCAGAGGACATTTCTAAGTACCCTTAGAACAGCCATGGCTGGTCTAAGGATACTTAGAAATTTGTCCTCTGAGGTGGTTTTGAGAATCCTGCATTAGGGAATGTGGAAGCCTGTGTCTGCACAAGCCCCCCTAGTACCAAGCCACAGCCCATTTTGTGGCACACAGGCACCACAAGCACTGTATGGGGCAGGCAGCCTCTGGTTGATACAGGCTGCCACTGAGAATTGCTCCTGGTGCATCTTTTGGTGCAAGGGGCACTTTGTGCCATTCTTTGTGGTGCCAGTCCCTTGTGCGATGCCAGGAGCTTTGAAATTTGAGCCCCATATCTGTACCCCAGTAATCATGCTCTTAAACATCTCCTTCACCTCTGTCTGGAAAAGTGCTGGAGTTGTGCTTCTCACCACAGGTGGGGTAAACAGGATCTGAATTAACACAGACATATTTAGGGCCCTCCAGCACTCTCAAAGGTTACCAGAAACTGCATTCACTCACAGCTCATTGAGAAATCTGCACAGTCTGCTCCTTCCCATGTAATCTGGCTTCAGGAAGGGATATTTCTCCACATCTGCATTGCTCAAAGTCACCAACAATCTTTAAATAGTCATGGATAGTGGTCTCCTCACTGTGGCCATCTTCATACTCATCTCCAAGGCCTTTGACTTAGTAGAGCATACGATATTCTTGATCAAGCTCAAGACCCTAGATCTCAGTCATCCCACCAGCAAATGGTTCAAAACCTATTTGAGTAACCGAACCGAGCTAGTGTCCATACAAGGCATTAGTTCAGACCTTGCTGTCTTAAATATCGGGGTTCTTGAAGTCTCATTCCATGTCTCTCTTCTGTTTTCTATTTTTGTTAATGACCTCCTAAAGCACAGCAAAAGTTTTTATCTACATATGTGTGTAGATGATACTATACTCTACTATAGTGCAATGACAATGTCAATGTCTAAGGTTAATTCAGCACACCAGACCGATCTCAACACAATCTTCCTCTAGTTCAACAACTGCCTGATCCTTAATGCAACTAAAAGAAAGTCTATGGCATTTGGATCCCAGAACTTGCTAACTTGTTCAGCTTATACACTTGTAATCATAACATCAACTGGCAATGCTATTGAGCAAGTCAGTGTATTCAAATATCTATAACTCGGTCTTGATGTTTCACTTACGTACACAGGGCCCATGGATCACATCTTAACAACCATAGGACCCAAGCTAAGCTGTCTCTTCAGGTCTAAATGCTGTCACAGTGCTCATATAAGAGAAGCAAGTAGTCTCCTACTTCCTGCTCCCTTACATCAACTATGGAGACATCATAAACTACTGTGCAAACAAAACCACTCTGCTGCCCCGAGATCATTTCTACACCATGCTTTGTAGGCTTATCCTCTCTTATTGATGGTCTACAATTATAGTCTGCTGGGTGACCCACTTAACTGGCTAAGTCCCTCAATCAGGGGTTGGTACAACTGGCTTTCTCTAGCCGTGTTTACACGGCAGTAGCACTTTCAACTCCGACTGCAACAGCACGGTCCTGACCACCTGTGACTCGATTGTCTGCCTGTCTATATGGCCCCTCTCTAAATCACTCCTATCTGTCTGTGCGTCAGGGGGCCGGATAGCAGCTCAAGGAATCATGAGCCACTGAATGGGTTGTAGCAGCACACACAGTCCACACGGCAGTGGAAGCCACTGTAAGCTGCTCTCTACGCTCGGTGTTCCCAGTTGCTAGGGAATCTGGGAGGGGGTTAGTGAATAGCTTACCATGATTGAGTGTCTGTTTACACGGTACATTTGCACTGGAGCAACCCGAGTGCTCGAGTTATTCCAGTGGAAATGTGACCATGTGAACACAGCTATTGTTGTACAGCACTGCACAAGGACGAGCCCTGATTGTCTCCCAGCCCACCTCACACAGTAAAGAAGTGCCTACTTATTCCATTCAACAGCAGCCATTGCCTTTTCAATTCCCAGCATGAAGCGTGAATTTGGTAGGAAGGCTATTGCATTTGAAGCATCAGAGACCTGGGCAAACTGCCCCCCAAGCTGTGGAATGCTTCTAGATTGCAGGTGTTCAAGTCCAGTCTTTCCGGCCCCTTTACAACCTCCTGTATTTGTTTTGGTCCATAATCCCCGTCTCCCTGACCATGGTCATGTTGCAGCAATCCCACTTCATTAGTTCACTTTGATACTTGCTTGGATGTGCAGTACTTATCTTTTGACTTTTTTGCCTTGTATATTTTAACCTGTACTTAACTATTCCTGCCAGACTATGCTAGCCTGTTGATTACTGCTGTCCTACCTGGGACCCCCATGAAAATGAGATGCTGCATCTCACTGGGTTTTCTCAGCTGGAGTAATTTCAAATAAATAAATAGACAGACAGACAAATAGATAGATAGATAGATAACTAAATGTTAAGTTTTCACTATGATCCACCTACCTATTTTACTCCCCCTGATAAACATGTAGATACACCTTCTTTCTCTCAACCTATTTGCTATCAGTGCTTACTTTTTTCTTTTTAAATAATTCCACAAGTCAAGACAGCCTAAAGACAAAATGTCAATACTCACCCTACTGTGTATTTTTTAGCTTGCATTTATTATTACCCTTTTATTTACAGCCCACACTCTGAAAAAGCACTCCATATTTTTGTTCTTAAAAAAAAAAACTCAAAAGAATTGTGACCTAGTGGTGAGACAGCAATAGTCTGCCATGCCACTAAGGGGAGCTTGGTTCATAAGATGAATGCCGTGTAACTGAGTTTTGGTCATGTCAGCTGCATTTTTTTTAATTGATCCCTTCCTTAAATGTTATGTAAAACAAAATATAAAATACAGATAAACCACTAAAAAGCTGACTATTTTAAGATAATGCAAGCCAAACAACATCTCAAAAGAAAAATAAAACAGAAATTCTTTGGAGAATGATTCTGAAAGACTACAATGAGAATAGTAAAGTAAGAATTACTAAAATATCTGATCATGATCTAGGATTTCTAACAAAGTCAGTGGGCTTTGTAAGGTCTACGAGTCACAGAGAAAACAATACCCTGTTTTCTATAGGAACGTAATAAGGACTCAAATACATAAACGTTTTACTGACTGTCAGTGGGGTCATAGGATGGGGAAATTGCAATCTGCAACACATTTCCACTCTCATTAAGTGACTTTTTCTGCTAATTACTGCATATCCAATTGATTTTTTTTTCAGGTTGTCCTAGCAGTAGAATCGCTGAAAAGAGTCCAACATTCCAGGTTCAGTTTTCTGCTTCACTTGCTAGTGTAGCAGCTGTCTCCTTTGTTCCCACATGAGCTGCAGTACCTTGACTGCGCACAAAGGCAGCTGCATGGCATCAGTGAGCAAAGAAAAGACACTGGCCTACTCAAAGGAACTTTCCACTTGCAAAGGATTGTAAAGAGCTGCTCATGCCTCGGGGAGCACTTTGAAAAGCACAACATTTATGCTCAATTCAACTTATGTTTCAGAACCCTCAATTTGGGTGGCTGAGGTGGTAAGGGGACACAAATTGCGAAGTTGTGTCTTAACAGTCATTCCTTCCCCTGAAACATGCACCCTCATTTAAGCGTCATAGTTTTGGGTGCTGGCACAACTTTGTGGGTAAAACTGTCCATTTCATGTCACCCCTTATGCATCTGAGATTAGCAGATATTTTCTGAATGCCCAATATAGCATGTGATCTTAATATTGCTGCTGACACCCCCGCCCCCTTCAAAGCCAGGACTTTGTTGTAAAACAGCTTTTGTTTAATGGTTGTACTGTAATTATCTTGGAATAAATAAATGTAAAAAAAAAAATTAAACAAAACTTATAAAATTGAGCCACTGGGATAAATGAATGAAGCACAAGAACAGTTATCTCTTGCTTGAATCAAAGGCTGGTGAGGTACTGTATTTATCAATTTAATGGGCTCACATATGCAGATGTTTATAGTTTCTGGCCACACGGCCCATCATCAGGTGATTCAAGTGAAAAACAAAAGGTTCTATGGTTCAAATAGCACATCCTTTCTGTCTGCCCATATACAATGATCTACAGATAGGTGTAAGAACTTTACTTGTTACTTGACCCTTTTTATGAAGATCAGATGAGGTACACTGAGAAACCAGTAGTTTGGGTTCAGGATACCAGTAAAGTGGTTTACTGGGGAAGTAGGCTAAAATTAGACAGGGCATGAACACAGTGGTACTCAATGTCTGGTAGAAACTATCAACCATGCCCTATTTCAGCCTCTCCTTCAGTGTGTCTGCTGGCCCTCTGTCAACATTTTCCAATCTTAGCCAGCCCTCCAGCTTTCCAAAGACACTATCTCTTCATCTGTGCACCTGGTTTCAAGAAGAATTTGACACCCCCACTATCAGCATCCATAGTTTTTTTAGTTTCAGAGAGCACGCCTCAGGGAATTCTTTGCCTTACTCAAGCACAACTGAAGTACTGTGTCATGCTTTCTGACAAAGAGAAATCCAAAAGTTATTTTAGGTGGAATGTCTTGTCCCATGGACTCAGATTGAATCAAATGATCAAGCACAGCACTACAACTGGAGTTCCTTAATGAAGCACGGGGCTCAACTATTTGACTCAGCCAGAATTTGTGGGACCAAAGACCCCTGAAATTACTTATTGATTTGCCAGTGTTACACACAAAGGGCAAGTGTCATCTTGATTTTTCTAGTTTGCCTCCAGACTGGTAGCTAAACATGTTTTTTTCCCCTTCCATATAGAGTTTCTCCCTGGCTGATAGCATATCTGTGCAGAGATATACCCTAATCAAAATGCACTCAGTCATCATTTAAATGGCTGCCATTTTTTTTTCTCTCCCTCAGTTTTCTCCCTCCCTGGATGGGTGATGCTTCTGTTGACCTAGCACACACAGCTTCCCAGACAGCAGGAGCAAGCTCAGTGCCCCAGCTGCAGGGGTCACTGTTGTGTCAGAACTGGCCCCCAGCTCTCCCTGGTCACTGCTGGGCAACAGCATGCTCATTCTGGCCTGCCTCCTGATATAACTCTGCAGGTTCACTTCCGAACCTGGGTCATCTGCATGGCAGCGGAACCAACTGCCACTGGGCAGCCAACTAAAAATGCTTCTGATCATCTGATGTGTTTTCGTTGTTCTAGGATTCCTGTATTCTTTGTTCTTGACCTCTTTCTTCCAGGGCCTAAATGGAAATCCCTAATAAAGAGGTTTTAGATCTTGAAGCACTGGATGTTTTGTCCTGGCCCCTCTGGCCTTTGTACAGTGTCACAGGTATTGGAGCATTAAAAATGCCCATAGCCAACTAAGGTTCTTTTGCCTTTGAGTGCTCTTGTTCTGTTGCACTTTTTCATTTGAAAAAGGTTCCCCACCTGTACCCCATTCACTCCTGTGAGGTACATCTGGGTCTCTATTATGTCTCCTCTCCCACCTCTCCTCCAGGTTGTACATACTGAGATCCCGTAGTCTCTCACTATACAGTTTTTCATGCAACCCAAGTACCATTTTAGTTGTCCTTCATTGTACTGCTTCAACTCTGTTGATGTCTTTTTTGAGGTGTGTGATAATAGTAATATCACCTCCCTCTTTCTGCTTGTGATACCTCTTCCAATGCACCCCAGCAACCCACTGACCCTGCCCACTGCCTTGTGAGGTCATCAGATATTTTTACACCTAGGTCCCTCCCTCCATCTCGTCTTTCCTTCCTTCCTTCCCTCCTTCCTTCCTTCCTTCCTTCCTTCCTTCCTTCCTTCCTTCCTTCCTTCCTTCCTTCCTCACATTTTCTTGGTTTACAGAATTAGGAACCTAATTTTCCTTCCTTCCTTCCTTCCTTCCTTCCATCCTCACATTTTCTTGGTTTACAGGATTAAGAATCTAATTTTCCAGAGGTCCTTCCTGTTCACACAACTTTGTTCTCTCTCTCTCTCTCTCTCTCTGTCTCTCTCGCGCACACTCACGCACTTGCACACAGATTTTTAAATAATGTTGGCCTTGGGATTTCCAAGATGTACGAGAGCTACAGACCAACATTTTGTGACTATAACAGTATCCTCTCCTGCTTGAACTAAACACACACACACACATCAACCCTGTTTTTATAATAAACCTTACATAAGTACTTCCTAAAAGCTTGTTCTAGAACAGCCAGTAACTACAGGAGTGATTGATGGCAAGAGCTCCCAAAACCACATTTTTTTAGAATCACGCATTTTTTGGCACTATTGATTTCTGTCCTACCATGAGAACAGGGCAAATGTCTGGTATTCCCATTTTGTTTTGTCTATTTCTGCAAGTAATGGCCATTAAACTTTGCAACAACTCATGACCCCCATATTCAGAGTTGGCTGTGTGTGCTGTACTAACAGGATCACTGCACCACAATTAGTGCATGGCCAGTGGGGTCAAGTCAGACAATTAGCACCATAATCAGCTCTTACATGCTAATGAGACCACTGGGCATGCAAGGTGCTATTGACTATTTGCATGCCCATTATGGTCCCCTTAGTATGCCAGCATTGGCCACCCCCTAACCCTGAGCACCTGACCTGTTTATGTCACACATAGCCCTGGTAGTCTAGTGGACCCCCCAAGCACTTGCCCATTTGTGTATCATCTATAATTAACATTCTAGTGGTCCCCCTCCAGATTGCTAGTCTGGTAGCTGTGAGGAAAGATTGATAGGTGTTCTATTATTTATTTAAAAATTGGTAACCGGGAAAAGCACACTGCGCCAAGGCTCACTTCCAGGTGCAACCCAGGGGAGAGAGGAGAGGAAAACAACAAGCAAATACAATAGAGTAGATGTTTACAAACAAATAAGGTGCAAACAATGGGGTCTATGCATGAAGGGGTGGGAATGATGCACCAGAGGCACGTATCTGACCCAGCAGCTCTTCAGCCCCAGACAGGTGCAGGTTGTGCAGTATTCACACCCACATGCAGCCATGGGCACCTATCCATGGCCCCCCCCCCCCAGTGTGTAGGACCATGAAGGGTGGCTGGGGGCGGAGTAGCAGACCCAGGTGAGCATCCAATCAGATGCCCATCTTGAGTCCAAGAATGGATCACTTGTGCCCAGGATGCAGGCCTGGCTGTGTGAATAGTCCCTGCAGGCACTCAGACCTGAACAGCCATGTTCCCATGTGCAGCAATCCTATAAGAACCCCCCCACCAGCCACATAGCAAAGGCCCATCACAGTAACCCCCACGCACACAGCAGTGCCCTATTCCCAAAGACCGAATGCAGCCCCTGCCCCACATGACTGCCCTGACCCCGGTAGTGCATAACATACCCGCCCCTCCCACAACATCAGTGCCCCGTTCCCATTGTGTCAAAACATACCTGCCTCCCCAACACAACACTGCCCCATCCCCGTATTCTACAGGCAGACCGCCCGCCCCAACAGTGCAATTTGAGAAAAGTGTAAAATTTCAAGATATGGGTATCAGCAGCAAGAATGCACTTTACATCTTGAAACAAAATCAAGCAACTGCTAGAAAAACCTAAGTATGGAGACATGAGAGGCGCATAACTTTTCCAAGGGAAGAGGCATGAATTGGGGAGGAAGAAGGGAAAGACAGGTCAGAAAGGGAGTTGACAGGAGCAGGAGGAGATGGAGAGAGTTTAAGCTGGTGCTTAAGGGAGATTGAAGAGGGTAAGAAACAGAGTGTAGAATGGAGGAGGTTCCAGAGGGAGGGGAGATGATAGGAGAAAGATGACAGCCCAGCAGAGAAGTGAGGGTGGGGGAGAGAGAAAATGGGGGATCAAAACAATATCATAACTTAGGATGAACTCCACTGCTCACACAGATATAGATTGCCATAAAGCAGTTCTTTTTATTTTTATAGTCCACACCAAAATCCTGGGAAAGTTTTGTAGCCAAAACACCACTTCTTTGGGCCCCCAAACACAGTGTTGCTTTTTCTAAATAGAAAACATACAACAGCATATCAGAATACAAAACATAAAAATACAAAATATAAAATACATCCATTAATTCTACACTCCAATTATAATACCACCACCATCATTGCTAAATTACTTTAAAATAAGGCACATCCATTTAAAACGTTTTTTCAAACATCATATAAATACCCATTTAAATAACCCCTCTTTTAATAAATAAATCTATTGTGTATCACCACTTGATTTAACCAGTTTTAAAGACACAGCATACCTTATTCTTATTTCATAATCAAGTTACACTTTTTGCTTTACCCCAGTGCATTTAGCCAGTCCATTCAGAATACAACCTATTTAAAAATAAAATGCTTTGTTAAGTTTCCTTTCAGCAGGCATGAAAATCTCCTTCATCTTTGCTTAAAGTAATAGCCAAGTCTCTCACTAACCTAACCTGTTCACTGCCATTATCTCATTATACCTATTCTTTCCCCTTAGTCCCTATTATTGTTCACAATCCATCAATGCCAACTCACGTTATTTACTCCTCAGTTTCGCTTTTAAACTATATTTTTATAATCTCTTTCTGTCATTCTCAAAATAACAATCCCCCATGTCATGTAGCTCTCTCCACAATTCTTGTTTCCTTTAATATCTTACTACAGTTCTTTACTAATTCTTAGGGCATAAACTCTCCATACTGCTGCTAATTCAGTGTCTCGATCACTGCACAGAAACTTTTTACATTTCAGGGCTTCGCGTTTCTCTTTTATTCTGTTTCTAGCATCCCTCTGAAAAGTGGAGACAAAATTACAAACAACACTCATCCTTAAGACTCTAATGAGGAGCAGCTTATCCTTAGAACTTCTAGAAACAAACATCTTTATTTTATTTTTTATGCATACATCACTACGCGGCTGTAATCATGTTCTTCCTGATTTTGGCAATTTGCCAAGTGCACTCACTTGCGTGCTTTTAAAGCCACAAGAGTAGTGGGGGATGAAAACATCAGAATGACATCCATACTCCTCCCCCCTCTAAAATATATACCAGTGCTCAAGATGAAAATGTTAACACTGCCCTCCCCTCATAGTCCAGTGTACCCATGCGTATGCAGGTATACTGTCAGTTAATAGGAGGGCTGGAGATTTGTTCCTCATCCTTGGCTACATGCTGATCAGGTTTTTTTCGTTTTTAAACATTTAACTTTCAATGTCACACTATTAAAATCCTATTTAAACATCTCCTTTTTAAACAAAAATAAACACGCATGTAATTACTTAAATTTAGTAACCCCAGACCAGAGTGCACTAGCTTAAGGGAATTACCTGCTGAAAGAAAACTCATACTCTTTCAATATCATTCCATAATTCTCATTTTTTTTTCTCTTTTTACATACGTAGATTAATTACAGAAGGAATTGCCTGCTGAAAGAAAACTCACACTCTTTCACAATCATCATTCCATCACTTCTCATATGTTTTTTTCCTTTTTTACATATACAAATCATAATATTCACCAAATACATATAATGTACAATTTCCAAAATTAAATTAAGCTCTTTTGACAGGTCCGTTTTCAGTCCATTTAATTCCTTCATTGTAGAAACCCCTCTGTGACTAGTCCAGACATCAGCTTGGGGACTTTTCTTCAAAACTTGAGATCCTTCTGTAATTAAGGCAGATTTCGGTTTCAGGGTCCATTCATTTCCAGTATAAGTTCCAGTCACAAGTTTCATTTAAACCAATTCTTGAGTTCAAGCAATCCATAGTATAGATACAAAAAACTCCCTTTTAAGGAGAAGATCATCCCATGTGGTGCTGCCCCCTGCTGATTCCTCCATGAATTCCAAACCCCAAAACCTCAATGAGGCTGCTGTATGACCCATTTGGTTAAAGTGTTTTGCCACTGACGAATTATGGTCTTTTAATAGTATATCGCTTTTATGTTCACTTATACAAGCCCTTAGTTCCCTTTTGATTTTTCCTACGTAGAGTTTATCACATGGGCACCTTAAAATGTACACCACATGATGGGATTTACATGTTATATGCTGTTTAATAACAAACTAACTATTAGTATATAGATGTTCAAACTCTTGTTTTGTAGATGTATTACTACACTGAAAGCACTGCCCACAGGGAAAATTTCCTATCTTGAGAGGACCCAATAATAATTGCTTTCCTTGTGGTTTGGATACATGGTGCACTGTATGCACTAATCTGTCCCTTAAGGTTTTATTCTTTTTAGATGTTGTCAGAGGTCTTTCTATAAACCCCCTATTTTTTATTTCCCCTGCCTGTAAGACATATCAATTCTCTATAATGATTTTCTCAACTTTTTTACCCAAATGGCTATAGTCTGTTGAAAATACTATTCTATTTTTTATATCTGTCCCCTCTCTGGTTTGAAGTGCTCCTCCTTGTGGCATATCTGCCACTTCTATTATAGCCTTCTGTATGTTCTCATTTTTATAGCCCTTCCCCCTGAACCTGCCCATCATCCTTTCCACTTCTAGTTCATACTCATCATTTCTACTATTCTTCCTCCTTGCTCTTATAAACTGTGATTTCAGTATACTTTGCTTTAATTTAGGATCATGATAACTCTGGTAATGTCAAATTGTATTTCTATAAGTCTCTTTGCGATGCAATTTTGTTTCCAACCTGTTATTACCCTTATAAACCAACAGATCCAAGAATGCTATTTGATCCATACTTGTTTTCATTGAAAATGTTAAATTTTGATTCTTGCTATCTAAATACTGTTTAAATCTATCCAGTTCTTCCCTTGCGCCTGTCCATAATAGCAGTACATCGTCTATGAAACATTTCCACCCCCTAATATTCTCCCTGAATGGGTTTACTCCCTCATCCAATATATATGTCTCTCATAATTCCACATAAATAAATTAAGGTCCTGTCAAAATAAAGCAGTAACAGAAGATATACAATTTGAATCAGAAGATTACAGCAGTAATTTGTTAGCACACACCTGTTAGGCACACCTTGTAATAATGCAGTAGAAGGTATACCCAGCAACAACAATTTGAATAAGAGAAAAACAAAGTAATAAAATGTTAGCAACAAACAGTAACAATCCCTGTGAGTACAAAATAAAAATAACAACGCACAGTAAATCTGCCTAGCTGAAAGAAGTCTTAATCCTTTCCCTTGCTCTGGTAAGGTTCTTTGCTCTGTCATTTCAAGTAACCTAAAAGGAAAGCGCTCAGGTGAAGCTAGGTGCCTTGGCCAGCAAACCTAGTCTTCCACCTCCAAGATATTAACTAACCTGACCTTTTAACCCTTCTTTCTGTTGGAAGTTACTGACAGTTTGCCAGTTCCACCCCCCCCATATACACACCTTATCCCCAGGAAGAACTGTGGGAGGAAAGCAATTAGCTTCTTTACTGTGTGAAGGAGACTATAACATCTCTGAGACAAAAACCTTTTTAAGCAAAAAATAAATAAATAAATAAATAAATAAAATAGTGGCAAACAGTAATTTTGCTTTATCTAATGATAAAAAGTCACAAAAATGTAAGCACCACCTGTTATAATTTCACAAAAGATATACCCTGTAAGAAACACTTTGCTATAGAGAAAAATAAACAGTAACAGAAGATATACCTTGCAAAGACAATTTGAATTAGACAATTACAGCAGTAATCTGTTAGCACACACCTGTTAGGCACACCTTGTAATAATACAGTAGAAGGTATACCCAGCAACAACAATTTGAATCAGAGAAAAATAAAGCAATAAAATGTTAGCAACAAACAGTAACAATCCCTGTGAGTACAAAATAAAAATAACAACACACAGTAAATCTGCGTAGCCAAAAGAAGTATTCATCTTTTCTCTTGCTCTGGTAAGGTTCTTTGCTCTGTCCTTTCAAGCATCCTAGAAGGAAAGAGCTCAGGTGAAGCTAGGTGCCTTGGACAGAAAAACTAGTCTTCCAGAAGAAACACCAACTAGGAAACAGGCATTAAAGAAGACTTTGGGAATTAAGTCTGATTTTACACATCCAAGAGGTAGACATATAATAGAAACATATATAAAAGTTGTGGAGAAGCAAGTGAGAGAAATTATAAATAGGGAGCCATGGACACTTACAGCAAAGACAGAAGCCATATTATAGAATATTATTTAGAATAGAGTATTATAAAATTCATTTCTGAAAACAATGAGACTTATACTAATTTTCAGGATTTATGGCTTGTGTCTTTGGATGCTAAAGATTTGTACACTAGTATACTCCATGAGGAGGGACTAGTCTCACTGGAAGTAGCATTGAGAAATAGGGAAGTACAATTTCCAGAGACAGGGTTTCTATTAGGATTGGCAGATTTGGTTTTGAATAAAAACTATTTCTGTTTTGAAAAGGATTTTTTCTACAAATCCAAGGTACTGCTATGGGTAGTACAATGGCTCCCTCCTATGCTAATTTATTTATGTGGAATTATGAGAGAACATATATATTGGATGATGGAGTCAACTCATTCAGGGAGAATATTAGGGGGTGGAAACATTTCATAGACAATGTACTGCTATTATGGACAGGCACAAGGGAAGAACTGGATAGATTTAAACGGTATTTAAAGATAGCAGGAATCAAAATGTAACATTTTTGATGGAAGCAAGTATGGATCAAATAGCATTCTTGGATCTGTTGGTTTATAAGGGGAATAACAGGTTGGAAACAAAATTGTATGGCAAAAAGACTGATAGAAATACAATTTTACATTACCAAAGTTATCATGATCCTAAATTAAAGCAAAGTATACTGAAATCACAGTTTATAAGAGCAAGGAGGAACAATAGTAGAGATGAGTATGAACTAGAAGTGGAAAGGATGATAGACAGGTTCAGGGGGAAGGGCTATAAAAATGAGAACATACAGAAGGCTATAATAGAAGTGGCAGATATGCCACAAGGAGGAACACTTCAAACCAGAGAGGGGGCAGATACAAAAAATAGAATAGTATTTCAACAGGCTATAGCCATTTGGGTAAAAAAGTTGAGAAAATCATTATAGAGAATTGATATATCTTACCAGCAGGGGAAATACAGAATAGGAGGTTTATAGAAAGACCTCTGATAACATCTAAAATGAATAAAACCTTAAGGGACAGATTAGTGCATACAGTGCACCATGTATCCAAACCACAAGGAAAGCAATTATTATTGGGTCCTCTCAAAGTAGGAAATTTTCCCTGTGGGCAGTGCTTTCTGTGTAGTAATACATCTAAAAAAACAAGAGTTTGACCATCTGTATACTAACAGGAAGTTTGTTATTAAACAGCATATAACACATAAATCACAACATGTGGTGCACATTTCATGGTGCTCATGTGATAAACTCTACTCAGGGAAAACCAAAAGGGAACTAAGGATGCATATAAGTGAACATAAAAGTGATATACTGTACTATTAAAAGACCATAATTAATCAGTGGCAAAACACTTTAACCAAATTGGTCATACAGCAGCCTCATTGAGGTTTCGGGGTTTGCAATTAGTGGAGGAACCGGCAGGGGGCTGCACCACATGGGATGATCTTCTCCTTAAAAGGGAGTTTTTTGTATCTATACTATGGATTGCTTGAACTCAAAAATTGGTTTAAATGAAACTTGTGACCAGAACTTATACTGGAAATAAAAGGACCCTGAAACTGAAATCTGCCTTAATTACAGAAGGATCTCAAGTTTTGAAGAAAAGTCCCCAAGCTGATGTCTGTACTAGTCACAGAGGGGTTTCTACAATGAAGGAATTAAATGGACTTAAAATAGACCTGTCAAAAGAGCTCAATTTAATTTTGGAAATTGCACATTATATGTATTTGGTGAATATTATAATTTATATATGTAAAAAGAAAGAAACATATGAGAAGTGATGGAATGATGATATTGAAAGAGTGTGAGTTTTCTTTCAGCAGGCAATTCCTTCTGTAATTGATCTATGTATGTAAAAAGAGAAAAAAAATATGGGAATTATGGAATGATATTGAAAGAGTATGAGTTTTCTTTCAGCAGGTAATTCCCTTAAGCTAGTGCACTCTGGTCTAGGGTTACTAAATTTAAGTAATTACATGCTTGTTTATTTTTGTTTAAAAAGGAGATGTTTAAATAGGATTTTAATAGTGTGACATTGAAAGTTAAGTATTTAAAAATGAAGAAAACCTGATCGGCATGTAGCCAAAGATGGGAACGAATCTCCAGCCCTCCTATTAACTGACAGTATACCTACATATGCATGGGTACACTGGACTATGAGGAGAGGGCAGTGTTAACATTTTCATCTTGAGCACTGGTATATATTTTAGAGGGGGGAGGAGTATGGATGTCATTCTGCCATTTTCATTCCCCACTACTCTTGTGGCTTTAAAAGCACGCAGGTGAGTGCACTTGGCAAATTGCCAAAATCAGGAAGAACATGATTACAGCCACGTAGTGATGTAAGCTTAAAAAATAAAATAAAGATGTTTGTTTCTAGAAGTTCTAAGGATAAGCTGCTCCTCATCAGAGTCCCAAGGAGGAGTGTTGTTTGTAATTTTATCTCCACTTTTTAGAGGGACGCTGGACACAGAATAAAAGAGAAAAACAAAGCTCTGAAATGTAAAAAGTTTCTGTGCAGTGAGCGAAACACTGAATTAGCAGAGATATGGATGGTTTATGTCCTAAGAATTAGTAAAGAACTATAGTAAGATATTGAAGGAAACAAGAATTGTGGAGAGAGCTACATGACACGGGGGATTGTTATTTTGAGAATGACAGAAAGAGATTATAAAAATATAGTTTAAAAGAGTAACTGAGGAGTAAATAACGTGAGTTGGCATTGATGGATTGTGAACAATAATAGGGACTAAGGGGAAAGAATAGGTATAATGAGATAATGACAGCAAACAGGTTAAATTAGTGAGAGACTTGGCTATTACTTTAAGCAAAGACCAAGGAGATTTTCATGCCTGCTGAAAGGAAACTTAACAAAGCATTTTATTTTTAAATAGGTTGTATTCTGAATGGACTGGCTAAATGCATTGGGGTAAAGCAAAAAGTGTAAATTGACAATGAAATAAGAATAAGGTATGCTGTGTCTTTAAAACTGGTTAAATCAAGTGGTGATACACTATAGATTTATTTATTAAAAGAGGGGTTATTTAAATGGATATGTATATGATGTTTGAAAAAAAAACGTTTTAAATGGATGTGCCTTATTTTAAAGTAATTTAGCAATGGTGGTGGTATTATAATTGGAGTGTAGAATTAATGGATGTATTTTATATTTTGTATTTTTATGTTTTGTATTCTGATATGCTGTTGTATGTTTTCTATTTAGAAAAAACAACACTGTGTTTGGGGGCCCAAAGAAGTGACGTTTTGGCTATGAAACTTTCCCAGGATTTTGGTGTGGACTATAAAAATAAAAAGAACTGTTTTATGGCAATCTATATCTGTGTGAGCAGTGGAGTTCATCCTAAGTTATGGTATTGTTTTGATGCTGTTTGTTGCCATGTAAGATGACCCAACTATGTATTTTAAATGAAAGGAGAAAGGGCAGCCTAAACTAACATACTGTTTAGAAAATGGGGGATTCCCAGAACAAAGGATGCCTGAGGCAGATGGGATGGGAGTGATGAGAGTGGACAAGTACGAGGGCAATTCCTCAAATCAGTATTTAGCAATAAAAGAGGCACAGTGATGCAGGTGATGGAAGGGAAGGGGGAGGATGGATAAGGAAGAGTAGAGTGTGCAATGACGGGTACAAGGGGGTGAGTTTATTGTAAAACAACAGAAGCCATTACAGAGGGTGTCCGGTCTGGAAGGGGAAGAGGAGGGTGCAGTATAGTATGCCACATCAATGTAATCAAAGACTGGTGGCACCATTTTTGGTAACCAGTTCCTGGTGGATCATGCGTAAATAGATAGACTTTAGTACGGTACAGGGCTCTAAGTGTGGGTTGGAGTTTAGCATGAGTAACATCAATGTGAGCAGAGATATTGAGCCTGCTATCAAGCCACACACACTGAGGTACTAAAAAGAATGAACCACTTCAAGGGAAGAACCATCCAGGGTTGTGAAGGAAGCAAGCCTGGACAGTTTCTGGCTGGAGTCAAAGGTCATGGACACTGTCTTTTTTGTGTGTGTGTGTGTGTGTGTGTGTGTGTGTGTGTGTGTGTTAAAGCAAATTTAGTTTGCCTGAAACCAGTGCAGGACACTGTGGAAATCTTGCTGGAACATGATTTCAACAGCCTCAGTTGATGGGCCTGAAGTGTAGAGAACAGTGCCATCTGCATACATGTGAATATGGGAATTGACACAGGTCAATGGTAGGTCACTGAGAAAAATGGAGAAAAGGATGGACCCAGAATGGAGCCCTGTGGGACCCCAGATTGGATGCAGAGTGGAGGGGACAGGATACCACCTACCTGCACTGACTGCTGATGGCCCAAAAGGCAGGAGCGAAACCACACAACAGAGTCTGATAGGTCAGCAGAATTCACCTTGTTCAGAAGAAGCAGATGGGCCACCAAATCAAATGCTCTGACTAGATCAATGAAAATAGGTGCTTTAATATGCTTCTGATCCATTCCAGAGAGAATGGTGTCAGTGACACATAGTGGGGAGGAGACGGTGGAATGGTGTTTCCAAAAGCCAGACTGGAACAGACAGAAGAAGGTGGAGGAGTGGAGGAAGTGAGACAGTCATGAGTTGACCAACTACTCTTGCAACTTTGCAAAAGCAGGGAGGAGGGAGATGGGATGGTGATTTCCAGGGGAGGAGGGTTCACTATCCTTTATGAAGGGAGAGAACTTTGGCCAGCTTCCAAGCCTGCCGGACAGCATGTAGGGTGAAGGAGCAATTAAGGAGATGAGTGAGGGGAGAGGCAATAACTGAAGCTTAGAGATGTAGGAGTTTGGGGTCCAGACCATCAGGACTAGATTTAGATGGGTTGAGTGAAAGGAGAGCGAGCAGGATTTCCTGCACAAATACAAGAGGGAAATGAAGCCCCATAGAGGGGGAAGATAGAGTGGAGTGGAGTGTGGAGACAAGGGGGTGAGAGATGAATTGGAAGAGGGTGAGGACAGAACAATGTGTAAAAAACTCATTGAGGTGAGCAGCAACAGAGGAAGGGTCAGAGACTGGTGTGCCATTTACTGTAAGGACAGGAGGAGCAGATTGGGTTGGGGATCAAACAGAGAGTGAATCACTTCCAAAACTTTGTGGGGCAGTTGAGATTGTTCTGGAGTTTGGCCTGAAGTAAAGGGATTTAGCAGTTCGAATGGCCTTTGTGCATGGATTGCTAAGCTCTCTGTAGGAGTGAAGGTTGGACAGACAGCAGAAGAATTTGAAATGAGCCCAGACTTGGGTTCGGCACAAATTGATGAGTCTAGGGTGATCTAAGGATGATGGGAAAACTTAACCCTGGCCTTCCAGACAGGGACATGTTTGTCCCAGACAGAGGTTAAGACTGAATGGAAGAGGGAAAGGGCAATGTCTATATCAGGGGCACTGAGCAAGGATAACCAATTTGTTACATACAGGTAGTTTAATAGAGTGCATGTATTTAGGGCTCTACGATGCTGTTGCAACAACACTTTTGTTGATTGGCATCACATCAACAGGATTTATGACATGATTTTTTTTTTAATTTAATCAACTGTATTCGTTTTTGGAAAAATGCTTACAAACAAACAACGACAGAACCATAAGAGATATGAAATGAACAGGAGTAAACAAAAGGGAAGTAACAATAAAAACACCCCCACCTCCCCAAACCCTCCCTCACGGAGTGTGTATATCAACCCATCTGGTAAAGTCTTTTGCTAATATGAATGACTACCTATAAGTACAAGGATCTAAATGGGGAGTTCAGGGTGTGCCCAAGAGAAGTCAGTTTAAATAAGGGGCATAGAGTTTGCCCTTTCTTATTAAACAAAGGTAGATGATGACAGAGACTGGCTGTCAAGTGTTTGGACTGGAGAGAGAAGGAGAACTCGTGTAGCCATTCACAATATGAAATATGCGTCTGGTCCAGCCAGTGCCTGAGGACCATATTTGGCAGTCAAGGAGATGAGGGCAATATAATATCTCCTCTCCCTGAGACTGAGAGAGGAGCCCCTTAAGTTCAGAGGATTTGAGGTTGGACCAAGTTGTTGCAAAATCAAATGCCTTAACTGGTAAAGTTTAAAGATATGCGCTGAACCTAGATGGAATTTCTCCAACAACTCCTGAGATGTGAGAAGAGACAAGTAAGAGTAGAAGTCTGCGACACAGATGTTCTGAGGCAAGAAAAGTCAGCCAGGGTTAAAGAATGGCCCCCAATCCTGATGTTTAAATTAGAGAAGATAGGTTGTGCAATGTGTTTATAGGGGAATACTTTCTGAAAAGCACAAATTTGTGAGAAGACTTTAATAGAAACACCGATTGGGGAAGCTGCAACAGGGACCAGGAGGGACTTCCATGGAGAGACTAGAATAGCAACTGGTGACAGGTTATGTATAACAAGCAGGCGGGATTCTATCTGTAACCACATGGGAATATAGTCAGAGTCGGTGAGGGAGGCAGATTGGAAAGCCATCTGCCACACTTACAGAGGTGACTAGCCCAGTAGTCGAATAAAAAGTTGGGGAGACAGAGTCCACCAGATTATTTAGGGAGCCCCAGCTTAAGATAGGAACTTCTAAGTGACTTGTCCAGCCAAATGAAAGAGGAGACAAGAGAGTGGATATGTTTAAAGGAATGCAGGAGGATGATATTAAGCATGCTTAGCGGATAGAATAATCTAGGGAGGATGTTCATTTTGATAATGTTAATCCTGCCCCATAGTGTGAGAGGGAGGTCTTTCCATCTTGTTAAATCCTGTCATAGCACCACCAGAAGATCCTCTAAATTCAGTTTCACTGGTAAAGAAGGGTCAGAAGTGATAAAAATACCCAAATATTAAATGAAGCGGGGAGACCAATGCATGCCAAAAGAGATGAGATCCAAACTATGGATAAGGTGGTTAAGGGGATATATTTCAGTTTTATCAAGGTTTAGTTTATAATTAGAGTAATGACTAAATTGGTCTATCACTTTCAATGCCTCTGTGAGGGAGGTGGCAGGTTCTGAAAGGTGCAATAGAATGTCATCAGTATATACTGAGATAGCTGGTGCTTGGTTGTCAATGGGAATACCTCATATGTTGGGAGAAGATTTAAGACATCGAAGAAGTGGCTTAATGTACAGGTTAAAGAGAAAAGGAGAGATGGGACAGCCCTGGCATGTGCCGGTATATAATGGAAATGTAAAGGAAAAGACACAATTACAATAGATCTTTGCTGATAGGGAGGAGTAGATCACTTTAAGTAATTGTAAAAGGAAGAATGAAAGCCCATCTTTTGTAGAATAAGCCTGAGAAAGGGCCAGTCCACCCTATTGAAGGCTTTTTCTGTGCCAAGAGAAACTAAGGCCATCGGTAGGAGGGAGGCTTGAGCAGCCTGAAACAGGTGACCGATCTTTCGGAGGTGGTTAGCGGACGACCTCCCAGGGACAAAACCCACCTGTTCCGGGCTGAGAAGTCCCAACCATACTTTCTTAATTCTAGCAGCCAGTATGTTAGCTAGCATTTTTACATCACAATTTAATAGGGAGATAGGTTGGGTAGCTCGCTGGATTAGAAGAGGGCTTATCTGGCTTGAGAAGAAGGACAATGGTAGCTTCAAGCAGAGATGGGTCAAGATTTTTGGCAGAGAACATATAAAGGTAGAGACAGAGTAAGAGAGGGGAAAGATCTTTGAGAAAGACTTTATAGAAGTTTCAAGAGAACCCATCAGGTCTGGGAGCCTTACCCAAAGCTAAACCACTGATAGCAGATTCCACCTCTGCTAGGGAAATAGGAGTAGAATTAAAGGCACATTGGTGGTCCGTGAGACAGGGTAATGGAGCGGAATCCAGGCAGGACGACATTTCTTCTGCAGTGGGGGAGGATAACACCATCCATAAAGGGTGGAGTAGAAATTTTCAAAAACAGCTGCCACGTCCCTGGGGAGAGTTTTTTTGGAACCGTCTGGGGCAGCGACTGAAGGAATGGCCCTCGAGGATTCTAATTTCTGAAGACGGAAAGCGAGAAGGCGTCCTGCTTTTTCTCCCTGCCCAGTGTATTTGGATTTAGTCTTGAGAATGGAATATTCAGATTTCTCCTGCAGGAAGCTGGCATATTTATCCCAAAGGGATCGTAAGTTCCATACGGAGTCGAGAGAAGAAGTGGAAGAAAGAGACTGTTCCAAAGTACGTATCTGGACGAGGGTCAATAATGCCTTGGATTCTCTGCGATGCTTCCGGATAAAAGCCAGATGGATAAATTCTCCCCTCAAGAAACATTTTAGGGCACACCATTCATGGTCCCCCCTCCTCACCGTGTTCTGGTTGGTGGTGGTGAAGGACTGAATGAGGTTGGATATCCTTTAGATGACTTAGTCATCCTTGAGGAGTTGAGTATTAAGCTTCCAAGAAGTGTCATGCTGATGGTTAGTATCAGGAGCAAGTAGCAGCCAAACTGCTGCATGGTCGGACAGGACAATGGGTTCTAGACCAGCATTACACTGACTAGGGAGTAGGGAGAAGTGGATGAGGGCATAGTCGAGCCTGGAAGAGGTATAGTGAACCATAGAATGGAAGGTGTAACTGCTGGATGATGGGTTAGTGATCCTCCAAGGGTCGCAAAGACCCATTAAGTCCAAAAATTCCCTAAGTGCTTGCTGTGCAGCAGAGAGAGGTCTAAGGGAGGAGTTGGATTGATCAAGATCCTGGGTGGTGGGGATGTTCTGGTCCCCTTCCAAGATCAAGGGGAGAGTGAGGAAGGGAGTCAATTTGTCAGCTAACTCCTTGAAAAAACCTGGATCACCTCCCACCAGACCATAAACACTGCCCAAGACCAACTCTCGCCAGTCAAGCAAACTCTTAATGAGTATGTATCTTCCCTGAGGGTCAGACATGGTCTGGTCTGCTTGAAAAGTGACATTATGACCTACAAGAATGGATACACCTTTGCTTGAAGATGAGTCTCCAGAGGCGAACACCTCACCATTACCTTGCCTACAAAGCTTAACTGCTTCTTGGGGCAAAAGATGAGTTTCTTGAAGAAACATTATGCGAGAATAAAGTAAAGAGAGATGTTTTAAGACCTGATACCTCTTGAGCTGGTCCCTGACTCCCCTGACATTCCAAGACACAAATTTAACTAGGTTATTAACCATAAGCACCATAGATAATTGGAGTAACAGGATAAATAAAAAATGAAAAACACACTCAGTCCCACCCCCTCTGTACCAAACTTGTAAAACAGTTTCCTATAAGCCCGTCCCCCATCTCAAAAAAAACAAGCTACTATATCTCCCACACAAAACAAGGACATTGAAGGCACAAACTTGAATACTGAGCTTAAAGGAAGAGTGGAACCATGCCCTCTAATACAATACAGGAGGAAGTCCAAACAGGTGAAAATAGCATACAGACCTCCCCTTGTCCCCTGTCTGTGGTAAGAGTGAAACATACCTCCCCCCCAAATGACAGTAGGCATTGCAATAAACCAATTTAGTAAAACAGTAATAATTCCCCCCTCCATCCAGAAACGTGTTCATAAGCGAGGGGCAGAATACAAAGCCCCAATCAAGGTCTCTTTGTCCTATATAACCTACCAGCAAACATGGAAATAGGTAAGAGTAAGTCTTAACATCCCATGAGCCCCTAACCCAAACAACCGTAAACAATAAACTATTTACAAGGGCCTGTTCAGAGAACAACCAGAACAGAATATAGACCATAAAAGGCCCCAACGCTACCCACACCCCCAAAACCCCTGCTCCTACCAATGATAATAAGAGTCCCTCTGGGGTAATAATCTGTAATGTATTAAAGGTATGTAGACACAGAGAAACTCCGGAAAAAAAAAAAAACGAGGTGAGAGTACAATGATACTCCAGGGAGACTATCCAATAACCAGGCCCTGTTAAGAAATTGAAAAACAGTTAAACAATAACTTGTTAAACAAAGGAGCAGTCCCTCCCCATAAATCCAGGACATGATGCCCATCAGTTGTGGTAAAGCCCAGCCCAATACTGGAGCCCTCCCCCACACTTTCCCAATAGAACTTAAAAGGTTGTAACCAATATGACTAAACATCATTTAATCAGTATAACCCCCTCCCAATACTCTTGAGATACTTGGAGCAGTAAAAACAAAAGGAGGTCTTCCCCACCCAAACTAAGAGGAATGAAGTTCGGAAGTCACCCCGGTATAGTTAGAGGGGCAACTAACACAAACCAGGGACTAACCAGACTCAAAAAAAAAATCAAGTGGCAAATCAGCTGAGGGGTGAGTAAACCAGCAAAAGATAGCTCTGTTGGTTATGGGCTTTGAGGTCCAGAAGCTCCTCATCATAAATGTGAAGGAGGACTGTCGGTGTGGCAGGCAAGAGGAAAAGGGCAAGTAGAGCCAACCTACCTTTCAGATTGGGAGTAGCAGTCGCGGGTAAAGGTGGCAGCCAAAATAAATTCTTCAGGTACAATCCCCACGGTGGAATATGGACCGGGAAGGTCAGGGCCTAAAGGTCAGGCAGACAGGAATCAGTACCACACTCATTATGGTACTCTGGGAACTACACCCAGTCCCCAAGGTACCAGGGGATGAAAGGAACAAAACTCAACAGGCCTAAACTCAAAAATTAGGCTGCAGTCAGGGTGCTCCTGAGGCAACCCCCAGGAGCACGACCAAGCGAGGGGATTATCCACCTCAGTGGATGGTGGGGATCGCTAAAATGGCCATGGATCACACATCTTGGGATATACAGTAAATTAAAGAAGAAACTCAGCAATAAATAAAACAGGTACATTAGACGACTATGTCATTGATCACAGTCCATATATCAAGAAGCAATCATGGTGTTTTAAATAGATCAGGCAGTCGAGCTTTAAGGTCTTTGGTAGCTTGTTCAGGGGAATCAAATGTGAACCATTGGTCTTCAATCAAGGCTTGCAGCCTAGCTGGATAGAGCATTTTAAACTTGAAACTGGAAGCAACTAGCTTGCTAACAATAGGATGAAACGCTGCTCGCTTCTGTCTGGTTTCACTTGGCAAGTCCTGGGAACTGCGAAGAGGTTTTCCCTCTCAAGAAATGGACTGAAGCGCCCTCGATTTAGTTAAGACATGTTTCTTTCCATATACCATCGCCACAGCGACTCCCCGATGGCAAAGTCCAGCAGAGCGCCAGAAATCGAGCAAAACCCACCCGTCGCTATGCTGGTCTTTGCTCTGATCGGGACTGCATCACTAGGTGATTGCCCTCCCCGGGTCCAACTCCAACTCGGAGTTAGAATCCTAGGGAACGGGGGTGTGGGTCACTCATGTCGGAATGTAGTGATTTAAATTCAGTGGAGACATCTACAAGGGTCTCCTGAAAAGGTTGGAGCTCTTATAAAAAGCAGTCTTTGGTAAGGGGTACACTGGGTGCCAAGAGGCCCGGCTGCCTGGAAGAATGAGCCAACTGAGATTTAGACTTTCTGGAGACCTTTTCTGGTGAGGCAGGTGGCGTATGTTTCGGTGGGGTCTGCCACATATCTGCATCCATCCTTCACAAAATAAGCCGAGCGAGGTCTAAACAGTGTTGTAGCAGAAGCAGTAAGAAACTGTCTGTCAAGATTAAGACTTATCTCCTGATATTGCATGATAATTTTGACAGAATTAAAAAAGGGAAGTGGCAGCTCCAGGGCTAAGCTACCATCCAGCTTCAGGCATCACGAGATCTCTCTCATGACAGGATTTATGTCGACTGCAAGTTGTGGTTGACATAAATCCCGATTGTCTCCCAGTCTATTTTTTTCATCGGGGGCTTTGACCTGCAAACCCCCATGCGGGGTGCTCTGCCCCCTGCACCCCTGTACTATGGATTCTCAGCTCCAGTCAGAGTTGATTCAGGGAGGGGGTGCAGGACTGGGAGACAGTGTGCCCCTGTGTCAGGTGCACCAACACAGCGACCTGTCGGCAAACTGTCAATTTTGTCCACAGGTATGTAGGTCGCTGTGTTGGTGTCACTTTTGGAAGGGAGCATACCTGTGGTTAGTGACCATTGGGACTGAGACCAGATATACTTGGGGGGGTTTCAGACTTTCCTGACACAATAAGTCATACAATGATCACTAAAATCAGACAGCATACCTGAAGCAATGATGCAGTGTGAGTGGGAGAATAGAATCCAGTCTAGCAGGGTGCGGTTTAAAGAATGTGGATTGAGCCTAGCGGGTTCAGTGATGAGGTGTGATTGATTTAGAGACTCAGTTCTGGGGGGAGGTAGACTAAGAGGCAAAGGAAAGCCAACTGATATTGAAGTTCCCTTGGAGAATTAATTCACCAGAGTGATTTTAGGAGATGCATAAAAAACCCCAATGAATAGGGCAGAGAGGAGGAGCAAGAGATTTTGGTGAGCAGGCACTCATGGAAGGAGGGTACGGCCTCCCTGAGAGTGACGGTACAGGGGAGGCTCTGGCATACATAGAGGGTTACTCCTCCTCCACGCTTGCTCCCATCCTGCCTGAACAGGTAGTAGTTAGGAAGGGTCAAGTTAGGATCAGGATGTCTGGAGGAGAGCCATGATTCAGTGATACAGAGGATATCAGGAGTATTATGGGAAACCCATACTGTAAGAAGGTTCGGTTTAGGGAAAGGCTTCTAGCATTTAGATGAAAAACACTAAGGCCTTTATTCTCCTCTACTGTAACATACAAGTGCAGAGTTTTCTGGTGATATTGTAAAAGTTGTATTGCTTTCAGCAGGCCTTGAGGTGGTGGTGTGTGTCATAGTTCTTGTGCTGCCAGCGTTACTGAGAGAGATGAGCCAGACCATGGAGCTGTCAGTGCCAGTGTGAGTCAGGGGGGGAGTTTCCAGTAGGAGGCATAGGAGTGGGAATAGTAGTAGATGTGACTTGCGTGACATGGGAATAATCAAATGGACACCTGAAGCTGATCCTTGGTAACTTGAGTTTGAGAAATGCTGAGAATTCAATATTCTTCGTATCTAGCCTGGAGCGATGTTCTGAGGCAGTATCACCAGTTGTGCTTAATCATTTTTTCATCAGTAACCAATTTTTGGAGGGTGTAACAGACTGGTCTCCCCAGAACTCATTCAACACTATGTCACCGGCTTGTCCTGACCCTTCAGCCACTTGAATGGTCACCTCAGAATGCTGCCAATACCTAGCTTGACTTTCACTTGGGGTTTCTTTAGGTTTGCTTTCCACCACTACTAGCCACTGTTTACACAGTACAGTGGCCTTTCCCAAGGGTAAGTGACCCACCCTTGTAGTCACAGCTGCGAACACTCTTTCAGCTGCCTTGTATTAGGATCAGGGAGTGCTTTTATTTATTTATTTAAAAGTTTGATAACTAGAAAAGGCACACTGAGCCGAGGCTTGTTTTCAGCTGTGACCTGGGGGAGCGGGGGGGATGTGAGTAAGTATACAGGCAATTACAATCATAAGAAGAGCAATACCAGCGAAAACAAGTGTAAAAAACTCAACTGGTAACAAAGTGGAGCAGCTGATATACACAGTTTATAAATGACCTAAGAAGCCCACACTAAATGTTTGTAGAGACAAAATCATGTAGATAAGATTGGGTGAGATTTGCCCACTTGAGAAAGTGGACTGAGGGCAGGAGCCCAGGAACTCTTGGAAGTAAGAGCATCAGGATAGACAGGAATATGGAAGCTGTGATGAGAAAGGAATAAGAAGAATCAGAAGGGAGGGGTGACAGGTACAAGGAGGGGGAGAAGAGAGTCTTAGTAGGTGTTTTAGTGAGTGAAGGGAGGGAGCTAGGGGATGAGGATAGGGAAGTGGGTTCCACAGGGAAAGGAGCAAATAAATCAGCTTGGCTGGTGCGTGGGAGAAGGTGAAGTATAGAGAAGGTGTGAGAGTCCTTTGAACGTAGAGAGTAAGGGGGGGGGGAGAAGTTAGGTGAGAGGAAAGAGAGCCAAACCAGTATCTGGCAATAAAGGTGCTGCAGTGGTACTGGTGATGAAGGGGTAGGGGGAGATGGAAAGGGAGGAGTAGAGGGAACAGTGGTGGGTGCAGAGGGGAGAGTTGGAGGCAAAGTGACAGAAGGCATTACAGAGGGTGTCTAGTCTGGCAAGACAGGTGGGAGAGGCAGAGCTACAAACCATATCTACATGGTTGCATAGTCAGTCCTAATGTATGTTTTAAAATCTTGGTCTGCAAGAACCACCAAAAATAGCTGACAGCAGTTGTGGAAACTTCCCCAAGTAAAAAATTCCCTTTTTATTTGTCTGTAATGCAAAGCTATTTCTAATGGGCAGAATGCCAGTTAGCTGAATGCTCCAGTGAACAGAGCATAGAATGCACTGGAGAGCTGAGAGGACCTCAGCCTCATAGAGCAGAAAACTGTGCTATAATCACTGCAGTCCTTCTCCTCCCTAGTCAGGAACCAGATAATTCAGATAAGGACAGACAATGCAACTACTATTGATTTTTGTATGTGTTACATAAACTAACAAAGAGAAGCCAGATTTTCAAAGCTATGCACAGAGGAAATGAAAATCTGGAATCTAGCAAAGGGCGCAGAACAGATTTGACTGCAGTGCACCTTGTGGGGGGAAGACAATGTATTTGTAGACACCCTGAGCAGAATGGGCCATGCCACTCAGAAGTGGACTTTAAATCAATTTTTTCTGGACTTCATATTCAACTAATGGGGTGTTCCAGAGATAGACCTTTTTGCATCCTGTGGAGCAGAAAATTACCACTGTTTTGCTAGCAAACCAGCAGCCATGGAGACGCACTATGATGATAAAATACCTAGTGGATCTAAAAGCAAGGAGGTGAAAACTGTAAGTCCTAAAAATACGTTGAGCAACAATTTCTGTTTTTGCATACAGATCTAATAGTTCTGGAAAATCTTTGGCATCAGAATGACAGACTCAATCTTCAAGAGATTTTTTAAAGGATTAAATCATTAATACTGTATACCGCATTGAAGGAACAAGACCCCACCCCATGGGACTTGAATCCAGTAGTGATGAATGGGTCCATCTTTTGAGCCTACGGCCTAAACAAAACTGAAATCCCTGACATGGAAAACTTTATTTCTAGTGGCCATTATCTCAGCAAGAAGGGTAAGTGAGCTGCAGGCAGTCTGCATTGAACCAAACAGTTTAGTTTTCCACAAGAACAAAGTGGAACTGAGAATGAAGGCAACGTTCATTCCGAAGGATGTTACTCCTTTCTGTTTGAATCAGTCCATATCTTTGTCTCTGTTTTTTTTTAAACCCAGATTGAACATGGGCGAAGAAAGACTACATGCCTTTAAACAGGGTCTCAAGACTGTTCTGTTTAATCAGGCATGTGGGGGCTAATTCCCCCCTAGCTGTTAATATTGCAGTTTGATGCATTGAATGATTTTTTCTATTAATTTATTTATTTAGGATTGTTTGTGCTGATATTTATATTAGTTAAGTCTGGGTACATGTCTGTTATAATTATGATGATTGATTTTATTTAATTTGCTTCTACTGTGCAATGCTGTAATGGCACCCTGAGCCTGCCCTAAAATAAAGACTACTATTACTATGCAGCATGGACATTACCAGGGCTTTTTTTTTTTCAAATGTAACATATAACAGATTTGAGGTAACATGTGAAAATGCTTACATTTATAATATATTGTTTTTAATTAAAAATAATTTCTTTTTTTTATCCTGTGGTGATCAGAACTGCCCACATCTTTCTGGCAACCACCCAGCCCCATCCAACTCCTTCTATGCCACTTGCATTTCCTTCTTGTGTTCCACAGGCATACCACCCCATGATGGATTCTACTGAGGGACTTTTTATTTTTTGTTTTATTTTATTCTTTGATAACCAGGTAAGGCCCACTAGGCACAACTGCCTGTTTTCAGGGGCAACCTGGGAGCACTGGGGTGGTTAAGTGACTTGCTCAGAGTCTCACAGTATGCAGGTGGAAGTTGTGGGGATCAAACCCAGGTCTGCTGGATGTACCATGCTCAGTCATAGCTTGTTACTCTAACCTCTAGGCTATACTGCCAGACTTGGCAGGGAAGGGCTCCCCTCTAGTCCACAAGAACAGAGGACATAGGCCTGTCAAAGTGATTGAGGCCCTAGAGTACTGGCATCCTGTAGATATACTCTGAGGGGTGGCCCTATTTTTTCCCCCACTCCAGGGATGCGACTGATGAAGGCTTCATAATGTAGATGTGCACACAGCTGCATGGCTGTGCCCCAGAGCTAGGCTGTGTCCTCCCTCTCTCAAGTTCCTCAGTCTGTACCACCCCCTGTGGTTACGCAGGTGGCAGTACTGCAGCAGAGAATGCTGCCCTCCCTGCTCAGAGGAGAGGAGCATCCTGTGGGGTGTGTACTCTTCCTCCCCAATCTGGCCCCACACCTCCAGGGCTCTTCTCTGAAGCCAGGTCACCAGCATCGTGAGTACCAAAATGTTCAGTTTTTTATTAGGTGATCACTGTCCTGTTGTCTCTTCAGTCAAATTTCTGTTGGTTAGGCAGCAAGGGCATGCAATCATCACTTATAGTACTTGACTGGAGTTATGATTCTAATTTGTCTTTGGGGCAACCACACTTCTATTTGTGAATGTAATCAGCCTCTTTCTCTTCAACCAGCTTAAGGCTGGTTACTAGAGAGCTCTTGAAGGGTTAAGCCTGACCCTGAAAGATGTTCTCTAGTGGGTCCCAGCTTTGAGAGAGGGTGTCTGGAGTTTGTTCCTTGAGCTTTCTGACTCAGCTAGCAGTGGGAAGCTCAAGCATGAATATTTGTGGCCCTGCTCTTCCCCTTTTGCAATAAAAGGGGGAAATCAAGTTGTGGGACCAGACTGGCAGGAGCAAGAGAAGAACAACAAGGAGAGTCCAGTTGCCCTGGCTGTGACTGAGCTGAGGGGGTCTGCAGCCTCAGGGATGGTGGGTCCGGGTGACATGGGTACCCTCTGGCAAGGTCTCCAGAGGCTCATGACCCAGATTGGATCCTGTATGGGAAAAACACCCACCAAAGCTCCAGTTGGGAAGAGGCAGCCTGGATCCAGTGTCTAGCCCTGAGAAAAAAAGGAAGATCACAACTCCATGGCATGGATGGCATAGTTAAATACCACCCCTTAAGGGGTGTCACTGGGATCCTTGTGGATCCAAACTTATCATTTGTATGCAAGGGAGACAGCAAACATTTAAGTTAACCTTTGTTGAAGTTGCTTTGTGGGAGATAAAGGCCTAGGCAGTAGCTCTGTAACCCCTTGGGGGTGCCCCGAATGAATGTCTTCAGGCAGAGTGGGCCTAATAAGAGTTGCTGTTAGCAAGTCCCCCTGAAGGGGCTGGGTATGGGATTCCATTTCTTTTTTCTACCAAGGCTGTCAGAGTAGTTGCCTGAAGGAGGCACACATGACTGATCAACTGTATATTAGTCTTATTAGTAGATGACAATGCTGATGTACTTAGCAGTAATGTGAATGCTTCTGCTGGCACATTAGATGAGTGCAGGCATGTTTGCCCACAGGGTCGTGCTTGCCCTGTTGGGGAAAGGTGCCACAGCACATAGGTCTTGGGAGCTCCAGGGCTCCATGGACACAGAAAAATGGGAGATAGTTTTTTGAAAAATTGAAATGAATTTACCAGCAGCAATAGAGCCCCTTTATCACAAAGGGAGTGAATCCTGGTAACAAAGGTAGGAACAGAGTAGTATAGTGCGTGTCAGACATGGTTATGGTAATGGAATATGGAAAATTTGTGACAACTGAAGGTGAACTGAAAAGTGAAGGTAATGCCCTTGTAAGCTGTGTGACATAATTACAGCAAACTACATCTGGCTTGAGCCCAGCTCCCATCGTCTACATTGGTTTGTGAGTAGTCTCCTATTTGTGTCGCCTCTAAAAAGTGCATTGGTTTTCCCTGGTTTCCAGTCACCCTGGCTACATGGTGGCAAGTTAATGGAAGAGTTACTGGTTTTCATTGCACAAGGTAGAGGCTCCTCTGGACAAGAGATGTCACTATATACCCCTTGAAGAGGGGAGTACCCAGCCCTTACATGAAGATCACATGCTTCATCCCCTAGAAGAACTACAGTTACTGTGGTGATTAACCTTTTCTTACAACTCCTACCAATGAAACTAGAAGCCTAACAACTCTAAGTCTCACAAACACAATGCTGGGTGAGAAGAAGCTAACTCTGATGAATATTAACTATCAAAACTTACCTTGAACAGCAAGCTAGAAATGCAGACCACAGATGTAAATTTATACTTCTATGTCACTCTTATATCGTTTTTAGTAGGTAGACTGGCAGAACATCTGGACTCCAGTAGCTGAGAAGCCAATATAAAGATATAGCAGAAAGCCAATTTAAATTATGAAAATTTACATTTTAAATTTGTTTAAATGATTGCTGAAAACTAACAATGATGCTACTCCAATAGTGCAGCAATAGCAGTACCACCGGTTACCAAAGACTAAAATAAAAAAAACTAAAAAAAAAACTTGTGACACCAACAACCTGGGTTTGGGAATGAGCCTGAGTCACTGGAGGGCCAACTGAGAAAGGGGGACTGATCGTCTCACAGGAAGCTTTTCTTCTTGGGAGGAAGGGGGACTCATAGTCATCACTGCACTACCACCACCTGGATGATCACAGCTGGTGGTGCAGTCACAGGGAGGAAGGATGCCAACAGATTCTGATGTGTGTTGACACATATCCACATGTGTGCATGTTCTGGGTCTACTGTCAGCACCCTAGGGGAAGAGAAACAGAAAAACAGCAGGAACTCCCCTCCCAGATGCTTCAGAATGAAGCTACCCATGTCACAGGCCCTAGACAGCTGACCAAGGCATCCAGCACCAACTCTGTTGGGGGAGGGCCCCCCCTCCCCCCAGCAGCCGTGCCTTGGTGGTAAGACAAGGAGGACCAGGAGGTGGAGGTAAGTCCCATAGAAGGTGGATGATGGGATTGGGCATGGGGTTGGGCTGAGGAAGGGCCAGCTGGGGTGATAGGGAGAAACAAGAAGAGTAAATTTAAATAAAAATGAAAACAAACAACATTTTCCCTACTGAGTTATCTGACTAGAAAAAAACATAAAAGTGACAAGGATAGTTCATAATGATAGGAGCCAAAGGCAAAGGCAGGTTCTCCATCAGCTGACATACTAGAAGCTACTTGTAACTGACAACTGAACACTGGGAGAGGCAGCGTTCCATGGTGATGTCACAGCTTTGTTTATATGTCATTCTCCCTAGCTGGATGGCATAATTACCCTGCAATTATGACTAATCATAGTAACAAGATGGAATGGCACAGAATCCAATAATTTTTATTCTTATCCAAATAACACCTGGATAGACATTATGGTCTTTTCCCATCCTAGTGTCTTCTATGTGTTTTGTGTTACCACAGCTCTTCTGCTTGCAGTTAGTAGAAATATACAACGGCAGCCTCAAAAGGATCTGTGTCAACAGTGTGTTGAAGAACATGGTTTCTTCCTTTCCATGCTGCATCAAACAAGTGGAGCAGAAGGCAGTTCTCATAGCTGCCTCCTCCTGAGAGCATGGGGGAAAAGCTGGTGGTATCTTCAGTTTCGTAGGAGCAAAGGAAATCTGCTCCATTAGTTGTGGCTACTGCTTTCTCCATTTCTGTATCTACTTCTCCAGTTGATTGAATTCTTAAAAGCTCTATCTTGTCTACTAGCAGGAAGTCAAGATCATTTGAGAGGCAAAGGGGCCAGTAGTAGCACACATTTTCTTGTCCCTTTTCCCTGCTTTGCACTAGTTGAAGATATTTGTCCATAAGCCACATATAAAAAACATGGAAAGAAGTGCTACAAAAAAAATCTACTTTTGTGCAGTAGGCCTTTAACAGAGTGCTTCCATAGCTGATATTATTCAATAAATGCTGATTCATACTGTCATTTTTAATCACATTGCACAATTCAGTCATATCTTGTTCCTGAATCTCCCTTCTACATTAAGAACTTAGTAGCAAGGAGAAGCAGTTAGGAAAGCATGCAGCTATACATTGCAGATCAGACAGCATGATAGAAAATCTAAGGCAGCCATGCTCTGACAACACAGTCATCCTGCCATGCTACAGTCAGTTCCGGGCACCACATGTCAAAACACATCATTACATTTAAAAAGGTACTGAGAAGGGTGACAGTACTATTATACATGTAAAGGGGGTGAGCTATGGTAGAAGATTAGAGAAACTAACATACTATATTTAGTATTTAGAGGATGGAAATCAGGAATAAATTCAGCAGAAGGGCAGACAGCAAGGAGAACCAGGGATAAATGACAACCAAGGAAGGGGCTGGAGTAGAACAGTGAAGCAGTCTAGGGAGGTCAAATCATGGAAAGCCATGTGTGCAAATGCCAGGAGCCTTAGCAACAAGATGGAAGATCTGGAGGCTGTCATGGTACAGTCAGACCTGGACATTGTGGCCATCACTGAAACCTGGTGTAATGATAACCATGACTGGGAGATGGCCATACCTGGCTACAACATATTCAGAAGGGACAGAGCAGGCAGGAAGGAGGAGGAGTGGCACTGTATGTGAAAATGACATAAGGGCCACACATCCAGGAGGAACAAATGGAGGAGAGATACTGTGGTTAAGCTGGAAAGGAAATGGGACCAGCTATCCGCACAGGTGTGGTCTATAGACCACCAGCCCAGGAGGAAGAAACAGATAGAGAGTTGATGCTAGCCATCCAAAGGATGGCAGACAAAGGTGAGGTAGTACTGGTTGGAGACTTCAATATACCAGACGTGGACTGGAGCATCCCAGCAGCAGCATCAACTAGGAGCAGATTTATCCTGACTCCTTCAGGATGCCTTCCTCAAGCAACTGGTCATGGAACCAACTCGGCAGACGGCAATACTGGACCTTGTGCTCACAAACAGGGACAATGTGATGGGGGTAACAGTGGGGAGCACCTGGGTAACAGTGACCACCAGTCATTGTGGTTTGAAATCACAGAAAGAGCAGAACCAAACCACACAAAACACGATCCTGGATTTTAGGGGGCAGACTTTGGGAAAATGGGAGATGCTTGAAAGAGGCATTAAGGGAATGGGACAGGAATCAGGGATTGAGGAACAGTGGGCAGTATTTAAAATGGGGATTATAAGAACAACAGAATTATGCATTAAACAGGTTAGCAAGAGGAAAGAAAGAGGAGACCATATATGGTTTTCCAAAGAGGTAGCAAAGAAAGTGAAAGCCAAAAGATTGCATTCAGGCAATACAAAAGACACAGGCAGAAGGGGATAGGGAGAAGCACCAGGAAAACAAAGGAGGCAGGGAAGTCAGTAAGGGAAGCCAAAGCTCAGACAGAAGAACACATTGCAAAATCAGTGGTTAAAGGGGACAAAACCTTTACAGGTACATAAGGAAAAAGAAAGACAAAGGAGGGATAGTGAGACTGAAGGGGAGGATGGGAGCCGTGGAGGATGACAACAGTAAAGCTGACATATTGAGTAGGTATTTCTGCTCAGTCTTTACTAAGGAAGAGGGGTAATGGGTCTGAAGGGAGTACAAGGGGTGAGAATGGTGCAGAAATGGACACAGGTCCTTTACACGAAAGGGTCCTGAAAGAACTGGAAGTAATAAGGTTGATAAAGCAATGGGGCCAGATGGGGTGCACCCAGGGTCCTAAAGAACTAAGAGAGGTGGTGGCTGAACCTCTGGCTATCCTGTTCAGCCAATCACTGGAAACAGGGAGGTACCCAAAGACTGGAGGACAGCAGATGTAGTCCCCTTATACAAAAGTGGGAACAAAGAGGAAGCAGGGAACTACAGACCAGTCAGCCTCACCTCGGTAGTGGAAAGATCATGGAAGCACTACTGAAGGAGAGATTGGTGGAACATCTGGCTTGTCAATGGACTACAGGACCCAAGGCAGCATGGTTTCACCAGGGGAGGCCATGTCAGACCAACCTCATTGAATTTTTTGACTGGGTGACTAGGGAGGTGGATCAGGGAGGGCAGTGGACATGGCCTATCTGGACTTCAGCAAGGCCTTTGACACTGTGCCACATAGAAGACTATTACAAACTGGGGAATATGGGTGTGGGCAGGACAGTAGTGTGGTGGGTAGGTAACTGGCTGGGTGGCAGGACACAGAGGGTGGTGGTAAATGGCTGTCACTCCACAGAGGGAAGAGTGACCAGTGGGGTACCACAGGGATCAGTGCTGGGACCAGTCCTATTCAACATCTTCATCAGTGACATTGCACAGGATCTAGAAGGCAGAATTTCACTGTTCGCTGATGACACAAAGCTCTGTAACAGAGTAGACACACCAGAGGGTGTAGACAGAATGAGAAGGGACCTGCAGAAACTTGAAGAATGGTCAAGGGTTTGGCAGTTGAAATTCAATGCAAAGAAGTGCAAGATAATGCATATGGGGCACAAAAACCCTGGCACAATATATCAGTTGGGGGTGAGGATATAGCATGCACCAAGCAGGAAAGGGATCTTGGGTTGTCATCCTGATGACCTCAAGGTAGGAAACAGTGTGACAAGGCATCAGGTAAAGCAATAGGATGCTGGGATGTATAGGCAGGGGCATCACCAGCAGGAAAAGGGAGGTCATAATTCCGCTATACAAGACACTAGTGAGGCCCCACCTGGAGTACAGTGTACAGTTCTGGAGACCATACCTACGTAAGGACATAGACAGGGTAGAGAAGGTTCAGAGGAGGGCAACAAAGATGGTGCATGGGTTGCATCACAAGTCCTATGAAGACAGGTTGAAGGAACTGAACATGTACTCCCTGGAGGAGAGGAGGGAGAGAGGGGATATGATAGAGACATACAAGTATCTTACAGAGAGGAACAGGGTGCAGGAAAACACTATTTTAAGCTGAAAAGATGTTTCAGGACTAGAGGGCATGGGATGAAGTTGGAGGGAGGACGATTCAGAGGAAACATGAGAAAGAATTTCTTCACAGAACGGGTGGTGGACAAGTGGAACACCCTGCCAGAGGAAGTGGTGGGGACTGAAACAATCACAGGATTTAAGAATGGATGGGATAGACATAAAGGAATTCTAGAGGTCAGGGGTAAGGGGAAATAGACTTCTAGGAAAACAAACTTAACTTACAAGCTCAAATGGGCAGACTAGGTGGGCCATAGGCCCTTATCTGCCGACACTGTCTATGTATCTATGTATCTATGTAATGTGGCATCTAGTTAAAGTCTTCAATATCCTCAATGGGTAAATAAAATAAACCTGAATTATCTGATTGGGTATTCACAAACTGACATTTAGTAAGGTGTCTAATGTTTTCTCAGGCAGGGGAACCTATTGGTTTAAGGTTGGAGAGACATAAATAGGACCCTGCTGTTTCCATATCTGATCTAGAGAGAGAGAGAGAGAGACAGACAGACAGACAGACATGTACCCAGTGCTGGACACATGTGAAGTAGGTAGGCCACTGGGCCTAGGGTGCACTCTATATCCCAGGTCCTGTATGGCTCAGGGTTCCTCATCACCAGGAATTACAGTAGTACAGTAGCAGTGAATTAGTCAAGCAATTGGGTGAGTTTCCCTATTCATCCTTCAGGAGATTTAGGGAACAGAAAGTCCTCTACAATTCTTTTTTGCAATACCTAGAATGGACACAAGATGGTGTACATGCTTTACTGCTGTTCTAACAGACAAAGCATGCTATTTTGTCAGAACAGAGCTAGAGTTTAGGAATGCCCACCAGGTGGCATCCTGAAATCAGGTGGCAATGGAAGAAACCCTCAAAAGTATTTTCAGTATTCGAATGGCCTAGGAATTTGTAAGTATTGTACTAGACAGGTTTGCTATTTAAAGATTAAATGCAGCATTCTTATTTTCATCATGACTGTCCAATCCATATGATGGCTATATAATCTATGTTAGTGTATTCAAAACACATTTGAAAGATTTCTGAATTGTTTTTGAATTCCTATAGTGTTATTAAGCTGAACTAGGTCAATGATCAGTAACCTATGGACACTAGTTAATTTTTAAAAATGTGTATTCAATGATAATATAAATTTATCAAACAGAGAAGTGACTGGAAAACTTGTTCTCTGTCACAAATTGATAAAAGCCCTTTGTTTTGCACAGTGCATCGGCTTGTTCAATTGATTATTTTACACAAATGTTGAAGAGTTTCTTAGTAGCATGGTATGATAGCCACATTCAATTAGATTTTGTGGTCCATGGTTCAAATCCGGCTGACTGGAGTTTTCAAGCAACACATAATGTTTTGGCCTAATTATTTCAATTATTTGATTACTGTAATGTTTTCCAAAACTTATTACTGGTTTGTTTGCTTGTTTTTATTTGTTAATTGGGAATGTTCCACTGGGCAAAGATTACCCTTTTTGGGGATAGCCTGGTCGAAATAGAATACAATAAGTATGACATTTGTACAGGTAAAACATACATATAGTATGTTAGTAGCAGTTACAGAGTACAGATAATAATAATAATATTTATTTTTAATGCACCTTTCGAAAATCAAGGCGCAGAACAAATTGTAAAATCACATCAGGATAAAACATTACAATAAAACCAGTAAAATAAATAACATCAGACATCATGATAAAACAGTAAAATCAAACCAGGTCAGCATTGTCCCCAAAAGCCTTAATCCACAAAAAAGGATTTTAATGCTTGTTTAAACCCCCCCCCCACTGTCGTGCACTCTCTGATTGAACGGGGTAGAGAATTCCAGAGGGTCGGTGCCACGAACATAAAAGCCTGGGCACCAGAAGATTTTAAAACTATCCTTGGAATCTCCAGCAACCCCTCGTTAGCCGAGCGGAGCAGTCACTCCGGGAGATAAGGAACCAGGAGATCTTTCAGATAGTCATGTAATGATTCTTAGGAGGAGCACTTACGAAGCAAGAGAATGCAGCAATAGATCTTAAATCAATGGGCGATCCATTCCAGGATTTTATAGCAGACTAAAGAAAACATTGGGTTAAAGTCATATTTTTTTGGTTTTGTTTTCTTTTGTTTTAAACAATGCACATGCTAGTTCCGTTGCTCATTTTACACTACAGTTGAAAGATTTATGGTAATCGGTGGCAGCAGTGATGATCACATACTGTACATCTAATGAACAATATTGAACTAATAGGCAGAGGTTACACAAGTCCATGTGGGGTTGCAAGCTTTCTCCTCCTGCCCATGAGAACACCTAGGGGACCTTAACTCAGACAAGCAGCCAATCAGGTGTTACTCTTGGTGAGTAAGTCATTGTTCATTCATTCTGCAGCAAGACACTGCAGACTGAGCAATATCACTCCCCTGTGGGATGTTTTTCTTTTGTGCAGGCTTATTATATCCTTTCTTTAGATTTTGGGACTTATGGGGGGAAGGGGCTGGGTGCAAGAGGGTGGGTAGGGTAGGGGTTGTTAGTGACTCAGATGGTGTAGGGAAGACGAGTGGATATTATGATATGTCATGTGGTTAGGGGGAAGGGTCACTCAGTCACCCACTGCAATAAGTAAGAATTATAAATACAACTTCACCAGGGCTATAGCAGGGGAGGTGGGAGGTAGAGTTCTAGATGGTGGGTAAGGTTGGGGTACATACTTGACAGGGTCTGAGTAGTGAAAGGGGGCACACTATTCCACAGTGGGGGGCTGGATTATTCTTTGTAAACTTTCGCCCACTAAAATTACTCATAGTGGCACTTTGCCAACAGATTCGCTGGCGAAGTGCAATTATGTGCAGTTTCAGTGGTTGAAGTTGGCAATTCACCAAGTGAAGAACTATGCAAATGGTACTTTCATGCCATGTGAAGTCAGTAAGCTATGCATATTGTTATACATAGTGAAGTTTCCCAACGTACCTATTGCAAGCTTACCCTGCCATCCCTTCTACCTAACCTACAGTGCAATGTTCGTAAGTCACATTGTCGTGTGACAACACTAACACATATGTAGGAGGAGAAGGAGGGGAGGAGGAGGTCTCTCAAGGTTTTTCCTGTGAAATTGCACAAAGAAAATTACTAAATGTTAAGAAAAATGAGACAGATTAATTTTTTTAAGTTGTTGATTAATAACTTTTACATTTATTGAGCTTCACAACTGGGGGGAATAGTCCCTTTTTGGGAGGGTTGGGTAAAACAAGAAAACAGAATTAAAAATGTGCTGCACATTGTAGGTAGTGGGCAAGATAATACATTTGAAGTCCCTACTTAAGGTTGTAATTGATGAAATGTACAGGTGCTGCAAGGCTGCAGGTCACTAAACTGAAGAGACTTGACAAGGATGTGGATGGCATGCTGGAGCCTTCAGAAGTCAGGGGAGAGCTGTTGATTGAAGCTCCATCTGAAGGGAGTTCTTCTTTTTGATGACTAAGTGCCGCCCATCAGGGATTTCACTGCAGTGTATCGCTCTGTGGTGAACACAGAGCAGTAGCTAGAAAAACTTACTTCACATCGATGTTTGGCCACACTCACCATTTTCTGAGCCTGGACAAGCATTGGACAGGATTTGCACTGAGGTTGCTCTAATGCCATAATTTGTATAGCACCACTGGCTGAGTTCTGCTTCTGTACTTAATTTGGGCATCAGGGTTTCTTCATGTACCACGTTATGTACCTTCATGCCATGTGAAATTGGTAAACTGCATGTAGTGCTATTGATGTCACAAACACCAATTGTAAGGCTTACTCAGCACTCCCTTCTAGCTAACCTACAGTACAGTGTTCATAAGCCATACTGTCATATGAAAATAGCAGCACACATGCACAGGAAAGAGGAGGGGAAGAGGTCTCTCGAGGTTTTGCCAGCAAAAGCATCAGAAGATATTAAAGATGGGGCATGGTCTGACATTTCAGTATCTCCTATGTGCCCATAGTTCTCTGAAAAGCTGTCAATAAGAAAAAATACAAATCATGACATCATTTTTGGCCAATCAGGACTGTTTATTTCTAGATTTTCCAGACACTCATCACCTATACAGTAGATTAAAGTGGTTTTGTGAACTTTGGGACATGTAACCAAGATTGCAATTGCTCTTGGTGCAATAATAAAGGAAGTATGATTTAAAATGTGTAAAACGTTAATGCAAATGTTATTTTTAGTAGTTTTACTTGTCTGTCTTGTCCACACCCCAAAATTATTTTCCTGCGAGTGCTGAATCTGTGTGACATCACGGCAGGGGAAACAAATATGGCGGACCACACCCCCAACTCATCCGAGTGCTTTGATAGCCCCATGGACTCCTCCAGTGAAAATGACTCCTCTGAGGTCATGGTGGAATTTGAAGAGGACAATGTGGATCCTTATCGTGATGACCCTTATGTGACAGATGCAAGTAGTGTGTCTATGGAATCAGAAGATAGCGAGGAAGACAGTGCATGGCCGCCTCCTTACAGAAGCATGCGTCAGTTGGGAAACACAGAATGGTAAAGAGCTCTGCATTTGTTGTTCCACACTTTTATTTCTGCATTTCTCCCATCTTTTTTTTTTATTTGAATCACGCTATCCTGCAGAGCTTCACAGTCGTGAGGAAACACCCCCCCCCCAAAAAAAAAACCCTCTTTGCAACAGTGGTCCTGACTTTTGGCTGCCAATGTTAGGTTTCGGTACTAAGCGACTGCATATTTTCGTGAATATACTGTGATAATACAATCACTATGTGAAGCTGGGCCCGTGGAGACTGAGTTTCCAACCTGTGTACTGTAGCACTCATACCTAACATACTGAAATGGCGTCATACTTGCTTACTCTGTTAATGCAGTCCCTGGATTCTGTGTCCCTGGATTCTGTGATGTCCGTGCTGCCCTTTCCATAACTTTTTGTGGTGGTCTCATTGGTCTCTGAACGCTACTGTTGATGTCGCAGCTCGGGTTTTTTCATCAGGCTCCAATTGAGGAACTGTGTTCCCGGGGAGCATTACTTTGGATACTAAGATGACTGTTGCACAGGTTCAGTGTCACCACTTATATGCTCCCCCCAGCAACAGTCCTCAATGTCTGTTGCCTTCACATTTCCCCATTATAATTCAGTAATCAACCACACCAAACCACCTCCCGATATGACTGCAGTTCACATTAGGTGTTCCAATGGTATCTCTGGCGCCTTTCTCGGTGTCCTGTGGTTGTCATGCTGTGATGTTGTGTGTGTGTGTGTGTGTGTGTGTGTGTGTGTGTGTGTGTGTGTTTTGGGGGGGGGTCACTGTTATGTCAATATTCTCTTTTCAGGGACAGGTAGTAGGATTACAAGCCGGTGTGCTGTTTCCTATATCTAATCAGGATACCTAGGTCATTATTTCACAGTTCATCCACAAAGGTGCCACACCAATCCATGATGGATGCTTTCATATTGGAGGGTCTTGTTATGCCTGTCCATGCATCACTTGTGCCCCTTGTATTATTGACGAGGCGACTTGACAGCTTTGTGATTGTTCATAACCTATAAAACACAGTCAGACACACCATATTTTCTTAGCCCACATGCTATCTGTGTCTCTCTCTCTCTCTCTCTCTCTCTCTCTCTCTCTCTCATATTTTTCTCTGGCTGGTGGATGTGCTCAAGTATTTATTATGCCTGCCTGCTATTGGCTTGTGCAGACATACACAGCATTGCACAGAATACAGTACCACATCACACACACACACACACACACACACACACACACACACACACACACAGGCACACAACAGTCAACATACACACACGGTCTCACTCCATCATAGCCAAACTGTGTGCAAGAATAAACCAGTTTTGTCATTCCTCTGTCTCCGTCTTTCGTTCTCCTCTGGCTGTTGGAACTTGTGAAACACGCAGATACACACAGATATGTGTGGACTGAATAAACTTTATGGTTTCTCTGATTACCAACTTTTAATTTTTCTGCCTACTACCTTTATTTCACTCATTGTCCCCCTGGCAGGTGCACCTGCTCAACCATTTATTTAACCAGCCTGCTATTGTCCTGTGCTGACATCATTCCTTTTTTTTATCTCTATTTCTCCATTGGCTGGTGGCAGAACTAAAACATATTTTGCCGGACTGCTCATGCACTTGGTCCACAGACAGGTACAGTTTGGCCAGCAAAATACTGTATTTTTTCTTGTGTGTACTACAGTACTGTCACTATGTTCCCCCATTTCACTTTATGGATGGTACATTATGAGCACGGTTTGTGTGTTATTTCTGTGACAACTACTTTTGAATTTATTCACCCATAGTGTGTATCTCTTCATACTATAGCCTTCTGGCCGTAGTCCAGCATGTATCTGACAAGCCTGCTGTTGGTCTGTGCAAACACATACACACATAGCACCACCGTGCCATGTAATAGAGTACTAGTGAAGTGACGGTGGGTACCAGTTATGAGTGTCCCCACAGTCACTATCAATCTCTTACTTATCTGCATGGTTGCTCATGTGTAACACTTATTTCGTCCAACTTGCTCCTGTCCCGCATACACACTTACTTCCTCTATGGGTCCATAACTGTATTATAATAACTGGCAACCACTTTTTCCCATAGGGGAAGGGGGTTATAACTTTCCGTTATAACCTTCAGGTTATAACATGTTTGAGCATGTGCAAAAAGTGCTCTTCCAGTCCTCTTCACCCCACAGCATGCTGCATTTGGAATCGGAGATAACTTAATATAACTATATTTTATATAATTGCTGAGGCGAAAAAGCATTTCCCAGCAACTATATAAAATAAAAGCTGGGGAAGTGTGTGAAACTCGAATGTTAGACACCCCCTCGATGTGGGATGCCTGAGCAAACCCCCTTGAGCTTCGCTCTCGGGGTTTATGTGGCATCCCACACCTTAGGGGTGTCTAACATTCTCGTTATGACCACCTCCCCAGCCATTATTGTACATATAATTACTCGTGACCATAACTATGAACCAGATCACTGTTTTTGTTAACCTTAATAAGGAGGTAAGTGATTCTCCCTCGGTAGAACAGCCTGTTTAGGTCATGCTTTGAATACTGCCTGCATTTCTGTCATCATTACTTACAAAGGGACATTGCACTCTTGGAGAGGGTCCACATGAGGGCAAGTAAGATGATTATGGTAGGGGGAAGAGGACCTATCAGTAGAGGATTGAGGAGCTCAACATGTACTCTGTAGATGACAGGGACATTTTCAGGTGTTAAACTATAGGAAGGGGGTAAACAACGGTCTCTTACATGGGGTGCTCCAACAGAAAGAGAGGGGGGCAGCCAGGGGACACAGGTGGAAGCTTTAATGGGGGGATACTCGGGGGAAGAGGAGGCGTCACTTCACTGACAGGGTGATGGAATCATGGAATGCATCGCCTGAGGAGCTGGTGTAGGTATAGTCTGTGTCTGGGTTCAAGAGGGGCGGGGACAGGTACAGTATAGGTGCAGGGTTAAGCTGAGTTACCTCAATGGGGGGGAATAACAAGGGTGTAGGGGTTCGAAGAGGGAGGTTGGGGACAGCTGAAATGGCACCCATTATGGGTGCTGACTATAGAGCACACTGTAAAGACCGTGAGGCCTACTCTGCTGGAATTTTAATATGTTAGTATGCTGTTTTCCTGTGTCCACACTCAGGCACACTTGGTCCAAGACAATACTGTATTTATTATGTTATGTTACCGTTTGACCTCAATACTGTTAATATTTGTGTCTTTCACCACTGTATGTTGCCATTATACAATGATTTTTGGTGCAATACTGATTCAGCACTGTGAGCCTACTGTAAAACAAACAGAGAGACACACACACGCACACACAGAAACAGCATGACATGCTGAGACATACCAGTGACATTGTTTTCACGAGTGCTGGTTGTGTCATCACATTCACATACAAGAGAGGTAACATGGACAGGAAACTACTTGTGATACTGGAGATAACGAAGGGTATCAGTATAGTGTAGAAATACCTAGCAGCCATGTATGCTGTTGACTAAGCAGGACAGCAATCACAGACAATGCAGTCTTTGCCACAACACAGGTCAGAAGGCAGTGCCAGGGTCAGCAGTGTTACTGAAAGTGTGAGTGCCAACACCCATGTGTACATTTTCAACTGGGTTGTCAAACTGAACAGTGCACATAGAATTGTTGACATTGGTGTGGTATAGCACAGGGTTGTCATGTCAGGTGCAAGACAGAGCAGGAATAGGTAGCAGGGAGATGGACAAGACACACAGTAATGCATCATTTATGTCGGCTGCATGGAAGAAAACCATGGCTACACGGGATAGTGGTAGGTGGGGCCATTAGGATAGATATGGCGCAGCACGACCATATATTAACATATGTGGCAATAGTTACCACATATCAGCATGTGGTCTACGAACCACTGCATGCAGTACCACATGGACTGTAACATCAGGAAAGTAAACAAAATAACATACAGAGTTGGAGTACCTGTTGGTCACCGGTGCTGTATGGTGCTGCACGGAAGTGCAACTGTAGCTCAGCTCATGCAAATGAGTTGTGCAGCAGGTGAGATTGTAAGCATTATGCTTGCTCCATGAATGGCCAATGAGTCCATTTGCATACTCTCCTTGCATATCGTACATTGGCTAGCAGCACATGTCATTCTGTATGTGTTATGTGAGTTATTCCATGCAACGCTGTATGGAGCACTTCTGCGTATACCAAATTGGACATGCACGGGTGAGTATGTATGATGACAACAGCTGTGGATCATGCATGTCACAGCACTGTGTGGTTATGTGCCACTGCATGTGGATAGCACATCCCTATGGTGCATCTGTGACATGTGGATCAGTGTACGTGTGTGCCAATTGCGCATCATGGGTCAACAAGACCACATAACAGGACTGCCAAAACTTAGCATGGCATTCCCAGGTACACCTCTGTGACACATGCTATGTGCGCAGGCTGCAGAGCCACGTGCACTTGCATGAAGCAACACTGAGTTGGCCAATCTGTTGTCATGGTTGATGCTATGGAAGTGCCACCTGTTTGGGGTACATACTTTGAAGGAGGTCTGATCTGATGTTTTCTTCAGTGTGGCTGGTCGCCATGAGTGCCACACTGTAGTGACATGCACTGCAGAACAGTGCTGGCACTGTCATGCTTACTGCAACCAGTGGCCTGGGTGGCACTGTGCCTGTAGTGTGTCTTCCATGGCCACCACGCATGTTTCCTTTGCACTTCTACTTCACTGCTTAGCCCAGCCATGGTGTCTGTTGCACCTCATGTGCAGTGTCACTGTGTCTGTGCCACCCTGTGTGCTGTGTCCACTGTGCCTGTTCATCACCTGGGTTGGTGGGCAATGTGCGGTGCTTTGTGCTTTGCCCATGGTGGCTGTGTCTATGCCCATTTTGCACTTTTCCAGTGCCACTCCACCCCTTGGGCCCCGCGCTGACTCACTCTGTTTCATTTGCTGCGCACCCCTCTTTTCACATCAACAGTCCTTCATGTTGACTCACCAACACTGGCTGGGTCGCTCCATCTGCTATATTTAGAGGTGCACAGATGCTGTGAAATATTGCAAGATGCAGCGGATCATTTAAAGTCGAGTTATGGAGCATCTTTGCTATATTCAGCATGGCATGTGCAGTAGCATTGTAACCACGCATCTTATGAATATTTCCATGTATGCAGCAGGAGCATGCTACACGTGCATATCATCCACTTGCTCTCGGGAGAAGTTTAAAAATGATCCCGCATGTGTATAAACTAACTGTTGAGTGACAAACATATTGAAAGATCAAGTGTATGTTGCATGATTTCATGGTGCTGAAATTATTCTTATCAACATTTCAAAACTTCATTTACTGTTTCCCTTTCATCCTCAGGTGTACTTGTGGTGGACCCTTTAGAATGTTTGTGTTGCAATCAGGTGGAGCGTATGACTTCCAGAAGGGATGACAAAGACATACACTGCATTACGAGCCACAGTGGCTTTCATCCAGTGATGTTAGATCCCCATGTTCTGCAAACTGCTTATTACACATATCATCAGTACTGCCAAGGAGGCAATGCACCACCAAGCTTGTACAAGTGAGCATTTTTTTTTTTTTAATTTATTCTCTCTTTTTGCCTCCTTCTCACCATGGTGCTTCCCTACCTTTGAGAGGCTCCCATGGCCTTGTGCATCCCTGCATGTCTGTCCAGTCAGCATTGCAGTCCATCCCCCACCATGGAATCTTGGTTCTACCCCCCAGGTGGGTATGGGATGGGTCACCCTTCCTCTGCCCTAACATGTCAATATATCGTTGTGGATGCTGTCACTGATGCCGGCAGGAGTGTTGGGATTGGGGCCTGGTGCTCCATCTACAGGGAGTACTGCAGTGCTTTTCCTGCTCTCTGGTCCTGCCATAGGATGTCAGCATGCTTGGGAAGCCATGGAGCAATGTACGTTGACATGTGCAAACACTCCATCTCCCCTCTGACATCCCCCCTCTCTTCTACTTGCTGTCCTGCTGCACCTCCACCTGTGGTCACCCAGGTGGCAGTACAGTGACAAAACATGCAACCCATCCACCCCAGAGGAGGACAGCAGCCTCTGGGTGCTCAATCCTCTTCCCCAGCTGACTCTCCAGCCACTCGATTCCATTCCCGAACCCGGGTTGCTGGCGCCATGAGCGGTAGCCTTACCGCTCTTGCGCTTGTGTGCCGGCTTCAGAAAGCATGTCTTGAAGTACTGTTGTGAAATTGTTTTGTATTTAAAGTTGTGAAGGATAGTGTTATTATCTGGAATGCATTACTTCAATAATTTACAGAGTACCTCACACGCAAAATGTTTTCCATTACTTTCTGATGTTGCACTGTCAGCGCCAGCAGTAACATTGTTGTTTTATCAAGGCAGCGCTGAACACCTGATGTGGCTGCATGATCATGCGGTGTTCCTCTTAAGCCAGCACAGTTCACAATTGGCAGCACACACTGTGAAACGGGACTATGTGGACTGGCAGTAAAGCCTACAGGTTAGAGGAACGAGGTGTGAAGGAGCTTGGTACATCCAGCAGACCAGACCTGAGTTTGATTCTCATAACCTCCAGTGGCATACTATGTAACTCTGAGCAAGTCACTTAACTGCCCAGTGCTCCCAGGTCGCCTTTGAAAACAGGCACTTGTGCCTAGTGGGCCATACACAATTACCAAAGACTAAAATAAAAAAAATCTGTGACACATAATGTTGAAACAATTTCCCAATGGTGTCATTACTGTGTCCTGATATTGTCATCACAGCACGATGCTTGTCATAAATGACCATAAGTCATGATTTATTTACAGACCTATGCAATCACCACTATGTGAATGACCGACATACTTTTTCCATTGTCTTCTTGTAAAATATTGTAAATGTGCTAGGTGATCTTTTGATTATCAGCAGGAGTGCTGTCATTTATTTTATCCCACAAAACATCTCCAATGTTGCACTAACAAAGTGTTCAGTAAATGCCCATTATTATTGGTTAATTTACTAAAGTATCACATTTACAAACACCTTTCAGCCTGAGGCTCACTTGCAAAGGCACCACGTCAATTGTGAATGAACAAGGGTATAATTTACAAGGAAAAGGCGTCACTTAAACAATACAGATTGACGTAAAGTTCAGTTATACATAAGATACAACATAAATACTGATAAGGCTACATGACTTACGAATTTATAGGTAATTAAAACAGTAAGTGACAGTGGTCAGTGTGCGATCTTCTCAAGACTCTCAGCGGTAAGGGATATAGAAGGTAGGAAAACAGTGCCAAAGAGATAGGAGACAGCTACAGTAAACTACAGAGCTACATGGCTGCCCACTGAAAAACAGAGGGGTAATGAGGTGTCAAAGGAAGTCAAAAGCACATGGATGAACAGAGTAATAGAAGTATGGTGAAGGAGTCACGAGGAAGGTGAAAAGCATGGTGTGGATATCAGAAAGCAGGGTGTACTTGGGAGAGGAAAGGGGGTCATAGGAGTGCAGGAGTTACGTAAAGTGGGCAGGGGTGGGCTGATTAGAAAGTAGTGGAGGTGATGAAAATTTGAGAAGACACAGGGGAAGTTAAGAGGTATGTGCCTGGCTGGTGTGATATGGTAGGGCTGATCAATATGGCATGGAAATGTAAGGGTAGGTGAGGAAGAAAATGTGTGTGTGTGTGTGTGCGAATTGGTTGCATGTCTCAGGGTATGGACATGTATGTGTCACACTCATTGTGTGATGGAGAAAGTGTTTCTGTTATGACTATCATAACCAGTGACACATACACCAAAGGCACACTGCTGCTGTGCAGTAGTTGTAGGACAAGAGTCAGACATGCATGAAGTGTGTACTGTGAATGCTGACATGTTCTGTGACAGTACATGTCATTTCATTATGTACTGTGTCTCCATTTATGGGTGACTTTCAGCAGTTGTGTTGGAGTAATTTTTGCAGCATCATGAACCATAAAGTGTTGTTCTGTCTCTTGCCGCAAACGCACAACTTGCTCTGTGTTCATTATCAACTCTGCTGTGTACTATGTCACAACGTTTTATGTAGGATGACTGACTGCAGTGCAGTCTGTAGCTTCCATCCATCAGCAATAAATATGGCACACACCTTGCATTGCAAATTCATTTGCTGCATGTCATCAACAAAAAGGTCAAGCAACATACAGTCGCTGCATGAAGGACCGATTTCTTTCCATTGTCCAGTATTTCACTTCCCCTGTCTCCCCCTACAGAAAGCCGGTTTATAATACAGACATGTCACCTGCATGGAGCATTCTGCATGCTCAGTGCATTTATAATCTGAAAATGTTATCATTTATCCTATGGCAATCGAAGGAGACAATGTATTTCATTTTTATTTTATAGGAAGTACAGATACACCACCTATAGGCAACTGGTATGCTTCTGTTGGGGATACTTAGGGAAGGACGTCTGAGTCCCTCTGCCGTCTTGCAGCTTATCCTTAATCCGTGCAACATTCCCTAATGATGCTGGAGCATACACTCATTTTAAGCCAGAGAGAATACTTCCTCCGTGACTGACACCATGTTGTTGACAGTATACAGGGACAAGTTGATTGGATTTTTCTGGATTTATCAAAGTAGTCTATTTATGTGTTTTACACTTGCCAAAATATTACTAATGTTGTTATCAAGGTTATCACACTCAACATACTTTTCAGGTTCTCTTGATTGCAGTTGCATCACATTACTAAAAATGACTTAAAAAATCATGTCTATAAATTGTATTTATTGACATCATCGTATAGCATATGTCTAGGAAATTCAGGAGTATCAGGTGAAAGAATGCAATTGTGAATTGCATTATGTAATCATTGCTACAGTTACTACAGTCACATGCAAACAGTTTCCTTTACTGAAACTTTTTTACAGCTTGCATAATGGCTAAAGACAAGGCAACCTCAGAGGAATGATGTACAAAGTTTGGAACAGGTGCTGTGACATGGTTTCTGTACCAAAAAAGTGCTGTCTTAGGGTAAACAAAGTGAGAACCAGGGAAGCTATGTAGAGAACCTCCATAGATGTGCCTGTAACAAACAGTAAACATGTACATTCACAGCATGAGAAAAAATCATCGGTGCAAACAGTGATCACCCTGTACAGCGGATGGTGACCTCCTTTGACTAGGGTACCCTATGTAATGTTGAATCGACTTCTGTAAGCATGCATAGCGCCTTCTCTGTCCACATCACCAAATACAGATGCGCGACTGGGTGGTTCTTTAAATTCCTTGTACTGCTTCAATAGCTTCTGCTTCTCATCATCCACAAACATGGTGGTTAGAACTTTCTGCATGATGTCTTGTGCATATTCTGAATGTAAGAAACATCAATGATGTTTGGTCATGACGGTGCACGTGAAGACCATACAGAATTGTAAAATAGTATTATCCATTTCTTTGCATTGTGACATTTTACTAACTGTGAATGACACAGTTAGCATCAGAAACCATACATCTCTGTATCCCCTTCCGCAACATTAACCCGGATTAAGTATATAAGTGCCTTCTTGCGCTGAAGACTGCCAAGCACAATTGTCCCACCGGCCTGCAATCAAGCATGGTTCTCCTGGCTGACTCCACCATCACTTCACCCCTTGTCTCTATTTTCAATCTCTTTTTCTCTCTTGATTATATGTCAATGGAATGGAAACACACCACCGTCATCCCAATCACCAAAGGTGGAAACCCCTCCTACCATGGAAATTAACACCCTATCTCCCTCATCCCCATTCTTGCAAAGGTACAGAAACATCTTGTACTGTCCCAGATCTCCTTCTTCCTTGACCACACCTCTTTCTTCACACGAAGACTTGGGGACAGGGAAGGAGAAGAAGTCGAGGATGTCAAGATGTTTCTGTGGCTTTCATAGAATGTTGAGGAGGGAGATAGGGTGTTAATTTACAAGGTAGATAGAGTTGCCACCTCAGGTGATGGGGATGATGGTGGCATGTTTCCATTCTGATAAGATATAAGCAAGAGAGAAAGAGAGGTTGAAAACAGAGGCAAGGGGTGAGATGATGTACATCTCACCCAGGAGAAGCATTTTGAAGTCCAGGCCGGTGGGACATTTCTACTTGGCGATCTTCAGTGGGAGAAAGGCCTTATAAACTTCATCTGGGGTAATGTGGTGGAACAGGATACAGAGATGTGGGGTTTCTGATACTGTGTTATTCACAATTAGTAAGACGTCACAATGTGAATATCGGTTTAGGAAGTCGCACTCCACCAGTACCTCCCTGCTAAGGCTTACTGAATCCATCCATCCCAGCATTGACCAGGTCCTCATAACCTCTGCCATTTTTGTCAGCCTTGCAAAGGTTTTTCACAGTGTTTCACACACTCTCCTCCTATCCAAGCTTTCATTGTCAGGGCTCTCCAATGAGGCCACCAGCTGATTCCACTCAGATCTTGTGTGTATGTCACAATCTGTCAGGATGTGGAAGTCAATCTCCTCCTCCTCCCCCATCACCACTTGTGTTCCTCATTGCCCTGTCCTGTGCCCTCTGCTGTTCTCCCTCTTCCTCAATAACATGCCCTCTGCTTGACCACACTCATCCATCCACATGCATGTGTATGACACTGTTCTGTTTACATCTGGCCCCTCTACCTCTGATGTGGCAACCGGACTACAGCATGACTTCCTGGATGTCCAGCTCTGCATATGCACTAATCATCTCTTCCTGAACACCACAGAGACAGTCTCCATGACCTTTGGCACAAGGAAGAGTCTATCACCTCCTTTCCTTCCCTCATTTCAACACCCTGGTTGGGAGTAAGCTGGATGAATGGTCATCCTCCTTTAGATACCTTTCTGTGTCTATCAGGCAACAGCTCAAGTTTTCTGTACATATTGAGACCATCCACAAGAAATTGCACCCAAAGGTGGGTGCCCTGTGTCGCAGCCGTGGGTTCATCCTGCTGCTGGCCCAACCTGAAATAGAAGATAAAATGATTCTCCCTATTTTCAACTCACAGGGTTTTACTGTACAGTGGCACTCAGAAAACTTCCCTAGATAGACTTAACACCATCTTACGCTCTTTCTGCCACTTTACCCTTGACAGTCCTCCCAATACACACTATTGTGTCCACGAACAATCCCTATACTTCCCTATACTTCAGGGCAGGTGTCATGCTCACTGCTGTACCCTTACAGCTAAGCTTTTGAAGCAGTCTCTGCTGTCTTATTGGTCCCTCCCAACTCCTTCAGACATTATGACAACCGTTTGCTGTTTGTCTGTTGCATGTCTGCCTCTGCCTGCTAGGCTGCCTTCTCCTATCGAATGTCTAAATTGTTGATTTGTCTTCCCTCTGCCATTTGACAGGCCTGTACCTCCCATTCCTTCAGCACTCCCCTCAGAGACCATTTCTCCAGCTCCTGTACCTGCTCCTAACCATCTTGCTAATGAAATATTGTTTGCTCTCACATACCTGCGTAGGTTGTAGGCTCTGTTTGTTGACTGTGCAGGTAAACTTGTCAATTCTGATGTTTGATCAGTTTTTCTTATTTGATTAAGCTGTTTCATTGTTCATTGCTGTTCAGGTTATACTTTATAGTAATTTTGTATACAACTGTGTATTCCTTATATCCCCCGATGCATCTGGAAATGAGCAGTACTATGCCTAGTATACTTTCCTTGTATAACTTTGAAATAAATTAATAAAAGCATGTTACAAATGTACAGCATCATCATTTCTATTTTTTGAGCATGTTCTATTACCTCCTACAGCTCTGTCCTGGATGCACTGTCTTTATGGCGGACAATCCGTCTTAACAACAGGCAATACTCCTTCCAACCGCTGTCTGCTGACTATCATCACACATACTCCACCACTGACCAGGCATTTCCCTTTGTCATGTGGTGACCTTCTAATATTGACAACCGGGATTGTACATTGGTACAACAGAAGGCACTGTATGACATCCTACTAGGGTGTGGGTGAGGTCACTGCTCTGGGTTAAGCAATAGTTTGTGGTACTGGACATGTGAACTGCCATCATAGCAGTGTCAGTGGCTCTGTAGGTAGCACACTCGCCTCTGAGGCTGGGCAATCAGAGGACTGTGGACTCAGTTCCCACATCTGGCACTTGGGTTAATATCCCAGTAGTGACACTGTAGTACAGCATGAGAGGGGTGTTGCACTTCTGAGGTGCTGTGTTTCAGATGAGACGTTAAACCGAGGTCCCATCTGCCTGGATTGGTGGTAGTTCAGGTGGATGTTAACGATCCCATGGCACTTATCGAAAAGAGTAGGGGAATTTCCCCGGTGTCCTGGCCAAATTTCCCTCATTCACTAAAAATACCACCAACAGCTTAATCTGGCTCAAGGTCAGTTGGCATTCATCTGTATCTGACTCCTCCAGGTCGTGCCTGAAAATAGGCAGGATTTGTCTAGTACACTTACCCGATCAACAAAAACTAAATAAATAAAAAATAAATAAAATGAAAATCATGAGGGCAGCTGTTATGCTTTACCGTTTTTGAACCACCCTACCACCATGTCATGGTGTCATGAACATTCCTGGGTGGTGACGTGCATAGCTGCATTTAGGCCGTGCAGAGCAGTATGTCTCCAATCCACCAAGCAGGAGTTAAAGATGGCAACCCCACCAATGAATCATCCTATCGATGCTCTTCACTTACTCCATGCAGGTCTACTCTCCTGTTACACGGCCGGTGGCACAAACCCTGGCTGACAGCATGCCAACTGGTCAATCGTGGCTTGTCGCCACGGAGGTAGTCAGCAGAAAGCAGCATGTCTTAAGGAACAACATTGTGTTTACTCATTGCTGTCAGCAGTGATTATGAAACATTCATTAATTGTAAGACTTATCTGTACTGGTACTGATTTTGTGAGCATATGCAGCCTGTATATCGGTACTGTATGACCTGCACACAGAACATGCATCTTAATGCCCTGTGAATAGTACAATACATCTCTCTTCATGGCAGAAGAAGTCTGCCCTGAAGAAGTCCTACTGCTACAAATTTAGCAACATGTCCATTAAGACATCTCTTTAACAAATGGAAAGCAATGTTGGGGTAAGCTGTGACAGATTGTTAGGACGTTTTTCTTGGGAACGATGAAAGACGTGTTCTGTTTTTTGGGATGGATGTGAAATTTAGCATTGCAGGTGTAAATGATACTCATGTAATAACATAAAATACTTAAAGTGTGACACAGCTGTTAGGAAAAATGAATGGTGGACCACGAGCAGCATGTCTGTAGTTACCATATGTTGAAGCTGATTTCAATCACCTGACAGAGGGCTCCCCTTTCTTGGCTTTGCTGAAGTAGATGGCCAACCGAGGCTTTCCAGCATCATCACTCAGCACTTCATTGCCATAGTTTTCGTTAAAATGGAGTGCTGCTAGATATAATCTGGATGTAAAGAAGTACAGAAAGTCAAAAGTTAAAAGACACAGATACATGATTACTATATTGTGCCTTTTTGTAGTTTTATTCAGTAGTGACATGGAATGTGTGCTGTATGACAAAAGTCATCGTTGACCACTGAACACATCAAAGAACCATGGTTAGCCATGCCAGAGGTCGTGCAACTTAAAATGCTGTTGTGGGTGTTGCATAAATTTGTGGCACCCTTCATCATGTGATCCACTTCCAGACCAGGAAAAAGAGCCACAATGAAGCAGAGACCACCGTCCGCAAATGTGTGTTGTTAAAGTGGTGGTAAAAAACTTCAGTCTGGGCAACAAATGAACCTCACCGGGTCAATGGTGGTCAACTTCTGAGTAAAAGCACAACTACCATCTCCACAACAGTGCAGGGATGCCTCATTATGTTTTTGCCTTGACATGTGGTCACGTTTTGTTGCACTGTACCTCTCTGTTCACCTGCCTTGACACCTCTCTTTCGGAAACAGGAGGTAAGGCTGTATTACAGTCCAAGGTATGGTAGGAAATGCTGCAGGGATGTGAAATAACTTGAGACATGAAAAAAGCATTCTTGGACACAGCCCTGGCCATGGCAGCAGTGACAGATATGTGCTGCAGCATTAGCAGTGGATGTGATATCACAGGACTTTTCCATACTCATTTGAAGAGGGGTGAGTGTGACAGGTTACATGGGTAGGGTCAGTGGAGGAGGGGTGGGTTACTGAGCACCAAAAGCAGTATGATTGCTGCTAGGTGCACAGTCAAGCACACTTCATAGAACATTATGAGTTTGCCTGCTGTCAATTTTGCAATTTTGCATGGTCACGTGTTTGTATTTTCTTACAACACTGATGAACACTCTGGTGTAATCAGTAACCTATATCTGTTGTCCCAGGTGACAGCAATGAAACAGTACATTTAAACGATTTACTGTCCTTTTGGTACTTCACACGAATGTATCACTTCATTGGAATATTACCTGCACTGCATTTCTTGGAATGAGTAGGCAGTGTGTTTGGGTGCAAAGTGTAAAATAGTGGTATGAAAATCCTCCACAGATGAAGTTTGCTGCATGGGAGATAGTCTGGTGATGTCCTTGACCAGCACTGGACTTTCTAGAATTGTCAGAAGCTTCTCTGTATCAGCGTTACCTACAGGAATGGTAAAACAGTATCACATTGAAAGGCAAGTTTCAGAAACTATCTTAAATTGGCAGCAACGCTATGGTTGGAGCACAGTAGCAAAGTGAATAACCACTCATGAGAACATGCTGATAGCGTCCACATGATTACAGAAAAGTAATGCTGCTAAGAAAGAATCACAGTTCAAAATCAATACTGTGTATGACTGAAAACATTTGTAACGTGCAACTTCTAAATACTGAAACGGTCACCATGTTGTGATGTGTCATATGGCACAATACAAGGTGATACAGCATGTGCTAACTGTTTGTGCGACAGCACTACAAATATTGTTGTGCTGACAATCAGTGGTGCAACAGAAGACAATACTGGGTTCAGTGCAATGCTGGAAAAGTGGTATGATATTGTGGTAAAGTGTGGCAGACAACTTACAGTTCCAAGACTGTTATCTTTCAGGAATGTTATGGAATGGAGATAGTCGTTATTAGAAATTCCTCTTATTATGTCCACACGCATGTAATTTTGCCATGGATTATCAGTGTCAGTGACAACAGTTCATGACAGCACTGTAGCAGTGATCATGCCATTTTCAGTCACACTGAACAATGGAAAACAGAGGTTTGCTTTGGATCCTGGCAGATACTGCTGCCAACATGGTGAAAAGATATAACACAGCAAGACCAGTTGATAGTGACAATCCGAAGGACATCTGAAAGAGGAGGGTATTACAGAAGGTGGACAGTATAATGATGAATGGTAAAATACAGTGGAAGTGATTACCTGGCATGAGCCACTTTTTGTTACGTTCACGTCCAGTCAGCATCCCATGTTTACATGCTGGCAAAAGTGTGCTTTGATGTTCATGTGTGTTTTGCACGTGGCGTATCATTGCATCCCACTTTGCCCTTATCAGTTCTGTGTCACCACGGGGAGATGATGACGCCACCCAGGATATATGGTTGTTAATACTCTTTTTCCAGGGTATGATGTTTTCCATTCCTCTCTGCTTACAGAGAGCTTCCACCTTCTTTCTAACACCTACAAGTCATGAAACACAGACTCAGTGTAATCGGTAACATTATTAGTGTCAAAGATATGTGACAGTAACATCAAAACAATTTGATTGACACATCACCAGTGGTATCACCATGCTATGAACTGTGGTCATGTGCATTTCTTGGATGTGGGTGTGGAGGTGGTCATGCGATAAGACAGATGGGAGGCTCAATCATATGAAGGCATGAGGTACCGTTCAGCGTCTACCTCCATGTGTGGATAAAATGACAATACTGAAGTGTAACTAGAGTGCTTTGTGTCAGTCCATTATGGTGGAATACAGGAAATGAGTGAGGGCAACAGCAGGACATAAGTGGAAGGAAAGTCGACAGTGACAGCATTTACAGTCATGTCAGTGAACATCTGTGCTGTTGGGGATCATGTTCACATGTGGAGCAAAGTGTGGGAACTGTATCCTTATGGTGAACAACAAGGAGTCTAATCAGTCACACTGACAGCTCCTGTTACCTTGGTCATATTATGAAGTGGTTACAATAATCCACAAGGTTCAAGGTCCATCATATATCAAGGTGCCCAGATGAGAGGCAGTAATACATTCGCCAAGCAAAGAATGGTGATGGTATGACTAAATTGTACCTAAAAAAAAGATGTGTGATCACAATGTGTTGCACATCTACTGTGAATGTTGCATCACGTGCTGCCAGTGCAAATTGGTGTGTGGCCAACAAACCAACTGTTGCCTTCCCTGGATGTGGTGAATACTGCCAACGAGTGACACACAGTCATAACCTGGAAGCACAGCATGAAGAAAGGTAATATTCAGCCACTGAAAGCAAAAGTGAACATTCGTAATGTATGGTGCAAAAGACACACATGCATGCCCATAGTGTGCCTACTGGCATGACTGTGAACGTACAAACAGGATTGGTTTGCCTGACATCCCAGTGCTCCTTTTCACCTTTACCCTTACTTGAACTGGAAAAATGACATTGTATTATTCAGTGATCATCACATGTCAGTTAAACTTCCACCATTCTTGTAATGCAATGAACACACCCTGTTCACAGTCACACCACCCATAACCATTCCATCAAAGTCATGACACACCCACATTTCCATTGTGTGGTGGACACCCCACCAAAGCCATGAAACCCAAACTATGACTACTGCAACCATGATGCCATGGCCCTTGAAACCAACCCATGGAACAATGTCAAATGGCAGAAATTCCTCAGTGCGTCAACCACCACGGTAGGCATAAGCTACTCGCAGCACCATTCCCACAACTGGACACATGCCATCGAATTGCATAACCCTATTGCCATTGCCACTGCAAGCCTGTGACTGATGTTGACCATGATGTTATACAGTTCAGATGACCTTACCTACAGCATATCACAGTCACGGTCAGGCATTTGCTGGCCATCGTATGCTGAGGCATGGTGTGCTACATGGTGGCACGTATTGGGTTGTTGGATGTGGGTGCTGCTAGGGGTCTATGACTACTGGTGTATGGGCGTGGGTGGACACTACACTATGCAACATGTACTGGATGGTATAGTATCTCTGGAGGGAACAATGGACCATGGCACCCGTGGATCAGTATTGATCCATAATCTTTGCTCAGTGATCTTGGTTTTGGGTGCAACACACTCTGGAAATAGCAGTGTCAAGACCTTGGTGGGACAGGCATGGGTAGTGGGAATGGAACATAGGGTGTGTAGTTATTACAAGTGCGGGGCAAGCTTGAATGGGCATTCCTGGAGCACAGCACAGAGGGTGCTGAGTTTGCAGTAAACAAAGATGAAAAGATGTAACTGGCATTGTGGTGCACAGCAGGTTTGGTGTGGTGTTTTGTTGTAAACAACAGGGCACAGTAGATGTTGTCTTGTGTTGTCAAAGAAGAGAGGATGTCTGGGTCAATGTCACAGAACAGCACACAGTAGCACATGTTGTTGAATGCACACTTTGTGCAGGGTGCACTTTGCTCCATATGTGGCACTGTAGGAGGGGGCTTAGAGGGGTGTTGACGCAATATTGACAGAGTTAAAGAAATGCAATTTTTTAGCCTACAGTCAACTGTTAGTCATACCTTTGGCCAAGTGCCACACATCATAGAAGTGAGTGGCACCTGCCATGAGTGGAGTACTCACAAGCCAAGCATTTATCTGTCTGTGGTGATCAGTTATTAACACATCGATGGCCAACTGGCTTTCTTCAACAAGCATCATTAGTGCCCTCTGTAGTCCCTCCAACTCCATCCAATTGGAGTTTTTAACCTCGTTGCTCTATTGACAAAGAAAGCACGAAATAGTGATGCTGACCAATAACATATGGCAGTAGTGATGCGGGAAGAATACATTTTTATTGTACATGTCTCACCTGCACTAGTGTGATGCTTATGACCTTCCCTGTGCAGTTTTCCAACAAAGTATAGGAACCAAACTTAGCGCAGTGCCTCGGGCTGTCTGCACGGCCATCCCCACCCAGGATTAAACTGCCTGGTATTTGCCTCAACTGCGCAACAATTTGAGACTGCTGTGTTTTCCACGTGTTGTCTATTGTGGACATAATCAGCTCCCTTTGGTGCTTCTCATATGTACTGTGAGAGATTGCAGCAAGGTTCATGAATTCAAACACCCTAAGACACTTAGAGACTGGACAACCGGAGGTAAAAATTGCGGTGGCCATGCATACATTGCCATGGATGTTATGCCCAAGATCAGGCTGATTACGCCAACACTTCTTTAATCCACAGTTGTACCACTTCACATACACAACAAGCAGGGTGCCACACCTTCTAGCAGGGTTGTCAGAGGAGAACACAGCTGATGTAGGTGAGCCACAAGCAGAGCAGTATGCAAACAGGCCTTCAAGGCATGATCTGCATACTATGTATTTGGGTTCAGTATGTGAAGAGTGCCTTGGTGTCTGTCTCAACCTGTGAATGAGAGAAATGTGTGATATGCATGTATTGATTGGCACATATTGCATGACGCATGCATTTCTTCATGGAATTGGGTATGAAACTGAAGTAGTAAACTTGCCCTAAGTCTTCCTGCTCGTAACAGGGACTGATCACATGGTACATATTCCGAATCACTGTCACCATGGTCAACACCGATGGATGAAGGAGTGGATGGGCAAGGGGACTGCATTGGTGTTGATGATGTTAGGCCTGGAACACTGCTCAGAATAATGTTGTCACCTGTAAGAAGGTCACACTGAACTTTGATGTCTTCCATCTTTGGCATTGTTGTCTGTGTTCCTGTCAATGAACAGCATGTGATCATCAGTACCAATGTGGGCATGGAAGAGATGTACAACCTTATACAGCATAACACGTACACATACCTTTCTTGTGTGTAAGTAGTGATCTGTGTATATGAGTTGATCTAGACACTTGACGGCATTTGACACTGGATGAAGTTTGTTGCTCGGAAGTGTTTGATGTTACTGGTGATATTTCACACATGCCGAGTCCTGCATCAGTCATGCTACTGTCTCTGGCAGTGAAAGAAGTAGTTAAGGTGTCAGTGATAATAATGTTGTCCTCTGAAGTCCCAGGCACTGTATACACACCACTGTCTCCCATAGAACAATTATTGTAGTGTTCCTGGATGACTGAATCCTGTGTAGTCTGCAAGAGGCACAAAAAGTCACAAGCATACCATGAGCCGGTTGTGGGTCATACAGCAACAGAATGATTACCTCAGTAGTCATTCTGTACCAAAAAGTCATATTTCTAGTTACCTTTTCAGTTACACGTGGCACAACTTCATGTACGCCTTGCAGAGGTTAGTACAATGCTATGTGACCAATGTGTAATATGTACAGAGTATTGGTGGACATCGGTGTCGCACAGCTTAAAGGAAAGGTGGTCCCTCATAGGTGATGTATTATCATGTACAAAAAATGCTGTCTGTGGTTGGCATATCACTGCCTCCTGGCACCACAGACACCCAGACTAACGAGTCCAGTGCAAGACTGTGTTTCTGTTGACGACCTTCTACACACAACTAAAGAAGTGTGGTGGTGTTCAGGGTAAGGAATACACATTACTTACAGTCTTGGAGATGCATTCAGTTACTTGTTTCTGTCTGCATGCCCTTGTGTGTCTCAGCAGTCCCATCTTCTTCTGTACACATCTGCAACATGGGAATATTTTACGGTGTGTTGTGGACATATAGGGCTGTGTGGTTTTAAGATATCAATACTGGACATGGAGGTGGACGTCATTGTCCACCTAGTGACAAATGACATGTCTGGCAATGATATCAGAGCAATGCAGGAGTAGCGTCTTGACTTTAAGATGTTCTTTACATCACTATCATGCACTGTAACCTTCTCGGTGGTGCCGTCTTTCTGTGACATGGCTGAGGGTATGGTAGTCCCTACCATGTGATTCCATGAATGGTTGAAAAGCTGGTGTGGAGCTCATGCTTTTTGCTGTTGTGCATACTGAGTTTTCACTTACAGAGATCCAGTGCCACAGTGGTGCAATGCTCTGCAAGTGCCCCTCAGTGGAAGTCGGACCGCACATGATAGGTTTACATGCTTCAATGGCAAGCATCTTAAGTAGCGAAGGGTGGACAAGCAATGAAAATGACGTGTGAAATCACAGCAGTCCACCAGAAAACTGTGTAATCACAGAGTGAAAAACAAAGATGGAGAAGTTGGCAATGACCAAGACTGGGGTAAATAAAGTAAAAGGACAAGGCAGGATGGATAATGATGGGGCCAAGGGGGGCATTCCAGAAGTGGATGGCAATAGCTACCACTGCCTGTACTGTCAGTAACAAGTTCTATTAAGTAAGAGCTTTGATATAAGAGGGAAGGTTGGATATTGTGACAGTCACACAAACATGTTACAAATAGAGCAATGTCTGGAATGTCACCATAAAGTGAAAAAATCAACAGGAGGGAGCGGGCCAGCAAGGGTAACAGAGGAGGAGGAATATATGTCTACATAGGGAATAGAATGAAATGAATGGATGTAAAGGTTACACAGGGAGGAGAGTGGTCATGCTGTGTCAACCTGGTTGCTGGAATGCTGAAATCCACCCCCGGAACATTACAATCCCACAGCACCACTGTGCTCCCTCTGCCACTATGCCTCCTTATGTGCTTCCACAGTTCCCTGTCAATGTCCTCCTTCAGGGCTGGAGGTCTATAAACGACCCACAGACAGATCTTGGTCCCTTTATGGCTGTGTATTTGCAGCCAGATTACTTCAGACCTGCCCCCCTCCCCTTACTCCCTATTACATCGCATCCCTTCCCTTTATATAAATGGCAAGCTACCCAGCCTTCCTTTTATCTCTATCCCTCCAGAACAGTTTATGCCCTGGGATGATTAGGTGACAGCCATGGCGCCTGGCCGACCATGTGTCAGTAATAGTTCCTATGTCCACCTCCCCCTTTGCCATATCTGTGTTTACATCTGTACGATTAATATTTTTATATATGCCCACAGTAATACTGACTAAGCCAAGCAGGAAAGACACCTAGGGATACGTGCATCAGATGGCCCACAGATGGCAAACCAGTGTGATGATGGCACTGGAAGTGCTACTATAATGCTGTAGTGCATGGAAGTGAGTAGCGCTAGAAGTAACATGACGTAGGGGTTGAAATTGTTACCAGTCCAATAGCCAAATGCCAGTAGACTTTGTGTCATGCTGGTAAGAGTTTACTTTAAGTAGCCCTGTGGGCATGTACTGGAGAAGGTAACAGTTCAATAAGTACATTAAGTGGTATAGTGGAAAATTCTGTGGGGCTAGTGGATTTTCCCAGTCAGTAGGCCTATTGGCTATTGGTTACAAAACTTAATTTCGACCCCTTCTGTGGACCACCTACAGTCTGTCAATGTGCTTGAACAGGTGTGCCCTGAAGAAGTGCAGACAAAACTGTATGTGGGGCCTTGACACTGTCGTATAAATGTCATCACAAGCTCCCATCTTCTGACAGTGAGCCCTGTTATCATGCACGTCAGCGTGCACCTTGTCCTCCACGGTGCCGCCATGATCTACCTTGACAGCAGTAGATCATCACGACTGATAAGCAAAGCAGAAAGGGAAATAGAGGTCATCAATAGCACTGACAACACCACCCTGTGGCTGTACCCAGGATTCTGTCTACCCAGGTGCATTCTTTTTCACCTTTCTATGCATAGATCCTTGTGTTCCATTCCACACTTTGTTTTTCATGTTTCTGGAAAGGTCACACTTCATGTTATCCACTCCTTCAGTACTAGCAACCCTACTGTACATCCTACTGTCATCTGCAAAGTGGCAGAGTTCACCAATATCACAATGGGATACACTGAACAAGCATCTCAACGTGACTGTTCCATGGGGTGAGACGGTTGTCAGATAGTGCATTGCAGTGTGATCCAGTCTCCAAATAAAGAGTGGTAATTTTATTTTGGAGTGTAATTCATTACTTCAGTACTAGAAAGTTGGCAAGGAATGTCTGGACATACAGAATTTGTCATGGTGGATAAGCACATGTGTACCGCTGCCCACCACTGCTAAATACAACATCAGTGGGAATAGATAAGGGGCTCCAAGAGGGACATGCAATATGAGACACAGGGATTGGCATCCCCATACATGGTATTATTGACAGGACAGTGCCTTGCATGATGACAGTGTCACAGGGAAAGTAATGTTACATTTGTTTGCAAGTATCGAGCTGGACAGCTGACCAAGCGGTGTCACACATCCCGCCATGCATAAACAGCTATGTGCTGCTACACACAAGCATGCTGATAAATGCACTGACCACAGTGTTACATCACTTTACCCAATTGTTTTCATAGTGGAACAATGTATAATTACCAGACCACAGACAATTGCATAACTCAGTACAGATTCGCTACAGTAGTAACATACACAAGTTGTTGGGGGGGGGGTGGTGGTTGTGTAGAATATTTTTAACCCAAGAACTGAGCATACGTTGAAGGTCAAGGGAATACTCACTACTGATTTGTTCAATAAGTTGCTCATACAACCACACTTCAAGGTGTGATCATGTTCATCACTGGATGAAGACCTTTTCTGATATTCAGTACAGCACTCAGGTTCACTGTTAGATATTGTTGGGCAGATAGTGGGCAACGTGCTTCTCTTCAGCTTTAGAAACTTTGCAAATTTCATTCGAAATTGCATCATATTCTCAAAGCAGTCATCTGTAAAGTGTACCGAACAGATATGTGGGGACACAGCAGACTGCCAGTCCCACTTCCGTTCAAGCTGTACAAAGCCCACCCACTTCTGGAATCTGTCTGGACGTTTGTCTTTCTTTGGGAACGATACCACAGCCACACATTCACTGGTGTTATTTTTACAGCCAGCCACAACACAGTAGTTTACCATGATGGCCAATGCACAAAATGCAGAAGAAACCTACAGAACAAGTTGACAGGTGAAAATACAAACTGAATAATGATTGTAAGAAAGGATATTGGAGTATGAGTAAATATAGGATTTCGAGTCTATGTCTCTAACATAGAAATGGTGGCTGTTCCCAAAAAATCAGCCTTTAAGAATTTCAACATAGAATGTCTTGTCTCCCATTATGATTTATTCACACTCTTTCAGTGTGGTCTCTAAAACAACCAAGGAGTGGAAGAACATTGCAAAACATAGTGTCTGGCCATCCACAACCCCCCTGCTCAAATGAAGCAATAGAGAGAAGGAAGACAGAATAAAGACAGTAAAATAAGTCAGCAATGGCTTCTTGAGAAACCTCTGAGGTGACAAAATACTGCCACTGACATTATTTGCACAACAAGGAATCCAGACTGTGCACAGTACAGGGGATGACAGAAAGACTGGCATTGGCAGAATATGGCGCACCTCATTTGTGTGCATTGCTGTACGTGAATCAACCAAGCGAGCAAGCTAGGTGATCCATAAGAACAATGGCCATGTCTGAACCCCTAACCACTGTGTGCTGTTACAGTGAAATTAACATTAGGACATCGGGAGAGTGTTAGTAATAGTAACAACTTCATTTACAAGGCAGCAATGGGAACGGTATTTAGGAGGCAAAAAGGCACATCCCACTGAAAAACCACAGACTGAAACACTCTGCCTACCAAGGGAAAGTAACACAATTCTGTGCACTGACGAAAATAATGTCAAAACAGTGTTAGTCAGTCTGTGTTCCCCATTTGCCAAAATGAAAACCCGCAACAGCATGAAGCAAAATTCCTGCACTCCACACTGTGTGCAGTCTGTCATCAGGAAGTACGATCACTTGCATTGATGTTACCCCTCACAGCAGTGTGAACACGCCGGCAGATGAGGATGCACTCCCTTGCATGACGACTGAAATAGGGGCGTGTCCTGGACTGCACTGCCAAAAAAAATTTACTGCTCAGCAGAAACAGAGCTATAAAACACAGCCTGCAGATGAAAAAGAAACAGCAATACAAAATTAAACATTTTACAGTCGGCATCTAATGCATCAATACCAGCAATTAATGGCATTATTACAAGGCTGCAAAAACATCACAAAACCACTGTAAGGGAGCATTCCCAGCCACTCAGAGCACTCCCTTCCCTGGTGCAGAGACACTGTTATTCTGTAATGAGTGTCTCATGTGTAGGTCTGCCAGAAATGGGCATGCTCAGAGAAGATTTTTTTTATCGTATTGATTGACCTCAAACAATAATATGCATCCAAAAAAAGACAATTTTAGGAGTGTACAAATGATCTCACATTGTTAGGGTGTCAGAACCACAAACCAAGTACCCTAAGAATGCATGAAATAAGCAGTTTTATAGTATAAGAGGGTCTGTTGTGCTAACAGTTCCAACATTGTCAAGTTACTAGTACAATTGACATAGTCAATTTCCCACAAAGGGGTTTCTGTTATTTTCTGCAAAGTAAAGGATATCTTTTTCATCATCTGTTTCTTTTCCTATAGTCCCACCAGCCCCCTTCTGATGGAGTCCCCAGCCCCATCACCTACCTTCTCCAAGACTTTCCCCCACCTCTTAACCAGTACCACTATGCGTTGGGTGGGTGCCCCATTCAGTAGTGTGTGGAATGTGAGTTCACCATCCTTGGTCTATCAGTCAGGTTGTTTCCTAAGATTTTTCTTCCCTTGTTCCCCAAGGTCCGAGTTGCGTGCAATGACACATGTGCACATACTAATATGCACACACTATGGGTGTCCACATCCATCGACAGAACGGATTTTACCATCTCTTTGTACATGAAGTGGTTGCTTATTTCTTTATTTCTTTCATGAACGTTTTTGCATTTTTTTTGTTTCTTGACTGTAATGTCATGTGTAGTGCTTTCTGTTTTCATCCATTTTGATTACTAGTAATGTCGGACCTGTCGTCCTCAGATCCTGGAGGTCTTCCCACATGGCCTGGCCATATGTAACTATATATCAAACCAAACTTTCTTTATGAGGCTGGGTGTAGTATCAGGCACAAGAGTGACTGAAGTTAGTAGTTTTTGCAAGTCGACAGTGGCGGGCAATGGTTGTTAGAGGAATTTTTTTTTTAATTAATTTTTTTATGACATACTGTATACCATCAGACAGTTCATCCAACATGAAAAACAACACCTTGAAAACAACTTGAAATCTTATGAATCAAATTACAGAAAATTAGACTAAATACAGTACGTGTAGAACATTTCATCATGTTCAGTCACTACTACCAATGGTGTAATTACTATGTCACAAGACGTAAAACAATTAAATTTCTGAGTCTGAAGCAAAATCAACTGAATAACTATATCCACCACCCCTTCCCCAAAGAAAGAACAAAGTGAAAAAGAATAACCTAGAATAAAGAGTAGCGTGAATAAGAAACCTGCCGGTTAGACCAAGCTACACCAGGTTGTAAATAATCCAAGAGGCATACAGCCATAAAAGGCAATGCTCTCAATTAAGAGCTGGTGCTGGAAAAATAAAAACAAGTATACTATGAGAACCAGCACCCGAGAAACCAAAACATTCAGTGTGAAGTGTTTTAATAAGTAAACTCTGCAATACTTACAAAGTTATTACATTGCATAAATTGTAAGTCATGGTGACACAGTGAAAAAATTAAAGCTCCCACTCTCAAGATAGTGCCTCAGCACTTTGGGGTAACAACCTCTTTGTCAGGAGATATTTAGTGGGCATGATTTGATTTCATCAATAAAACTGGCCCATATCTTATAGAATTTCATAAGGGCATTGTTGATACTATGGGCTAGTTTCTTTAGTTTCCTCCATTCTATAAATGATAGTGGATTTTCTTGTATACAGTATTTTAAAATAATATCCTTTGTTACTACACATATTAGGCATAGATTCTTTAATTACTTTATTCAAAACACAATTTTTGAGGAAGTTACCAATAACCCACATCTGTGATCGATAGTTTATCTGCAATGCCAGTCAGATTGTTAAAATAATTGTTATACTATCCCATAGTTCTTGAATGTATTTACATTTCCAGAACATGTGTGCTGTATCTGCTTTAGTTTCATCTCATTTAACACACTTATTAGTAGGGTTCTTCCATATCTTATGTAAATGTTTTATTTATCAGTATGCTCATTATGTGTTACGCATTTGGATTGAATTAATGAATCATAAAAAACAGATATGCTGAGTTTCAGTCAACATATGGTTATGAAACTAGTCATAGCTTCATTAGATCATGAAGAATTACTTCAGGAATAAAATAATTTTTTCAAAACTATCCTTTAAAACTGCCAAGGAAATTAACATTTTCTACTGGTAAACTGGAGTCCCTTTGAAGGCATGCAAAACCTTTAAACCTGTTACCCATCTTGATACAGCTGACATCCACTATCTGTTCTTGTGACCATGTGTCATTAGAAATGACATTTCCATTAGCAGTAATGTTAAGATTTTTCCACAGTGGTTGAAACACATTAATTTACTTAGGTGAAGCTTTAAAGAGAGTGAGATTTGGCGCAGTTGCCGAATTGATTCAGCATGCAAAAGTTTTTTAACTTTCTTCTATGGTTGTGCAAAGAGCAGCAAACAAAAAAAAATATCTTATTTCCTCAGTTGCTGTCCTTTCAAACAAGACCCATTCTGATATATAGTTGTGGTCCTCCCCATTCAGATACCATTTGAATATTTGGAACAATCGGATGGCTAGAAAATATAGGTGTAAATTTGAAGCGTTCAGGCTGCTCAGATCTTTGGGCTTTGTCTATTTACGTATCATGTGTTCATCTGGTCTTTTTTATGCCGATATAAATTTATTAAACAGGGAATGGATCTGCAAAAAACAAGTTTTGGGAATAGATTTGGGTGACATAATGAAAACATACATGACTTGGGGAGGATGGTCATTATAATAATATCAGTTCTGTTACAACTGTTTAGCTGAATCTTATTTGCAGTTTTGCTTCTCAAGTTAGAGATGATAGTATTAATTGTTTTGTTGCAGTCCTTGTAGATCTTCACTGCCAGATAGTCAATATATCAGCCAGTCCAGGTTAACCCTAAACTGACTGTGTCTTGTTTTAAGCACAGACCATTCAGGCTGAGGAAGCTACTGAGTTGATATATTATTCTAAATATTCTGGGGATTGTGGTGAGCAGATTTTGAATCAACAGAAGTAAATCATCAGAGTACAAGGAGCAGGTATACGTAATACTTTTGTGCACAATTTCTTCCACTTTAGATTCACTGTTTTATTTTCTGACTAATGGGTCCAAAGACAGAAGAAAAGCTATGGTGAGAAGGGGCACTCCTGTTTTGTACAGCTGTGTAGGTCAAAAGTTGGTGAGAGTATTCCATTTGGTAGTACCAATGACTTGGGATCCGTATGCAATAATTTGACTCACTTAATAAATCTCACAGGGAACCCATAGGGTGACAGAGTCCAGGATGTATTACCATGAAATCATGTTGAATATTTTTTCTGTATAGTAGATAACAAGGCCATTGGTATCTTTGACTGTTCTACAAGTTTTACTAGGTGCAGGATCTTCCTCTTGTTGTCTGCAGAATGCCTCCTTTTAAGGAAACCTGTTTGCATGGGGCCAGCTAGGTCTTGAATTCATTTTTCTAATCTGAGAGTTAGCATCTTAGCTAATATAGTGTTATCTGAATTAAAGTTATTGATCTGAAGTTTTTTTCATAACCTAATATCTTTATCATTTTTTATATCAAAGTGATAATGCCCTATTGTAAGGATGTAGGTAAATGACCTCTCTAACCCAGAATCATTGAAGATCTCCACTAACATAGGCAAAAGGATATCTTTGAAAGACTGGAAGAAATTTATCGAGACATTGTCCAGGCTGGGGGATTTATTTTAACACAATGATCATGTTTTAGCCTCTTCCAGGTAAAGGGGTCACCAATTTTTCCAGCCACTATTTGATATAGTTGTGGGATATTTAAACCTTTTCAGAACTCTTTTATGTTGCATTGTTAAATCTTTGCCAAACCTCGATGGTAATTGAATTTGTTTTATCCAATACGGGGTTGATGATGCAGTTGGAGCCACCAGTGATTAAAATATGTGTTTGAAATAAACATTGCTGTGCAGTGATAATTTTTAGAAGATCTTGTGGGAGCCATTTTTAGGACACTAGATATTTACAAGTGCAACTTCTTTACCATCTAGAATACCATTTACAATGAAATAATACCTATTAAAATCTTCAGTTGTTTCCATCATATCAAATCTAACACTTCTTTTTAAAAAAATATTTACTCCTGCTCTTCTTAAAGAGGGCCATGCCCTGAATCCTTTGTCTACACATTCTGGTTGCATCTAAGGTCTGTCCTGCTTCTTTTAAAAAGTCTCTTGCAAAAAGGCTTTTTTGCATTCAGTTTCTTTAAGTGCCTCAGAACCTTGTAACGCTTTGTTTGTGTATTAAGAGCCCTAACATTTCATGTGACTATTGTAGTGATATTATCATATTCATCTGATGTATTAGGGCAAAATGCCAGCATTGAACATTTTTATATCTGCTGTAAGAAGCACAGCAAATTCAAGAAGTACTCACATTTATCAGAGATCTGAAGTATTTTAGAATGGACCATGGTAGTTCACTACAGGCATAGATAGATGTGGCAGAAAATTAGTGATGAATAAACCAAGACAAAACGAAGAGAAAACTTAATAAGAACCATTAAACAATTGTGTTGAATACACAGCAGTTCATATTGACTATTCTGTAAAGAAAAATTAAGATTAAACACCTTACATACTCTAATAACAAAAGTAGCTATGCATAAAGCTTAAAGACATATTGCAAGATTAATATTATGCAATCTGTGGTCCATCTTTCACCCTCCCTTGTATGTTCATGAATAATAAAGCAGCATCCCAACCTCCTCTGCAGCAAGCCTGAAAATAGCTTAATTAACATATCTGATTATAAGGATTTTATATACATATGCATCTCACCACAGTGCTCATGAACAGCATATAAAATCAAAAAGAAGGCACTGCAAAACTAATACATAAACACTCTGCTGTAAGGCAATCTAATAAGTTTTAACATATAACTGTGCTAATAACAAAAAACATCTAAGAGCAATGGAAAACTGGGCTTCCATTATAAAGTCCAAATTTCTGCTATTCCATATGCGATTATAGCAGGTAAAAAAGCAAACCATGCCATTTTATTTACATCCACTCGCTAGTGTGGTAATTCAGGAAAAATAATATAACTCCCCTTGGAACTGAATAGAAACTATGGGCCAGATTTTTGAGATAAATTGTAAGCCACATGCCCCTGGAGTGCTACCTATAGGGCGCACGGAGTTTGTGGCAGTGGCCGGCTGTGGATCGGGAATTTCAAACACAGGTGCCAGGCACAGGACCATAGACCACAATTTTATGGTCTAGCCTATGCCACATCCCAGAGCCAAAGACATGGGGCTTGCACTGGACATTTGGCACAAGCCGCCGTAAATCAGGGAAACTATTGCAACTGCAGCCAAGATTGGAAAATTGTGTGCAGTTGCAGCAAAGTGGTTCATCATATCTCTGATTTCAGAGTCCCCTGGTGCAGAGCTTGTAACAAGTCCTTCACCATCCTTTGAAAATCCTAAAGGATTTGTGCTATGGAATGGGCATTGCCATCTTTTTCTTAACTTAGTTGCTTTATTTCTTCCAGCGATGGTTCCCCTTCAGATGCCCTGCCCCCACTAACAGACCCGATGTCATCCCCAATGCAGTGTCCCCTGGATTTCCCCCCATGGCAGAGCCTTCAGAGCCTCCCTGCTGTGACTCCATCAGTGCTCAGTAATGGATGCCCCAGGGGAACCCGAGGTCTGCTACTGAGGTGGAAGGTATCACTTGATGTGCCAGAGGTGCTTTTTCTTGTGGGAAGCATATCATGGTGGACACTGTGACAAGTCCACATCATGCATCTGATACCACCCCCAAGGAGTGATGCTCGCAGGTGCTCCAGTCACATTACGTCCCTTGGTCACCGAGGAGCACCGGACCAGAGTCACTTTACCCCATCCCTCCTCAGAGGTGGAGAGCATGTGATGGCCACTAAATCCACCCCTTCAGGCTATTGGGTATCCCGTGTCCATTCCTGAACCTGGGTCACCCAAGTCACAGTGACAAATCTATCCACTTGTGTCGACGGGCTGGACCTGGGCATTGCCATCTTAATTAATATAAACAATCCAGCTAAGCATGTGCTATGAAAGGTATGTGCTGTTTAACAATTGCTTTTTAATCTCATTGGTTGGATTTGAAAAGTTGTGTACCCACTGTTGTAACAACTACTCCAATTCAAAATGGTAGAAAATGAAATGTTCAAGATATTTTGAGTTGGTCCAATAAAAGGCTAATACCATGAACCACATTTTGTGATCCTAGATACTGTACTGACACACCAAAATTGTGGCATAAAGCAGGATGTTTAGGGTTGAACTGAGGTATGGGGGTCCACCTGGAAAATCATGGGAGGGTCCAGGGTGACACATTCATATCAGTATTCCACTTGCATTTGACATATTAGCTCTATGTTTGCATCTTAAATTTACTTGCAGTGCCTAGTCAACCCCATTTAATTAGAAAATAGATAACAAATGCAAAGGGTTTCAGAGTTCAGAAGGTGGCCAGGTACCCAACAGAGTGTGGGACAATCTGGAAATTTCTAGGTATCCAGGTGGGTCAGTCCAGCTCTGAGGATGTTCTGCCATGGATATAATGGTCTACAAATGAGGTGTCTCAGTGATGATTAAAGCACAAAACATGCCAGAAACCAGTGTATTTTGTGGTAGGATATTCGTAGAGCCCAAATATTGATGTCCCTTCTATGCAGCATGCTCAACCCATTAAATCTTTTGGCATAACAGTGTTCAAAAACACTCATTCCCAAAAGGCAGCAAGAATCACCTGATCTATATATCTAGTCACTTTTTTAACCTACTCTGACAAGATTAAGTGCAGGGCTAATAACACAAACGAATATGTAGGTACTGAGAGCGGCTTACCAGTTCAAGCAATTGGTACCTTTTCATCACTGCTTCATGATGCAGTGCGGGTGTGAGCAAATATAAACTGAAATAAACAAACTGTAAAAAATATCTTTCTACCAAGGGAGAGCAAGATTGGCCACAACTCTGAAGAGTGAGGACTCCTTCCATCTTGGGGGGGGGGGGTCAAATAACAGCACATACTTCTGGCACCACCTGCTACCCCTCTTGGAATGAATGGTGTGACCACAGCATTACATTAATATAATTAATCAAACAGACCTGAACTGGAACTAGTTAAGGTGCTACCATTTTGTGTTGCTGATTCTAGAACTTGAGTCACATTGATTGTGTGCTACAAAGAAAGGAAAAAAGGTGGGGTTGTAATGTGCTACAAAGCTGAATAGTCAACCTAAGCAGTTTGCCACTGATCACAGACAGGTTAGTTTAAGTGTTTTAAAAGGACATGCTTGAGCTACCATTTGATCGGGGGTGGAGGGTCAAAGTTTTTGAAGATGGTTGGTAAATCCTTCTATTATTTGGTTTTGGCAGCTTGGAACCCATTATAGTCTTTTATGCCAGATTCACTCCAAACTCTGAGCTGCGTTGGCAAAAATAGAGTATTTCAAACCAGATTTTCTGAGTTTTCACTTTACGGATTCCTATGAAAATGTCCTTTTTAATGACTTCAGGAGGAAGCTTGTTAAATACAGTATGTTGACAGTGCAGCCTCTGTATGTAACAGATTGTTTGCCCCCGAAAGCTTTCTGAACCATCACTTTGTGTTGGAAATTAAGGAGCCTAAATAACTAGGGCTGGATTAAGGTATAGGACAACAAGGCCCAAGCCTTGGGCCCCTGCCTTCCAAGGGGCCCTGCAGCCCTGAGGGGGATCATCCTGACAACAGAAAGCAGGTTCAGTCCGTCTAACTTGTAATCATTCCTGTCTGGGACACTTCAGCCTAATCTTTTTAACAAAGCACTGCTGCTCCATTAACACCTTATTAAGTCATTAACACCTCTGCCTTACATACCTAGCAATTTACCCCACCAGGAAAGGAAATCTGATTTGTTTGCAGTTGTTGTGGTGCCAGGTTTGACACTATAAACTTTTTAACACTCTTAAATGGTGAGCCTGATTTCCTAGCTCCAGTAACCACTCTCAAGGAGACATTAGCACTATTGCAGCTTCTTTATTATTCTCTTTCTGCTTGTTGTTGCCTGCACAGAGCTGGACTTAGGCACTCTTAGTCCCAGTAGCATCTGAGGTACCAGACTCAAAAGGTCCCCAGGCTGATCCAAAGCAAAGTATCAGTCTTTGAGGTTTTTAATGTTTATTTAGATGTCAGCTGTGCCCTGTTGAAACAACATACATGGGGACTCAATGAGCTGAACAGAAGCATTCAAAATGGCATCACAATAACATGAAGATGCCAGCCACAGTAGAGGGGTAGTGTCCCTCCATAAGAATCTTGCGGGGGGGTCCCTAAAACATAAGGATGCCTTTGTGCTACCCTGCTTGAATTTAAACTCCACCACATCTGTGTACTTTATCCATTACTAAGCTCACGGTGCATTTATTAATATCTGAGGTTTATGTGGGGTACTATATATACACGGCTCATGCTTCCCTGTGGATGACAACAGTTTGCTAAGTCTGATATGGATAAACTCATGGCTTTCAGAGACTGAAAAAATCCTGTGGCTAACCTGCTGCCTACTGGTGCTTTTATTGTAAAAAATAGTTTAAATAATACAATTATAATTTGATATGTTTATTTTTACTATACTGTATGGGTTAGTACATTTTTGTTTAGAGAATACTAGCCCCTGTTGCTTAAATAGTCACTTGTTGGACTATTAATAAAATGCAGGTAACACAAGTTTTATTTGTTGTATTTGACGGTCCCCAGTATCCCTTGTTCTGTGATAAAACAAAACAAACAAAAAACAAAATGCTGTAGAAGGAATTAGTCAGGACTGGAATAGACTGGGACAAAGGATGGGGGGAGACTACCAAAAATGTAAGTTGATGGATCCTGACTTCCCAAGGAGTAGGGGTGTTAGAATTCAATAGTCCTTCAATCACTGTTGTATCTTCACCAGAAATATAGGCCATTTACTTCTGCCACTGGCATGTGCTGGTACAGCCCCAAGCCCATGGTGGAAGCTCTAGGGGCTGGTGGGGGGGGCTGACTGGACCCCCAGGATGCTATAGTGGCTGTGCAGAGGAGGGCACATGGTTGTTAATGCTGCTCATAGGACAGTGTAGCTTTCTCTGGCCTTATGTACCACAGATCTTGTTAGTGAAGAGGGCCCACACCCTCCCTCTGGTCAACCTTGTATCAACCATGCTGCACAGGGATGGATTAGAAAGTTGACCAACCTAGGAGTGGGATGCAAAGTAATACATTCGTTTAGAAGCTGGTTAACAGATAAAAGGTAGAGGGTAGTGGTTAATAGCACTTATTCTCAGGAGGTGAGAGTGACCAGTGAGGTACCACAGGGTTCAGTTCTGGCACCAGCCCTCTTCAATGTCTTCACAGGGGATATTGCAGAAGAACTGGGAGGAACGGTATACCTTTTTGCAGATGATACCAAAATAGAGTGGGCAATCAGGAGGGGGTGTAGAGAATGGGCAGAAACTTGAGGAGTGGTCAAAAGTATGGCAGTTTGGGGTCAATACCAAAAAGTGCAAAATCATGCATCTGGGGCATAACATCCCTAGTGCTGAGTATAGGATGGGGGGAGGTACTAACAGTCATAAGGCAGGAAAGGGACCACAGGGATATCATATCTGAGGACATCAAGGTGGTAGGACAGTGTGACATTATAGTGGGTAGGGCTACTTGGATGTTGGGGTGCAGATAGAGGGGTATCACCAGTAGAAGAAAGAGGTGGTGATGCAGTTATACCACTTGCTGGTTTGGCCACACATGGTGGTAGATTTTCAGAAGATTTTGGGACTACGTCCTACTCTACAGCCACCGGTGTGGATAAAAAATCTCTGCATGGGTGGCATTTCTTATTTTCTGCATGGGTGGCTGAACAGCTGCAGGGGCTTCAACAAGTCTGAGTCAGCCAGAGGGATCACAAGACAGCCCTTTTTGGCACTGTTTGTAATGAGATGAGGCCACATATGGCAGACTTGCTTCGGTCCCATTTGAACAAGTTGGTGGGGGTTGGCCGCACCAGCAGGACTTGTTCCCTTCTTGCAGGGGATGCAACACCTGGTACTACCAGGTGTAACATTCAGATATAATATTTTGGCACAGCTGTGCCAAAAATGGCCACAAGCTGACATAAATCACTGAGCCAGTCATTAACAGCTATGCAATGGAAAATACTGCACATGCGGAAAAACCTTGCAGACCCGCAAGGTTTTTCCACTATTGCACCTAAAAAGGGGTGGGGGGTAATCTGGCCCCTTGAGTACTGTGTTCAGTTTGAAGACTGCACCTCTGAAGGGACATCAAAAGGGTGGATGTGGTCCAGGGCAGGGTATCCAAAATGGTACATGATTTTAATGAGATAAGCACTATGAGGGGAGAGTGAAAGAGCTCAGCATATACACCCTAGAAGAGAGAAGAGTAACAGGACAGGTGACATGATAAAGACCAACAAGTAGCTAAAGGGGTGAACAGGGTGCACATAGAGAGTCTCATTCAAATAAGAACAAGCACCAGGACCAGGGGACATGCAATGAAGCTGGAGGGAAGAAAATTTAAAAATGATGTGAGAAAATATTTCTTCACACTGAAGGAGTGGTAGATGCCTGGAATAGGCTGCCAGTGAACATGGCAGAAACTGAAACAGTGGGGATCTTCAAGAATGCATGGGATAGACATAAGGGTATATCAGATAGGAAGCAGGGAGGCGGGAGGGTCACCAGACACCTAATATGGGCTACGAACACACAATAGGCTGGAAACATCTGGGCAGACTGGATGAGCCAAGTGGTCCTTTTCTGCCATCAGATTCTATGTTTCTATTTAGCTGCACACATAGCCCCACACCTGACTACAGATGGTGTGCAGACAGGGCATACAGTTGGTGACATGGATGTCATGGTGTGCCCTGACAATGTGCATCATGCATAAAGGGAGCATGCCACAGGTTTATACAGCCTTCCACTTGTGCAAAAAGGCTGGAAGTATTTTGTAGACTGAGCTTTAAGGAACATGGCCCTGTGTGGGGGACATAGATCTTTTTTAGTTTCTAGGGCCATTGTTGGCCTTAATCTGGCCCTGAAAATACCAAAGATGGACCATCAGAAGGAAGGCTCGCAATGTGTACGAGCATTTTGTTAATGAAATTTACAGCACTGTTTTTCTTTATGCCTTCTCTGAGACTGAACACCCTTAAGTTATTTCTCCTACTATGGCTCTCTAGATCCTCTACTTTCTCCTTAAGCAGTTAAGCTTTACTAATATTCTACTGTAAAGTACTCTTTCACAAAACTCCCTTTCAGCCTTATCTTCTATACTACTTACTCTGGTTTCCACATCACCCTGTCTTGTCTTCTGATTAGCAACTTCTTGTTTAATTCTCTGAAGTCTAATATCACTTCATTCACTGTAAGTATAAAAGTTGAAATCTCTGCCATCTATAAGTCAAATGTCAGGCTGTGAGTGCATTTGAATGTGCAATCACCCTTTCATGAGTACTTTGTGTGCTGTTCTCCACAGCCAAAAATCTTTTGAGTAGATTAATTTCTTTGAGCACACAGAGGTGTTCTCTACATTTTCCTTACTGGAAACTTCCATTACTGTGCCTATGAGCAAAGGTGTTCATTGTAATGTCAACTTTACTGTTCTCGTGGTGGTTTATGATCTTCAAGTTACTACTACACTATTCTAATTTATAACCGTGAGAGGACATCCACTTTTCCACTGCAGTGCACTGATCTGGCAGCCCGTGGACCTGACTGCAGTGAGACACTCACAATTTTACTCAAACAACAAAACGTATCCTCCTTAATACCATAATCATGATAGTGTAACCTCAGCCCCCTGTGGTAAATGAGAGAAAACAATAGAAAAAACAAGTTTCACATCAACAATGTAAGGATTAACCCATGCCAGAGCGTGGGTCTACTTGGGAATTAGTCCACTGCTGGAGGGGTTTGGCCTCGTGGTTCCAACCAACCAGCCGTGGATTAATTCCCAAGTAGACCCACGCTCTGGAGTGAGTTAATCCACTTGTAACATGGCGAAGTCAAAGGGTTTGGCCCCCTTTTGGTCTGTGGCATTTCCCCATGTTACCGTCACTGGAAAATATTTTACAGTTTCGCAAAAGTGTTTGGAAAAAGGGTTCCAGGATGAAAATCCCATTCCTATATGTGCTGTTGTAACATCGGACATAGAATCCTAAATGTGTTGTCTATTCGTGAAGGGCAGGAGAGGTAATTGATGAAACAGAGAAGTGTTGTTTTATATGCAAAAGAATATTTCAGTGTGATAGAAATGCATACCTTTACGGGTGTTCACATCCTTGTGCTGCGGAACATCGTTACTTGTTTCTATGTCTGGGAAGTGTAAAAAAATTAAAAAATAAGTAACAATGAACAATTCAACTGGACAAATTAACGTCGGACACACAGTGGACGTGCCAGCTGTAATGGAGAGAAATGTAAGTCGTTCTCTCGGTAACATGCTGGTGTATTTTTGTATTGAGAACTATAGCGCTACTCAGTGCAGTTGCCAAGCATGGTGAGTACTGCTTCCATTAGTCATTTTTCGTGTAAATGCAAAAATTGCTTTCATGCATGATTTACTGTCAGTAATGTGGTGTAACGTGCCCAAGCTACTCAGTTATACTTACAGTTAGGGTACAGTATGTGTTACAAATGCATTTTGGAACATGTTGTAAGAAACTCAATGCAGACAGCATATTATAGTGGCAGTATCCTTGCTGCTCATGGTTTGTATAACATTATTTGGGGCCAGCTTTCTTGGCTAAGTAACTATCTTTTCACTTTGATAACAGGATAGTTATACAGGGGAAACCATTACTTACTAGGCAGTCTTATGGGGAAGAGATAGGCTGCGTACTGTGCCATGGATTACTACAGATTATTCCATGGCCAGCTGATGCAATTTCACCAATCAGGCACAACCTTTCTACCCCATGTTACAATTATGTTTAACTCATGGGGGCACCAGCACAGGGTTCAGTGTTTAGTGTCTGCAATGCTCGTGCCATCCATGGAATCCTTGTTGTTGTTTGAGGATTGAGGTAAATACATTATTGGATGTTTTGCAAGTTGGACCTGAGATGAAGCTGGCAGTACAAGCAAATGGTGGTCTGTATATGTTGCAGTTCACTCCAGACCACTGGCCACAATAACCAGAGACAGAGTACTGTTCTCCTGAGATGGTCCTTACCTCTTCTTATAAAATGGGCAAAGGATTTCCAGCAAATTGATTGTTTCTTAGCCATCCATTAGAAGTGTCTAACGTACGGCCAACAACTAGTCCTGCCAACCAAGATGCACTACCTACTTCAAATCCTTGAGCCATAGAATTTTAAAATTTAATAGTCACCGTTTTTTCCCTTACAGAGAAAAACACCAGCAGACTCAAATGTAAAACAATGGATAGTTCAATACAATATAAACAATTCAAAATAGTAAAAAAAACTCCTTTATCTTACTGGAACTATCAGGCACTCATTACCACTGGCCAGGGAGTCGCTCCTGCCACTCACCCGTCATGAAGTCACTTCCAGTTCCAGCAACAGGATTGGTGTTTATCACAGGGGCTGGCTGTAAAAGTTTTTCTTGACAGCTTAAAAGAAAGACCGAGCAAACTGTCACTGATGCTGCCACAGTACTGGTGATAACTGCAGAGATACGTAAATGAGCACACTCTCATGCCACGGTACTGCTGGCAACTGCAGAGATGCATAAATGAGCACACCCTTGCCTTCTTTCTCCTGCGTCAATATCAGACTTGTTCCCCAATCACCACCACCCTCTCCCACATTCTGTCTAAAATGGCACACACTAAAGATTAGCACCTCATACACAGTCTTTTTTTGTTTTCTTTTTGCAAACGGTTCCTCTTATTGGTGCTGCCATTCGCATTTGTCCGCAATCATCCACTAGCTACCAGCTCATAGCATTTTGCTGGGTGAACAGACATAAAAGCCATGGCAAAACAAGTACCAGAAAAAAAAAAAAAAAAAAAAAAGACATAAAAAAATGCTATCGTGGAAACAATTTAAAACAAGCACACTAGGAGTGTATTGGGGTGGACAGCTGAAAATATAGTAACCACTACAGCCATCTTCAACTATGCTGACTCGAGTAAGACAAACTTCCAAAACTCAGTCAGTAAATGCAGCAATGTAGTGTAGGCAGCGGAAAATTTTATGACAAAATAGATAAAACTTCTTTATTTTTTGATATCAACATAACAATTTTTGTATCTCAAACCAGTGTAACATACAGAGTCCCATTTTATAAGTACAATAAGACACTCTGGGGTGTGCGTTAGACAGTTCTAATGCATGGCTATGGGACTGGATGCACTCAGCCTGCGGCCTTGTGCCTCACTATGCGCCAGCCGTGCATTAGAACTGTCTAATGCACACCCTGTTGTGTCTTATCGCTTACATAAAACTGACTGAAAAGAGTGTTTATATGCTAAAAAGAGTCATTTTTTCAGGCAATTACCCCATTTTTTGTAAGCCCGGTCAGAGAGTACTGAGATTACCAGAATGGTGTTTTTGGTCGGTATTTTGTTTTTCTCTGCCACATTCGATTTTGTGAAGCTGAGCAGTAGTTAAAGTTATATGTCTTTCCTTTATATGCTTCTCTTTGTTGTTTCTTTTCTGTTTTGCTTGTTTTTTGGCAGGTGGCATAGGTGGCAGATGGGTATCCTCTTCTGCAAACATGTTGTCCAGTTGGTGGTTGCTCAGGAGGCTGAATTTTATAGGACTGTAGCCAGACTTTTTTTAGTTGCCATTAGCCAGTGCACTTTAAAAATGGCTGCCGGTCAGAAATGGAAATTCTGAAGGGGCACAGTAATAACACCCTGTGATGTGGGAAGGTGGCACTGGAACTTATCTCTTTACTGGTCTGTGTTGGCATATAAATGCCTGCCAGGGGAATGGGCTTAGCCAATCAGGAGGTTAGTTTTTTAAAGTCATATTTTGAATGATATTAAAACACTTTTGAGTACCTATATTAGATGAATAGCCCTTTATATTGCAGTACAGTACTCTCTCCTTCTGCTTTTGATTTCAACTACTGTGCTTCCTGTTAGTCATCTCATAGAATGTCCTGTCCTTCCTGAAATTACATCAAAAGACATTTCATCTCTGCAAGGGCAGCAGGGCTTGTGTTAGGAAATTGCATTATGCCATACAAAAGAACAGCTAACTGAAGATTACCAGGCACTGATATATTTTATTTTCTGATCACTATGCTATGGCTGCAGTGCATTCCTTTGTTAAAGACAACTTTCCGTACCCAGGCTTCCAAACACAGACCGGAGGGTTTTTCTTGGTGAGGGCTGAAGGGTGCTATTGAGAAGTGTATTTGTCTGTGTGTGACAAGTACAATGAAAACATTGGAGCATTTATTACCTTGTCGAGTAAGCTGTCAGACAGCAGTACCTCAGAATCCAGTGCCTGAGGCCGAGAGAGAGAGAGAGAGAGAGAGAGAGAGAGACAATGAGAGAGAGAGAGAGAACATAAAAAAAAATATGTGCCATGGCTTCTAGGAGATATGAAATATATAGTATCTCAGACATGACAGAAGTGACAAGATAAAGCAAAATTAGCAAAATCATGAGTGTTCTAGACAGATTTTTCTTGTTCTTTGCTGAATTATTTTTCTATTCTAGAGGACACCTTGAGGCTTTCTTAGAGTGTTATATATTCTTCCATATGGGAGGGTAGTTTTAGGAAGACTATGAGGGGAGAAAATGCTATCAAATTCATAATTGGTACCATGTGTTTCTTATGCCTACATGACATCTGAATGGAAAGAAACTTTACTGATGAAACCATGCCCCATGCTCAAATACCTGTTACCCTCTAAACTTCTAAAGAAAAGCTGAGACAGACAGGGTGAAACTACTCATTTATATTTTTGAAGCAAAAGGAAGTCATTCCTTGCATGGTATACCATATGAGGAGTACTGCCAGCTATCAAAATGCAGAAATAGTGCATGCTCTTCAATATGCGTGCACACACACACACCTATCTACCTTCCTTCCTTCCTTCCTTCCTTCCTTCCTTCCCAGCTGGGGTTCAATGCCAAGAAGTGCAAGGTAATGCACTTCGGAGAAAAGAACCAGGGGAGGGACTACCAGATGGGAGGGGTACAGCTGGGTAGCACCATGGAGGAAAAGGACCTAGGGGTACTTATAATGGGGAGCATGAGCAACTCTGCTCAGTGCAGGAAGGTGGCAGTGAAGGCCAACAAGATGCTGGGGTGCATAGCGAGGGGAATCTCCTCCAAAAGTAGGTAGGTGATCCTCCCCCTGTACAGGTCTCTGGTCAGGCTGCACCTGGAGTACTGCCTTCAGTTCTGGCCCTTGTACCTTAAGAAGGATGTCAGATTGCTGGAGGGAGTGCAGCATAGAGTGACAAAGATGATCCACGGATTGGAGGGCAAGCCCTACAAGGAAAGGCTGCGCGAGCTAGGTATGTGTTCCTTGGAGGAGAGGAGGGATGGGGGGACATGACTGAGACCTTCAAGTGCTTGAAAGGGATAAACAATACTTGAACAGAGGTGATCTTCCAATTAAGAAGAGGAAGGGACATGAGAGGGCACAGTCTCAGACTGGAGGAGGGAAGATTCAGGAGGGAGGTAAGGAGACAATTCTTCATGGAAAGGGTGGTTGGCAAGTGGAACACTCTACCACAGGAGGTGGTGGCCTGTAAGACTGTGGGCAGTTTTAAGAGGGGATGGGACAGGGGGAGGGTAAATCTAAAGAGGGGAGAAGTGGGAGGGGCAGCTGCGAGATGAGGGGCTAGCTGCACAATCAAGCAGACTCGACAGACCGTGAGGCCTATTTCTGCTGGCATTTTCATACCTTCCTCCCTCCCTCCTTTTTCACATGTATTTAAATCTGGACTCAGTGAATTAAGGAGACTGCCAGTTGCTGCCAGTCACTCACGTTTTGTTCAGATTTCCTGGGCATCCTCTTGGCAGCAGCAAGTAAACCAATCACTAAAAGATGGCTAACCACCCCCCGCCCCGCCCCGCACTACAGGACTGGCTGTCTATAACAAAACAGATCTACTGCATGGAGAAAATCACTGCAGAACTCCGCCACCAGGGGCAGAATGTTGGGTGTATGATTACCTTTTATGTCTCTCACTGAGAAATTGAAAGGGAGATCAGTCCTTTCTCAGCAGGTAGTGGGGTACTGACCTGTCCCGGCATCACCATCTGAGCACCTGGTTTTATTTCACGATAATACAGTTCAACCAGACATACTCAGCCTTATCTTAGTTGTAATTCTTATTGCTAAAAACTTTGTTGGGCTGTGGCCTGGTTATAAAATTTGTGTAGCAACTGCAAGAGTCATACACTTAAAGAAGGGTTTACCACATGCTCTGGTTTATTAAAATGCACATGAAACCTGTTTGATCTCAGACTGACTAATCCTACCATCCTAGAAATGAATACTTTAGATGGACTTGTTCTTGTTTTTCAATTATAGAAGATGGTTCTGACTTGCTTTCAGTCCCTACAATCTTGTTTAATACAATGAGGGAGTTGGTTCTGGACCTTTGATTGGCAATTGTACTGCGATAACTTGTGAGCTGAAATACCCCTTTACCCTCCTCTGTGTAACAGTGCCATACTCATCTGTCATGGCTCATGTACAACGGTCTGCATGATAAATGCAATAAAGATGTTTTTAGAAAAAAAAGGATGCATTAAAATACACATCGGCAAGGACTCATATTAGTATAGTGTGAGACGCTTGCACACATAACCCATTCGCATGTTCTCTTCCTGATTAGCTCCTCAAATCAGCAAGCCTAACAGTAAGTGTCAGGCAAGGCCAAATGCATGCAATTAATATGAATCTCACACGTTTTGCCAGTTTCTACTCCCCTGGAGCTTTGTTTGAAACTGCTGAACATCACCCTCCCCCCACACACACACACAAAAAACACCCTCAGCTTAATTTGCAGTGTATGCAGGTGAAGATATTTTTTCTGGAGCCACGTTCCTCATTGTTTTTCTTTTGACCTCCTCTCTGGTGCTCATGGGTGCTAAGTAGCATCTGAGCTATAAGGGACATGAGTGGTTGTTACCCTTGAGTCTCCACCAAGTTCTGCTCAGCATTTTGTCACACAGGGTGCTGGAGAGAGATGTGCTCTATCCTAGGCTCCTCAGAGAAAGAAAGCACTCTGTACCAGCCCATTGGCTAAGACACTCAAAGCCACTTCCAAACCTGTATCTCTCAGATGGCAGCACACTGCCACCAGTCCACTGGACCAGCTTAAGATGAAGATTTGTTTTGGCTCCTAGTGTGGTCTGCAGTATCTCACTCCATCAAATCATGCAATGTCACTCTGTCTGTGACCTCTGCATGCCCCGGGACCCTTCCTTTGATACCCTAGTGCATCCCTTTTCAGATACTTCCTATTTATCCCAGCCCAGGGAGCACCCTGCTGCCATGAGGGGGAGGCAGCCTGTTTTTGTATGATCGTGGTGGCTGGGGGGAAGACAGCCAAGGGTTATCATCAGAGGCCCTGTGACTGACAAGGGGTGCTTGAGGCAGTCATTTGAACCTCTGGGCAGCCCTTTTCCCTGTTCTGTTCCTTGTCTCACCCACCTCCCTGTAAATAGGCGATGTCTCCAGTGACAATCCACTAAACAGGGGTACATAGAGAGATGTGGTCACCCAAGGCACCTATACTGCACACCCATCTTCTGCAGCGTGCATCTCTACTCTCTCTCCTTAGTCTGAATGTGCTACTTTTTCTGCAGTGAATCAACAGACAACACAGGCCTGGGTGAGAAGCCAACCTCTGAGCACAAACCTGTGTTCCCTACATGGTAGCACAATGTACTTCTGTTGATGCCATGGGGCCAGGGCATAAGATATTTTAAGGGGATTTTGTTTCCTGCAAGTTCTGAGGCATTCAATTTGTTTGCTTTTCAAAGACATGCATGCTATTAAATGCTACAAAAATGAGACTAAGAGCTGTAAATATTAGACCAAGTTCAACCACATTTAACATCAATAATCTCGCTATAAAAAACATGCAATAACTGGGAGATGTCTTTTCTTATTCAAGAAGCTGGTTATAATTCGCCTTTATAACCCATGGATTATAATGGTGAATGTGTGCCACTTCTCCGTAGTTGCACTCACGCTGACTCACTCACAGTGCTCGGCTCTTGCACAAATGGCTATGACAGATGGAATATTTGTAAACTCCACCAAAGAAAATACCAGCTCAAAAAGAAATAAAAGAAATCTAACCTTCAGAACCACTACCAGGCAATTTAGAATCACCAGCCCTACTCCTGCTCAGCCTTGCTGCTCTCAAACAAAAAAGTAGTCAATCACAGGCTTTTTCTGGACACCCGCCCCTCTCCTACTTACCCACGTTTCTCACAGTACTCATAGAGAATAATTCATTAAAACAAAAATGCACCCACCCAAAAAACATAGCTCTGAAGTCGGTGTACCTAATTTTTTTCAGCATCTTTTTCAGGCTCAACTCCTCTTGTTGTGATGATAGGTAAATGAGCTACAGACAGGAAATCAGAATGACATTTGCATATCGCCATGACAAGGACCACCTAGAACTAAACAAGGAAGTCAAGATACTTCTAAATAAACCTGGAAAACTTCTTTTAACAATATTTTAAACCCTATCGGGTCAGTATCTCGTATGGTTAATAGCGTACGCTAAAACTGCGCAACAGGAACAGCATTGTAGAGTACAGCGAGAGGGTGCAAACCAATAAAGGATGTATATGTGGTAGTGCACCTCTCACTCTTCTCAGGTAGGGGAGAGACCTGTGCTGGGAGGTGGGCCAACAAGCAGCTGTTGCGGGCTTGACGGGAAGCCCCCGCAAATGAAAGACATATGTCACTTTTGATATATATCGTGCTGTATGGGCAGCGGCATAATGTCTTGCAACATTATGGCCCCGTGCCATTTTAAACATTGCACTATAACAGCTAAGTATGTTCTGCTATGGAGTAAAATGTTCTAATATTAAAAAAAACAGACCCAGGGAAAAACAGCCTGTATTGCAATAAATATGGTTGAAGAAAAAACATCCCCCAGCAATTACATAAAACTATGCATGGGAGGGAGTGCATAATGAGAATTTAATGGCACCCTTGGTGTGGATTCTTTGATAAAACTCGGGCTGCACCCTTGGGGTTTATGTAGCATCCCACACCTAAGCAGTGGATTAAATTCTCGTTATGCACTCCCCCCATGCATCATTGTATATAGAATAACTGGGGAGTGTTTTCTCCCATAGGGAAACTGGGTTATTATTCTCTGTTATAACCCATGAGTTATGGCACTGAACATGTGCTAGGCTTCCCTCAATTTACGCATGAGCTTGTCCACAACTGAGTGCATGCACACTGTCTCTCCCCCGATCTGTGCTGAGCCACCAGACTTACCTCGGGACAGGTCAGTTACACTTTTGAGATTTTTATGCTCTGATTTAAAATTGTGACAGCCCCAGAAGCTCCAGGCAGTACATCTTTTGCTTTCCATTTGGCAAAAAAAAAAAAAAAGTGAAAATGCCACTTCCCGCCCCACCACCATGCCTCAACTAAACACAAAAGACAACAGGACAAGTGACAGATGGCGACCTGCAATGCTCTTAAAAGAGCAAGGGATTAAATTTGGGTGAAGGCCATGTCAACTGTTCTTTAAAAACCACCACAACCATGAATGCTGCTTAAATGATTTCAACAGCAGCACCACGGCATCTACTGCATCTGCTGGTGCTGATTTCTCCCCAGCAATTACATAAAACAATATATGCGGAGGAGTGCAAAACTTGAATTTAATGCACACCCTCATGGTGGGAAGCTTTAATAAACCCCTTGGGCTTCATCCTCATTGTATATGCAGCATCCCACCTCTCGGGTGTGCATTAAATTCTTGTTATGCATCCCCCAAATATTATTCTATATGTTAACAATGCTGGATGAAAATGCCGGTCTGGTATTGGAGTCAGTGCTTCCGACTGGGTACTCAGTGATACACCGCCTGAGATTGGATCAAAGGGGCGGGGGTGTAGCCATCTGTTTTAAGATGAAAATGGATCTTGTGGAGGTTCCAGTGGGGATCACCATATCCTTTAAGTGAATCCTGGAGGCAGGTGTGGTCAGCAGGATTCTTCTCATCTACCATCCACCCAGAGATGAGAACGTTTTCCTGCAGGAAGTTGCAGACTTCATGGTCGACATGGTGTTGGAATCCTCCAGGTGGTTGGTCCTGGGGGATTTCAATGCCTGAATCAACGATGAACTCTCGCTTTTTGGTCAAAACTTCCTCCAACTGATGACCTCGTTGGGCTTTACATGGGTAGTTACTTCTGCAACCCATTGTCAGGCCCACTCTTTGGATCTGGTGTTCCTCCTGGGGATGGAGGCCGCTGACTTGGTGGTGGACCCAGTTGGATGGTCTGACCATCACTCTATCAGATTCTGTTTTGTGGCTCCCACTATGAGACCAGCCCCTTTGGAGATGGTCCGGTACCGCCCTTTGAGGGGTGTTACCTCAGAGGGTCTGTTGGTAGTCCTGAACCTATCAAGTGGCCATTGGAATGCTTGGATCCAGGAGATCTAGTAGTGCACTATAATAGTGTGGTGCTGAAGGCCCTGGATTTCATAGCTCCTGTACGTGTTCGCCCCCTCCCTCTTCGTCCTCAGTCCCCTTGGTTTGATGGGACTTTGAGGGAGTTGAGAAGGTTGGGGTGAAGGTTGGAATGGTGTTGGTGGAAATCTGGCCTGGAGGAGGACAGACTTAGGTTGATCGCCCATTATTTAGACTATCAATCAGAATTCTCCCATAAGAAGGCAGAGTTCCTGTCCAGGGAGATTACTGCAACAAGAAATCGACCTGCTCAGCTCTTTCAGACCATGGACAGACTGTGCAATCCAGCCTGTCTATGGGGCCAGAGAGTCTTTTCACAAGCTAAGTGTGAGGAGTTAGCTTGATTTTTTGCAGATAAGGTGTTGTCCATCAGGCCGGAGATCTGTTCAACTCATTCAAATGAGTACAGCGGAGGTCGATGCGGGGGCACAGACACCCAGTCTATCTGGACAGATTTTGACCGGTCAGCGATCATGGATATCATGAAGATAGTTCTGGGCTTGCGACCAACTTACTGTAGTTTGGATCCTGGTCCAACGTGCCTCCTTGCAGGGTGTATAGATGTCATCAGACCGATCCTCATGGAGATAGTCTGGTATTCGCTGGATCAAGAGGTGTTCCCTGATCCATTGAAGGAGGCGGTGGTGACTCCTCTGCTAAAGAAACTGTCCAGTGACCCAGACTGCCTTCCAAACTACAGACCAGTCTCTAACCTACCTTTTTTGGGTAAGGTTATTGAGAAGGTTGTTGCGTTGCAGTTTGAGAACTTTCTTACCACCCATGAAGTTTATGATCCTCTCCAGTCTGGTTTCAGGAAGAGGCATAGTACCGAGACAGCATTAGTTTGGGTGATGAATGATCTCCTAATAGTGAGAGATCGGAGGAATCATTCGATCTTGGTCCTCCTTGATCTCTCTGCAGCATTTGACACCGTAGATCATGGGGTGTTGTTGGAACACCTGCGGCTAATCTGCGGACTGTTAGAGACAGTCCTCAGATGATTCCATTCTTTTCTCAAGGGCAGGTCTCAGAGGGTGGTGTTATGAATTTTTTCCTCAGACCCCTTTGTCCTGCCTTGTGGGGTCCTGCAAGGCTCTGTACTACCCCCCCATGTTGTTCACAGTGTAAATGCTGCTGTTGGAAGACATTATAAGGTGGTATGGGCTGAGTTTTCACTGCTATGCAGATGATACTCAGCTCTACATGTCCTTTGAACCCAAACAGAGTAGTGCTGTCTTGGTATTTAACAACTACCTCACTGAGATTCAAGACTGGATGAGTGCTAACTGGTTGAAACTAAATCCAGATAAGACTGAGGTGTTGGTGATGTACTCAGGTCATCAGGTAGAGAAGTCGACTCCTGGACAACCACCCAGCTTGATGCTGGGGGGTGAGCAGTTGAGACCTTCTGAACGGGTGCAGAATCTGGGGGTTGCGTTTGACAACAAGTTGTCACTTAGAGCACAGTTGTCAACTGTTGTCAAGTCCTCTTTTTTCCATCTGATGAACATCACGCTGATAAAGCACCTTGTTCCGCCTGATGACCTTCCTGTATTAGTTCATGCCTTTGTGTCCTCTTGTCTTGACTACTGCAATGCTCTATATCTAGGGCTACCGGGGGTGGATCTCCATTGCCTACAGCTAGTGTGAAACACAGCGGCAAGGCTGTTGACTGGGCAGTCAAGATCTTGCCATGTCATGCTTGTGCTGCGCAAATTGCAGTGGCTGCCAGTGTGATGGAGGATCACCTTCAAGGTTGCATTGCTGACCTATAAGGCCCTATACGGACAGGGACCGGGCTACTTGCAAGACCTACTGTGGCCTTACTGCCCCCTCTGTTCTCTCTGCTCCGCTGATAAGGGATTGCTAGAGGTTCCTAGGGTTCGTTTGCAGACATCAGGTGCTACAGCATTTGCTTTTGTAGCCCTGACCATGTGGGATTCTCTACCTCATCGGTTGAGACAGTGCCCATCCACCGAAACTTTTAAAGTCTCTCTGAAAACATATTTATTCTGCTTAGCATTCGGGGAGGATATTTAGTCTCATATCGGCCCCTTTTATAATTTGTGTATTTTAACTGTTTATTTGTGTGTTTTAATATTGTATATGCGCTTTGATTTTAGAAAAGCATTTTATAAATAAAATATGATTTGATTTGAAAAAATATGAATGTCCTAACACACCCAACCATTCTGATTTGAACTAATATTCCTCCAATCCCCAAAACACAGTCTTAAAAGATATATTGGTTTAATGTGGTCACCACAAGTGGGCTCCATCTCGGTGAGCATGTTAGCAGCAGTTTTGATCTACTGTTGAACAATTCCTGCAAACCACTTCAAATTGTGACAAAAAGCCACAAAAGATTTTCTTTGAAATTGTTGTGAGGGAAATGTTAGCTCCCCAGTTTATCCCTTTGTTTGCACCATCTTTACAAGTAAAACTAAATGTCTTTTCAAAATGTAGTATCTGGTCCATGTTTGGTCTGGGCCACGACTTGCCTTAAATGCACCTACAATGATCATCAGATTTGTAAATGAACCTCCCTGCCCCTTGTAGATTGTCAAATGCATCAAACTTTAGAAGTAAAAAGCTCAGAAAATCTACTAAGCACACTTCTTTATAAAACAGTCTACTATTCTGAAGCAGTCATTTTAAGAAGTGTTTTGGGACTTACTGCATAAGGGCGAGTTGGACATATTGGGTATGAGGGTAGGCTGAGGACTACCCTGTCATTTCCAAGAAAATTTGTTATACATATTTATCAAATGGGTAGGGAATTTGCTGGGTCCTTATTGGTCAACAAGATTCCAAAGCCACGTAGTTTACAAAAGAAAACCCATGACTTTGGACTTCTTCCAGCCAGCAGGGTGCAGAACATGTCTAGCATTAATATCTTCAAAAGATTTGTTTTCTAAAATGTTTGTGGCAGCTATCTAGGTGTGGTATATATGCCCACTTCCATGCCACACATTTAGGAAGTTCAATATCATTTTCACATTTAATTTCTCACAAAAAAAGAACTGCACACAATCAACACTCGTCTTAACTGATAAAATCACAATCAAAGAGTGACCCAGCTAGTAAAAATGGTCTGTCTACAGTATATTGAGTTACAGGCCTTAAAACCAGCGCTCTTGATTTAATTAGATTCTATCACATCATGTTCAAACAGTGGATATCACCTAGAGATCGTAAAGACCCCCACTTCCCCTCCTGGATGTTAAATTTTCTAACTTCACACCAGCACACTTTTTCATTTAAATTATATGATAAAGAACATAAAGAGAAGTTTTGTAAACAAATCAATGGGATGTTTATTGCCACTGCACAAAACATATGTAAGACCTTATATGGATAATGGATCACAGCTGTGGAGCCCCTACACACAGGGTGAAATAAAAAGATTAGCGACAGTGCAGAGAAGATACACTAGGATGACTGGAGGCTTAGGTAGAGAAAGTTATTCTGAAAGACTAGGAAGAACAGGTTTGTTTACATTAGAACAAAGAAGAAGCAAAGGTGATTTGATGACCATGTATAAAATATTAAGAGATGAGGAACTCAAGGGAGAGATGGTCATTGAAATACAAGATAAATCAATAGGATTCAGAGGACATAGAATGCAAATAAAAGTAGAAATGGTAAAAACAAACAGTAGATATTTTTGCTTCATAAACAGAGCTAGTAGAATATGGAATACTTTAACGAGGGAGGTAGTGACCAGCGGTACTATACTGGAGTTTAAAAAGGCTGTCGATACATTTATAACACAAAATGGGTTGAAATGGTCCCACTAAGGTGGGGAATGGTTTTAATATGGACCCAGGTGCTCGTCTAACATTCTAATCCTAGTATAAGAACCTAGTATAAGAAATATCTGTGACAAACAGACATTTCACACCTAAAGATACATATTAGTTTTGTGTCATAAGTTTGGGCTCCCAGCATGCGTTAGCCACCAATAGAAATGCCAGCCTAATTTGTTAGTTCCATGCCTTCTGGCATTTATTCAGTAATTAATTCTTTCTGGCAGCAGCTTTCCCCGACAAACCTTTTAATTTTTGTTTAGGGACACACCTAGTAAATGAATTTGTTCCTTAAAGACTTGCCTTTTCTCTTTAGTACACAGCAGCTGCTTAGTGGCAGGTCTGGGTGGGCTGGGATGGCGGACAGCATGACAGCTCAAACACTCAAGAAATCAAGCCTCTCTTGCAACAAGTGTTAAAAGAAATCACCACCTTCAAAACCTTGGTGGCTGTATTGGAAAAGAAGGTGCAGGAGCTCCAACAAAAATCCAGAGACACTGAAACCTTCCTCTCCTATATAGATGACAAGGACTCCAGACGTGAAGTCTGTATGCAAGAACTGGAGAGGATGGTGTAGCTATTATAGAAAAAGGCTGAGGACGCCAAAAACAGAAGTCAACAAAACAACCTTTGGAACATAGGCTTCCCAGAGGGGTAGAAAAAAAGGACCCTGTTGGCTATTTACAGCAGGAGCTCCCCCTCACTACTCAGGTATTCCAGGCAACACTTAATTGAGATAGAGCGGGCACATACAGTAGGTCCCTGGGTCCTGCACCTAAGCCAAGTGAGCATCTACGTCCTTTCATCATAAAGTTACATTGCTACCCTGAATGGTCTTGCATCCTGGATCTTGCAAGGGAACGTGGACCCTTGCCAAAATTTGGCAGGGGCAGAGGATACACATATTTGCAGACTACTCTACTGAACTCACCTGACAAAAGAAGGAGTATGTACTTATCAAAAAGGCACTGCAGCAACAAGGTGTCCCCTACAAGAGGATTTTCCCCACCAAATTCTCCATTTCTCACAATGGAGCTTGGCACCTGTTCTCCAATCCCACTGAGGCTGCTCAATTTGTCCAGCAACACTGGCCGAACACCCTTTGCTCGCCCCATGGCTCAACCACAGTGATTGAAGCCAACCGGGGCTTACAATATTGGTGACTACAATGCACATTTCCTGAACATGCCAGAGACCAGCGGGACTTTGACTCAGTAGATATAGATTGGCAGACCTCTAAATCAAAATGCCCTGGATGACGCAGAAGGCATCACCAGTGTAGGGACCAGCAGATACAGGAGCCCGACCACAGAAATCAAAGCAAGGACTTCAGACGCTCCGCAGCCAACATAGACTCCAATGAAGTGCCAGCCCTGAAATGCCCAGGACCACATCAGGCATCATCCTCTAAAGCTTCTCAGTCAGATACCCTGATCAAGGAGCCTGCATCACTTCACTCAACTAGACAACAAAAAGGCTCTGACTCTCGGGCAGACAGGACCTCCATGACTGCATTGACCACCTCAGAGACTAACCTGGACCCCACACATCAACTGGCTGACAGAGTGTGGAAAGCAGTGGACTTCACCTATTAGGTTATTTCATATGATGTACTCTGTTGCTGCCCTGCATACTGAACCCTAGCAATACTGTGCTGTCCCTGCCTTCCTGAATATCCACTACTTCTGGGACATCTCTTTGAAATGCACTTTTCATTTATCCAGAACTGATGTTATGTGGGTAATTGTTTTTCTTTTTTATTATTAGGTTGGCTTGGGTGAGATTCGGCCCCGGTCCACAGTGTATGTCTTTTTAGGTCCAACCTCCCCCCCCCCCCAAGTGCCTGGCTGTGGAAGAATGAGCTTAATTAAATACCCACAGCTAACTCTCATTCCTTCTTGTTATTTTTCCTCTTTGCTACCATCATCCCTGGTGTCCTCCCTTACCTCTGCACCTTCATGTGTACACATAAACCTGAGTCAGAAGTAGGTCATCTCCTCCAGCCCTCTATGGTTATTTCTTGGTACACACATTGGTTGTAATGAGCCTGCCTGGTACTTGGGGATAGGCACCCAGTGCTGAACTGGTGCCTTGAATGGGCTGGAAGTGTTGAACCCCCCCCTTACATTGTCATCTGTGAACAGCCCACTCTAATCGTCTACATGGCCCACTCCACTCCCAGTGGTAAAAGACATGGTTTAGAGACTCTGAAGCCATCTCAGACATAACTGTTTAGTTGGCCATGCTTGCTCTGTCTGCAAGTGCCTGTCGCCATGACAACAAGTGTTTTGGCACATCCAGAACTATGCAGTTCAGCTCTGCTAGCTTTTGGCAGACAGGAATTTTGCTTTCAGAGCAAGGAGCAGCTGACTAAAAAGCTAGAACTTTTCTTACTAATTGCCCTCCTTCGCTTCCCTCCACCCTCCCACCCTTAGCCAGTTCTACTTTTATAGGTACTGGATTTGACTGACAACAGGAACTTCCTGTTTGGCAGTAGGAATGGAAGGATCACTGAGATACGTTAGATTCATCATCCTTGAAGGAAAAGAGTAGCTGTCCCTCCCCCCTTAACTACTGGAGGTCTGACTCTGAGCAAGGAAGAAGGAGACTACTGAAAAATACAGGAAGTTCCTGTCCCGGAACAGGAAGGACGAGAGCTGTAAGGGCACATAGGCAGTAGGAAAGTAGGTGAAAAATAAATAGCGGGGAGGAGAGAGTAAGCATACAATGCAACAGGAGAGGGGCCACAAAATAAGACATGATGGGAGTGGTATAGTGCAATGGCTATGGGGTGGCAGTCTTCCAGGAGACATTCTGGAGGCTGCGATGCTGCCCTATTTGTGGGTACCTCTCTGGTCTGAGGAAGGAGGTTGCCCATCTCCAGGATGACCTGGCTAGGATTCATGAAACCTCCTTCCCCAACCAGGAACCACCAGGGTCACTGCCTCTACCTCAGAGGTTGCCAAGAAAGAGGAGCGGTTGGGCCAAGGTGGGCTCAGGGAGGGAAAGTGTGGTGGAACAGAGGCACATCCCTCCAGCTGTACCTCTCCACAATTCATATGCTGTTCTGGTGGTGAGTGGTTCCTCTATGGAGGCACCTATAGTAGAGACCAAGCAGGATGCTGGGAACCTCCATAAAGTGAGACCCACAGGAGGGTGGCATGGGACCCCACAGGGGAAGGAAACAACTCCTGGTGGGGGACTCGATCATTAGGGGGTAGAACTGGGGGAGGAAGGGGAGAGGGAGGGAGGTAAGATGCATGCCTGGCACCATGGCTTGGAGGGACAGGAAGCAAATCCTCAGGATCGCGGGAGCAGCTGCATGAGGGAGGGAGCTGGATGTTATTGTCCACCTAGGGACAAATGACCTGGCTGGGAATGGGATCAGAGCAGTGCAAGAGGAGTTTGTAGAGTTGGGGAGGGGTCTTAGAAAAGTAGCATGGACAGTAACCTTCTCGGAGGTGCTGCCTGTCTATGGTAAGGGTGATGCTAGGGTACTCCGCACCATGGAATTCAATGAATGGTTGAAAAACTGGTGTGGAGCTCAGGGGTTTGACTTCACTGGGGACTGGGGATCCACCTGGAGGGATGCAGTCCTATACTGGTGCGATGGTCTGCATCTGTCCAAGAGGGGAACCAGGATCCTAGGTTTTAGGTTTAAATGCTTCATTGGCAAGCATTTAAACTAGCCAAGGGGGGGAGGCACTGAAAAGGAGCAGGGAAATTGCAGCCTCCCCCAACAAAACACGGTAGTTAGTGAGGCAGACACCAATTTAGAGAAGTAAATAGGGAGCAGGACAGGGGTAAATGCAGAAAAAGGCAAAGTCAGTAAGGACAGGGATGAAGCTAAAAGGGGGTAAGGCCATCAAAAAATGGAGGGCGATGAGTAGCAATGCCCATAGTCTGTGTAACAAGCTCCCTGAACTAGTGGCCTTGATCAAATCAAATCAACTTTATTTTTATAGCGCCTTTCAAAACCAAGGCGCTGTACTTAAAAACCAAATACATAAAGATAAAAATTTAAAATAAAAACATTAAAGCAGATCATCCACAACTAGGGAAAGCTAAACTAAATAAATACATTTTTAACTCAATTTTAAATCTATCGACAGTTGGACATTCTCTCAACCAATGAGATACAGAATTCCACAGGGTTGGCGCTGAAAAAGCGAAGGCACGAGATCCAGATGTCTTCAATCGTACCCTGGGAATCTCCAGCAATCCCTCATTGGTGGAACAGAAAGGATGGAGGGGGCAGTAGGGTACCAGGAGATCTTGCAGGTAACTGGGTCCTTGATCATGTAGGGCTTTAAAGGTTAGCAAGCCAACCTTAAAGGTGATCTGCCACTAAACGGGCAGCCAGTGCAGTTTGCAGAGCACAGGTGTAATATGACTGGTTCTAGAAGTCCCAGTCAGAAGCCTGGCCATCGCATTCTGCACCAGCTGCAGGGGGCGGATATCAACCCCTGGTAGCCCTAGGTAGGGGGAATTGCAGTGATCAAGACGGGTAGAGACAAAAGCATGGACCACTGTTGGAAGATCACCCGGAGGAACCAGGTGTTTCACCTGGGCAATATTCCTCAGATGGTAAAAAGAGGATTTGATGACAGCTGACATCTGAGATTTTAGGGTCAGATCATCATCAAAAATAATGTCCAGGTTACGCACCTGATCCGAGGTAGTGAGCGACATTGAACTAGCATGGCAGTCACAAAAACATGGTACACAGAGAACCATGACTGGGATGGCAACATACTAGGGTACACATTCTACAGGAGGTAAAGGGAGGGTAAAAGAGGAGGAGGAGTAGCTCTCTATGTAAGGGAAGAGATCAAAGCAATGGAACTAAAGAGTAAACAGGGAGTAGAGGAGGCACTGTGAGTCACCCTGGAGACAGGAAATGGCACCACAATCTGCACAGGGGTTGTATACAGTCCTCCATCTCAGGGAGAGGCAATGGACAAGAACATTTTTTTATTTTTTTTTTATTTTACCAATTATTTTACCAGGTGAGACACACTAAGCTGAAAGCTTGTTTGCAGGTGCAACCTGGGAGCACAAGGAAGTTAAGTGACTTGCTCAGGGTCACACAGTATGCACCTAGGGGGCTGTGGGATTCAAACCCAGGTCTCTAGATTTGCAGCTCAGAGCCTTAACCCACTGCTCCATACAGCAAAATGATAGAAGGCATCCTTAGAATGGCAGAAAAAGGGAGATATTGTTGATGGGGACCTGGATATGCCAGATGTTAACTGGAGAACCTTTGTTGCAGGCATATCCAAGAGCAGGGTCGTTCTTGATGCCCTACCGTGGGCATGCCTCAGACAGCTAGTGCTGGAACCCACTCAGGAGGGAGCAATCTTAGACCTGGTTCTCTCAAATGGGGATGGAGAAAGAATCTCAGATTTAGAAGTGGATAGCCATCTGGGAACAAGCGACCACCACACAGTGTGATTCACAATAAACACAGCCATAGAGTCAAGCCATACAAAAGCAAGAGTACTGGACTTTAGGAGAGCTGACTTTGAGAAAAGCTCCCTAATGTACCTATAAAAGGTTTTATCCCTTTTCTTAACTGAGTTGGAAACAGTAATAAGTGACATTATGGAGGGACTGAAAGGAAAGGTATGCCTCAGTTTGTGCCTTTGCTATTCTGACTGCCTTCCCTGTTTCCTTCTGTTTTAACTGGTACAGTTCTCTGTCCTGCTCCTTCTGTGTTTCCTTATACTTCCTGAATGCTAGCTTTTTCTCCTTAACCTTCCCCGCCACCTCTTTTGAGAACCATAGTGTTTTTTTCCTTCATTTTTGTTTTGTTGATTAGCTTCACACAAAGGCTTGTTGCCTCTGTGATGGCTGTTTTGATTTTTCCCCATTGTTCCTCCACCCCTGCTTCTTGTTTGGTGATCACTTGTTCCCAGATGACTACCCACTTCTAAGTCTGAGATCCTCTCTCAGTCCCCATTTGAGAGACCCAGGTCTAAGATTGCTCCCTCCCAAGTGGGTTTCAGCACTCGCTGTCTGAGGCATGCCCCCTGTAGGGCATCTAGAATGACCCTGCTTTTGGATATGGCTGCAGCAGAGGTGCTCCAGTTAACATCTGGCATATTCATGACCCCCATCAACAATATCTTCCCCTTTTCTGCCTTCCTAAGGATGCCTTCTATCATTTCCTTGTCCATTTCCTCTCCCTGAGATGGGGGGTCTGTATACAACCCCGTGTGAATTGTGGTGCCATTTCCTGTCCCCAGGGTGACCCACAGTGCCTCCTCTCCTCCCTGTTTATCCTTTAGTTTTGTTGCTTTGATCTCTTCCCTTGTGTAGAGAGCTACTCCTCTTCCTCTTTTACCCTCCCTGTCCCTCCTGTAGATTGTGTACCCAGTATGTTGACATCCCAGTCATGATTCTCTGTGTACCATGTCTGTGTGACTGCCATGATATCCAGGCATCCCTCTTTCATGAAGGCCACTAGTTCAGGCAGCTTGTTACCCAGACTATAGGCACTGGTACTCATTGCCCTCCATTTTTTGATGGCTTTACTCCTTTTAGCCTCATCCCTGACCTTAATGCCTTTGCGTTTTTCTCCATTTACCCCTGTCCTTCTCCCTATTGATTTCTCTACCGTGGAGATGAAGTGGGCATTATACCAGGGAGGCACAGTACAGACAACACTAGGCGTCTCATCAATCTTATCTGGCAGGCTACGCGATCCCACTCATCAGCTGTCCTTCTCTGTTTTGATGCCGAATAGGCATTTGATAGAGTAGAGTAGAATGATCGTACCTGTTTCACACTTTGAAGGTTTTTGCTTTGGTAAGACCTTCCTAGATTACATCCACACCCTCTATAATGGGGTAGCTATTTCTGTCCCCACCAACTCAGTAGTCTCTCCCCCTTTCCTGCTGAAGAGAGGAACATGACAAGGGTGCCCTTCTCTCCACTACTTTTTATACTCACCGTGGAACCTCTGCTACAAGCCATATGCCAGCATCCAGATATTCAGACATTAAGCTAGCAGAAGAATATAGAGCCCTAGCGTATGCTGATGATATTCTTCTGTCACTCACCAACCCAGGAAACTCAGTCCTGCAGTACTGAGCCTTTTACATCACTTTGACTCATTCTCTGGGCATAAAGTTAATGTGGCTAAATCCCTAATTCTTCTGCAGCGGCTGCAAGTTAGCCTTACACTGTATTTCCCCTGGGGCTTACAGGTGGTGCAAGGGTCCTTGATGTACCTTGGAGTTCACTTCTCCTGGAACCTTAACATGCTGGGCAATTTGAACCCCCCCCCCCCGTACTTAACTCCTTATCTACAGACTTGGCCAGATGGAGCTGTGTACCATTCTCACAATGGGGCAGGGCACAGGCATACAAAATGATGGTGGCAGCCAAAATTCAATACCTTCTTGATAACATTCCCTTGAAACTTAAATCGGAGTTCTTTCTGCAGGTGCACCACCAGATGCTTAACTTCCTTTGGGGCACTTGACCAAGGCATATCAGCAATAAAAAGCTCATACTCCCACTAGATAAAGGAGGATTAAGCCTCCCTGACCTTGAGTTAAAGCACATAGCGTAGCTGCTTTTACAAATGTTTCAAGTCCCCCTCCCCCCGTCTCCACAATCCAACTGGCCAAAATGGACTATTTGTGAGATTTATCTCTTAGGAGGTGACCTTAGAAACATGATACTGTATGGGGTCCAACCATCCAGCCATCGTACCCTCCTCACTATTGGGCATACCGCTAAGATACGGGGCAGACTTGCCAAATGCACAAATGGAAAACCTGGAGCTTCCTACAACTTCCCCTTATGGAAGAACCCACTTCTCACTATTGATGGATCTCCAGCGCAGTGGTCAACCTAGGCAGCCAAAGACATCATGCTGTTGTCACACCTAGTGGACTGCATGTCTGGTTACTTAAAATCCTTTAGTCAGCTACAGAATGAGTATGGTCTAGAAAGCCATAGGCACTGGCAGTTTACAGCTTTGTTCCTCCCTGTCCTCACTTCTTGGCCACCATCTCCACCTAGAGGCTAATACTGGCCTCAAAAAATGAGTGATCCCTGGGTTGGGGGCACCCTTAAGAGCTAGCTACATCTACAAGAAGTTATGCCTCATGAGAACGGAGACCATGGAAGCACTATGGGATAAATGGAGTACAGACCTGGGCATTAACATTGATTAGCCCATATGAGAGTTCTACTGGAAAGACATATGCCTCACCTTAAGAGATACCCACAGTCACTTCATTCAGTTTAAAATCCTCCATAGATGGCATAGAACCCCAGCCAAATTGTATAAATGGGGGCTAATTCCATCGGATACATGTTGGAGATGCTTCTTCATGTGGGGAGACATCCCTCATATACTCTGGGCATGCCCAGCATTACAGACATTTTGGGCTGAAGTCCAAAATGTTATCAGGTCAGTAACCACCACAGAGCTTACCCTCATTCCTGCCCTAGTTACGCTGGGACTCCTGCCAGAGAAAGATGCCCGATTAATGTCAGATCTGAGGAATCATTGAATTTTAGGTGCCCTGGTCACAGCCAGAAGAATCATACTATTGGAAGAAAACTACTCCCCTCTCCCCCACTGACAGAATGGTTGCCGGAACGCAGGAAACTAGCCTGTTTCACAAGAGTTCTGTATTCCACTAATCATAAGCTCAACATTTATGACACAATGTGGTCCTCCTTTCTATCCTCTTCATACTGTGTCATTCCACAAGACTGTTATATGCCCCTACCTATAGCAGACCTTCCCCATTGATCTGAAGGAACGCAAACCTGGCTTACACCCCCAGATAATAATACTTGTGGTTTACCCCCCCTTCTGCTTAAACAGTGCTTCCTAAATTAATTAAGTGCTCCCTCACCAATTTGAACTAATTCTTATATTAGTGCATACCCTATACCTTGTTGTTATGCTTCTTTTTCTTCATCTTAGCTATGATGTTACCTGAGTTGTACGTTTCTGGTTATAATCTGTTCTATATATGATATCAATAATCCGTATGTATTTGGACCACATTTAGTGTTGTACTGCACCTCCAAGGGGTATTCCCCCGGCCAGGCTTGTCTTCTTAATGAATGGTGGTCTGTGTTTGTAAGATCTATTTTCTACTCTCTTATAAACCTAATAAACTTTAAATCACACAAAAAAATGTTTGGGCTCACATCAGAGGGAAAGCAAGTCATTCCAAAACACTATTCTAACTCAATAATTTATCAGAGATGAGCCAGGCATCAAGCTAAGTCTCCCTTCTCATTAAACATGCAGACTAATAAAGAGAAATTATTAATTGTGTGGCAGCAGACAATAACATCCTAAATGCTGTTCTGGAGTGTAGCTGTAGTCTCTGGCCTGTGTCCACGGCTGCCCCCATCATAATCCCTGCTTACAGTTTACTGCTTTACAACTCATGAAGAACTAAAGACTTTTCAATCACTTTTTAATTACTATTGTTTTGTGTGCTTTCATTATGGCTCTGAAGCTGCCAACGTCATATTCTGCTTCTTACTGGGAGTACTGCTCACAAGAGCAACTCCATATCTGGAAGTTCCTACCACTCATGCTTCTAACTGGGAGACCACCAATGCAGCGGGACTCAAGTGTCTCTGAACTCTGTGTCTTCTCCCTCTGCCCAGAACTTTGACAACCAGCCTCGGGGGAGAGTATAGGCAAAGTTTTGTTTTTTTTGTGGGAAAGACTTTGTTACAGAGATTCATTAAGTTAAGGCTTTGCACCACATGTCATGGTGCCTTACCTTTACCAAAACTGAACTGGATAATATGGCCAACATTTGTTTCCTAATTTAGTTGTGGAAGGGATCATAAATTTCTGCACAGCCGATCCCTTCCACTTCCTGGTTCTGGAGCTGCTCAAGTCCCACCCCTGCACTAATTAATTTATGATGTGTGCCCAGGGAGAGTGCAGGAACGTGCTCCATTATAGGCTATGGGGGATCTTTTAGATTGTTTTTATGTTAAAATGGTCATATGGTGATGAAACGTGGGCACTGGTCTACTAACAAGGGTCTTGTTAGTTGACCAGTGCCCACATTTCATTACCAAGTGATTATTTTAACATAAAAAACTATCTACAATATTTTCCCACCTGTAGCCTAGAATGGAGAGTGTACCTGCGCTCTCCCTGGGCACACATCATAAAATTTACTGAGTGCGGGGCAGGACTTGAGCAGCTCCCAGAGCTGGGAAGAGGAAGGGATCGGCTCTGCAGAAATGTATGATCCCTTCCATGACTAAATTAAGAAAAACATTTTGGCCATATTATCTGGTTTGGTTTTGGTAAAGGTAAGGCACCACGACATGTGGTCCTGGCATGTGGTGCAACGCCAAATTTAAATACCTTGGTAGATCTCTTTAGAAAACTGATCCCATGCCAAGCTTCACAGCTTGCCTCCAGTACCTGTACTGAAATGAATAATGGGGCTGGGGAGCACACTGACACTGTGGCCTCCACAGTCAACCAGAGAGACGTACGAGCATCCTTCCTCCCACAGGATGCATCCCACAAGACTGGAGGATGGCTCATGTGGTGCCAATTCACAAAAGTGGCCCTAATAATGAACTGCACAACTATAGACCAGTGAGCCTCACATCAATTGTGGGGAAGCTCATGGAGACAATCCTAAAAGAGCAGCTGGTGACATTTTTGGAGGACAGTGGACTCCAGAACGGTCAACAGCATGAGTTTGTCTCATTAATATCCTGCCAGACAAACCTAGTTGAGTACTATGACTGGGTAACAAGGGAAATGGACAAGGGCCATGCTGTGGATGTCCTGTATTTAGATTTCAGCAAGGCCTTTGATTCCGTGACACATGGGAGGCTGGAGGGAAGCTGGAATATATAGGGGTGGGAACAAAGATGGTCAAATGGATCACCAACTGGCTGAAGGGAAGGCAGCAGAGGGTGGTAGTGGGGGGGGGGACTCTCAGCACTGAGGGATGTGACCAGTGAGGTGCCACAGGGATTGGTACTGGGACCAGTGCTGTTTTGGATATACATAGCTGATATCTCAAAAGGGATCCAGAGTAAGATCAGTCTGTTTGCAGGTGATATGAAGATGGGAGCCATGGTAGATGACATCAAAGGATGGAAGGGACTGCAGGCAGACCTGACCAAACTACAGGAGTGGTCGGAAACATGGCAGTTGGGGTTCAGCGCCAAGAAGTGCAAAGTATTGCACTTTGGAGCCAGGAACCAGTGGAGGAGTTATCAGCTAGGAGGGGTACAGTTGGAAAGCACTGAGGAGGAAAAGGATCTCGGGGTGCTTATAAGGGGTAGTATGAACAACTCAACACAGTGCAGAAAGGCAGCAGCAAAAGCCAACAAGATGCTGGTGTGTATAGTAAGGGGTATCTCCTCCAGGAATAGGGAGGTGATCCTCCCCCTGTACAGGTCACTGGTCAGGCCACACCTGGAATACTGCATGCAGTACGGGTGCCCATTCCTGAAGAGGGACATCAGGTTGTTGGACGGGGTGCAGTGTAGGGTGACAAAGATGATCCAGGGATTGCAGGGAAAATCCTACTGGGATAGGCTTGGCGAACTGAGCATGCTTTCACTGGAAGAGAGGCGGGATGGAGGATATGATTGAAATATTTAAATACCTAAAGGGGATAAACAAGACTAATACAGAAGGAATTTTCAAGATTTGGAGAGGGAAGGACACGAGAGGGCATCAGCTGAGATTGGAGGGAGGAAGATTCAGGAGAGAAACCAGGAGACATTTTTTCACAGAACAGGTGGTGGACAAGTGGAATACTCTGCCTGAAGAGGTAGTGTCCAGTAGAATGGTGGGTGGTTTCAAGAGGGGATAGGACAGAGTGAGGTTGGATAAATACGAGTAGGGGAAGGGAGGGTGAGGCAGCTGCAAGATGAGGGCCTAGCTGCACAATCAAGCAGACTCATTAGACCATAAGGCCTGTTTCTGTTGGCACTTTCATATGCTCGTATGTTCGTACAGTTGCAGCTATATTCCAGATGCTGCCCATCTTCCAGCTCCTTGGCCCTCTTCCTAATATAGAAACTAGAGCAGGGAACACATATGGGAAAAATCCTTCTCTGATGCCCCAGAGAGCAATTTTAGCTGCAGCCTGTTTGTGGAAAGGGTGGGAATATTGGGCCTAGAAGGTACTATTGCTAATTTATTGTTTAGCAAATCAAACAGCCGTAAAGCAGCAGTAAAATCAATTTTCAAAGGGGGGGGTGGAGGGTCTTAGAACACCATGCATGTAGTGGCATAAAGGTGAAACATCACTTAATTGTTTGTTACAATAAAGAGGAACTACTTTTTATTTTAAAACTTTTATTTTGCCTTTTTTATTTAAACCTATACATTTTTTATTGTAGTCTTCTGTAATCTGCTTTACAGGTGGATCCATTTTATAAACACAATAAGACACTTTAGGGTGTGTGTGTTTATTTTCCTAAACCACACATCTGGGCGGTTAAAGGCATGTGGCAAAAGTGTCTCGAGCCTCACGATGCACATGGGCATGTGGTTTAGGAAAATAAATACACCCCCTGTCATGTCTAATTATTAGCAAAGGTTTTTCCTCCGGTCAAGACAACAAATAATCTGTTAGACATAAGCAACTCATTTCATAGTGGTAGCAATTATCGAATTGCCGGTGGCCCACTTAAGGACCCCCTGCCAGGGAAGCCAAAAAAGGGAGGAAGGCAGCCCAGTTTTCAAAGCTCCTGATTGCTGCAAGTCCCTGGTGCACCAAAGAAATGGTGCACGGGGCTTGTGGCAATCGCCCGGCTGGTGATTACAAGTTTCAACCCATGCACCAGGTGCCGCAAGTTAGAGGGATTCTTTCTGGTCTAGCTAGTGGCATTCCCAGAGGCTGTTTTTATAGAGCTTGTGCCAGATATTTGGTGCAAGCTGCCACAAAATGTGGAAACTGTCACAACTGCACCTGAAATTCAAGAATCGGATGCAGTTCTGGTGAAGGGATTTGGCACTCCGCCAGAACCTAAGCATTGTGGTACAGGGCTTGGCACAAGCCCTCCACCTCACTTTGAAAACTGAGTGCAGAAAGTTTAAACTGTGATAGAGCAGAATAAATTGCAATTACGCTGGGTCACAGTTTAGTTACATCTAAAACAAAATTTCACAGCTGTCACATTGCAGTGCTTCTCTTAGGATTTTGGAAAGAGAGGTTGGGATGCCACCATTTCAGATTAGAGGGTGCAACACAAGCTAAAATATTCAGAGTGATAAATGGGGAATGAGAAACAGAAAGCCTTTTTTTTTCAAACTGTTTTTCTTGTCAGTTTACTGATAAAGTACCGCAGTGTTTCATTGGAGCATAATCACGCAGTAGTATTTTTGGTTCGGTTCTGCTTTGCATTCTAGAGGTTACCAGGATCTACTGTGTTATTATTTTGCTGTAATGTTGGCAGCACTGTATTGAATGTGTCCACCTGTATAACAGCAGAAACAGCAAATGTTAGCCTGTGGATTAGATTGAGGAGATCTTAAGTGGAGAAACTTATACAGAATTCCTCAGCCCAGAGTAGGTTGCAGTCTGTTTATCTCAATAGAACAGGTTCTGTTACAAAATTGAATGAAATGCTGAACATGTTTCTTTGTATGTTAATTCAGCCACTGAGACCACTGTTGCAGTTGTAAGAGTGGTGTCACGTGCATTTTTAGGATATGAGAACAATGAACCAAGGGTGAGCAGTTCTGATCCATAATAATGTAACTGAGATCACTTTTATGACTGTAAGAGTGGTATCAGAGGCTGTATTAATATATTATTGATTGAGATTGATCAATAATATTTTAACATTTAAAATGTTTCCCTGAATGTACCAGTTTCCAGGACAGCTGCATGTGAGACACTCTTCACAGAATAAATGTCACCTGTGCAGAGGAAAGGAGAGCCCTCCTTGATCTATGATCGGTCAGGAGAGCCCTCCTTGATCTGTGATTGGTCAGGAGAGCCCTCCTTGATCTATGATCGGTCAGGAGAGCCCTCCTTGATCTGTGATCGGTCAGGAGAGCCCTCCTTGATCTATGATCGGTCAGGAGAGCCCTCCTTGATCTGTGATCGGTCAGGAGAGCCCTCCTTGATCTGTGATCGGTCAGGAGAGCCCTCCTTGATCTATGATCGGTCAGGAGAGCCCTCCTTGATCTATGATCGGTCAGGAGAGCCCTCCTTGATCTATGATCGGTCAGGAGAGCCCTCCGATCTGTAGATCGGGTCAGGAGAGCCTCCTTGATCTATGATCGGTCAGGAGAGCCCTCCTTGATCTGTGATCGGTCAGGAGAGCCCTCCTTGATCTATGATCGGTCAGGAGAGCCCTCCTTGATCTGTGATCGGTCAGGAGAGCCCTCCTTGATCTGTGATCAGTCAGGAGAGCCCTCCTGATCTATGATCGGTCAGGAGAGCCTCCTTGATCTGTGATCGGTCAGAGAGAGCCTCCTGATCTATGATCGGTCAGTAGAGCCCTCCTTGATCTATGATCGGTCAGGAGCCTCCTGATCTATGATCGGTCAGGAGAGCCCTCCTTGATCTATGATCGGTCAGGAGAGCCCTCCTTGATCTATGATCGGTCAGGAGAGCCCTCCTTGATCTATGATCGGTCAGGAGAGCCCTCCTTGATCTATGATCGGTCAGGAGAGCCCTCCTTGATCTATGATATTGTTTGTAGCACCTACTGGTTCATTCTCTTCTGCTAATAGGCGGAATGATTTCTGGGATGTACTGTATATTCTGCCCTGAGTGATGCTATAGTGGGCCCTGATGGCGCTCTCCTCCACTCATGAATGTTGTTATTGGGCAACTGGCATGTGGGGTGGGAGCAGAGAGAAGGCAGCTTTTCCAGAACTTAATGGAGTTAGATCATCATGGGGCATTAATTAGTTTAGAGTGGGTGCTGGGTTGGGTGGGGGTTGGGGGATTTCTGACAGTGAGAGTTTGAAGTGTGGGAGTGGCAGGGGTACCATGATTGTTTAATTTAAAATCTTGGCCTCAGACTGAACTGGATACCTAGTGCCTAGCCTGGGTACCTAGTACCTAGACTCAGATACAGGCTGAACATCAGATTCACTAACCCATACTTACATGGCAGACACTGTAAGCAGAAAAATGGACCTTGTCTGCCCTTCCTTTGGCTAGAATGCTTAACAGCACTGCAGTTCAGGCAGCAGAGATCTTACAAAGAGGACTATTGCTCAGTCTGCCTTAAAGATGACATTATCCACTCAAAGTTTATGTAAATCCAGCCTAATGGTGTTTTTTTAATTGAATCTCTACTTTTATTGTCTTTTCTTTTATCAGTTTCACTCCTTCAATGTTTTGATATCATATTTTTGAGTCTTTTTTTGTCCACCACCTTGTGCTTGTGTAAAGTGATCATACTGGTATGATAGTGGATTCTGAGAGGTGTGTGTGTCACTGTTGGTCCAACGTAGGGTAGCCTGCAAGGGGTCTGACAGTGTCAGACCAATTATCAGCCAGGCTGAACATGACACTGTTCTGGTATTGCTGGGCAGAAACTTCATGTAGTTCAAAGAAAAGAGCTGATCAACATATGGGGACTGTTTTGATCTGCATAAGATGCTCAGAAAGAAGAGCTGATCCACACCATGATCAGCCTGCTGTGGGCCTCCCCCCAACATAAAAACAATCCCTTCCACCCTTTACTAAGTATCCCACCCACCCACATTTCTTCCTCAAAGCACCACACAGTTGTTTGTTATTCTTTGGTAGCCTGGTAACACTGTAGAACTGCAAAATCACATACAGGTGGGTGCAGACTATGGGGCACCCCACTCACGAACCACAACTCCAAACTCACTGTGCACTCCTATGGAAAGTCCAGTAATCTTGCTGCCAATGTTAGGCTGTCTAGCCAAGTTGCTGCATCATAGAAATTACTTGTAGTAAGTTAACATCAGCCCAGGTAAATGCGTATCAAAACACTTTTATTACAAAATAACACAGAAGCAAGTGAAAATAACAGCAAAGTCACTGACCACACTCACCCAAGGTCTTTGCTAGTTGAGCAGTGCTCTTGATTTGTTCATGGTGGCCATCTAAAATATGTAAGACAGAGTTTAAAAAATTGCCCCATTCATGCCTATGGAGCGCGCTCTCACGCTGTCCATGCAGTGACATAAGAAAAATGAGCAGTTTGCAGTATTAGGAAGTGGAATGGGATCGGTGACTCAGCTCCATGGAGCCAAATTATGATCCCTTCCTTTTCAAAATAGGGGCAATAAAAAAAATCTGATTTTGGCACGGTACAACTTTGGGGCAGGTAAGGCTTCTTAGCAGTTCTTGGTGTGTGCACCAAGAAAGGTGCTTTTGAACATGACAGGCGTAATATTTTCAAATCCCCTCTGAAACTTGTTTTCTCAGTCACACTGCAAAATCACCTTTCAGATGGGATTTTAAAAATTCTACCTATCTTGATCATAATGTCAGGTAATCAAATGACTTGGAAGTTTGGGGTCAAAATGTGGGAGCCTACTGAACATTAGATATTGCCTCTCAGGTGCCCTGTCCTGGGCAAATACAATCTAAAAATCTGTGAAAGCAGGATGCCACTGAAAATGAGACATTGGATCCCATCTGGTCTATCCTGGGTAAATACTGTATATCTGGTAAAAATGCGTACAAGCATGACCCAGTACAACAGCAATGTAAGTAGCGAGCATTCAGCATTGTCAAATGCTTGTTTTGTCTCTTGATTTCCCTTTTTTGTTCTCCATGTTTCTTATCCTTTCTCCTCACCATGATTTTTTTCTCTGGCTTGGAACCTAACCAGGGTTGTTTCCTATGAAGTGGTATTAGAGATGGGTCAGCTTTTTCACTACTTCATGCATCTTCACTTTGGCCAACAGATCACATCATGAAAGTATTACCTTGTCTAATGAGCTTACAGAATGAGGAGGTTATACAAGTTAGGGTGTCAGCATAAAGCCAGCCAGCTGTAGTGCAGTCAAGGGCCAAGAAGCTCCCTGCCCATCTTGGCATTCTGACTAGGGTATGAGTCATGAGGTGCGGAGCCTGCAGTCAGAATGTAATAAGCAATCAGCAAGAAGTCTGAAGCATTTTACAGATGATCAGCATTTAAGATAAAAGGATCAAAATGCACAAAAGCAGAGTAACACTGCAATCAAAAAGGACTGAAATCAATAGATTGCTCTCTGTCTATGGGGAGAGAGGTACAGAAGATGGATACATTTATGTGCATGTGTGTACTGTATTCGCACGCAGTAGTCCTGTCTGATGGGTGCTGGTGTCAACCACATCATTTTATATAAGAATAAAATACTGATTCTGTGGACAGTTACCCCATCCAGACACAGACACAATGTAAATGACATAATAATTTGCTCCACAAAATACTTTTATTTTACCATAAAAGTTTTTATTTATTGTTTTTTTTTATTGCTTAACAATCCATGCCATGGTATAAACATGCAAAGTACACAATAAAATGTTGCAGAATACAAACAAGTGTTAGAAAGAGGTGGTCATTGCCTAAATTTGATAAACAGCAAGCTACCTATACCCAGCAATAACATGACAAAGGTGCAGGTAGGCAATTATTTGAAAAAAATATTTTAACCTGGTGGTACCTCTAGTGCATCTACTTGGTGGACTAGTCAAGGGGGATCAATCGTTCAATAGGTCTTATTACCAACCAGCCCAAACATACCACTTAACAGAGATTTAGACATAAGCAATAAGATATGATGGAGTGTGCATTGAACAGATTTTACCACACACCCAGGGGCGTAGTGATGCATGAGGTCACAGGCCGAGTGCCTTCAGCCCCTGGAAGTGTGGTAAAATCTGTTCAGTGCATACCCCTGGAGTGTCTTATTGTGCTTATAAAATGACCATCTGTATGTTACTCTGATGTGAAATTCAAAATTGTTATGCAGATATAAAAAAATCTTTTATATATTTTGTTATAAGATAGTTCTTCCCCCTACACTACAGTCCTGCATTTACTGATTGCGTTTTTGGAAGTTTGTATTACAGGAGCCACCATAGTTGAAGATGGCTGTTATGGTTGTCATGGTTACAGCTGTCCACCCCAACCAACTCATAGTCTAATAGTTAAATAAATCATTTTAGCAATTGCCTTTTGATAGATCTTTTTTTGTGTGTGTGTGTGCACTTCTTTTGACATTCCTTTATATTCTTTGAAAAGGCAAAAGGTTTGAGCGGGTAGTGAGTGGGTGTCCGAGATTAAACAAACTGTTACATGTGGGCATCAGGGAGGGGATCAGGGAACAGGACTGTAATCCCCACTGGAGACTGAAAGAAAGAGTGAGCATATTTGCGTCTCACAGTAGTTGCTACTGGTACTGTGATGCACTGCCAGTGATACTTTCGGAATTGAGCAGTTATTCAGTGTGATTTCACATAATATAGATAGTAGTTTTGCACTGTTTTGAAAAGTGATGGGAAAGAGCGGAGATTTCAAAGTCCAGGAGGAACTGATTTACTGAGAAAAAATAAATGGCTGCATTTTAAAATCAAGACTTCTAATTGCACATTAATTTCTTTTTTTTTTTTGCAATGTGGTCCTGCTTTTAGGAACTTGTTATTACATGTGCATTGAACAGATTTCATGCACAGGTAATAACCAATCAGTTAGCAGGATTTTCTCTCTTCATTTTATAAATTGACATATTCTCTTAGGGGTGATGTTAAAATAATTAGATGCATGTACCTGATTGCCTATATAGCTGCAACCATGACAACCATATTTTCTATTGAGTGACCAGAAAAGCCATACCCTTATATTTGAGAAATAAGATGAGGTACTAAGGGAGGGGAGTTAGGAAGGGGTGTACTATGGAGATACATGATGTGCCATGTAAGATCAGGGGAATAATGTGGGGGAGGATGGGAAGGGGGGGGCCACAGAACATGGACCTGGGGAGTGAGGGGAAAGGGCCGGGGAATAGCTAGTCAGTTAAAAATCTGATACATCTGTGGAGGTGGGAGAGAGCATTCCACTGTATTAGTGAGGCAACTGATGACATGGAGAACCAAATATATGGTAGAAAATTCAACCATTGGGGTTGTTTTGTAGTACCTTTTGCTGGAGGAGATTCAAAAAGGGGTTCCAGATTATGTGATAGTCAAAGAGTTTACCCACAATTTGATGTGATTTTTTTTTCGTGTCCAGCCATTAATGACACTAAGCTGAACCATTCTTGGCAAAGTGGGGAGTATTGGTCTGTCCAGTGATGGAGCAATACTCTTTTAACTGTTGCCAGGGCCCCATTTACCCACAAAAGTTGAGGTTTAGTCATGACAGTATTCAGCTGGAGAAGTCCTAGGAGTACAAGGTGTGAATCATGAACTCCTAAATCAAGAATCATTGTGGTACAAGTAGACCAAACTACTGTCCAGTATTGATCTAGGGCGGGGCATGTCCACAGGACATGGGTCAGTGTGGCCTGATGGGAAGAACATCTCCAGCAATCACGGTGGTTGAAGAAACCAACTCTATATAGCCAGTGAGGGATCCTGTAGGCCCTGTAGAGGATTTTACATTGTAGTGTTTTTGCTTGTAGTTCATGGGTGGATGTGTAGGCATTGGGCCACACTTGTGCCCACAATTGGGGAGGAATTGTTAGGTCAAGCTCCAATTCTCATTTCTCTCTAGGGCTACTAGTTGGAGGTGGAAGGAGAATTCACACCCTAAAGGTCTTAAATTTGGCTGTGAGATGTTGTGCATTTTTCAAGGAGGCAATCCAGCCATCGAGTGGAGTAGGCTGCAGCAAAGTATGATTAGGGGCTATGCAACTCTTTAGCATGCTACACAATTGTCAATCAATCAATCAATCAATCAATCAAAATCTTTATTTATTCAGGCGAACATCATTGAGCATAGCTCATTTACAAGATGGACCTGAGTGGTCATAACAATATAAGGTTACAAATTTTACACAAAAACATGGTACTGAATAAACACAAATACAATAATTTATGAATGAGACAGCTATACAAATATTTACATATATACAAGGCAAAATGACAATTAACCTAAGTAAGTATCTCCAGAACTGGGAGCATGGTAGAGTATATGTAGTCTGAAGTTCATAAAAAAAAAAATACAATGTCCTTAAGTTCCATGACACCCCTGTCCTCCCATTCTTTCCAGTTGATGGGTTGGCCATTGATTGTTAAGCATGGCTTCTGCCAGATTGGTGCAGTTTGTGGATTCTAGCCCAGTTGTTTACTATATTTGTCCCAAATATGTTTGGTATAGTGAGAGCAGGGGGTGATTTCAGTCCTAAGAGACCAGTCAGGAGATATCAAGGCATAGACTACTGGTAGCTGGCCCTGGACAAGTTCCAGGGACACCTATCCTGGAACCAGAGTGGTCAAGTGTGAAGTATAACAGACTATTGCCTGTCACAGCACTGTGAGGTCATGGTAAAGTTTCAGCTATGGAAGCCCGAAACTTCAGTCCTTCCAGTGACTTTGGAGAGTTTTGAGTTTTATTTTGGGGGGGTTTCCTACACAAGTACAGGGGGTCAGTTTAACAGAAAGGCGTTGAAAAAAGTTACAGGGTAGGGGGATAGGCAGGTTGGCTAGGATATACAGGAGTTTGAGGAGTGCTATGAGCTTCAAAGCATTAACCTTACCCCAGAGAGAAAGGATATGGGCCTTCCACCACAGTAAGTCAGAGTCCAGGGTATCGAGCATAATGTAGGCATTTGTGGCTGTTATGGCTGGGATAGTAGCCTTAAAGGTAATACCCAGACAAATTACCCCATCTGGAGACTATTGGTAGGGATAAGATGTAAACAGAGCAGCTGTACACCCCTCATTAAGAGCCATTTAATTTGCATTCAGACAGTGCAGAGTAAGCTAATATAATATCTTGCAAAGCCGGCAGAGTAGAGTGTGGGGATTTGACAAAAATGAGCTAATATCATCTGCTAATAGTGAGCTCTAATGGGGAACTCCTCCCACCACAAGCCCTACAAACAAGGGATCCACTCGGATTTCTTTTTTTAAATTGCTCTTTTTTTGTTAAAGAAATTTTGGTTTCATCACACAAAAACTGTAGTCAGCAATATGCCACAAAAACATGGGTTAGACATTACTACACAACTACAAAAGAGCTGTTATTTGATGGTTAAATTTCATATACTGATGACTAACATTCTTTAATTCTGCAACACTTAAAGACACGTATACAATACAAACACTAACACCCTTCTCCCCACTTGAGGCATCTGGAAACTTGGTAAATAGCAGGGCTATTTTAATACGGGGCAGAATTTTGTCCTGGTGCTGAAAAATCCTGTCAGCTAGTGGTCTTATAAGAGGGCACTCTATATGGGGATCTGGTGCCACCAGGCCGGGGTCCTTCTGAGTAACTAAAAGTTAATTTAGGTGTCTTTTGTCAGGATTTGCAAAAGTGAGCAACCCTCTCTTTCACTTAAAAAACTTGTTGAAAGGTAGCCATCTAGCAGTGAATTTCTCTTTTTTTGTAGATGAATATGAGCAGTCAGCCTTTCCATTTCTTTCATTTGTAAGCAACAGTCTAGCCACTGTGATTCAGTCGGGACCTGATCAGAAAGCCACTTCCTAGTAATTGCTTTGGAAGCTGCTATCGTTAGAATATTAAATAACTATATCCCTCCAGGACTTCGCAGCCCTATAGGAAATCTTCCTAACGCCAGTGTATCGCAAGTGTCAGGGTCCGACCTATCTGAAAGAACTTCTGGTGCCTTATTGCCCTAGCCGATTGCTCCGCTTGGCCGACGAGGGATTGTTAGAGATTTTAAGAGTGAGTCTAAAATCTTCAGTCAGCACAGCATTCTCTCATGCTGCACTCACTCTTTGGAATTCTCTACCACGCCAGTTACGGGAGTGCACCTCCGTGGAGATATTTAAGAAAGATCTGAAAACATACTTATGGCAAATGGCCTTGGATAACTAAATCAATTATAATGTGTCTGTATCTTTATTATAACTTATCATATTTTAATATCTGATGTTATTATGGTACATTGTTTATACATGTTTTGTAGATTTGTATTTGAAATTTGAATTTATGATCTTAAAATGTTCAGCGCCTTGATACACTGAAAGGTGCTTTATAAATAAAATGATTATTATTATTTATTATTATATGGGTGTTAAGCATCCTTCTTATGTCCTGAAAGACAGTGTTCCAAACCCCCCTGATTTTCAGACAATGCCAAAAAATGTGTTCATGTGTGCCTTCCTGATCACAGCCTCGTTAGCAGAGGTTAGTCAGGTGATTGCCATAATGATACATTATCACTGGTGTTTTAAAGAACCAAGAGATCACCTGCCACCAAAATTCATGCCATGTTGGAGAGGCTGTGATCCTGTTGGTTTGTTCCCAGATTTGAGCCCAGCATTTTTTGGGGAGTGGTTCACCTATCTCGGCTTCCCATTTGAGCTGGATATTCATCCTAGACTGGAAATTATTGTCCTTGCATATCTAGTATATTCTAGAGATAAGTCTCCTTGCTTCCCCTCCTCCAGTATTTCCTACACAGACAGTTAGTAGAGGATGCTCTACTGCCTCTTGCAATAAAGTTTTCCTCTGATTGGTAGTGAGGAAGTGCCTCATTTGGAGGTAACAACAGAAATCCCTCAGGCGTAGGCCAAATTCACCCTGCAGTTGTTGGTAGCTTTTAACTGTATCTCCCATGAGGAATTGCCCAAACTTTAGTAACCCACCTTGTTCCCACCTGATGAAGACTCTATTAGTTCTGCCTGGCATAGAGTCTCTGTGCGCCCTAATATTAGTTAATCAGCTAATTTTGTTCTGGATTCAGTTTCTTTAAAGTTTCCTTTCAAGTAAAAATGATGTTTTTTACCCCAGGATTCTGTAGGGCGCTTATTACTTTTGTTTTTAGCTTATTGAATAAGTAATCATTGAGTCATCCATGCTCGAGACTTAATTGTTCTATAGGCACTCATGCTAATTCCTGTCCTTGTCATAAGTGAGAAAGTATATGCTAGAGCTGAGCTGCTTGGTAGTACGTTTTTAGATCTGGTATCCCCAGCCCACTCTTTCCCTTCTGGATTATTATCACATTCCAGTTAGCTAGGGTTTCTTACCTCCTCACACAAACCTCGAAAGTAACTTTTGCAAGGATTTCCAAAAGATTTTAGAAGGGTGAATAGGCAAGGCACTAAAAAGGAAAAGTATGCGTCAGAGAATATTCATTCATATTGTTTCAGTACTAGCTATCAAAGACAGTGGTATTGCAGACCACATATCATCGTCCTGCCGGATCTCCTCTAATAATGTTTGATAGTTTGCTTGAAAAAGTTTACTTAGGTCTGATGTGATTTCAACCCCCAGGTACCAGAAGCCTTTGGAAGTCCATTTAAGTTTTGTACAGTTTTTAAGGTCATGGGTTAGACTCCCATCTGTTAACATTATTTTGGATTTGGATGAATTTATTTTGTAAAAAGATATTCTAGCCATAGTGGTCCTTGGAAAACAGGAGACGCTGGAAGGTTTGATACCTTTTATTGGATCAACAAATGTTTTGTACAAAGATGGAATTATACATAAGCTTTAGGGCCTCACAGGTCCCTTCTTCAGATGAATAACAAAACTGAACAACACAAGCAGTATTTAGAGGCTTCCCCATATTCTTGTAAGATGGTAATAGCTTTAGGAAGTGTTTCTATTGGATTTTTGTAAGTAAAGAAGTGTATCGTCCGCATATAAAGATATACAATTTTCTTCTTCTCCCACCTGTACCCCTCTATGTCAGTGTTAGTCCTGAAAGGCTCAGCCAGTGGTTCCATGCTAATTGCAAGCAGGAAGGGTGACAAAGGGCAACCTTGTTTAGTGCATCTTTGAATTGGAAAAAAATGGGATATATAGTGCCATTCAGTCAAACCTGAGCTGTGGGGTTCGCAAAAAGTGACATAATTCAGGACCTGAAAGTATCTCTGAAATTAAATTTACATAAAGTTACATCTAAAAAGGCCCAATTTTGGTGCTCAAATGCCTTTTTTATGTCTAATACAACCACAACCATCTGAACCCACATTGAGCTGCTATGGGTATGTAACATGATATTTTATAGTCAACTAATATTGTCATGAAAGTGTCTGCCTGGAATAAAACTGGACTGGTCCAAGTGAACCAGGTATGGAATCACTTGCTGGAGGTGATCTGCTATAACTTCGGAGAAAATCTTTACATCCTGGTTAAGTAATGATATAGACTGAAAACCTCTGTATGTGGAGGTATCTTTGACTGGTTTGGGTAATTCTGTGATCTTGGCCCCTTCCTAACTGTCCAGGAAATCATCTGGCTTTTGACATTTGTTACATGATCTGCTCAGATTTTGAGTGCCAAGGGTTCAACAACCAATACAAAAAGGAAAGGGGATAGGGGACAGCCTTGTCTAGTCCCTGTATGGATAGGGAAAAAGGGGGATAATACTGAATTACTCAGAGTAGCTGCTGATGGGGAAGTGTAAAGGATCCTTATCAGGGAGATAAAGGAAGATGGGAAGCCAAATGTGGCTAATGTGTTGAACAAGTATTTCCATTCCACCCTGTTTTTTTGTTGTTGTTGTTTTTTTTAGTTTTTGTTGACCAGGTAAGTGCACTAGACAAATTCTGCCTGTTTTCAGGCACGACCCGGGGAAGGGGGATACAGATGAATGCCAACTGACCTTGAACCAGATTAAGCTGTTGGTGATATTTTTAGTAAATGGGGGGAAATTTGGCCAGGGCACTGGAGAAATTCCCCTTCTCTTTGGTGGGGGGGTGCTGTGACTGGTGCTGAGATGGCCAGACTACCTGGAGAGCAACAGAGGAAGGATGTGTCTGGGGCTGAGGAGCAGGTCTCCTCCCCAGTCTCTGAATCTCAAGAGACCATGATGGAAATAGAAAACCCAGTGGAGGAATTATTTATTTTGGCTGAAGAAAATGTAACAAACCTGGATCATGATGAGGAGGATCTGAAGGCTCCAGCAAGTAACCAGAAAGCAGGTGAGATCTACCGAAGAGAAGAGGTTTTTAATCTGGAGGCAGAAACTAGAGAAGGCGCTGAAAGAGCAGGGGATGAGCAGCAAGATGAACCGTGAGGAATGGTAGGAATTTACTGGTGCACCCGTAGGCACGGATCATTGTCTACAGGACACAGGAATGGAAAAAGTGAATGGTGAAAATGTGCAGAACTCCCAGGCTGGCTCTCCGATGATGCAGGTACCATTAGTAATTGTTGCAAAAGACTCAGATGGGGGGGGGGCATGGCAATGAAGAAGCAGGTGTTGCAAACAGAGTATGTTCTGTTCAGAATAACGCTAATGAGCAGGCACAGAAACAGGATAATGTGAGTGAGGTGATGACAGGAGAAACTACGATTCTCCAGAGTAAAAACATCCATTTTACCGTTGGAATCTTGACGTGGGGGTTGGGAAAGAAAATGGCTGGTAAGGACATAATGAATAAAAGTAAGAAGGGCAAGGGAAGTAGTATATAAGGGGCCCAGTTACCACTACTACCTGTTGGAACAGAGACTGTTGAATCATTGCCAGGTTCTGCTGTAGCACCTGCAGAATGGGTATCTAAGTCATTAAAAGTGGCAGGCTGGGTTAAAAAAGCTGATGGATCTGGTTGGGATGCAAATATTCCCATGTTGTTAAATAAAAATATTGGGCCTTTGAGCCAGATGGAGTGTTCTGGTCTGAACAGTACTACCCAACCCTCAAAAATAACCCTTGGTCAGGTTACAGTGGGCAGTGAGAATAAGAAAGAGAATAAGAAAGAGAATACTGTTGAGGCAGGTACAATTCTATCTGTTATCAGAGAATTGGATGGAGACAAACATCAGCAGGTGGTACAGCTTGACCCTTCATCCCCAACCCCGCTGCATATTTGGTTGTGCCTGATACCCCTATAAGTACAGAAGATATGGTGCCTCAAAACACTACAGAAACTGACCCCCCTGAAGAGGCAATGAGAATTTCTACTGTAGCTGCAAATGTTTGGAACACAAATACCAGGGAAAGGCTATTTCCTGATACTGTTAGAAATGCCTCTGAGCCTGCTACAAAGAGAAATGCAGTTAGGCTTAAATTTGGAGGTGATTTAAATGACATACTGGATAGACTGTTTGTGGGGAGGGCATTGTTGAAAAATAGCATGAAATACTCTGCATATGAAATCTATGTCTTGATTCATATGCCAAGAAACACTATATATGATGTCAGTTTTAAACATCCTGCTGGCTTAGAACATTTCTGGAAGCAATATCAGTTGCTTAAAAATACCCCCCTTTGGAACCCCTTTCTAGCTATCCCTATGACTAAACCTATGTATAAAAGAATAACAGTACTCTTTCGTAACAAAGGGGTGAATGTTGCTGACATTACATATTGGCTTAAGCAGCATTGTGTGGTTAATGGGTATCCAGAACCCATTTTGGATGAAGAACATTTATGGACAGGAGGATGGAAATATAAAGTCACCCTGAAACAAGAAAATGGAGGAACGAAGCATCTCCCTAATTGTTTTTTCTTAGAGAGGGATAGAGGTGTGATATTTTATCCAGGCCAACCCCAAGCTTGCTACAAGTGTGGGAAACTGGGGCATTTGAATACTGTGTGTGAGAAACAGAAGTGTGGCCTCTGTGGAGAGGTGGGACATTATGGGGCACAATGTCAACAACCTCTCAAATGTAACCTCTGTGAAGAACATAGGCATATGTTCAGAATTTGTGTCCGGGCATCCCATAATAGCATGGACCAGACAATTAAAGTGAAATAAGATGTCTATGTGGCTACAGCACAAAAAGGAAAGATGCGTGTCAATGAGTTACAGACATAGTTGAATACCTCAGATCCAAAACCCCAGAGGGAAGCTTATACCAGGAAATCTGTACCTGGAACTACTGGGGTTAATGTAGAGGACAATCTATCTACCCCTCCCCCATGTCAGCACAAGGAAGTGCACAGAACTGAAGACAGTTCACAGGAACATGACTTAAACCTGGTTCCTACTAATGTAGAGCATGATGGATTGCTATTAAATACAGCCCTGCTGGGGCAAGGGGTCCTGGAAGAAGATGAGAGGGTAGCAACAGAGATGCTGCCACCGGGGTCTTTTGCAGAATCCACACTTCAGAGGGTCACGAGATCTAAATCTGCACAAAAAACTGCTCCTGGGATGGAAGAAATTCCAATTCATAATGCCTATGATGTCTTAATGGATTTAGAGGAAGAGGCCAGGGGAGGTGAATCAGATGTATCATCGGTGGCATCTTCTCAAATGGAGATTACTACAGGAATGGTAAAGGGTGAAAATGCTAAGCCTAAAAAATGGAAGAAACGTAAATAGGAATGACTTTGTGTGTTCTCTATCTATGCATGATAACATTTCTATAACAACTGCACATGTTAATAGTATTAAGTCTGCTGAAAAGCGAAAAATTACGTTTGCCAGTTTACATTCTGGGGGAGGGCAACTGATTTCTGTGCAGGATATCAGGTTGCATACTGTTATGGAGGTTGTGCATGTCCAGAGGGATTGGCGGTGGGGTTCTTCTTTGTGGTTTATAGGAGAAGAACCCTGCTCAGGTGTAGGTATTTTAACTTCTAACCTACAAATAACAATCTTAAAAGTCTTGGACATTTGCTCAGGTAGAGTTCTGATGGTAGCTGTGGTGATACACAACATAGTGTATAGGTTAATTAATATTTATGCTCCTCAGATGAAGGCAGAGAGATCCTCACTATTTAAAATAATAGAACCCCTCTTGTTTACTTCTAAAATAATATTGTGATGGGGGGGGGGATTTTAACTGTGGCTTGACTCCTAGAGCTTGGGGTAGGAAAACTGGAAAGATTTATAGTGATTCCCATTTGTTGCATGATATATTATAAAAAGCTTTTTTTAAAGTATATTTATGATATCATAGATGTTCTTCCAGAACACACTTTTTATAAAGGTGGACTGTCAACCAGGATAGATTTCTGGGGCAGGATTAACAAAGAAGGCCAAAAATCCCGCAGCTGCAAGAAAAAGGCATGCAGCACTGTGGAAATGCAGTTGCTGGATATTCACATAGAAAATATGCGCAGGTGCGGAATTCTGCAAAAGCTCTGCAGGTGCGGAAATTCAGCAGCTGTGGAAATTGTGCAAGTGCTGAAAATCCGCAGCTGAAATGGCATATGAGGCACAACAGTGACCCTAATTAGCTGGAGCAGCAGACTTCAACAGTTCTGCCTCAGCCTGCAGATGAAAACACCCACAGACACCAGTAACCAGTCCCTCAACTGGGACCACTGTAGCACCACAGGTACCAGCAATACCATGGCACCACAGTGGCTTTCTGTCACTGCTGGTCATCGCTTCCTGGAGTTTTTCTGTTGCTTTCAGGAGTAGAAAACACTGCAGGCTGTTCAGGCTCTACTGCCTGTGGGGCTCATTCATGGGCTGCACTGGGTCTGGTGGTTGTTTTATGTTGCTATTCCATGGCAACATGTGCTAATGTTGCTGTAACATCAGCCACTGATATACCCACTGGGATGTTATTGCCTGTGCCTGACCTCCACTTTAATTGTATTTCAATTGTTGGGGCACTACTGCAGTTTGCTGAGGGAGTGTTATGCCTCACTCCAATATGTGTAAAATTTTTTCCGCAACTGCAGAAACAAACTGGTTGAGACTAGCCTTTGAGTGGATGTGCCATACTTATCAATTACCTTTTTTCCTCAGGAACTTCCGCAGCTGCACTTTTTTCCACAGTCTGTAGTGTATTTTTTTGGTATACCATCACTGCAGTGACCCCAGCACCGCGAAAACCATCACAGCAACAGGAATCTGGCAAAAACAACAGGTCACTGTGGTGGTCTGTGCAGTGACTGAGACTGCCTCACTGGGTGTTTTGCCCACCCCCCCAGTCCAACTCATACTCGGAGTTGGAATCCTAGAGACTGGAGTGTGTGGGAGTGGAGTCCTCCACTTGCGGGGGTTCGAGGGGCATCCCTGACACCACAATGCCAACAGTCAGCACTGAGGCTGTCGCTGTTGGGGATGTCTCCATGCTAGCTGTCCCTGTGGCATGGTAAAACCTATTTTTTCCACAGCTGCTGAGGTTTTGTGAATAGCACTCAGAGCAATTTCTCCTTTTTTTCCATAGCTATGGAAGTTTTGGGGACTTAGGGAAGGTTTTGCACCTTCAGAAAGATTTGTGAATCCTGCCCCTGGTTTGTTTCAGATAGGACAGCAGGGATTAAAGTGCAGATTCTGCCTTTAGAAACATTAGACCACATGGTGTTATATGCTCAAATTGGTAAAATCCATAAAATTATGTTTGGGAGGAATTAATGGAAATTAAATACATCAATATTGCAGGATGAACGTACATGACAGGAGATTAGAGAAGTTTTACAGGTGCAGAGGGACATCAGTTTTTTATATGATAACTCTTTTGAGTGGTGGGAGGATACTAAAGGAGATTTGCGAGACTTATTAAAACAAATTGCTACAATAAGAGCTAGCAACAGGTATATGTATTATCTTGGCTTGAGGGCACAGTACTTGAACATTTTGACACAAGCATGGACTGTAGGCAGAGACAGGATGGCACAGTTGCAGGGAATTAAGGATAAGATGCATGACTATCATAAGGTGAGAGAGGGTGAGATGGCTACATGTCAGCAATTCACAATGCAAGGTAAAAAGGGAATAGTTAATCCTTATGAGGTTGAATTACAAGGGGTAAACAAATTATTTTTGTATCACTAACAGCACAGAATGGTATAGTTAAGGATACCCAGCAAGCTATACAGCACATCATTCACACACATCTCTGTGAGAGATTCCAGAAAGGTGATTCTATTCAGCAGTCTTCATTATTAGAAAATATATCAGTTCCAGAGTTGATTGAGGTGGAAGAACAAGAGTTAACTGCACTTATTACAGAAGAAGAAATTAGGTTAGCAGTTAACAAGTTATTGACAGGTACAACACCTGGTTTGGATGGCATATCGAATGAATTTTATGAGGAATTCAGTGAAGAATTAATACCTTGGTTACAGACAGTATATCATGAGATCCAAGGTGGGGGTAAGTTGGGTTCTAGCATGGATGAGGGAAATATGACTTTTTCTGTATAAAAAAGGGGATCTGCAAGACATAAAAAATTGGGGACCTTTGAGTTTATTAACTACTGATTATAAGATTTTAACTAAAGTCCTGACAGCCAGATTGGCAAAAGTGGCAAAGAAATTAATCTTACCACAACAAACATGTGCTGTTCCAGAAAGGAATATTCAGCAAAATTTGATATTTATAAGGGAGATAGTGGAACAAGGGTTGGAGATGGAGTTGGACAGGTATATTATGACTCTAGATCAAGAAACTGCATTTGATGCAGTGCCACATGATTATTTATGGGATGTGTTACAGCATTATGGCATACCTGAACAGTTTATTGCCATGATAAGGCTCATACATGGACATGCTCAGGCAATACCTTTAATAAATGGACACTTGGGACTATCTATTATTTAAAACAATGGAGTCCTTTATTGTATGTTTTTGCCATTGACACAATTTTGAGCATAATAGAATCATCTGAGGATATTAAACCAGTGTGTAATAAAGTGGGACACAATTTTCAGAAAGTGTTCGCTTATGTGGATGATTGCACTATTGCAGTACAAAACCTAGAGTCTGGCAGATGTGCTCTTCAACTATTGGAAGAGCTGAATGGTAGAACAGGAATAAAAATTAAGATAAAAAAGAGCAAAGTGCTGTCGTTAGATATGGCACATTTACAGGAAGAAGACTTTCCCATTAAAGTAATTAAGGGAGAGGTGAAGATTTTTGGCCTTTTATTTGGTACTAGAAATGCTGAGCAGGCAAACTGGGATCAGGTATATGAAGATGCACATGGAAAAGTGCAAACATGGAAGTCATGGAAAATGACTAGAAAAAAGAGTGTATTCAGTGAAGGCATATATCTTGCCTATTTTTTTATGTTTCATATATATATCTTCTACAGTTTAACATGCATAGCAAGATAATGGGGCTTTTTATCTATTTTTATGGGGGAGCAGGTTGAATCCAGTAAAAAGTGCCCATAGATATAGAGCTAGAAAAGAAGGGGGGTTGAGTATGATGCAGCCATTGGTTTTCTTATTTGGGAATTTTTTTTAATAGTTATAAAAGGCCACTAGTCTTGGAGAAATTAGGGTTAGGTACAGACAGTATGAAAAGGTGGAAAGCACAGTTTTTTACAGCATGGGGGAGAGGAACGTGACATATCTCGGACAAATTCTTACCTGCATATGTACAAACAACTCTAAAATATATAAGAAAGTGGAATATAGAATTACGCTGGTTTCTGGATGCAGATAAAAATAAATTTTATAGGATTCTAGTTGAAAAATGTTATCTGGAAGAAACCGGGTTTAAAATTGACCCTCATATAGATAACAATTTATTGTTAGCAAGAACTGTGGAACCTAGACTACCCTTAAAGATGCAGGATGTCATAAGGTTGTGTGGTCACCAGAAATTAAATGTAAAGGACAATCAAAAGCATGAAAACAGAGGAAAGGATGTGTATGGCAGGGAACTGTGTGGGGCAAATAGAAACTATACAGCATTTGTTTTTTGATTGTTCATGTATTAAAAGTTTTTGGGAGTCCTTAGCTGTGCTATCTGGTGAGAAACTATTTGCACAGATTAATTATGAAGTCTTGATTTTAGGACAGTTTTCAAGGGAGTGGCAGAAATGGAATAGGAGTACTATACTTGTGGCGTTTGCATGTATAAAATGGTCCATCTGGCAGACTAGATGCCTTTGAGTTTTGTAACAAAAGGAGGAAGACATACGGGATATATTGTTTAAAGTCCAGCTTGAAATAGATGCAGTCTATAATTATGAGAAATGTACATTGGGAGAGGCGAAATGTCATTATTTATGGGAAGGGATAGACTGGCTAGGTCAAAGAGTTTATGCATAGGGTTTAGAATGAAAGAAAGAAGATAGAGACATTGATGTGATAAAAGATACATAGTAGACCATGATAATAGCCATGGTAGGATGAAGGCATGGCACGTCTTCTTTTATTTTTTTTCTTTAGAAATAAGACATTTATGAATATAGAAATTACTGGATCTGTTGTTAAGTAGTTTTCCTCCTTAGATGATAAGGGTTTGTGATTAGAATGTGTGTTATTAATACAAAAGTTATGTTTTTTTGAATATTATGTTATTGTATTGAGTGGATAAAATGTATGAGTTCTCACATATTTTTGTTTTTGTTTATTAATAAAAATTTCCCCTACTCTTTTTGAGAAGTGCCATGGGATCTTTAACATCCACCTGAACTACCACCAGAACAGGCAGATGGGACCTCGGTTTAACGTCTCATCTGAAAGATGACACCTCAGGAGTGCAGCACCCTCCTCATGCTGCACTGCAGTGTCAGTATTGGGATTCAACCCAAGTGCCTGGTGTGGGGATAGAACCAGCAGCCTTCTAATCTCCCAGCCTCAGAGGTGAGTGTGCTACCTGCTGAGCCACTGACACTGATAAATGTCTTTTCAGCATCAAGTAACAGGGTGGAAACAGGGTGAGACAGGGTGCGCGCTTCCCAGATAACATCCAAAGTTCAGCGAATGTTGTCAGATCCCAATCTTCCTGGGACAAAGCTAATTTGATTAGGGTGGATTAGTAAGGGTATGATGGGGTCCATTCTTTTGGCTAGTACTTTTGCAAAAATGGTTGCTACTATGATGATCAAAGAGACCGGTCGGAATTGGGAGCAGAATTTGCTATCCTTGCCCTTCTTAGGTATAAGTGCAATAACAGTCTCTGAAAAGGAGGAGAGAGGGCACTTCTGTCCCAAGCCTCATTGAAAACTAGTTCAAGTTTTGGTGCTAATATGTTATAAAATTAAGGTCACATTCAGAGGGGTAGCCACTGGGGCCCGGTGACTTGCCGAGCGTCATACTCCGGATGGCCTAAGTGACTTCCTCTGTCTGGATGGAGAGCCATGAGGATAGAAAGGTACTGCTTGAGTACTTGTGGCAGGAGAGGACTGGCATAAAAGGCCAAGTATTGGGTTGGTATAGGATCCACTTCCGAAGAATAAATGGAGGAATAAAACTGCTGGAATACCCAATTAATTTCAGTGGGGGCTGACAATTTATTCTCCTTATAGTTGTGTATGACCGAAATATATTTTTCCACTGCCTTGTCTCAAAGTCTAGCTGCTACAATTTTCCCTGGGTGTTTGCCAGCTTCCCAGTATTTTTGGTTCAATTTATAGAGGGCATATTCGGTTCTATATTGTAAAATATTCTCAGTTTCTGCTTTTAGCCTAGTGATTTGTGTTTGAGTCTGGGAGGTATTAACAGGGTCAAAGGCAGCTGCTAGTTCAAGGGTTTTAAGTTCTCTCTCCTTTGCCCATAGGGTGGCATCCCACTGCTTACGGGTTTTAGAAGCATGTGCTGTCAATTTACCATGAAGTACAGCTTTTAATGCTTCCCATTGAGTGGACTGAGAACAATCTGGGGTATCATTAAAGAAGTAGTATTACAAGATATCCTGCCTAAGCCATTGAACTACAGGTTCCTGTAGTAAGAAGTAGGTATTTAAGCTCCACTTATTTTGAGGGCTTTGAGAAGTTCACCAGGCCAGTGAAAGAATGACAGGAGCATGGTCTGATATCAATATGCTCCCCAGGACACCCCCAGTTTTGAGTTACCAATTCAGAGGAGGTTAGGATGACTTCTATGCGACAATAGGAGTCACAGAAGGAGGAGTAGCAGGTAAAGTCATTATCCTTGGGGTGAAGTGTATGCAAGATGTTGTACAGGCCTGATTCTTGTAGTAGTTGGGTAACTTGATTAGCCAGGCCAAGTTTGTGCTGGGGGCCAAGGCCACTATGGTCTAAAGAGGGATCTAAGACCAAGTTCACGTCTCCCCTGCACAGTACAGAGGTAGAGTTTTCTGGTAACTCTGTTAGAATGGATTGATAAAAGGAGATGTCCAGACATTGGGGGCATACACACTGCCTTAATAAAATCAGAGTGCCCTGGTAGCTACCAAATAGGATGAGGACTTGGCCCTCTGAGTCTTTAAATTCCTGTGTGATCCCCAGTTGCAGATCTTTTTTACAAAAGATCGCTACACCCCACTGTCAGGTGGAAATAACATTATGGTAGTATTGACCCACCAACATATGACCAAAGTCACTCTCCGATAGGTGTGTTTACTGGAGGAGGGCGATATTGCAGTGCATGTCATTAAGGATCAGAAGGACTGTTCTACATTTTTTAGGGCAATGGAGCCCTCTAACATTCCAAGAGACAACTTTCAGGTGCCTGGGAGTAGCCATATTAGCCCAGGATATGAACATATTAGGGTCAGACATCCTCTCCAGTGCTCCCCGGACCCCCAAGCCCCCACCCCACAGGTGCCCCAGAAAAAAACAAGTGAATAAGAAAATGTATACCACACTGACATACAAGATTGTATGAAGAATACAGAATAAGCTGATATACACTAAGGAGGTACAATTTAAGAACTCTTGAGTCTCCTCCACCAGCCAGGTGACTGACTGGAAGTACTGTACATTATAAGGTAACACAAAGAAACAGCAATTCTTAGAGTGGTCCCACTCCCAGTGGAGGCTCAGTGGTTACTTCTCTAATAAAATATATTGGGGGGCTATTGAGCCAGTGCTCACACAGGCCCTGGATTTGCTATAGAGAGGGGTATCTCCTGCCACCACCATTCTCCCCTCCCTGGTTGATTATGGTGGGACTGAGTCAACATGCAATTTAAGAGGGAAGGCAGTAGTTCCAGTATGTACCCCACTTAGTAATTTTAGCAGTCCCAGGAGACTGGTGATTATGGAGAGAGAAGTATCCCTAATGGATAAGTTAAAAGCGAGCAATATTGCATGATTGGGAGGTATTAGCTATAATAAAGAGAAAGAGAAAAGAGAAGTAATTGTGTCTGTCTAGACCAAGCCTCAGGATATCAGAAACAAAACTATCCCCCAAAAAACAGTTTTCCCCATTAACCAGCAGCATAACACCAAATACATTTGGGATAACGGAATAATGGAAAAACGTAGTATACGCTGTGCTGCCTGAAAAGAAACAGAGACAGCAGGTTGTAAAGGTCCCGACAGAAACAGCCTGGGGCTAGATGTATCAGTCTGCCTCCCCGTTTCTGTGTCCCTCAATGAGTGCAACATGCGGATGGGTCAAGGAGTGATGGTCAGCTGGCGTACAACCTCCAGGAAAGTCTGGCTGTATTATTGCTGCACAGCAGAAAGATCCACTCAGAGTTTAGATGTGCACTGTTCAAAGAGACACAATAGCAGCAGAGAAATAAACAGCACCATCCACCAGTGATAAAATGCAAAAAATAATTTTATTTACTTACACTGTGGCAGTAAAAATCTGAAGTAACACACAGCAACAAAGCACCAACTCACACTAAGGCCCAACCGGTTTCACGCATGTATGCTACGTCAGAGGATGGCCTACCAAAATCACACACCACATAAAATAGGGAAAATCTTAAAGTGGCCATGCACCAATATATCTTATGAAAAATAAGCAATTGCTACATGATAATTATTATATTGTATTAAGATCAAAGATTATTTAAAAATTCAAATTTAGATTAGATAAGATAATTTTATTTATGAAGCACCCAATTCATGAGACTCTGGGTGCTGTACAATAAAATCACAAGGCTAATAATTTAAAAAAAATCACAAAATACACATACTAAAATCAATATAAATATGAATTCCATTCTATCTATTAAATAAACTCATGTTATAAAAGCCAGTTTGAACAGATAAGTCTTCAGTCCCCTTTTAAAGGCTTCTGCCGAGGGGGTTCCCCTTAAATAATCAGGCAAGGAGTTCCACAGGATTGGTGTGGAATTTATGTCATCACAATAAGCAGCTTGGTTATTAAAAGTGCTAACAGTCACAGAGAGGACAATGAGTTAGTTCATACCTATATGCCCATAAAACATGAATGCAAATTACATTGTTCAGTGTCCAAACGAACATTAGCAATTTCACCCGCTCCAACTCCTTACAGTCCAGTCATTCCACATTGGTCTCGGCATCTTGGAAATAACTGACAGTGCAAGTGGAACTAAATAGAAAATAAATAAATTAGCAACCCAGTTATTAAGGTAAGGTGAGCAACAATGATAGATAAATTACATACATTTGGAAAAGCAGATAATTTCTCACTTGTATGAAAACCTCCAAGGATATAGATACAATGGAGAACCAAAACAGAACAGAAGAAGAAAAGGAAGAGGGGTAAAGGTAGCAGTTCTGGGAAAAGGGAAGGGGAAGCAAATTACAAGAAAGGAAGATAGGCACATTAGAAACATGGAAACATGTGGGTGAAGGAAGAAGAATGGGAAGGAACATAGATGAGATAAATCAGGACATAGAAAAAGACAAAAAGATAAAAATGGAGATCGAATTTCATTTTTTTCTTAAGATTACTAAGAGCAAAACTTCAGGGGTACATAGAAGAGAGGCTGAGGGTCGACTTAAATTTAAATGAGATGGGAGAGTGCAGTGTCACAGACCCACTCAGCAGGTCAGCCCTCTACTCCCAAAGTGCCGACCTCCGAGTGCAGTCTTGTGAACAGTTAGCAGAAACAGGGTAACTCTCCTGTCTGTTTTGGGGGTTCGAATCAACCTTTGGTCTCAAGTCTTGGAGGGATTCAAACAGTGAACCTCTTGCTAGTGTACCCAATGCACACGCTCATATATTTCTGTCTTCAGGGGGCCAGATATCTTCGCCTATGGGCACCTAACCAGGTGTTCAGAAATGGACCTTTAAAAACTATATTAAAGACCTCCAGATTAAAACTCTTACCTTTTTTCCAGTTTGGTATCACCATTCAAGCTTAGGTACAGTGTCTGCTTTAACTATATATACTTCACTTGTAAAGGAAAGAAATCAAAGACAGACCAAGTAGGCTTTAAAAATAGAGTTTTACTAAAATAGATCAAAAATATGTAAAACATAAAATACAGAACTATTATCACAAGAACCATACACTCTTTTAAAAGAACAAGGTTTTAACAGTGCAATTCCTACTACAGTACTTAGATTTGTCTGTCTCTCTCTAAATACCTGCTTAAAGTGCTCAAAGATGTTTCTTTGTCAGAGTCTAGATAGAAGTCTCTGAAGGAAAAAAAAAAGAATACTGTTTAAAAGCTGGCTTTTGCCCACCTCTTTGCATGAGGTCACCTAGCTCCTCCCTGTCAGAATATATATATATATATATATATATATATATATATATATATATATATATATATAAATATCTGTACAAAAACAGGATGTTTTTCAAAGTATTAAATTCTGCAATCCTCAGCACAATTAATTTTCTTTTTCAAATGACATTTCTTTGATCTTATGATTAGTTTCCCCTTCCCAGGACATCAAAGCATCTTTTATGACTTTGCATTAAAACATCATAACCTGCTCTTCTTCCTCCTCTAAGCATTACAAAAGTTTATGATTTCCCTCTTAGCAACTACAGCTACAATTAACTTAGTTAAAGTCTGTAATTAGCTTCTGGCCTTCCAGGTAACACCTTGTATCTAAAATCTGTGTGTGTGTATGTCATCTCACATGCTGTTTCAGCATTTCTCAAGAGAGACAGTCCATAACCCATTTTTATATTACAAAAAAATGATACAGTGATCAGAACCAGCTGTCCAAGTGTCACAATTCCTCCCCACCTAGACTGAATTTGGGGGCGATATCCCCTGCATGGGATGAGCTTCCCAAATCAGTTCACTCCTCATAGACCCTAGACAGCCCAGCTGAGTTCTGATTTTTGGCTCCAGCCCTATGTACGATTGTCATATCGTACCCTTGCAAAACAAGACTCCATCTTAGCAATTTACCATTGCTCTTTCCCATCTGCGTCAGCCAAACCAGAGGGTTGTGGTCAGTCTGCACCATGAAATGCTGCCCATATAAGTATGGCTCTAATTTCTTTAGGACCCACACTATGGCAAGACACTCCTTTTCCACCGTGGAGTATGTATGCTCCCTGGGAAGTAACTTTTTACTCAGGTAGGCTATTGGGTGATCCCTTCCTTGGCTGGATGTCTGACTCAGTACTGCCCCAATACCCACATCTGAGGTGCCAGTCTGAACTAAAAAGGTTTTGCTATAGTCAGGACTTGTCAAAACAGGAGCACTGCACAGTGCCTCCTTTAGTTTGGAAAAGGCTTCCTCACATGCTGAACCCCAGGTAATTTTCTTGGGCATCCTTTTCTTTGTCAGGTCTGATAGGGGAGCAGCCAGGGCACGGTAATTGGGTACACATTTCCTGTAGTACCCTGCTGTCCCTAGACAACTCCTGACCTGCTTCTGTGTTTCAGGTCTAGGGCATGCCTGGATTGCCTCTATCTTTATTTGGTTAGGGCGGAGCTGTCCCTGGCCTACCACGTGCCCAAGGTATGCCACTTCTCCCATGGCCACCTGGCACTTCCCGGCATTGACAGTGAGCCCCGGCCCTCTGTATCCTGCCCAGCACTTCCCTAAGGTGGGATAGGTGTTCCTCCCAGTTGGCACTAAACATAACAAAGAAACATAGAAGTTGATGGCAGATAAGGACTGCAAGGCCCACCCAGTCTGCCCATTTCTTTTTCTACCTTATAAATGTGCCATCGGCCTTTGCTCTGTCAGTGGCCTATCTATTCATAGTCATTTGTATTGCTCCCTTATGCCTATCCCATGCCTGTTTGAAGCCCTGCACTGTATTCATATCCACCACTTCTTGTGGTAAGCCATTCCATGTATCCAACACCCTTTCTGTGAAAAAGAATTTCCTCACATTCCCCCTTAATCGGCCCCCCTCTAATCTCATGCTGTGTCCTCTTGTCCTGCTATTTTTCTTATATTTAAACATGTTAGACTCTTTCTCCTTGTTAATGCCCTTAAGGTGTTTGAATGCCTCAATCATATCACCTCTCTCCCTCCTTTGCTCAAGGGTATACATATTGAGCTCTGTTAATCTGTCCTCATATGTCTTCTGATGCAGTCCCTGCACCATTTTGGTTGCCCTTCTCTGGACTGCCTCAATTTGGTTAATGTCCTTGTGAAGGTGTGGCCTCCAATACTGCATGCAGTACTCCAGATGGGGCCTAACCAGTGTCTTGTAAAGAGGGATTATGACCTCCCTCTTACGACTTGTGATACCCCTACTAATACACCCTAACACCCCTAGCCTTACCTACTGCTTTAGAGGTCTGCTTGGATGATTTCAGGTCATCAGTGATGATGATGCCCAAGTCTCTTTCTTCCAATGTCATCCAGGTACACCACAGCATACTCCTCAGCACCATTTAACACCTGGTTCACCAACCTTTGGAAAGTGGCCGGGGTGTTCTTCATTTTGAAAGGCATTACTAAGGAGGCAGTATAGCACAGTGGTTTAAGGCTCTGAGCTGCAAATCTGGTGACATCCAGCAGACCAGACCTGAGTTTAAATCACACAGCTTCCACTTGCATACTGTGTGACCCTAAGCAAGTCACTTAACTTCCCTGTGCTCCCAGGTCGCTCCTGTAAAAAAGCTTTCAGCTTAGTGTACTGCTCCTGGTTAAAAAAAAACTCAAATAAGCCTATCGGAGTGATGAAGGCCGACCTCTTCCTATCTCTGTCTGTCAACTCTACCTGCCAATACCCATTTGTCAGGTCAATGATGGTAAGGTAGGTCACCCCTCCCAACTTGTCCAGGAGTTCATCCATCCAGGGCATTTGGTGGGCGTCTGACTTCATGACTGCATTCAGTCCATGATAGTCCACACAGAAATGAGTAGAGCCATCTGGCTTAGGCACAAGGACTACAGGTGAGGCCCAGGGGCTGTGGGATCTCTGGATTACCTCTAAATCCTGCATTTCCTCCACTTCCCTCCTAACGTTCTTTTGGACAGCCTCTGACACCCGATATGCTGTCAACCATATGGGCATCTGTGTTCCTGTCTCCACATCCTGCGTCGCTAAGAGGGTTAGTCCAGGCTTGGCGCTAAACAATGGGGCAAAGTCTGCTAAAACCTCCCTTACTTTCTGGATCTGGTTCAGGGCCAGCTGGGGAGACAATTTTACTGCCTCTATAGAGGACTCCTGCTTACTTTCTTCCAGCAAGTCCAGAAGGGGGTCTCCTTCATCTGTCCCCTCCCCATGACTACACACTGCAAACACCATGTCAGCCCTATTTGTATATGGCTTCATCATGTTGACATGGTACATCCTTTCTGTCCATCTTTGGGCAGGTAACTCCACAATGTAGTTCACGTCATTTACCTTCCTAACAACTTTGTATGGTCCTGCCCACTCAGCCTGCAGCTTGTCTTTCTGGACTGGAATAAGGACCATGACTTCCTGACCCACCATGTACAAGCGAGCTCTGGCTCTGCGGTTGTACAACACTTTTTCTTTCTGTTGGGCAGCTGGAAGGTTGCTCTGGGCTGTCCGCATAAGCTCCTTCTGCTTTTCCTTAAACCTAAGGACATAATCCACAATGGGAGTTCCCTGGGTGGTGTGCTTGCCTTCCCAGTCCTCCTGGATCAAGACTAGGGGCCCATGTACCTGACGTCCATATAAGAGTTTGAAAGGGGAAAATCCTGTTGACTCTTGGGGCACCTCCCTGTATGCAAACAACAGGTAGGGAAGATATTTCTCCCAGTCCCTCCCATGCTGTTCAGCAAACGTCCAGAGCATTGACTTTAGGGTACTATTGAATCTTTCCACAAGCCTATTGGCTTGTGGGTGATACGGTGTCATGCATCTCTGCACCACCCCACACTTCTCCCATAAACATTTTATCAGGTCTGACATGAAGGAACACCCTTGATTGGTGATAACCTCCTGCGGAAACCCAACATGGGAGAAAATCCCAAGTAAGGCATCTGTCACTTTTTGTCCTCAGTGAGGATAGGGCAACTGCCTCTGGGTACCGGGTGGCATAATCCATCACAGTCAGGATGAATCTCTTCCCTGAGGAGCTGGGGGTATTTAAAGGCCCCACAATATCCATTCCCACCCTCTGGAATGGCTCCTCCTCTATGGGCAATGGAATCAGGGCGGCTTGGGTTTTCTTGCCTGCCTTCCCTATTTCTTGGCACTAGTGACAAGACCTGCAACACTCCTTCACCTGTGGGTGAAGTTAGGCCAATAGAAATTCTGGGCCAACTGCTGCATAGTGCGTGTGATTCCCAGATGACAAGACAAGGGAATGTCATGTGCAGTCTTGAGCAAATGCTCACGATACCCCTGGGGAATGACAAGCTGCCTGCCTAGCATCCCTCCCTCTGTCTGTACTGCCCAAGTTTACATAAGTCCATTTTCCCAATAAACCTTATGTCTGCCGTCACCTCCCTGTGCACCGTCCAAGTCTGCCCAAGCCCTCAGCTTCTCTAAACTAGGGTCACTTCTGTGAGCAGCTGCAAACCCCTCACACATTCTCAAGGCATGGGACAGGTCACCTTCAGTCACTAAACTAGGGTCCCTAGCACTAGCAACAGGGCACTCAGGATCACTGTCAATCCCAACCCTCTGACAATGGGTCACCCCTCCCTCTTCAGAGTAACCCTCTCTAGCTGTGTGGTTACTTGCTACTGGGGAAATTTCTATACCCTTTTCATTAGTATCCCCATCTGGAGATGCAGGCTGTGGAACCAGCCTCTCAGCGGTTTCCACAATGGTTTCTGTGGGGTTCAGGGAACTACAATTTTCCCTTGCTGCTTGGCTACAGGTAACTGCACATACCATCCTCTGTTTTAGATTGTTGCCCAGGATCACATCCACTGCTAAGGTTTTGGCTACTGCCACCTGTTGCACAGTTCTTCCTGTTTCACCCCAGTCTAGGAGAACACTAGTGAGTGGCAATGTTTTTTCCCCACCCACAAACTCCTGTACAGTGATGTATTTATTGGGTATAAGCTGACCAGGTTATACCAGATCCCCCTTTACCAAGTTCAAGGATGCCCCTGTGCCCCTTAACTCTTGCATCTGTACACCATTCACCATGACTGGGTGCATGTGTTCCCTCATGTTCACAGGCATGCTTCCAGGGATGCACAAACAACCCACTTCTTTTCTAGTACCATTCTGCATATTATTTCTCATTCTTTTGGGACACTGGCAATATGCCCAGTTTCTTTACATAACCAATGTTCACTTCTCTTTTCAGAGAAACCTTTTCTCTGAAACCTGGGGCTAACTGGTTTCAGTGGAGGCAGAGAGTGTTTTAGCTGCTCTGAAGGTGCACTTTTCCCTTTCTGCACTGCCATGCCCACCCCATTCACTCTCAGAGCAGGTCTGCTCTTGACATAGTGGTCCAAGAGTTCAGCAGCCTCTTGCACTGTTTTGGGATCTCGGTCCTCCAGTCAGGTTTTCAGCTCTGCTGGGTATGCCCAATAAAACTGTTCTAACAAAATCACATTTTCAATTTTATCAACAGAGTTTGCCTCTATTCCTTCCCACCAACTTTTAAAAACTGACGTTGTTTCATGGTTAGCTCCTTGTAGCTCATATCAGGGCTTCTCCTGAGCTTACGGAATTTAGCTCTGTATGATTCAGCAGTTAATTCAAATTTTTTTAACAGTGCAGCTTTAAGTTTGCTGTAATCGTCACTGTCCTCATTGTCCATTTGACCCAATGCATCCTGAGCTTTCCTGATAAGTAGCGGGGATAGCTGGAAGTTCCAGGACTCTCTAGGAATTTTAGCCTGAATAGAAACTTTTTCCAAAGAATTTAAAATGGTTTCCATATCCTCCCCCTCTTTAAATTTGGCTATTAATTTGGAATTCAATTTGTAACCCAGTCCTGCAGTCCCAGTGAAACCCAAGCCACTTACCTACTCTGGTGCAGCTGGTTGGAGTCATAGCTTCTCCAGTTCATGTTGCCTCTGGTGCTCCTGCTCCTCACGGTCTGTGTCTTGGCATTCTCACTCTTTCTTCTCCTCTGCAGCTCACTGGTGCTCATGCTCCTCATGGTCTGCCTCCCGCTGTTCCCGCTGTGCCTCTCGTCTCTCTCATTCTCTCTTCTCCTAGAACTCCAGCTCCATCCTACACAACTTAATTTGCAGCCTGAGTACTTCTGGATCCAGGATTCTGGTGATCTTCCCCTGCTGCTGTGACCTTTCACTGACAGTGGCCCTGTTGCCCTCCTCATCGGATCTGGACACTGCACTGGCTGCTAGACCTGCCACACTCGAGGTCTGGTCCTTTTCAGTCATGGTCCGTGACTCACTGCTCTGGGTATCTGCTACCATCAGGGCATCTATGAGGTTCTGCTTGCTGGCTTTCACCTCGAACAGGACTCCTCTGTCCCCGCACAACTGCCTTAGGTAGTCTACAGTGTGCCTGCTGTAGTTGGAAACCATCTTCCCTTACTACTGCTACTCTGACTTGCACTTTAGGAAAAAAAAATAAAATGGGTAGGAACTTGACTGTATGCCAAGTGATATAGTACTATCTCCTTTTTTAAAAAAGAATTACTGCCTTTTTTTTCTTTGCAAGTGAGCTGACAGTCTCAAGCTGACACGCTGAACAATAAAAGCTTGTAATACCAACATTTATGCCACTGCTGCCAGCCAATCTGTCACAAACCCGCTCATCAGGTCAGCCCTCTACTCCCAAAGTGCCAACTTCTGAGCGCAGTCTTGTGAACAGTTAACAGAAACAGGGTAGCCCTCCTGTCTGTTTTGGGGGTTTGAATCAACCTTTGGTCTCAAGTCTTGGAGGGATTCAAACTGTGAACCTCTTGCTAGTGTACCCCATGCACATGCTCAGATATTTCTGTCTTCAGGGGGCCAGATATCTTCACCTACGGGCACCTAACCAGGTATACAGAAATGAACCCTTAAAAACTATAATAAAGACCTCCAGATTAAAACGCTTACCTTTTTTCCAGTTTGGTATCACCATTCAAGCTTATGTACAGTGTCTGGTTTAACCATATATACTTCACTAGTAAAGGAAAGAAATCAAAGACAGACCAAGTAGGCTCTAAAAATAGAGTTTTACTGAAATAGATCAAAAATATTTAAAACATAAAATACAGAACTATTATCACAAGAACCATACACTCTTTTAAAAGAACAAGGATTCAACAGTGCAATTCCTACTACCGTACTTAGATTTGTCTGTTTCTCTCTAAATACCTGCTTAAAGTGCTCAAAGATGTTTCTTTGTCAGAGTCTAGATAGAAGTCTCTGAAGGAAAAAAAGAATACTGTTTAAAAGCTGGCTTTTTCCCACCTCTTTGCATGAGGTCACCTAGCTCCTCCCTGTCAGAATATACAGTATAAAAAACATATCTATACAAAAACAGGATGTCTTTTCAAAGTATTAAATTCTGCAATCCTCAGAACAACTCATTTTCTTTTTCAAATGACATTTCTTTGATCTTATGATCAGTTTCCCCTTCCCAGGACATCAAAGCATCTTTTATGACTTTGCGCTAAAACGTCACGACCTGCTCTTCTTTTTCTAAGCGTTATAAAAGTTTATGATTTTGCCACTTAGCAACTATAGCTATAATTAACTTAGTTAAAGTCTATAATTAGCTTCTGGCCTTCCAGGTAACACCTTGCATCTAAAACCTGCGTGTGTGTGTGTGTGTGTGTGTGTGTGTGTCATCTCACATGCTGTTTCAGCATTTATCAAGAGAACAGTCCATAAGCCATTTTTATATTACAAAAAATGATACAGTGATTAGAACCAGTTGTCCAAGTGTCACATGCAGCACTAGGGGGAAGGAGATTCTCGGCCTAGTTGAGATAACCCAGCTTGCACTCTCCCAATGCGAGTGACAAGAGACAGCAGGAGGGAAGGGGAACATAAAGGCAGGGTGGGATGGAAGGTAATGCTGGCCAATGCCAGAGCCTAGGGAATAAAATGGCAGACTTACAGGCGGTGGTGGCAGTGAACATCCCGGACCTAATTGCAATAACAGAAATGTGGTGGATGGATTGCCATAGCTGGGAGGTAGAGTTACTAGGGTGCAGTCTTTTTAGGAGGGATAGAAAGAGGAGATGGGAGGTCATAAAACCGGGACTTCATAAGGCATTCAGGATCTGCGCTAAGTTGAAACGTAAGGGAGCAAGGTCATGTAAACCATGCTGGTGGTCTAGTGAGGTACAGGTAGCAGTCAGAGAAAAGAAGGCGGCCTACAAAAAATATAAAACAACAAGAGGGGATAGGGATAAGGAAATGTACCAGCTTGCATCTAGAAAAGTCACCCGTATGGTGAGGGGATCAAAGTCCAGTAAAGAGCAGCGGCTGGCACAGGGGATACATGGAGGGGAAAAGGGGTTCTTCCGGTACATTGGGGAGCAGAGAAAAACTAAGGGCCATCTCAGCAGATTGAGATCAGAAGGAGGGTGGGTGGAAGAGGCGAGGGACCAGGCAGAGGTATTTAACGAGTACTTTGCCTCTGTGTTCACTAGGGAGGGGGATGGGATATCTACAAAACAAGGCATGAAGGGGATAGAAGCGGCAGGGAGTGGGATCAGGGGAGCAACAGAAATGGAGCAAGAGGGAGAAAGGTACCCCAGGGGTCACATCTGGATAAGGATAAAAGACCAGTAAGGGGGAGGGACGGATGATGCTATCTCCACCAAAAGGGTGTGTTAGCCCTAAAGGCCCTAAAGAAAACAAATCTCCTGGCCGGATGGCATTCATCCGAGAGTACTATGGGAATTGGCGGACATACTGGCTGCACTCTGGCGGAGCTTTTCAGCAGGTCACTTGAGACAGGGAGGTGCCTAGGGATTGGCGAGAGGCACATGGTACCAATCCATAAAGGGGGGTCGAGGGAAGTACCAGGTAATTATAGACCCATCAGTTTGACCTCGGTGGCGGGAAAATTAATGGAGAGTATACTAAAGGAACGATTGGGGGTGTACTTGGAGGAGGTGGGAGGTCTGGATAGTCGGCAACATGGGTTTGTGCCAGGTAGATCATGTCAAACCAACCTTGTGGAGTTCTATGAATGGGTAACATCAGAACTGGACAGGGGTAAGCCTGTGGATGTATTATTCTTGGACTTCAGCATGGCGTTTGACTCTGTCCCCCACAATGGTCTGGTGGAGAAACTGATGGGGTTAGGAGTAGGCCCGTTGATGGTCAGATGGATTGAAAACTGGCTAGCTGGACGCACTCAGAGAGTAGTGGTCTGTGGAGAGCTCTCGAACCCTAGAGAGGTTGGTAGTGGGGTACCACAGGGCTCGGTCCTGGGTCCGATCCTGTTTAATGCATACATATCGGACATCAGGGAGGGTATAGGGTGTGAAATGAGTCTCTTCGCGGATGACTCCAAGATGGGAGCAGTAGTTGAGGGAGAAGAGGGGAGGTGGCCTGCAAGGGGACCTGGACACCCTGGAAAGCTGGGCTCACACATGGAAATTAAATTTCAATATCACCAAGTGCAAGGTGTTGCATCTTGGTCGGGAAACCTAAACACAGGTGTACACCCTGGGAGGGGAGGCGCTGGAGGCCTCAATAGGGGAAAAGACCTAGGGGTCATGGTGGATACATGTATGAATAACTCTGAGCAGTGCAGGAGGCAGCTAGCAAGGCAAACAGGATGTTGGGATGCATCGTGAGGGGATCACCTCTAGGAGCAGGAAGTGATTCTGCCTGTACAATGGACTGGTTAGACCACACCTTGAGTACTGTGTACAGTGTTGGAGACCACATTTGAAGAGGGACATACAGCTCCTGGAGAGGGTACAGAGGAGGGCAACAAAGATGATACGAGGGCTAGGGATTTGACTTATGAGGACAGACTTGAGGAGCTCTGCCTGTTTTCATTGGAGGAGAGGAGAGACAGGGGGACAATGATTGAGGTCTTCAAGTATCTCAAGGAATAAATAGGGTAAACATGGAGGGATCTTTAGACTAAAGCAGGGAGGTATCACCAGAGGGCATGGTTTGAAGTTGGAAGGTGGAAGGGTGAGGGGAAAGAGGAGGCGGTTTTCACTGAGAGGGTGGTGGACCCTTGAATGCACTGCCTGGTGAGCTGGTTCAGAGATCCACAGTGGAGGGCTTCAAGAGAGGGTGGGACAGACACAGAAAGTGGATGTATCAGATGATGGCCTGTCCCGGGGAGGTGGGGATGGATGATAGGGGTTTCTAGAGAACAAGGGATGAGAGGGTCACGGCACCCAACTAAGGACCTAGGTTCGAGCAGACGTGATAGACCATAAGGCCTAATCTGCTGGCAAATAGTATGTTAGTATGTTAGAAAGGGACAAAAAGGTGGGTGGGTTGGTAGCCCTGTACATCAGGGATGGGATAATAGTGGTGGAGGGTAAAGAGGAGAAGGGATCTGCAGAGATCCTTTGGGTTACCTTGGGCAGAGAGGAGGGTGGGACAATAAGGATAGATGTGATCTACAGACCATTACATCAGGGTGAGGAAGTGGATAGGGAAATGTCTGGGGACATACAGGAGAAAGCCACTAAAGGGGAGATCCTAGTGGCTGGGGATCTGAACCTATCCGATGTGGATTGGCAAATCCCATTGGCCACATCTGAAAAAAGCAAGGACTTGTTGGAATCCATGCAGGATGCATTCCTGAACCAGCTATTAAATGATCCCATGAGGGGGAGTCAACACTGGACATTGTTGTGACTAATGGAGACAGTGTGGGGGAGGTAGAGGTGGGGAAAAACTTGGCAGACAGTGACCACCAGATGGTCAGGTTCTCCATTCAGGCAGGGTCAGAATCGGGCAGGCCAACCACCAAGGTGTTCAACTTCAGGAGGGCACAAGGAGGTAGAGCAGCTGTGGGGGGCAATAAAGGGTGGAATTCTGAAAGCCACAGAGCAATGCATCCAGAGAATTAGCAAACGCAAAAGGGGAAGAAAACCCCTATAGTTCACGGTGGGGGTTAGAGAGGCCATCAGGGAGAAAAAAATGGCATTCAAAGCCTACAAAATGTAACAGGGGTTAGAGGAAAAGCTCAGGGAAGTGGGAAAAACAATTATGAAGGCTAAAGCATGTATGGAGGAGAAAATAGCTAGGGAGGTGAAAAGGGGAGACAAAAATTTCTTTAGGTATGTGAGTGACAGGAGGAAAAGCAGGCAAGGGATTCCAAGACTTAAAGTGGAGTGGGGTATAATAGTTGAAGGGGATGAGGAAAAGGCAACCCTGCTCAATGACTACTTTGCATCAGTATTTACGGCCAAGAAAGAAGGAAGAGGGCCTGCATTAAGCATCTTGTAGATCACCGACTTTTAATTGACAGATAAGATTTTTTTGGGTGTGGGCTATTCTGCACTTTTGTAGTTCGAAGATTATCTCAGGGAGATATCTCAAAGGGTTAAATTTGGTGGTGCTGTCTCTGAATGTGCAATTGTGAAGTGTGGGGTCCCTCAGGGCTCCATACTAGGGCCAGACTTGTTTTCTTTATTTTTTGATAAACAGGTAAAGGTAGTGGAGAATGCATCCATTACACTATATGCTGATGATGCTGTAATTTATACTCCTGGCTCATCTATTATTGATTTGAATTTTTTACTAACTAAAGAAATGTGTAATTTGCAATGGTCTCTTAGTATGGATAGATTAGTTCTGAATAAAACAAAGATAAAAACTATGGTGTTTGGTACCAGGGCACGCATCAGGGAAGTGGATCAGCACTTACAAGTAAAGTCCCTAGATGGCGCTCTTTTTGAGAGCGTGGACACCTTTCAGTATTTAGGTGTCCTTTTGGACTCAAATTTAACTTAAAATTCACACTTTCTTAGGGTGACTTCAAAGATCCACTTAAGGATGAGTCTTTTGTATAGAATTAGTTCTTTTCTTACAAAAGAATCAAGGGAGGCAATTGCTAAACAGTGTTTAGCTCCTATTGTAAAATATGCTTCCATTATCACTGATAATGCTTTTGCATCTGTAGTTTCAAAAAAATTCTTCTTTGTTGCAACTTATTACTAAATGTGCTTTTTCAGCTCCCAAATTATCCCATCACTGTGATATACTGAATTATATGGGCTGACTTCCTGTTCAGTTACACTTTCAATTGTGTCTGGCTAAGTTTACATAGAGTTAACTCTGGTATTCCACTAAGTCTGACTGGCCTTCTGAAATTATAGGAGAATAGTTATTACTCTAGACAGAGGGTTGACAACAGGGTCTTAAAACTTCCATTTATGAGATCTAGGAATGGCCAGAGGTCCTTTGCCTACACTGCCCCATCAATTTGGAATAAAATTCCCTTGGACATCAAACAATTACAATCTCCAAGATCACTCTTGCATGCATTAAGACTATGTTTTACTGCACTAGTTGAATATAAATGTTTTAAATAAGCATGTTTTTTTATTTCTTATTAAACATGAACTTTGTAGTCTGAATGTTCTACTGCTTTATCTATTTTATTGTAACTTATTTATCTTTTGTACATATGTCTCCATTTACTGTGAGTCACATAAGGAGACACTATAGTGCAGTGGTTTGAGGCTCTGAGCTGCAAATCTGGAGACCTGGGTTTGAATCCCACAGCCGCACTTGCATACTGTGTGACCCTAAGCAAGTCACTTAACTTCCCTGTGCTCCCAGGTTGCACCTGTAAACAAGCTTTCAGCTTAGTGTGTCTCACCTTTCTAAAACAATTGGAAACAAACATCTGTAAAAGGAACTCATGTTTTCCAGTATATTTACCCGTTAAATGAATAAACAAACAAACAAGCAGAAGGGGGAGATTGGGTGAGGAAGAGGACACAAGTCCCTTCAAGGTGGTGAGGGTGTTGGAGGAGCTGGGAAAAATAAAAACTGACAAGGCTATGGGACCAGATCAAGTACATCTAAGGGTACTTAGGGAGTTAAGGGAGGAAATGGTGGGGCCTCATGCCAAGCTGTTTAATCTATCCCTCAAATTGGGGAGGGTCCTGGGAGATTGGAAGAGGGCGGAGGCGGTACCACTATACAAGGGGGAGAAAGGATGAGCCTGGCAACTACAGTCCAGTCAGTCTCACCTCTGTGGTAGGCAAGCTGATGGAAGCTCTCATAAAGGAGAGGCTGGTACAACACCTAGATGAGGAAGGACTAATTGATGACAACCAACATGGGTTCACAGGTGGTAGGTCTTGTCAGACCAACCTGACTGAATTCTTTGAGGGTGTAATGGAGGTGTATGATCAATGGGGAGTGGTGGATGTGGCCTATCTGGATTTCAGCAAGGCATTTGACTCCGTCCACCATAGAAGGTTGGTAAGCAAGTTAAGTAGTTTAGGTGTGGGAGCTAAGCTTACAAATTGGATGGAGGATTGGTTGGGAGGGAGGACTCAGAGAGTGGTGGTCAATGAGAAGCACTCCAGGCAACTAGGGATGACCAGCGGGGTACCACAGGGATTGATGTTGGGTCCCATATTCTTCAATGTGTGTATGGGGGGGGGGGAATTACCAGAGGGTCTAAATGGAAAGGCATGTCTGTTCGCAGATGACACAGAAGTCTATAACAGAGTGGACGCTCCAGGTGGGGTGGAGAAAATGAGGTAGGCTCTAGCCAGGCTGGAGGAGTGGGTAGAAAAGTGGCAACTGCAATTCGTGCTGGTAATCCCTAGTTCCCTGGAGTGCTTCTCATTGACCACCACTCTCTGAGTCCTCCCTCCCAACCAATCCTCCATCCAATTTGTAAAATGTTTTCCTCACCGCTAGCCCACTAATTCTGAAACTTCCCTTTTTCTTCCTGATGCTCGGCATATTTCTACCCCTGGCTCTCACTCTTTCCCTATTAACTCTTCCTGCTGCACCCACCTTTCCCTGTCCACTCCAGCCTGGCTAAAGTCCCATCCCATCCATAGTAGTGTCCCAATTACCTACCCCTCCTCCATCATTATCATAATAAACAAGTACACGACAGCCATCATCACTTTCTGTGGTTTTAGCCCAATTTTTTCCTCAGTCGGTAATATATCCCTCCTCTTCTTTACCTCTCTAACCTGCCACCCCATACATGGCCTCTTTCCCCTATATGTGTAGTTGCTGGCTGCCTCACTCAAAAGATCTCTGCTTATAATCCCTGTGTGCCTATGGTTGTTTGTATATCAGCTGACTTCTTTAATTGTAAAATAATGTTGTTGTTTTTTATTTAGTTCAGCCTTGTACTGTACTGTATATACTTTTTCTTCCTTGTATATTATTGCTTTTTGTATACCTGCTTCTGTACTGTACTTTGATGTATTCATGGCCAGTTCCACCTTGCAAATGAGCCTTGCTCAGTGGTACCTGCCTGGATAAATAAAGATTTTGATTGATTGATTGAATTCAATGCGAAAAAGTGCAAAATAATACACATAGGACAAAATAATCCAAGGGCTAATTACTGCCTTGAGGGGGAGACACTGCAGGTCACGGAGCAAGAAAAGGACCTGGGAATTTGGATCACTGACACTTTAAAGGTTAGGAACCAGTGCAAATAAATGGCTGGTAAAGCAACAAGAATGTTGACGTGCAAAGAGAGGGGCTTCACAAGTAGGAGGAGGGAGGTGATCATGCCACTGTATAAAACACTGGTCAGACCACAGCTGGAGTACAGAGTTCATCTTTTGGAGGCCCCATTTGCAGGGTGACAAGGATAGGCTGGAGAGGGTCCAGAGAAGGTTGACCAAGATGATCCATGGGATGCAAGGGAGGCCATATGGGGAGAGGCTGGAGGAGCTTGGTCTGTATACACTGGAGAAGAGAAGGGAAAGGGGGAACATGGTGGAAACCTTCAAATACATGAAGGGAACAAATAAGGTTAAGGGGGATAACATCTTCAGACTGAATGAAAACAAAACCACCAGAGGTCATGCACTCAAGCTGGAAGGGGGACGTAAGGGGGTGTTACTTCTCAGAAAGAGTTGTAGGTCCATGGAACAGGTTGCTGGAATGAGTAGTGGAGGTGGATATGGTGGAGAAATTCAAAGAAGCATTGGATAACTACATGGGACAAGGCAGGGGAAGAGAGAGAGGGCAGAGGGGTGGGCTATCTCTTTCAGGCAGACTGGATGGGTCGGATGGTCCTTTTCTGCTGGCAGGATTCAATGAAAAGGGGAGACATCAAAACTATCATTCAGACCTGGAGCTCTCAAGGCACCCAATTGATAGATCCAGAAAGCTTCTCTGCAGAGCAATTTGTTCCCCAGGTCCCCACCTCTTGGTCCCATAGTCACCCCTTCAATACCACAGAAACTGAATTTGTGTCCTGCGTTTGGTCCACTCTGGATAATGTGCTTGCAAAGGGTGTTATTTTCATTACCACATCTATCACTAAGGTGCCCCCTATCTATTCTTGGTTTAAGCATCATGGTAGTTTTCCCCATGTAGAATGCCTGACAGTCGCATGTTGCCAGGTTTACCACCCCTATACTTGAGCAATTAATGAACTGTCTGATTTCAAAAACATTTTCCACATTAATAGACGTGAAATAACATTCTTTCAAAGTTACTCCACAGAATTTACAATTAATGCACTGGAAACAACCTTTCAATTGTGGTGGCAACCACTGTTTGTTAATTCTGTCAATAGGCTGCAGTGAATGTACTAAGTGATCAGAAAGATTTCTGCCCGTTTGAATACCATTCACAGCAGAGTGAATGCGTCTTTCTCAAGTACTGGCTCAGTTGTTAAAAATATGCCAGTTTTTGCGGATAATATATTTTATTTTCATGGAGTTTGGACCATAAGTGGTAATGAAGTTGATATTCTCACTACACTCATTCTGCCTATTTTTCTATTCAAGCAGGGATGACCGAAGCATATCCTCTACTGCCAAAGCTGCCCTCTGTAATGTTTGCTGTCCATCACCTCTATCTAAGAATCTAGTGGACATCTCTGCAAGGTACATATAGAAATCAGAGTCACTAGTACAGTTGCATGTGAGACACATAAACTGTGATCTAGGAATGTTCCTGATGGTGTGGTAGGGGTGGCAGCTGAAAATGTGCAATATAATATCATGGTCCATGCTATGATTTATTTGATTACTTTCCCCAGGGTCCTCAAGATTTGGACAGCTTGGTAGACACATACTGAGGTCATTATAGAAGACTTTGATGTTAAGCTTTCTTGTCTGTTTCTTAATGTCCAAGAATGTCTTGAACTTTCTTTGTTAAAATGTGGAAATAAAACGTAATCTCTTGTTAAGAATAGAAATCTGTTGTGATGTCAGTGTTGTTTCAGACAAGTTCATCACATTTAATTTGTTGTCTTCTTTTGTCTCAGCCCCCTGCAGGATGTCTATGATTGTTCTTTTCCTGCATCTTCTCCTGCACCCCTTCCCCGGTTCTTTGCTGAACCTGACTGATATGTACGACCTGTGTGGGGGGATGTTCTAACCCAGTGCCTCCTCCGCTAAAATAGGATCTTCCTCTGATTCCAGTTCTGACTCAGATGTAGAGTAGAAGCTGGTATTATGTTTTTTCAGTACTGATTTTGGCCCTTTCTGTCATTTACTATGGGTTATGCTGTGATTTTTCTTATCGGAGCCTTTCCAGGTGAAGACATGATTATTGATGTAGTCTCATCTATCCCTTTCAAATTTTCACAGTTTGACCACTTTTAATTTGTCATCCTGCTTTTTTATTGATGCTCACAGCTTCCCTTTAAAGGCAGTGAACTCTGGATCGTTATAAAATGTAGCAAACTCTGAGTCCTTCTCCTTGAGAAAGTGGCTCAATAGATTCCTAATGCTTTTTGCCCAAAGAGAAAAGGCAAAAGCCCTATGCAAAAGGGCTCACATTACTTACTGTTCAAAAACACTTCTAGCCAGTCCAGGCACATACACATGATGACAGCTATCATTACACAGTCAGATCAGGGACCCCAGCAGAATTTGGGGGCAAGAACCCAGTTTTCCCCAATAAACAGCAGCACAAAACCAGATACAAGTGGGATAACGGAGTAAAAGAAAAACACGTAATAACATGCTACCTGAAAAGAAACTGGAGACAGCAGGTTGTAAAAGTCCCAATAGAAACAGTCTGGGATTAGAAGTATTGGTCTGCTGCCCCATTTTTGTTTCCCTCAATGACTACAACAGGCAGGTGGGTTGATTACCAATATCCAGCAGGTGGACAGCCACCAGGAAAGTCTGGCTGAATCAATGCTGTGCCATAAGGAAGGAGTGTGGCGCCCAAAGAGAAAAGGCAAAAGTCCTATTCAAAAGGGCTCCCATCACTTACAGTTTGCAGATGTTGCTAGCCAGTCCATCACTTATACATGGTGACAGCCATAGTTACAGGATCAGATCAGGGATACGGGCAGAATCAGAGGGCAAGGTGTCCATCTGCTCACTCCCATTCACGTCCGGGACCAAGGCACAGCTTGCTGACCTTGCAGGCCCCGGGTGCTCTTGCAGGTACACATCAGCTTCCTCCAGGGTCTGAAACTGGAAAGATTTGCTATTTGAGGTGACAGTGAGCATTGTGTAGTGTAGAAGTGTATAAGTAATACCCTGGTTTCTAAGGCCTTGTTATATTTTGTCATAGGCCTAGTGGTGTTCCAGTACTCCCCTAGGGTAGTCCGGTAAAATGAAATGCACAAGCCACCTGCTATGATATCCTTAAGTCCCTGGGCTTTTTTCAATATCAGTTCCTTGTCCTGAAATTGAAGGAGTTTAAAAATAAAGGTTCGGGGTCCTGAATTGTCCCGGTTGCCTTGGGCCAGATGGATGTGATGCACCCTTTCAATTTTAAAATTAAATTCCCCAAAGGGAAGCTGCAGAGGTTGTCCCAGAGAAACTGCACAGGGTCTTGGCCTTCTAATTCCTCTGACAGTTCAATAATGTGGAGATTTTTCCACCACCCATGACCCTCCTGATCTTCCATTTCAGCCGTAAGCCAGGTAAGCTGAGTCTCTACAAATTGTATTCACTGATCTTGTGCAAAGCTAACTTCTACCACTTTGGGGATGGCAGTCTCCACTTTTCCTACTCAATCTGTTATGCTGGCCAAGCTTCCTTAAGTGTCTGAAACAGTGGCTCTGATGGTTTCCACTGAGGCTACAATCTGTTCAATAAAATTGGCTTGGCAGACCAGGTCTTTAGAGTTGGCTGTGCGGTCTTCAGTAGCAGCCATCTTGGCCTCTGGGAGACCTTAAGGTGGCAGTGATTTTTCTATAGTTTTTTCCACTTTTGTGCTGCAGTAGGGTCAGAGATACGTCCATCAGTTGCTTGCATAGTGTTCAGGCTCCACTATCAAGTGAAAATGATGTCATCCCACAATGTAGGAGAGGAAGGATGGAGTGGGATAAGCGAGAGCAGCACAGAGCTAAGGACTTAGGCAGTCATGTCTCACAGGCACTCACATAACTTCTGCTCCACAAAATACTTTCAAGCAATACATACATGTCAGGGGAAATGTTGACATATCATAATGTTTAGATGCAATTCAGCTTGCATTAGGGTTGTCAGAACTGATTCTAGAAAGATTCAAACCTTGCTCGAACTCCAGTGTTCAACTTCTAAATTAAAACTCGAACACCAAATTGTTCACAGTACAGTTTGCATTGCTTCAGATATGGTGTGTACGGCCCAGTATTACAACTTAGAAAAAGGCATTTACAAGTCCATTTTTGTTTGCTTTGCGTATTAAGCCCACCTTTTTCAGTGCAGGACTAATGGTGTGACCTTGTCTTTGTACCCTCCACTGATCGCTGTCTGGATCTTGGAGTTCCACATTTGTTTTGTACTCACCCTCCCCAACTCACCTACTCCCCAACCTTCATTTGCCTCTACCTTCCATTTCCTCCCCATCCTCACCCCCTCTCTAACTGCATGGCAAAGTGTGGTCTTTGTCCCCCGATTTGCTAGAAATAAAAAAAGATATTTTTTAAACTGTACATACTGCAACAATCTTGTTGTTCTCTCACCCCCCCCGACTCTCATTGTGATTCGTGTTGCTGTGCTGTTGTGCAGTTGCAGTGTCAAATATAGGAGAGCGTATGGGAGTGGTTGGGCACAGAGTGCTAGCTAGGCAATGGGTAGATATGCAGCAGGAATAGCAATTGTGATGAGGCAGCAGTGTGATTGGGGAATGTCACCAGCGGTCATTTTGTTGCAGAGCGGGAGCATATGGCAGACTCAGGATGGGCGAACAGTACAGGCAGGTGAGTGAGCATCAGGACCTGCATCAAACAGCAAATGAGATGGGTGAGTGAAGATACAGTAACAAGTAGTCCTGGAAAAAGAAGTAAGAGTGAAAGAGGGTAAGAAGTCATTAAGCCACATGTGGTGTATGTGCAATGCAGCCTGTAATCTACCAGTACTAGTTTATGCTAGGGGAGTGGAAAAAGCTGCCCATTGTTAATTGCTTTATTGTCTCAGACAATTTATCTGAGAGACAATATGGCAATTCATCTTTCTGTCGCTGTCTGTGAGACTTATGCTTCCATTCCCCAAGTATATAATTCATAGTAGGCACTATATGGCTGTTACCTGCCAACTGTGTTTCTAAGCATAAACCATGTTTTGTGGTCTGTGTGAGACTGCAAGGGACAGATGGGGAAGGGGGCACTGCATGTTGGGGGTCAGATGAAGCACCTGTCAGCTGTAAGTGTCCGTGTTTTCTCTGACATCAAGCAAGGAGCACACAGGTGAAGCCACAGCCAGCTTGTTTCGCATCAGAATTTTTTTTTTGGGGGGGGAGGTCAGTGTTTTGGGGGAAGGGGCATACTTGGTCATTATGGTATGGCACAGAGAAAATAAAGTGCCCAAGAAATGGACCTTAAAAGCTAAATATGCAATAAACAAACATGGCTGTTTTATTCAGCAGTAAACCATGGACGGACCAAGAAACAACTCTTTGGTGTTTCAAACCCCTGTGGGTTCTTCTTCAGTTGACTGTCTCTGATTGGATTTTTTTGGCAAGAGTTGGCAGACTACATCTTGGTTTAGTGTGCTCGTTCTTTATTAGCTCAGCTGACAACAGTAGTGCAGCAGGCAGGGAGCAGTTTAGGGCAGGCTGGGGCATCCCAGTAAAACATGGCAATGGCATTCTATGCTACACAGTGGTACTACTAGGTGGCAGTAATGAAAAAGTTGCATGATTATACAGTTATCTCACTTAATGCACAGCATTTCAGAAATTCATGGGGAAATGTATTTTACCTTCTTAGTATGCTGCTGCTATGCTTGTACAATATATTATGAATATAAGCTGTTGGTGGACTCTGGAGATGAAGTTGAAATACTTAAATAAATGGGGGTTTGCTAAATTAATTAACATTGTTTTAACAAACAAAAAGATGTTAAAGCTGAAAGCTGATATAATTATTATATCCTTCTGGTTCAAATCACTACCATGACCAGACAGAAGAGTGCGTGGCAGGTCTGTTTTGCTAGGTGTACTGCAGACCATGCAGGATGGAGTGGATGCCATCATTGCTGGAGAGTTACCCTCATCCACTGCAGCCTTCCTGCGAGCCTTATGTCATCTCAAAAGGCTATGGTATCAGGCATGGAGGTGCTGCTGGGGGAGGTTTGTGGCCTTCTCCTTTGGTCTATATGGAAATACAGCAGAAATATTTTGTGTAAGGACTCGTAGAGAAAAATCCTTTATTCATTTTCAAATCTCTGTGACTTCTGTGTGGTGTGCTTCTTGCCACATGTGCTGTGCTCCCTTGGACTGCACTCACTGTACCCAGTGCGTGCGTGTGCCACACAGCACTCAGTGTGTGTGGTATCCCAAAAATCCCAGAAATATTTTGGGTGATGGAAGGAGAGAAAAATCCTTTATTCATGTAAAATTTTCTGTGACTCCTGCATAGCGTACTTGCTAGCAGTGCTACACTCCCATTTGACTGCACTGTACAGTGTGTGGCCATATGCCGCTCAGCACTCAGTGTGTGGCATCAAATAAATCCCAGAAATGGTTTGGGTGACTATTATCTGCTCTATTTCCAACACAATTTAAAAAATAGGGTTTGAGTGCAAAAAAAGATTAGAACCCTAGAAATTTTTCTAAAGTTCTGGACTAGAACCAAAACCCAGAATTTCAGCAAATTCTGACAGCCTTAGCTTGCATTCCATGTATTTTCAGAATGTCTCACCAGCTCTTTGCTTGTTAGTACCAAAAATAGCTAATAAAGCCAAGATCTTTGTCCTGTACTATTCTTTTGCTTCTGCTGGTTATATCTGCATGTTCACTAGAGGGACAGTATACCCTAGAGGCTAGAGAGCCAAGCTGTGAACCTGGAGACCCAACAGATCTGAGTTTGAATTCCACAACCACCAACTGCATGCTATGTGACATAAACAAGTCACTTTACCTCCCTATGCTCCCAAGGTGTTCCTGGAAATGAACTTCAGCCCCATGTGCCTTTCCCAAACAAAAGATCTAAAATGTAAACAAACAAACAAACACATGACAATATAACCATTTTCACAACAAACTGTGATGTCTGAAACAGAACTATAACTTCAACTGTAGACAAGCAGTTTGAACAGTTCATTGGTAAGGTTCAGAAGCTGTTTTTATGCACATCTCCACAGTAATATAAATGGAAGGAGATGCCCACTGGGGCGATCTGTACTAGGTAGAGAAGCCATAGCAGGACGTTTATCTTCGGTAGGTTTATCAGTATCACGAGGATTGCTACAAGTTTACTGTGTGTAATCCCCTTGTCCTTTGAGAGGGGCTTGTGCTCACCTTAGGAACCCCCTCCCCTTTCCCTGGAGCTTTAGGTTTTTAGTGCTCTTGGGGAAGTAATTCCTACTGGTCACCACTTGGGGGCAGCAGTTAATTAGAGTATAAATAGACGAGCTCAGAAGGAGTTTTGGGGAGTCTTCTTTGAGAGAGGAAAGGAGACTGGTGGGCATTGCAGCAGGGCAGTGTGAAGGGCCCCCCCCCCCGTTTGTTAGGCAGTTTGTCCAGTTCAGCAGTGAAGAGCTGGGTTCCTGGATTGGGGCTTCCGAGGGTTTTGATAGGTAGCCACAGATGTTATTTTGGGGTCCCTGGGATGCTTGGGTGGAGAGCAATCTCAGGTAGAGTAGGGTAGGCCCTGGGGAACAGATTTGGGACTCAGTTCAGTGGTTTAGTCCCCTGGGCTGTAAGGACTGCAGGAGTAGTGGCACTGCTTCTGCAGATGATGGGGGCTGGTGGCAACAGTCTCCTCCTTTCTCAGTGGCAGGGTGGCCCAGGCATAAGTGAAGGGGCTGGGGGAGTCTTTACCAGATTTGGGGTCCGTTTGGAGGGGCAGGCCATGGGGGGCTGGATGAATTTGCCTGGGTGGGTTCTCCAGGGTGTGGAGGCCCTTTAAGTTCCCCATGCCAGTTAGCTCTTAACAAGCAGAGGAGGAGGAGCATATGAGGGAGACTTTGTCTGGCAGGCGGAACTACCAGTGTTAATGGGAGGCCTTGCAGTGGCAACCAGAAGTCTGAGAGGCTGCAGAGGTTCTGAATGAGCCTGGGTGAGTGGTACAGGCAGGACAAGGACTATGGGCTTTCAGGATGGGTGAGAGATATGGTGGCAGCTAGGGTATTAGCAGGTTGCCCATCCATGTCCCTTGGGCTGGGAAAGGGAGCCAGGGAACCGGTTAGGGAGAAGCTCTGCTCCCCCAGAGAGAGAGACAGAGAGAGAGAGAGAGTGAGGAAGTGCCTCACTGGGCAAAGTGGGGCCCTAAAGAGAATAATTTGAAGCTTTAAGGCAGATATTTACTGGTGCTGGAGGGATCTTTGGTTCGGGATCTTCACGGTCCAGGTTAATCATCAGAGTCTTTGTCCCCGGTCACAAGAACTGCCTCAGATTTGTGCTGTTAGAAATCTTTCTCTGTCTAGACATTGTCCACAAGTATGCTGCTCTCCAAAGGGAGCCTGTTTAAAGTTTAGCCCCGTGGATCTGTCTTTTATTTATAAGCAACGGTGACCCTTGAGCCCTACTAATCATTTGGGGCTCAGGTGAATATAATTGACTGTCCGGAGAAAGAAATCTGGAGTCCCGGTTTGATTTGTGATTAAGGATGCTAATGAAATAATGATCCTTAAGTTTTAAGACCCCCTATGAGTTTGCTTCCAGAGGTTCTTTGCATTAGAGATCCTGCATTCCTTTCACTCCTGGAGCCAATGGGGGCCAAGTGACTGAAGCAAGGAGATGATTTGGAGCAGCGGCCTTCCTTGGGGTTTCTGGGATGTTCAAGTCATTGCAGTCCAGAGAAGCCTTGGGACCAGGTGAACTGAAGATGCCCCAAGGTAGGCCGCATTTATTCCATAAATACTTGTCAAGAAAGTCTGGTGAGATTTTTGTGCTGTGGTCCCCCTTCCCCTGGAACAGCAATACCCCTAGTCATTATGGTGGGGAAGGGGGGTGCTACACGTGCATGACACAACATTGTGAATTATACACTGCACTGAAACATTATCCTTTGGAATATCATTTTGCTTTCAGATTATCTGTTTTTTTGCATAAAGTCATGCTGTTTTTTTTTTTTTTTTGCTTGACAGTATCATGGAACTTTTTCCTAAATATGTTAATTAATTTGGAACTAGATCGCAAAGTAAATTCACTTTCAAAATTCCTCTGTTTCATAGTAGATTAGGTCCAAAATTTGTTTAATTCAAGAACACTTGTGTTCTATAATAACCTACTACAATCCGTAACTTCATGTAAATGTATCTCAGCTTTCTAAAATGAGCTTAAAAAACACTGAGAATTGGTGTGATTATAATTGTTTTTAAGGGTTTGGTTATATTAATATGAAACTGTCTTTACTGTTTTTTCATATAAGCATGCATTGTCTATTTTGTTGCAATATGTATCTTGTAAATGGTGTTTGTATTTATTGTAGACTGGTAGCATACAAAAATTGTCAATTATGCTCACATACCTGTCAGTACAAAATATAATGAAATTGGAATGAAAAATGAAAAGGTTTACCCTCTCAACCAAGAAATAGGCACGCTAGCCCATCCCTCCATATTCCCCAGTATTTCTGATTTATGAAAGGCATAGTGAAGCTTGCATAGATCAGATAGCCACTTGCTGTCCCAAACCCCCCAGATAGATGATGTGCTGGCTTTCTGAGTGGAATGGGAAAGCAGCCACGGACCTCAGGGTCTTCCCCACCTGTAGCAACTCTGATTTTATAAAATTTATCTTGTAACCTGAGAATTCTGAGAACGTTTCTATCATCCTCCTGAGGTCAGGCAAACATCTCATTGGTGGAGTGATAAAAAAACAGAATATAGTCTAAATAAAGTGATATCTTATGGATCTGGCCCATACTAAATCAGTTATCCTATATATAGAGATTATGCTGGATAGCTGCAGCCAGAGGCACATTAGCCATACAAAATACATAAATAAAACAATCTGTATGACTTTTTTCAAAACTGTATGTAATTGATTAATACTTTGAGCCTGACTCCACTGCATTTCCTCTGGAACTGCTTTCTGTACTTGTAATGTCTTTTTTGTGACAATGTGTTTGACGTGGAACCTTTGTAAATGAGCAGCTGTGCTTAAAGGTATTCTCCAAAGTTTTCAATAAATAAAATAAAATAAAAGGAAGAGATACTGTAGTGAGATTCCCTGCCAGGTACTCCGATGGAGTGATACATCCCCTAATTTTACCCTGCTGGTGGAGACTATTGCCTTTCAGGAGATGTACAGAAGCCATACTAAGGAAATAAATGAGCCCCCAGGCCAAATCTTCACAGCACCTCTTGCAGGTAAGGTCCCTGGATCTTAAAGATGCCTTCTCTGCATCCATAGAAAAACTACTGGACATAAATCAGTATGTGTATTCTTACAGATGACTGTCAGCAGTTTCAAGGTGTTATGGAAGACCTGCCTTCCCAATACCAACATAGTTTAGTCTGAATGGGCCAAAAGGGGCAATATAGACTATAATCAGGTTTCCAGAATTTTGGCAAAGAGTTTGGCTTCCATGTGCAAGATGGTTAGGGTGATGGGAGGAGCATAATGCTCCCTAGCTGTTCTCTTAAGGAAAGACTATAAGAATCCATGTCAATTGAACATGGTGAATTCAGCTCAAGTCAGTTCAGCACTGTTTTTTTCAGCCTGGTGTCAATTCAGCCCCATCTTTTTAGCTTATATGTCAGTTCAGCTCTGTTCTGTTCTGCACGGAGAATAAACACATTTCCTATGTGATATGCAGAGGACCATAAACTTGCCTGTTGACCTTAAAACCTTTTTGCCTATATGGATAACACATTAGAGACCTCTTATTAGCCTGTGATTTTCTTTTAAAATTGTATGAAGCCTTTATAGGAATCTTTTTAAAAAGTACGAAAAAGTGTGTTATGTAGACATGTTAGATAAATTTCTTTTGAGAATAACTTACTGCCAATGGATAAATAATGCAAGGCATACTCCTCTAGTTTGTTGCACAAACATCAGGCCAGCAGCTAGAATACTGCTATGTAAAGTTCTGCTCCATTCTGTTCTGCATGCACAATAAACACATTTTTTACGTGAGATGCAGTATTGAGCAGCTTAGTTAAGAATTTGGCACCGAGTGAGGTTCGCGATTAAGGAATCTGAGAATAATTGATGTTCAACATGACTGGTTTAGGAGTTATTTGTCAAACCGCATTCAAAGAACAAGAATTGATTGTTTTATATCACAACCAAGAGAGGTTAAGGCAGGGGTCCCTCAAGGCCCTCTTTTGTTTTCAATTTTTGTAAACGATTTACCCCATCTTTTCACTATTATAATCAGTTTATTATACGCTGACGACACTGTTATCTGGTATTCAGGAACAAACAGTCACAATATTCAAGCTTCCCTTCAAAGTAGATATGATGTTTTTGCAAATTGGATTTGATTAAACAAAATGGTGATGAATGAAACTAAAACAAATGTAATATTATTTGGTTCCTCACAGAGGCTTCAGAAACTAGATCCCATTCAAATAGTGGGACTTGGTGGTCTTTGCCTCCCTTTGGTTACATCATTTAAATATTTAAGTGTTTATTTAGATCCAAACCTCAGTATTGTTCCTTATATAGAGTAGCTGAGCAGTAAGATAAATCAAAATTTGGTTTCCTTTATAGAAACATCAATTCTCTGACAGATGAGGTTCAGCATATCATAGCCAAGTAAGTCTTATTTAAAAATATGGACTTTGGCAGTATTGTATTAGTGTATAGTAATCTTTTGTTTGAGTCTAAATATAAAATTGTCTACAACAATATTTGCAGGTTTGCCCTTCGTGCCCTGTCTAGAACCTATCACTGCCAGTTATTCATAAAATTAGGGGTACTCTCCCCTGAGAGACACCTAAAACGTTTGGTCGCAAATTTTGCTTTCCGTATTATAAGTTCTGGAGTTCCTCTAGTTCTATCAAATTCAGTAATTGTAAATGAATGTCACTGGAACATGAGACAAAATGGCCTGGCACATTATAACGTTCCTGCTTTTAAACTTTAAATGAGTAGGAGAGTTGATTCAGAAAGCACAATCTGTATTGTACTTTAAACATTTATTGTTAAATATTGTGTACTGTGACAATGTATATAAATGTGAATAATTGTCTGTTTATGTGAATTTGTATTGTAATGTTCAGTGTCAGGCATGGCTGAAAAGGGGCAGTGCCCAGTCCATCTACAGGTTAAAAATAAAAAAAAATGTATGGAACAGGCATCCTTGAGAGGTTTTGATTAAACACTAATTAAATGCTGCATATTCTGAGGAAGGGAGTATTTGGTGTGGCAGCGAACATGAGAACCTGGGTCAGAACCTGGCTGGAGCAGAATGTGTCTTGACTACAATACCAGGCTCATTTTATAGTAATAAAAAGATATAGTAAAACATGTTGAATTGTCGCATGTGCTAAGCTGGAAAGTCGCTGAATTGAGCAGATCTGAATTGACGGTGCCGAACTGACATGTGCTTAATAGTCTGCACTCAATTGATGTGACACCGGACTATAAGGAAGGCCTCATAACTAGTGCCTGGTAATATGCTTCCAACCCCCTTCCTCAGTATATGCCTTTTGCAAGTATAAAGCCAAATAATCTTTTAGCAGCTTAAAACAAACTCTGTTCAGAGCCGATATGGCTGCAGCGAGCTCTTACCTGCAGCACTGCTCTCAGAGCAGCAGCGAGTCACAGAGTGGTGGCAGAGACAATGGAGCACCTGTGGAGGATCAGCAGCAGAGCAGTGGTGGTTTGTGGCAGAGCAGCAGTTGCCACTCACAAGATGGCGGTGGGGCAAAACTGCGCATACGCAATACCTGCACATGCGCAGTTGTGCCAGAATTGCACTCACAAAGAAGTGCACCATGGGGAGGTGGGCGACCATGCTGTGGAGGGGGAGCTCCATCACAGAGGACAGCACCTATGGCAGCAGCACCACTGTTCTGATGTTGCCACATCACTGTAGAAAAACACTGGGTCACATTCCGGAGCCAACCCCTTAACGTCTGCGGACCTCTGCCCACACAGCCATAACAATTGTCCAGAAGTTCATTCAGGCTACCCACCTTTCCCTTTTTAATTAAATCAATTCCAGTAATGACTTCCATGGTGGTGGCAATGACCTCCAGCATACAGACATGTTCTGGCAATGCTTGCAGAAGCTGGACCTTATGTAGGGATTTACTATCCAGTGTTATAGTGTCCACAACTTCTGAGGTGTAAAACATGGCATTAAAGTGGAACCATGGTTAAAATTTCTGGCATCAGTAAATTCAGAATTTGTATCAGCATAGACCCAATCTGCCTCATGCCAAAAATAAGATCTATAAGTTACGTTGTTTAAAAGTCACAAGTCAGTTTACAACCCTAAATTCACTGCCTGTTCAAAAAAGCTAGTTTCAGAGCTGTTGATGATGTCATCTTCTGAATTCACAGTCTAGTCCTCCCTGTCAGCAAGCTTATAGGACCTTTTTCTCCAAAGTTTAAAGTGATTTATGGAAGTTCCCCAAATGCCCTTTCCTCATAGTACTGTATGTCATTGCCAGCCATGTTTCAGATGTTGAAGCTGCAATTTGTTTTGCCAAAAAATCTGTCATTGTCAGTTTTGTTGATGTTTTATCAGCACTTTTGTTTCTCCCTGCCCTCCAGTTTCCTCTGTGTGGTCACACCCCCAGAACGATATTATGGCTTGCCCCACTCTCTCCCTGTTGTTACCTCCAGCTCCTGATTGGACGGCACTGGCAAATCCGGGCTTCCAATTGGCTCCCTACTTCTTTTCACTGTCTAAACTTTGCTGTATGCCTCCCTAGCCAGAGTTTTAACTGGTGGGCACACATTTTTTAAACCTTGTGTAACCCTTGGTGCTTTTTCTTTTTTCCCCGATTAGCAAGTTATACTGTACTGCCACTAGAGGGGCATACTTTTTATCTACGCGATCCCTGGCTGTTGTTCAAATAGCTATCTTCCTAAATTACAGCTTCCCCCTCCATCTGACCAGCCCCCTCCTCTGTGCCCCCTGCTTACAAATTCTTCCTCTTCCTAAGTCAATTATTCACTGATTTCTCTGCCTTATGAACAATGCATCCCCTACTCTCCTCTCCTCTTCCCCCATTCTGCTCATAACCCTCTCTTTACCACCTCCATTTACTCTCTAATCACCTATTCCTAATAACTCTCCCAACCCCATCAGTTAATATCTCCAGTCCCCTACCACATCCATGCTATCACTCCCCTTACTGCCATCTAAAATATGGTCTCACTTTACCACTATTCCTCATGCAGCTTTGATAACTGCATTCACTTTCATTGTGGTTCTCCACCTTCTTCTTCCTCACTCATCCACTCCCTTCTACTCAAAACTCCCAACCTCCTTGCCAGTCCTTTCAAAATCATCTAAGCTCCATTTTCTCATACTCGCCTGCCTCTTGCTTGCCACTGAGGATATCCACCCCAACCCAGGCCCTATTACCCATTACTCCTCTGGTGCCTCCTCCTCTACTACCTCCCCCCGCTCTCTTCTCTCAGCCCTCCCAAAGGGCCGAAAGATCCTACATCTAAACACTTACTGCTTGTTGCAAAAAATAGACCAGATTCAGACCATGGTGTGCACTCTAAAACCAGACATTCTAATCATCTCAGAAACTTGGCTAAAGAGCACTATCCCTAACCACTCAGTCTCTATTCCTGGCTACTCACTGCTAAGGCAAGACCGTGCTGGCAGGGGTGGTGGTGTGGCCATTTATGTCCTAGCCTCCATCCAATATTCCATCATCTACTCATCCTCCATTCCTGAGACCCATGATGCCCTAGCTATCCATGTGACCCTCCCCTTCACTCTCCTAATCTTCATAGCCAACATATACTGCCACGTTAATGTCCATCCTTCCGTCACGGTAGACCTCCTAACCTCCATCACTTCCCTTGCTCACTCTGGGGAATTATTCATCCTAGGTGACTTCAATATAAATTGGTTCTCACCTAAATCTAACAAAACTAAAAATGAAATTGGAGCCCTAAACCTCTCCCAACTGATCTCCGAACCCACCCACCCAAACCACAAGACACAACAACACTCCCTGCTCAACTGGTCCCTTATCTCCCATCCCACCGCGTTATCACCTCTGGCATCCTTCCCGATACTCTCAGTGACCATAACCGAATATTTATAGTTAGGAAAGTCCACAGAACTAAATCGCCACAGAAAACCATACAACTATGCTCTTTCAAGTCTCTTGACCTTGAATCTCTCTTAAGTAACCTTGCCACTTCTGACTGGTCCCCTCTAACCTCCTTCCCCTCAGTTGATAAGGCCCTTGCATACTTCAAAGAAATCTTTCTTGTAAACTGGAATGTTTTTATCCCACTGAAACAAACCAGAGTCAGAGGTAACAACTTACCTTGGATAACCCCCGAGTTTCAGGCCTGCCTCAGGGCTAGAGATCAAGCCTGGAAGCATCATAAAGCTACCCAGCATCCTAGTGACCTCGTGAACTTCTGCAAGCTCAGAAACGCTTGCACCACAGCTACAAGGTTAGCCAAGTCTGACTATTTCAAATCTACCTTCATCGCCAACATAAATTCCCCTTCAAATTTCTGGAAGGTGGTGCCCACTCTATTTTCCCCCTCATCTCACTCACTGCCCCCTGTACTTAAAGTAGTGCCCAATCCACCAGCTGTAGCTGTGGAATTTAACTCCTACTATACTTCCAGTGGCACTGAGCTACTGAAATCCCTCCCCTCCTACCCTTTCCTCTCCCCACCCTCTACCGGAGTGCCCCATCCACCCTCCCACCATCCCATCTCTTTCGCTACTGTAACTCCAAACGATGCCCTAAGTGTCCTCCTCACCATCAACCCCTCTAAAAGTGCATCCCCTGATGGTCTCGACCCAAAACTCCTCTCCCTCTCCACTTTGGCCATTGCCTATCCCCTCTCAATAATCTTAAATCTCTCATTCTCTACTGCCTCAGTTCACTCTTCATGGAAACATGCTGTGGTCCTCCCTTTACCCAATGGGGGTGACCCCTCATCCCCTGGCAACTAATTCCCCATTTCTCTCCTCCCTACCCTTGCCAAGCTTCAAGAACACATTGTCCTCTCCCAACTCACCTCTTTTCTATCTGACACCTCCTTTTTCACCCCTTTCCAGTCTGGTTTCAGAAAAAAACACTCAACCACCACCTTTCTCCTATGGCTTACAGACGCCATCCTAACCGGGATGGACAATGGCAAAATTACCTCTGCCATTTTTGTCAACCTGTCCAAGGTCTTAGACACTGTCTCTCACTCCCTTCTTCTCTACTCACTCCCAGCAGCTGGCCTATCTCCCTCCGACACAAACTGATTCAAGGCCTACCTTATTGGTAGAAGCCAATCAGTTATGATCTTGGACGCCACTTCCCCTTCCCTCCTGATTAACACTGGAGTTCCCCAGGGCTCGGTATTAGGGCTCCTCCTATTCTCCATCTTCTTAAATGACCTTCCCTCTGTTTGCTCCCCATCCTCCGCTATACATATGTATGCTGATGATACAGTCCTGTATGCATCTGGCTCCTGTCCTGTTGAGGTTACAACCAGCTTACAGCAAGACTTTGACAAGGTTCAACTCTGGTTTGCTGACCATGAACGTTTCCTCAACACCAGAAAGACTGTCTCCATGACCTTTTGCACAAGGCAGAAACTCTCCAGGCTTCCCTCCCTACCCACTTTTCACACCCTTGAGGGGACTTTACTTGAGGACACATCCTCCTTCAGGTACTTAGGTGTTTGGCTGGACCAACACCTAAACTTCTCTGGACATATTAATGCCATCCAGAAAAAACTGCTCCCCAAGCTTGGTGCCCTGTTCAGGAACCATAACTGCATCCCTCCTATGGCTAGGTGTGAACCTGTTCAGAAGATGACACTGCCCATTTTCGACTACAGTGACGTAATCTGTGGTGCTGCCACTAAGTTCTCCCTGGCCAGACTGGACACCCTCTTCAATTCCTTCTGCTGCTTTGCCCTGGATGCCCCCCTGCACCCATCACTGTGATCTTTATTGTGCCCTATCCTTCCCCTCTCTTGCAAATAGGTGACTCTCCCACTGTGCTAAATTCACCTTCAAGCACTGGTTGGGTGAGCTCTCTTCCTACCTCACCTCCTCCTTTATAACACCCCCCACCCTCCCATTCCTTAGATCAACTGACTCCTGTACCCTGGTTGTCCCTAGCAGATCCACCCAAATTGGCCAATCCAGTTAGTCTCACCACCTCCCAAAAATTTGGAATCCCCCCCAAATCTGGCACTCATCCTCTGCCTACTCCATCAGCTCTGCCCTCAATAAATACCTTGCACCTAGCTGCCCCTGCCATGTCTCCTCCCTAATTCCCTCATCTAAGCCCCGAACAAACCCTGCCCCTCACCCTCACCTTCATTTTATCCTGTGCACACCCACCCCCAAATCTCTAGCTCTCCTTCCCTTCCCCCAAATTGCTCCCCCTTACTGGCCTCCCTTGATCTCTCACAGAATGTAATAGACCCCGAATGCTTTCCATGAGTCCCTCTCCTACCCCCCAAGGGGCTTGTATCTCTCATCTACTCCCTTCCCCCACCATCTTAAAAGGGTCTCTCTGGGACACTACCTTGTCCCCTTCTCTCTCTCTGCCTCTGCCAATCCCCTTCAGGGTTCTTCACATCCTGAAGGGATCTTCAGGGACATGACCCTTCCCCTCCCCCCTTCCCCTTTTCTTTCACATAAGCACTTGTTTACTTATTAACCCAGCACTTATTAGCGTCCACTCTTTTTACATGTTATGCACACCACTGTTGTAACACTGTTTGTAACACCTGCCTTACAACTACATGTTAATATTGATCTTGTAACTTGAATGTTTAATGTCTAATTCCAGTTGTACCCCTTCCCCACAGGTTGCACCGGGAAATGAGCAAACTTGCTGCTCAGTGTGCCTTCCTGGTAAAACATTTCAATAAATAAATAAAAAGTGATGTCATGTAAAGGAGCTGTCAATGTTTTACATACAGCACTAAGGAATTCTGGGTAATTATAAAGGTAATTTAAATGTTAATTACTCAGAGGTGCAGTCCCTTATTTTGGTGGTGGTGGTGACAGCACCTAATATGTAGATGTACATAACAAGGCATTGTGGGTACAATAAGACATTGTTTTCCATTTCCCTTACTGTGAGGTGGAGTCAAATATCTCTGTAGTGGCTTCAACAATAAAAGCTCTCATATGTTTATTTTCCAAACAAGGCATTGTGCATTCAGTATCTAGCTGACAAGAGTTCTTTATTGAAAGATGTAGTCTTCAAGGTTCTGTGATGTAGATGTCTGCAGTACCAAGACTGACCAACAGAGATCTGTGTTTCAAAACAGTGCTTATAAACTTTGTTTCCCTTGTATGATATCACACTTGGGGGTTGCATCACTGAGAAAAAAAGCATCAGGTTATGCAAATGAAGCAGAGCACAGACATAAAAGCATTTATTTTATGGGGAAAAAAACACTTTTTGGCAGTTTGAATGGTAGGAGATTGAATCACAACTCCTACAAGTTAGTACAGTTTACTACTCCCATTTGCTATGGCAAAGCTTGCTAAATCACTTTAAAAATGTTGTTTCCCTTGCAAGATGTAAAGGTTGGGGGTTGCAGCACTGAGGGAGAAAAAAGCACAGGGCTATGCAAATAAAATGGAGCACTGAAATAAAAGGATTTTTTTTTTTATAGAAAACAGTACTTTCTGGTAGTTTGAATGGTAGAAGACTGATTCACAACTCCTACAGGTGACTATACCTATTTGCTAGGCAACCTTCCACAAATCACTTTAAACTTTGGAGAAACAGGTCCTACTGTATAAGCTTACTGACAAGGAGGACTAGACTGTGAGTTCAGGAGATAACATCAGCAGCAGCTCTTCTCTGAAACTGGCTATTTTGAACATGTAGTGAAATCAAGGTTACAAAATAGCTCATAACCTTAAAAAAAAGTAACATAGAAACCACATTTTTGTATGAGATTAACTGGGGGTATGCTTATTCTAATTCTGCAATGTAGCATTTTTGGCCAGAGTTCTTCTTTAAACACTGTGAAAACCTTGTTAATTTGCCTATCAAAAAGGACCCTCCTTGCTTAAAATGTGTAACCCAATTGATAACTTTGGTAGCCAGTCTGCCCCTCACCAACATGAACAAAAAAGGGATCTAGTTTGTTACCCCACTCAAAAATGCTTTGCATAGTGCAGAATAAGGAAGTCTGAGCCTTTACTTGCAGAAAAGAATCCAAATTTGTTTGAGTAAACCCTTAAGGTATTCACTGCCCCTGGGGAGGAATCATTTCAGAATGTTGCCTCCAGCTTCTTACTTTGGTGAAGCAGCATTGATCTCTTGTCCTGTAGCCTGTTTCTTGTGCAGTGCTACTTGGGCAGTATTCATGCTACAGAGGTAAGCTTTCTGAGCTTCCCACACCATATCCTTCAAGAGTGCAGTGACTAGTGGCCTCCATGTACTGCTCCCACTTGACCTGTACAAAGGAATTAAATTCCCGAACCACTAACAGGCAGATCAGAAATGACTATTTTGCATTGGTCCTTTCCCTGGGGCAGGTTCATGTGACCATAGCATGGTCCGAGATCACAGTCATTCTAATATCTAACCATTGCACATGATGGCACTAGGTCAATGAATACAGATGCAGCCCAGGTGCCATGTGCCAGTGGCCTACCACCCCTGCCTGTTGGTCCTCAAAAAGGGTAAGAGGCCTGGGTCCTGCTAGTGTCATTTGGGTGTCCTATCCCAAAATTATAAAATACGGTGGTGCCTCCATCCAGAGTAGATTGTGAGTGGGTCAGGTGACCAGTTGGTGCAGTCCCCTGGGGTACTGCACCTCCCCACCTCCCCACACACCAGAGACCCAACAATTTCACAATGGCATTAACTGTAAACGGCATGCAGCGACTCTCTACATAATACTCTTCACACAGTTTTTCAAACAATAACTCACAGCTTTATTGGGGGGTAACAGGGTTAGGATAGGGGTATCTGGATAAGGGATAGCTGTGGATGAGAAAAAGGTTAGAGCAATGAGTAAAGCAACAACAACTAGTCCTGTAGACCAAACCACCCCTGTGTCCCACCCCCACTGGTACCAGTGTAATGTTTGAGAGGTCTAGCTGGGTACCCAATAGGTGCAGGCCTGGACGTTGCCACAGGTTGGCTGGCTGTTGGGGCCCAATGATGTTGAAAAAGATAACTTTAAATTTAAACTGAGCACTCCCCTTGGTTTCCAGGGCAAGCCCTGGGTACTCATGGTTTGATGATTCTTAGCAGTCTCCAAGATGCTGGACTGTCACTGATCTGGGATCAAGGAGCTCTGTTTGCAAAGGGCACAAACACAGACTGCAGATTGATACTTGCTTTTAGGCCATGATCTTGACTGAAGGTCTAGCAGCTTGTCCCCTTGAGTGAAGATCTAGCTGCTCATCACCTTTGGCCTCTTCTGGCCCACCGCTGAGCACACATACAGGTCCCACCCAGCCACAGGAGGTCCAGACCCAGGAGTGGCTCCACAGCCCAGATCATGTCATGGGTCTTATGTGACCTAGAACCCCAGCAAGTGCCGGTGACCTCCCGCAACCAGCAGGCCCCACTTGGCAGGGGTTAGCAAGTTCCCTTCCTGGCTCTGAAGAGTGCCTCTGGACAGTACGAGGCCTAGCATGGGTCTACAATCCTGGCCTGCATTGCTTAGGGTCTTGGGGTACATCTACCATACCCTCATGTGCACACACTCTCCATACCCATGTTGGGCTCTCCAGGTGCAGTTGCCTATTCCAGACCAGTGTGATTTGCACCCATGAGCTGCATGTCAGTGCAGTGTGTATGTGTAGCCTGCTGGCTGACTTTGCCCCAGGATAGTTGGTGCACCCTGGTGAGTGTGGGGGTTGGCATGGCAGTACCGGGGTGGTGCCATGACATGTCCTGTACCTTGCAGATATGGCATACACAACCCGAGTGTTGTTTCCCCTTTTCTCTCTGCAGACCACTGCTCTGCAGTACAGGAGTAGGGTATGCTAACACCACTTGTGGGTGTCTACAGGGTGGGGTGGTCTGCCTGCATAAGGTTCCTCTCCCCCCAACACTCACCTATGGACCAGGTCCACACATGGTACCTGTCCTGTAGCATCCACATTCTGTGGTCTTTAGTGCTTCCCCACCCACTCCCAGTGCCTGCCACCTCCTGTGCCTGTATCCAGCACTCAACCATGGCAGCCTGACACATGCCACTATATTCTGTAGCCATCTCTCAGTAGGGAGCCCATGGCCCATCCCTCTCCCTCCACAGTGATGTCATCTGTACACTGCAGGCCTCTTTCACCAGCCTGCTGGCCACCTCAGTGCTGCATGCTACATAACACCTTCCTGTACTTTTACTGTGTTTTGTGACACAGTGCGCACACCTGTATCAGGGGAATTATGCACATCTCCAGCTCTGGGTACAGTGTGGCACTGTTCCCATCATGCACAGGTGTGTGACACATGGTTGACATGCCACTAGCAGCTGTGTCCCATTGCTGGTGTCAAACTACAACCATGTCCTGCTGTGTTCCTTCATGCCCTGCACAGCAGTCATGATTCTGGACATGTTTACCTAGGACACATCAATGATACTGTAGGCCACCTCTTTGGCTGTGACACATGCATGTGGGGGTATTACACATGTACTGTCCTTGCCTGGTGGAACACATGTTTGGCATTGAGGCAGGCACAACAGTCCCTCAGGTTTATTCTGTGCTATGCACACCTGCATGACCCTAAACCCCTACTTGTGCCTCTGCTATGGTTTTGCCACCCTCACCTTCCCTTGTCCAGTTGCAGAGCCTGTGACATAACTGACAAACTCTGCAGTTTGAAGATGTCCAGACTGCTGCCACTCCCCAATCATATGGCTGCTTAGGTGTCATGCAACTCGCTCCTCTTGGCTGCTTAGGGATATCACCTGGCTTGGTCCACCACCAGTAGCCATGGTACATTGTCTATTGTGAGCCATTTTCTCCTTGTACCTCTGTCTTATATCATGGTAGCACCACTACCAGTAGCCATGGTACATTATCTATTGTGGGCCATTTTCTACTTGTACCTCCATCTTATGTCATGTTAGCTCTTCTGTTTATGAAGCGTTTGACCTGGCGTACCACATTTACTTTCATGGCCACCTTGTGCCAGGCCTGTTTTCTTTGGTCCCTGAGCTCCTTCTTATCACCTCTTGACAGTAAGAGGTCTTCCTGGGCAGCTACCTCCTCTATCAGTATATCTATTTCCTCCTGTGTAAAGTTTTTTTTTTCATTTTTATTTGCCAGCCATTTCCTGCACCATTGTTTGGCTTGTTCCCTCCGCCATTGCTTGTGCCATTTTTTTGACACAGCTTCTCTCAGTCCTTTTTCTTGCATCAAATTTATGACACAGTGTGTGTCTTGTATCAGTTTGGGGGTGTTTGACACATCGGCCACCTCTGTAGTAAAATCTGGTGCATCCATTTTGATGAACTGACTTTGATGCAAGGTGCACTTTTGACACGCCTTGCACCGCTCTAAAGCACCTTGAAAATCAGATCCATGGTTTCTGAAGCCTTTTGTCTAGCCAGGATGCAGGACAATCTCTATACATTTTATGAAACATCATGCTGCAGCTAGGGAGACACAGTAATCAAAGCCCCTGTCATGGAAACAGAATGTGGTAGGGGAATGAAAATGGGTTGGAAGTGGGCCAAGAGGGGTCTGAATTTCTTATTAATGAAATGGAAGAAGACAGAGAAGATGAGATGAACAATGGAGGCATTGAAATGAACTGACAGTCTCAAGGCTGCCAAAATATTTTTTCTGTTTTAGTAGATGTTTATGATAATTTCCGATAATTGTTGTAAATTTAATGAAGGTTCTGATTTTAATCACAATCTATCACTTGTAACTAATCAATACTTAAGACTAGACTTGGGTCTGAGGATACTTGTGGGTCTATCGAACCCTATTTCTCTCAAATGTTCTTAATACTGTGGATGCCTATAGAACAGCCTTCCAGCAGAAACAGTAAATATGAAGGCAGTACAGGCCTTCAAGCCAGCTCTAAACAAATTGATTCTTACCAATGGAATCACAGAGTATGCTGGGCAGAAGAGTGGGTGGGTATTCCTAAAAATGAATCCATGTTTGCACAGTATTCCTATTCATCCCTGCTTATGAAGTGGGGAAGGGGTCTTGATGGATCTAGAATACCCTCTGCTCATAAATGACTGTTACTATGTCAAAGCTGTGGCAGAGCTGTCTTGGGAGAGTTGACTGAAGTACAATGAATAGTGAATTGCAGCATTTCTTTGCCTTGGTCTGATAGCATTGTATTGGAGCACTCATGATTCATTTTGTGAAGATGTTGGACATACATGGAGTAGGAAATGTCAGGGTAATTATGGGGATGTTTCTTTCATGCCCTGAGCAAAGAAAGGCATAATTAACTTTGTGAATCCACAGAAGAATTCTTGCTAGAAGGTAGGAAACAATTTTAGTTGAAATGAGAAACCTTTTGTTATTGTTTTTTCTTTCTTTCTGTTTTTAGCAGTGGAAAATGATTTATGCCTTTCTGTCAGTTTGCTATCTGTTCAGCTCAGCCATCCACATCATAGCAGAACAACTGTAGTGCTGGAATGTGGAGTATTTACTCAAGAGTAACATGCCCAACAACAACTAGTAATAGCCAGTCATTCTTCTTGCAAGCAGACTGGCACTTGTTAGGTGGTGCATTGAAAAACATTAAACTCAAAGCAATGGGAAGCTTGCTTCTTATATAATATTATTATTTGTAAAACCTCGATTCTTAGAGGGTTTGAAGGTATAACAGCTGGGCTGAAAGATCAGAAAGTCAGAAGGATATGGGAAAAGGTTCAGACATGGTTTGGGAGGGAAGGTCATGGCCTGCTGAATTAAGGCAGTTGCTCAAATTTTGCCAATGTAAATGGAAGGCCAACTACCCAGGCTAAAGCCAGGCAACTACCCAAGGAGAACATGTGATAAAAACATGATGGTGGCCTCTAAGTGTACATTAATGTTGAACAATCTTACATAAATTAGGATAGTAGTTCTGTCAAATGGAAGGTAGGACATGAACTTGTAAATGTAATATTGGACTAATTACTATCACAATATGTAAAATGGTGCACCGAAGGGGGGATATATCAGATCTGTTCCTGAGCAATGGAGACAGTCAGGTTTCTTCTATAGAAGTTTCCAAAACACAAACAGTATCAGTAGCACACAAGAAAAAGTGGTGCTCAAGCAAAGCAGCCAGTTTACCAGTACAAAGTAAAGAACGCTCATCACTGGTGGTCCAATTGTTCAAAGCTTAGTTCAAGTTTATTTTTTGGCAAGGTGCCCAGAGTACACCCTAAAGCCTTGAACCATGAGTGCCGAGCATTCTTTACTTTCTTCTGTAGAAGACATTGAAAATTTGTGGCCCTGCAACCATATAATGGTAAAATTTGAAACAAAAGGGTTACAGTGTTTGTTAAAACAAAAACTCCAAACTTCAATAGAGCAGATGTTACTAGGTTAAGGACTTTGCTTGAGGAGGACATGAGTAAAATGGGTTGAGGAGATGTGAACAGAATAATAAAAATGCAAAAATGGGCATTAGGGTAATAAACAATTATTTAGCTACTGCAGAGAAAAGTTGATTATCAAAGACAGAATGTGATTGCTAAGGATAGAACTGGGGAATGGAACAATATAAATAGCTTAACTGCAAAAGGCTAAATTAATATTTTACCTCAGTGAAACCCACCTCCAACCAGGCTTGCCTTTGTTCCTCACCCAGGACCTGACTGGATGGGCAGTCACCTGCAACAGAATAGGTCACCGAAACACTCACAGATGCCCCCATTTTCCCTAGTCCCAAGGGTGACCAGGCAACAGCATGGGGTGCCAGTCATATCTTTGTACCACGGAGGCACTGGATTGGGGCCACAGTAGTTGCCAATGAAGGAAAAGATACTGTGTGTGAACAAGTCTATTAATTGAGTGCCACCATGTTTGCAAACAGAATGCTCTCAGTAGGTGGAAGTACTACACTGTTCAAAGACCCAGGAGACTGTCTGCATCCCCAAGGCAATCTTCCCTAAAGCTTAATGGTATCAGCCCCCTTGCATCCATGAGATGCACCATCTCTAGAGAGCAGGGTATACATCAATATTTAATACAGATGTCCTGTGAGACATCACTACTAGATAAGCCATTCAAGGAATTGGTGAAGGATGTTTGCAACACAATTGATATAACCTCATAGTTGCTGTACAGCTAGGAAATGTAAAGCTGAATAATTCACAAGGACCAAATGGTGGGTATCTAAGGCTACTCAATGAGCTAAAAGATGCACTATCAGCACACTGATAATGATTTCATGAAATCACTGGAGATCAGTGAGGTGCCCAGGGCTGGAGGAGAACAAATGTGACCATTCTCTTTGTGAAAAGGAAGTAGACGTGACCTAATTAAGTATAGATCAGTGATTATGACCTTGAGTGTGGAAAAAATACTGGAAAATAGTATCATGGAAAAGATTATGGAACATCCCTGGACAGATTCTGGTTGTTAAAGGAACACCAGCATGGGATCACTAATGGAAGATCATGCTAGTCCAGACTGATTTTTATTTTTTGAGAAAGTAACACTGGTACTCGCCAGAAGAAATGCAGTTGATATACCAGTAATAGACTTTAGCAAAGCATTCAACACAGCTTTTCATGAGAGACTGGTTCTGAAGATGAAGAAATTTGTAATTGCAGGTAATATAGCACAATGGATAGTGAGCAGGTTAAGCAGTGAAGCTCAGTGGACAGAGATGCATGGAATGACATCAGACTGCAAAGAAATCACCAGTGGTGGGGTTCTCCAGGGTTTGGTGTTGGGACCCATACTGTTCAATAGTTTCTAAGATTCACAAGGACCCTGTACTATCCAAGTGTAACCCCCACCCCCATCATTTTGCAAATGACAGGCGGTACGCTGTTTAAATCTGACAGCAGTACCAGGTGGGGACTGGGTTCGGGGAGGAATAAGTTACTCGGCACAAAGGCTAGGTTTGGCTACTCTGCACAGAGGCACCCAAGTAACTCTGAACACAGGAAGCAATAACTGTAATGTCCAATATCAGAAATGGGATTCTGAAGTGTGGCTTTATTCACATTCAAACAGAATAAACAACGCGTAGATGGGCCCCCACGGGGCTACACTTCTAGTAATGCAGATTAAAAATAATCAGAAACACTTCTTCAACACTCCAGCCCTCAGGCTCTGAACCCACTGGGCACACAGCCTGGACTTGCATGCTGCTTTAGGTACACAGCCCGAACTTGTACACTGCTTGGGATTCCCAGGCTCTACTCCCTTGCCGGCCACCCGGACACCTTGCATTTGTCATGGAAACATTTTCTGGTGGCTTCCTAAACCACCTAAGAGCACCTCAGCTCTATAAGGGAAACTTCCTTTTAATCCCATGTCTGGGTACTTTCCTCACGCACTGGCCAAGTACCTGAGAGAAAGTAAAGGTGCCACAGAGCAAATCCGTAGAGGTGAATTTGGTTACTATTGATGGGGGGGGGGGTCTCCCACCTCTCGCTTCCACAATTCATACCCGGCCATTTCTCTGGACATTAAACATCTCTTTCCGAAAAGCTTGGCAATGTAGATTAAGGGTAAATGTATGTCACATTTCCTCTACTGGTCTTGCTTTCCCGTTGTGCTGGACTTGAACATACTTTTACTTGGCTTAGCCCATTGCTGTAGGCCTCCCACTGATCAAGCAGTCCAATCCCCACTTTACTTTACTGTTTGTGCTGGACTTGAACCTACTTGAATTAACCGGCAATGTCTATTAAACTAGACCTCCTACAAATTAAGTAGTCCAATCCCCACGTTCCAACAGTTCAGGTGAAAACATAGGCCGTATGTCAGAGCAAACTCTCCCTTTTGTTGCAGGTGCCCCACAGGCGATTCCTCACAGGAATTTCTATCCCACAGCTTCTGGTGCCACAGCACAACTTGAAATTAGGCAGCTTCTTCCTTAGCCGGAACCAGGAGGGTTGACCCTGGAAGACAGGCAAACCCTTCCACCCCCATCCCCTCAGGGATGGGGCACATGGACCAGTAACAGCAGTCTCCACCACTTCACAAACAGCTTGCTGTGTTCCTCTTTTGGTGGAAGCACACACATCACGGTACAGTAGCTCTATGACAGAGCTTTAGGCTCTAAGAGCCTGTCCACAGACTGCTGTGCTGCTCCTCTCTTCAAGACTGCACACATAGTCTGTTCAAAAATCCCCAACATTCTATCCTAACTTCCAACTGCAGATTCCAGTGTGGCTCATGCAGCTGCGAGAGTTCTATGGTGATGTCATCCCTCAGTCTCAGCTGAGACTGAGAACAGAGTGAGACAGTGTGAAATCCATTTAACTGGAGTTTCACAAGCTGCCTTCCCTGCCTACCACTAGGTCTTACTGGGATTCTAGTAACCCCGGGTAATGGGGAGTTAAACTCACCCTGGACCAGGAAAATGACTGTCCGCAGTCATTATTTACCTGGCTTAGGCCATCTCACCCTATGTGCTACCTGCAGAGGGGGGTGATCAGGCCCCCTCCTACCATGTGCTAGCACAGCAGGCGACACTAAGGACCTAGAGGCCTTTGGCTGACATATCAGCCTCTACTCTACCCATTAACTATGGATGCCTAGTGGCTCTGGTAGAACTGTCCGGAGCATAGCCCTACTAGATCAGCACTGCAACCCCTACTGCAGATCAGGGCCACAGCCTGTCTATCCCCCAGCCCTCTAGGGAAAACCTATCTGCCTTTAACTCAAATCCCAAAACAAAACAAACAGGGGACCTCCCTGACCTTGGGCACCTTGCAACCACACACCAGGAGCTAATACCAACCATTACATTACTCCTTCACTCCCCCACAACCATACCTGTGGAAGAAAAGGGTTACTACAGTAACAACAACAATAACAACAACAGTACTTTAAATACTACACACTAAAGTACTAGTAAGGAACTCCGAAGAGCCCCTCCTCCTCTTCTTGTCTTCTCTTCTATCTTCTTCAGGAACACCTGCAAGAAAAAGAAAGACAACACACACTTCTAATCTGCATACACAGTCTATCTAACCCCTACCATCAAAACACTGGAGAATCCCAAAAATATATATTTTTTTAGAAAGGTAGAAAAACAGTATATACACTAGAAAACAGAAGAAAAACAATGACATTATTTACAATACACATTTGGGGGATGTAGTGCCCTAAAAGTCCCATCTAGTGACCACAGTGCCAGAAGGCTAGTCCACTAAAGAGTCTCTTCTGGGCCGGAGCCCGGTGAAGCACAGTTCTAGCAGGCCAAAGTCCCGAAGGGGAGGATCTTTGAGGACAGTTCACACATCTGGAATCTGATAGTGTAGGGTGTGCACTGCAATGTCATAAGAATAGAAAAGTTTGGACTTACCAGCCCCTTGTAGAATGAACAACACACCGACCTGCTCCTCAGCCGAAGAATCTCCCTTGCAGCATTCTTCTGATACAGCTGGGAGGACATCTTCCAGGAATGACAGGAGGGCACATCTGGAAACTGCTGGGATGATGTCATCTCTGGAGACAGAACCTTGGAACAGGAACAAAAAGGAAAACTCTGGTCTGACGTCATCCGGTTACCAGGCGATGAATCAGGATACAGCTGGGCTGGCGTTCCTCTGGATCTGAAGTCATCTGGTGGGCCAGTCAATGGATTCTGGAAAGTCAGTACACTGTAGAATTGAAGAATGTGGGCACCCGAATCCTGGACGTCCATACTGGCGGAACAACAAAGGCACTGCAATGGCTGGAGTGGCAGCACTGACTACCACTGCTCTGCTTTCCATCTGGTAGGCATGGGCACATTTGCAGAGAGGTCTTTGCATTGAGGCCAATAGCACAATGGGTCAGGCGCTTGAATTATTACCCCGTCTGGGCGCACATAATTCACACTGTGAAAGGTTTCACGTCCCTCTCCATCCACTATTCGAACAGTGTCCATTAACAGTGTCTTGCCTTTTTTCCACTGGCTGTATTTTTCATGAAACATTCTGTTCCTGACATGCTTGTTTGCACCAGGATGCACACATTTCATTGCTTCAGCCCAAATCCAGGATTTCCTGCTGTTCTCAATCTCCTCCCAGACTCTCCGAGGAAAGGTAGGAAGGGACATCCCATAGATTTCATTCACCTTCTTACGAACCAGTCTCTCCTCTTTACTAGCGTTGGTCAACCTAAGACGACTGACCTGGCTTGGGGGCAGCCAGTCCTGGTTCTGCCAGCTACGCATTCTCAACAAGACAAAAAATGGATCCCTGACTTCTTCTTCTTGCACAGCCAGGGCAGTGGCATCACCACTCTCGTCCATGCATTCCTCTGAGGCAAGAGCTTGAGGCTGTGTACCCATTCCTTTTTCACAAGGCCACATAGGTTCCCCCTCTTCTTCTTACTCACTGAGAATCTGTGCCCAGGAGTGAGCTGTCATCCTCACTCCTGAGACTATCCATTCTTCGCTGGGCGCGGAGGTCGATACCTCCCATTCAAAGGCCTCCCTCATCTCATCTTCTCCTATGAGACTTGGGCTAGACCCCCTCTTCAAGGGTCTACTGATGCTCTGCCTGAATTGTCTCTCTGTGATCCAGCATCCGAAACATCAGCATATTGTTCTGTCTGCAAATCTGCACCCTCTAGCTTTGTGCCACACTCCCCCGATGGGCCTTCTCCAACAGGCTCCGCCTGGTGCTGCGTGCTGCCAACTGCAAATTCTTGAACTTTTGTCCATGTGGGAGCCAAACGAATCTTGGGCGCTTTAAACAAGCCGTAGTTCTCTAAGCACCCCGAACAGTAAGGTACCATGTAGACGTCCCTTCCAGCATTTAAGCATATTAAGCACACTTGCACTGGATATCCAGGAATTGCCACATGAGGAGGCAGTTGTCCTTCATAGTAACACCTCTCAATGTCCCTTAACTTGTTTACCTCTGCTGCTACCACAGCCCGGGCATGATCCAGGTAGTGGGCTGGTCCTGAGGCCATGACTGCAGAGAAAAACAAACAAACGCTCACTGTTATTGAAAGTCCCACATCACTGAACACTTTCTTTTACTTTTAAAATGGCTCCTCTGCTGCTGTGTTTACATTACTACCCCACCCTGTAATGGCAGAGGCAGCACTCCTGTGCACCAACATTCTGAAACTGGGTCAAGCCATTGCGCATCCGATTTACCCACTCTACTGATAACTTTGCTCAAAACTGCACAAACTTGCACTGTTCTTTTCCTAGCACATTTATATGATTTATTACAGACTTTACACTTGCTGAAAACATTGCTCTAGCTCGCAGTCCCTTAAAGCCTCAGTATTTCTAGCACAGGATTGCCTGTATACAACTCACAGTCTCTCTCATGGCTTTGAAACTTTATTCTGATGCTGAACCCATAACTGTGCTCACAGTCGATGGCTTAACAGGCTTGCTTTTGCTGGTAAAACATGACACAGTCTTTTGTTTGCAACGCAACTACACTGCTGCACACAGATTCAGCTGGCTTTTGGCAAAATCACTGGTTTGAGCAATTATTACTGTTGGTACTCACTGTTATCAGTAGCTGTTTGCTGCGATGGAAAACGGCCTGCAGCCAGTCTTGGAGGCCTCTGGACAGAAGCGGGTTGGCAGTCCTGCTGATCGTCCCTCCGAACACCACACTCTCAATCCAGTTGATCAAGATGTGGGTTGAGCCCGATTTTAGATGGAAAAGTCTGTTTTTGAAACTTTTACAGCGCTTTCAGTCACCGCAGCGCTCCTCCTATAAGCCAGTACATGCACTCCACTCACAATCCCTCTCGAATGCTGGGCAGTCACTGTAGAGCTGGCCTGGGGGCGGGACTGATTGCAGTCTCACCAATCACACAACACCATGCATATGAGCCTCTTTCCATCGTGAGTGCTCTTCTCCTCACGACAATCGTCAAGCAGGCAAATTTAAACTGCAAAACCACTTTTTTTTTTTTCGAACTGACTCCACAGCGGGAGCCCATTTCAACCATTTGTCATGTCCATTAACACAGCAAGTCTCTCCATTCACTAGAAAGCATTTCCAACTTCCAGGGCACAATTCTCCTGTTGCTACCCCTAGTCTTCCACACTTTTCTTTGTCACACAGTTTTTTAAAAGCTGGCAAAACACTGTAATTTTTGATGCAGGACAAGGGCATACTCTCCCAGGCTTTACTGTTCCTAAGTAAACAGTTGGCATTTTAACAGCAGCATATGGACAACAGCACACACTAATTACCCTTGCTTCAGATTTTTGAGCTACCCACTGCCAGATAACCCAAATGCTAGCCCCTTGCCTGAGCACCTTTCCTCCCTAAATTAAAAATCCAAAGTGGTGCCTCCATTTTGGAACCCCCAACCCATCATTTTGCAAACAACAGGCAGTATGCGGTTTAAATCTAACAGCAGTACCAGGTGGGGACTGGGTTCAGGGAGGAATAGGTTACTCGGCACAAAGGCTAGGTTTGGCTACTCTGCACAGGGGCACCCATGTAACTCTGAACACAGGAAGCAATAACTGTAATGTCCAATACCAGAAATGGGATTCTAAAGTGTAACTTTATTCACACCCAAACAAAATAAACAAAGCATAGATGGACACCCACAGGGCTACACTTCTGGTAATGCAGATTAAAAAGAATCAGAAACACTTCTTCAACACTCCAGCCCTCAGGCTCTAAACCCACCAGTCACACAGCCTGGACTTGCACGCTGCTTTGGGTACACAGCCTGAACTTGTACAATGTTTGGGATTCCCAGGCTCGGCTCACTTGCTGGCCACTCGGACACCTTGCATTTGTCATGGAAACATTTTCTGGTGGCTCCCTAAACCACCTAAGAGCACCTCAGCTCTATAAGGGAAACTTCCTTTTAATCCCATGTCTCGGTACTTTCTTCAGGCACTGGCCAAGTACCTGAGAGAAAGTAAAGGTGCCACAGAGCAAATCCGTAGAGGTGAATTTGGTTACTACTGATGGGGGGGGGGGTCTCCCACCTCTCACTTCCACAATTCATACCCGGCCATTTCTCTGGACATTAAACATCTCTTTCCGCAAAGCTTGGCAATGTAGATTAAGGGTAAATGTACGTCACATTTCCTCTACTGGTCTTGCTTTCCCGTTGTGCTGGACTTGAACATACTTTTACTTGGCTTAGCCCATTGCTGTAGGACTCCCACTGATCAAGCAGTCCAATCCCCACTTTACTTTACTCTTTGTGCTGGACTTGAACCTACTTGAATTAACTGGCAATGTCTATTACATTACACCTCCTACAAATTAAGTAGTCCAATCCCTATGTTCCAACAGTTCAGGTGAAAACAAAAACATAGGCCCTATGTCAGAGTGAACTCACCCTTTGGTTGCAGGTGCCCCAAAGGCAATTCCTCACAGGAATTTCTATCCCACAGCTTCTTGTGCCGCAGCACAACTTGAAATTAGGCAGCTTCTTCCTTAGCCGGAACCAGGAGGGTTGCTCCTGGAAGACAGGCAAACCCTTCCACCCCCATCCCCTCAGGGATGGGGCATGTGGACCAGTAACAGCAGTCTCCACCACTTTACAAACAGCTTGCTGTGTTCCTCTTTTGGTGGAAACACACACCTCCCCTTACAGTAGCTCTATGACAGAGCTTTAAGCTCTGACAGCCTGTCCACAGACTGCTGTGCTGCTCCTCTCTTCAACACTGCTCACAGAGTCTGTTCAAAAATCCCCAACATTCTATCCTAACTTCCAACTGCAGATTCCAGTGTGGCTCATGCAGCTGCGAGAGTTCTATGGTGATGTCATCCCTCAGTCTCAGCTGAGACTGAGAACAGAGTGAGACAGAGTGAAATCCATTTAACTGGAGTTTCTCAAGCTGCCTTCCCTGCCTACCACTAGGTCTTCCTGGGATTCTAGTAACCCTGGGTAACAGGGGGGTTACACAAGTGTATCTGGCATAGGAGGGTTAAAGAAGACTTTGTCTAACAATATAGACTACTATTTAAAAGGGATTATGACAGTCTCGCCTTCTTATGCCAGAGCCATTATAGACATTATAAGCAAAACTGGAGGTATACAGTGGGCAAAAACAATATCTATGGCTGACATTCCTGACAGTCTGACAGTCACTGTCAGCTCATTATATACTTGCATTAAGCACACACTGGCCGTATGTGCAGTATGTTTTTTTTTTCATCCATGTATAGAAGCCACACCAGATTTGTCTGAGTCTATTTTGGTAGCATTGGAGTTTGTGTTAATACATAATTAGTTTGTGTTTAGTGGTGATTATTTTCTTGATGATGATAAAACTTTTTTTAGATCTAAGCATATTAGAGCAACATAGCTCTGTTTACAACAATTCTGTTGCAACAAGTTACAGATGTAAAAATATACAAAAAATATATCAAATATGAAATAAAATAAAATACAAAAATAGTTACAGTGATGGTATCAGTAGCCCCAGCTTATGCAAATTGTTTTTTTATGGGATGTTGGGAGGAAGAATATATTTGAGATCCCAACAGAAATCCCCTTTGAAAAAGCTTATTTTGTGAGTTGGTACCTAGAGACATTCTATGTATATCAAGTGGAATACATGAAGGAATAGAAGAGTTTGCGCTTTGGATTTGTGATAACAAAGGTCAGTTAAAATTTACAGATACTTGAAGCCAGCCCAGTGGTATGGAGGGCTAGGGCACGTCATCTGTGTGCCTCACATGCAGCCTTGTCGGCAACCCAGGTTTGGGATTTAATTTGGGTCGCTGGGGGTCGGCCAGAGGGAGAGGATCGAGTGTCCCAGAGACTGCTTTCTTCTCCTGGGGAGGGATGGCAAGCCATTGTGGCCTTTGATTGCTACTGGGTGGAGGCCTGGTGAAAGTGTACCCTACAAGTGATTCAGTGGGAGGGGCTGTGGTACCACATTGCATGTGTGTCTCCACACACATGTGTTTACTTGCCGGCATGGCCAGGGGGTTGGGAGAAAATGCAAATGGGCCTAAGGCAGGCTTCATGAAGTCGTGCCTGCTCTCCTCCAACCTGCACTGCCACCCAGCTATCAGCTATCTGGATTTGTGTGTACTGGGGGAGGGTGGAGCTTCCCCTCCTGGCCCTTCCACAAGTGACAATCCATGGGGGACTTTCTGGTGGCTGGACTGTGCAGTGTTGTGCCAAGAGCTGAAGAAAAGGTTCCAACACACCACAGGGCAGGGGGGATGGAAGATTAGGGATCTATGAAGATTCATTTATTTATTTGAACATTTGTGACTGGGAGAGGCACACTAAGCCACAACTCATTTCCAGGTGCAACCCAGGGTAAGGGAGGGGGAATATTTGTACAGATGTAAACTGTCTTACAGAACCACATTAAGCTGTTGGTGGTATTTTTAGTGAATGGGGGGAATTTGGACAGAACACCAGGGAAATTCCCCTTCTCTTATCGTGAAGTGCCATGGGATCTTTAACGTCCACCTGAACAACCAACAGAACAGGCAGACAGGACCTTGGTTTAATGTCTCATCTGAAAGACGGTACCTCAGGAGTACAGCACCCCCCTCTTGATGTACTACAGTGTCAGTATTTGGATTTATCCCATGTTCCCGGTGTGGGGCTAGAACCCACCACCTTCTGATCTTCTGGTCTCAGAGGTGAGTGTGCTACCTGCTGAGCCACTGACACTGATCCTCTAGAACATCTGCTGTTTCTGGTAAGTAATGAACCTATCTACTTCCAGGTATCTCCATTGGGCGATAATACAGTGGATGATAACCAAGCAGTACCAACTCCAATTGAGTGGCTGGGGTAAAACATTAGACCAACCCCTTAGGAGAACAGAGCTTGTAAAACAGCAAGTCAAAACCCACCTTCCTGTGGGAGATCAGGTCCACACAGTAATGCATAGTAAAAGTATTAATAGCATGCCATGTAGCAACCTTGCTAATATCAGTGCCTGAAATAAACTGAAAACAAGGCCACGGTGGTTGCCTTGCCCTGTGTGGTGTGCCCAGTAATGGTACCTGGCAGGTCCTGCCACTGCTGCCTGTAGCAGAACATGATGCAGGATGAGATCTGTTTGGAGAGACACTGTTTGGATACTGGTCTGCCCCTGGTGCTAGGGCCCAAGGAAACAAACGGCCGAGAGGACTGGGTACAGTCCTTGGTATAATGGTACGATTCAGGTAGTACTGAAGGGGCTGTCCAGGTCCAAAGAGTACAACAGCACTTCATCTGGGTTCTGAGGCGAAGGAAAAAACATGGGCAAATCAAAGGACTGACTTAACATAAAATTAGACACCACCTTAGGCAAGAATTTGGGGTGAGTACACAATGTCCACATCCCTGTGAAACACCAGAAAAGATAGTTCATGAATCAAGGCTATAGCTACAAAACCCACCTGACAGAAGTAATAGCCATGAGGACTAAAGTCTTCCATGATAGATGCTTTAAGTCACAGGAAGATGTGGACTCAAAAGAAGCTCTCATCAGAAATTTAAACACCAGGTTCAGGTAACAAATTTGAACAAGTTTGCAGTACAGAGGGGTCACATGCAAAAGGCCCTGCAGGAAACTGCAGACCATTAGAGTTGTGGAGAAGTGGAATGGGAATGCGTGTCCAGGAGACATGGATGATGCAAAGTTCATTGTTAGCATTAAACACAGTTGGGATAGGCACAGGGGAATAGTCCAAACCAGAGAGGGAGGTAGGGTGGGTAGTCAAGGGAAGGAGAAGAGTGGACTAGGGAGTGGGTGTCAAAATACAGTCAAGGTCATCAATGGACCAGCTCCATTCCACCTCTGGGCTGGGTGTGGATGCAGACAGGTACTAGATACACTCAATGGGTCATTGTTTTCTGCCATTTATATCTATGTTTCTGTGTCCAGCTAGGCCACTGTCTTGTCCTCAGTAAGAGGATGGAAAGCCAAAATGGCTGACAGATGAACATTCACCAAGGAGTACTGCAACTCCAACTGAGACAGAGTCAGGAGATAGTCCCAGTACCCTCTACACTGGGCAAGTAAATGGGTCCAGGGATGCCATCTAGCACCACATGGTAAAACACATCTACTTCAGGGTGTAGGCATACTTAGAGGAAGGTTTTCTAATAGCAAACAGAATAGCTGAGACCTCAGCTGAGACTGTGAACTAAGAGACCTCTTACGTTTTCAGAAGCCAGGCATGGAGATGCAGGACCTGGAGGTCCAGATGCAGCAGCATGCCATTATTCTGGGACAAAAGGCCTGGGTGGAGGAGCAGTAGAAACTGTTCCTCCACCATTGCCAGACCAATTCTGTGGACGAAGGGGTGGAGCAGCAAGATGGCCGCGGTGCTGCTACACTCCTCGCTGCTCCTAGCTTGTTCGGGTGCCCAACATTTCTTTTCTGAAAAACCTCAGACTTGCTGTTGAATGAAACCCAAGATATTTTGATTTGATTTAATTCCAGATAGTAGTATTGAACTCTCAAAATGTTTTGAAGCATCAGCTGGCAGACGTTTGTCCTCTCTGTGGGAAGTAAGCTGCCAGTTAATGTATGTTAAACGCGGCAAGATTTAGAAACTGGTTCCCTCACGGTAGGGCAGCTAATGTGGCCTGAAGAAAGCAAGCTGTTTTAAGTCGGGCATTCATGAATTGCTCTGTTGGAATGACTATTCAGTCTGTTTGTGGCCTAGAGCCCTTTGTATTGAGGTGGGTTTATGTTTGAAATTGAAACTGAGATGTTTTAATAGCCCGTGAAAAATAATATTTTTATATGCTGTCCTAAAGTGAACAGCAAATAGCATCTGGTCTGGAGAACAAAAAGAGAGAGTTCTATGAAGCTACATAAGAGTCCTGTACTTGTGGTGCTACATGTTTGTTTTAACTCATTATGCCCTGGGTGGCCATTTTGTGTCAGGTAAACAATGGATAGTTCAGACTTCTGAAGAAGCTATTGGAGGTAATGTGTTAATGCATTACAGGTATGCTAACGTTGCCTGAGGGAGGTGGGGATTGTAATTCTCATAATCTTATTGACTCCGCTCAGAGAGCGATTCTCTTTTCCTCCTACTAGGTGCTTGGTCTTATGTCCTGTGGTTCAGGTGAAGACAAACTGGAATGGGCCAAGACAGTTAACTGCTGCATGAAGTCTGGAAAACAACAAACAGTTTTTTTGCCTAAACTCAAGAGTGATGTGCCCGCAGCAAGGATAAAGAACATGCAGGTGGCCTAGAGACTCGAGTGCTCAGTGTCACAAGTCCACTGTGGGGGTCAGGTCCTCTGCTCCCACAGTGCCCAACCTTAAAGTGTGATTTGTGAACAGGGGACAAACAGGGACACCCTCCTGTTTGTTTTGGGTCCAAGCAAACTACCAGTCTCAAGTCCTGGGGTCAATTATGAACTCTTTTTAGCTAGCACATCCAGGTAACAGGTCCAAATATCACACTCTGTTCAGGGAAAGCAGCACAATACTTGACCCAGTGAGCATACAACCAACCTGGTTCACAACCCCCTGCAGACTGAATTGAGACGCTGATATTTTCTTACCTTGTTGGATCTTTAAACAGATCCTTGTTAGCGTGGCTGTATATGGTGACACACTAAGCAATTTAACAGTTGTGTTAGACTATTAAGACTGTTCCCTCATTCATGCTCAAAATGAGAAAATGTCTCAGGCAGGTTTAAGGAAAACCAAATTTACTAAAACTAAAAATAGTAAATAAATGCAGTACATGAAACAGAACATATACCCATAATGATTACAGTCAGAAAAGAAATGGACAATTACAAAACAAAGTGCTTTGTAACTGAATTAACTAGTTCCAGCTCAGTTTCAGTTGGCAAAGATTCACACCTGAATTACCAGTCTTGGCAGAAGTAGTCTCTCTTGAGTCTAGGAAGAGAGTGTCCCTTAGAAGTCCAGAACAAAAAGTGTCAGTCCTTTCAGCAGGCTTCACTAGCATCAAAGAGGCCAACACATCCCACCCATCCTGTGATGTCACAGCTCTGGGCTGCTAGTGTGAGGTCACATACAGTTCTACATACTTAATTTGTAACATGACAAGTGTATAGCCAAATATTGCAGCTTACTGCTTGTGTGAAATCTGCAAAGATAGCACTATTTTAATTATAACAAGACAGACTGTCTTCATCAGAGTAGGGTTTATGGCAGGTTACAATACCCCTTTGTTCTTTCAGATAAACATCCTGGAACACTTCTTATATTAGGTTGAATTATCACAGGTATCTATCAGAAACTGCTTCCCTCTTGATACCCCGTAAAAGGCAATATTTTATGACAAGCTGCCTGGGTTCAAAGCAGTGGTTGGTTTATGATCTTGGTTTTATTATAGTCCCAGGAACTTAGCTTTTACAAGCTAGCTGTGACAGCAAGCAAGGCCAGAACATTTGTCTTCTTTGAAAAATTCAGTGTCCCATGATGCCTTGTGCTGACTGCTATGTTTCACAAGCAGAATTAAAAAACATATATTTATATCAAAATTCTATACACATAGCTGGCAGATGGCAATTCCGTTACATTCGGCACCAAGTTTGATGAACCCAACTTTGCAAAGTGGAGATGGGCTAACTATGATAAATTCCACTTACCTCTGCAGACATAGCACACAAAATTGTTAGGCAAGGTATGGAGTTAGTGCCTTACCTGAGGTAAGACTATTATTTTAGGCCCTTGGCTATTAGGTGATGGTGGATTGACTACTGAGCACGTTGTTTTACTGTTATACTGTTATATCCTTGTTTTAGCATCCCCGGGATCAGCCTTTTTGATGTCTAGATTTGCTTTAATGTGTTGACCCTTGGAGCATGAAAAGTTCTGGAAACAAACTTCTTTTTAGATAAATGGGTTTTCAAAGTACGAGGGTTTAAATATCCCAAGGGTCTACCAGAAGTAAAGTCATAAAAGATGATACTTGCTGGCACAGGTTTTGCTTTAAAATTTTGGATGATGGACTTCTAGCACTTTAAGGAAGCCTCATTTTTTACTTTTAGTTTTACTTTTTATTGAACTTTTGTTGCCTGAAGCCTTGTCTTAACTTATTTATTTATTTTTATTTTATTTATTTATTTATTAAGCATCAGTTTACAACCTTTGAGCCAGAAGCTCGTTTACAAAGGTACCTCATCACAGAGAAGACAATACAGTGATAACAACTTAGTACAGAGAAACAGTGTACAGTTTTTTTTTGTTTTTTTTTAGAATACAGGAGGACAAATGAGATCAACAGTTTACCACATACAGGGTTGGTGAAGTTAACATTGTTCAGGGAAATAACTAGAACATCAGAAAAACATAGGATATCAATACAGTGTGTTTTAGTGAAGTCAACAGGGAGCACCCTCAAGTGTTTTATGTGGAATGGAGATCCTGTGCGGGACTCTCTAATTTTTGATTAGAGCCGCTGAAATGTCAGTACTCTGTTGAAGTGGACTTTCGACGTTCAACAAGTAGCTTCTGTCTTTCTTGCACATATAATGCATAGAAAAGTTTTTTGTAGGAGAAGGAACTCCTGTTTGGAGCCGCAGTGCCGAGTGGAATTGGGTTTGCAGAATTATTAACACTTGTGACCTGGGACCCTAGCATCTGAAATCCCAGAAATTAAATTCGCTAAGCCCACCAGTAAACTATATTTTACATTATGTTAAGGTGGATAATTCTGAATTTATCGGGGTATTCATTTAGCAGATTGCTACAGGTGCACCATAATGAACCAATTTTCTATTAAAATAGCAGTACTCCTTAGTAAGGAATGCTGTTGTTTTGAATGATTTAAGGGCACATTAGTGCATTAATCTGGTGCACCTTGCAATAAAATGTGTGACGCGGATTGTTATTAAGGACACCAGTGTTAAAAGGTACTGAAATCAGAGCTATTTGCCACCGTATAAAACAAACATGCACAACAGTTATCTACCCATTGTTTGCAGGTATTTTTGTTATTTTTGGAATGTTTATTTAACTTCAGATTCTGTGCAATTTGCAATTAGCAGAAGATTTGGGAACCTGTGTTAAACAGAATTTGTTGAATAACCACTAATGAACTGAGCTGGACTCTATTGGAGGTTGAAGTAAGGGTTCTGCTTTGCAAAAATTACTTGACATCTGTTACTTAGGTCTGTGTTACATTATTTTATATACGTTAGAACCAATATGATACAGTATCCTGTTTTAAGATGAGTAGTAATCTTAGTGGCTATTATTGCATAATGCCTCTAAGTGGGTGAACATATTTTGTGGAATAACAATTGCTGTGTATAATAATTGTTAATGTGCTAAAACCTTTGAAATATGGGATAAGGATATTAACAATATCATAAGGATTAATGGAGCCCATGTTAATGACTAGGAATATATCCTTTTAAATGTTCTATTCATATGTGTCTAGTATAATTGTTCATTTTTCTGGCCTAATTGGCTTGAATGAGTAAATTAGATCATTATTGGCCTGAGCCAGTGGAAAACGGATACTTATATCTACAGAATGTCTAATTGCAAAATTTTGTTCTTTGTACAGTGCATTTGTATGAGATTTTTACATTTGTTTTTAGAATATTGAAATGACTTATTGGTTGATCAATAAAACCATACTTGACTTGACTTGACGGCCTCCACCATTAGTTCCCACAGTATTGAGGACCATATCTGCCTGGGCCACCAGGGTGCCACTAGGATCATTCCAGCTGGTTCTTGCCTGACCTTGCACAAAATTCTCAAGATCAGTGGCAGAGGCAGAAAGGCACAGAGGAATTTCCCCTTCAGTCAGAAGAACAACACGTTTTGCCCCAAAACTGCCACACCCTAGAATGAGCAAGCAAAACACAGATGTCTTGAATTCTGTGGGGAAGCAAAAAGATCCAGATCTGGCCTTCTCCACATGTTGAGCAACTGGTCAGCAATATACTGAGTTCCCATTCATGGGGATGAACTACAGACTGGCTGATGCTGTCTGCCAGGGCACTCTGTAGCCACTGGCGTAGACAGAGATGAGCAAGACACACTGGGTTACCCCCAGTCTCACACCCTCATTGCATTCCAGCACAAAGAGTGGGAGTGTGTACACCCTTGGTTGTTTAGGTAGTACAGCACACTATAATTGTTTGATTGTACCTGAAGAGGTGTCCCTTGAACCTCTGTGGTCAGGCTCTGTAGACCAAACAGAACTACCTTCACTTCCAGTACATTAATATGATGGCCTTGTTCCAGTGGTGATCAAGATCCTTGGGTCTGGTGAGGACCTTAGTGAGTACCCCACCCCAGGCTGGAGACATCCATAGTTATGATCATCTGTGGCTGAGGTTGCAAAACAGGAGAGCCCAAATCAAGTCCCTGTTCTTCTGCCACAGCTGGGAATTCAATAGGGGTCAGTAAACAGTTATGAGGTGGTCCAGTGGCTGCAAGGCCTAAGACAACTGTGCCTGCAGTAACTATTGAGGGACTCTTATATGCAGGCAGGCCAGGGGGCAGTGAATATGGAGACTGCCATGAGTCCCAGGAGGCAGAGCATAATGTGGACCAGTACCCAGTTGCTGCATGCTACCAAGGCCACTTTGTCAATTAAGGCTTATATTCTCGCCTCAGTGAGGAAGGCACATGCAAGGGCTAAGTTCAGGACTGTCCCTATGTGCTGGAGCCTTTGAAAAAGTAGTAGAACAGACTTGGCCACACTGACCAACACCCATCGGCTGTCCAGCAGTCACCTGGTGTGGTGCAAAGTTTACTCCACCCTAGCCACTGATGCCTCTTTCAGGAGACAGTTATCCAAGTACAGAATGACAGAATGTCTTTCAGCATAGTTCTGTGGCTACTACAGCAAAGCATTCAGTAAAGAACTGCAGTGCTGATGACAACCCAAATGGCAAGACCAGGAAGTGGTAGTATTCTCTTATGCTAAATCCGAGGAATTGCCTGTGACACCATCTTCTGCTAATGTGCAGGTACTGTAGGTATTCTGTATATCCACTGTGCATAGCTAATCTCGCCTTGACCAGAGATGGAGGAGGAAGCCTAGAGACAGCAGACAGAACTTTTTCAACACCAAATGCTCTTTAAGCTCCCAAATCCAAGACAGGCTTGGAAACTGCTCATTTTCTTTGATATCAGAAAATACCTGAAGTAAAAATTTCTGTTGGGAGGAATGGGCTGAATACATTTTTTTGTGCAGTGATGCTTGCACCTGTCCCATCAGGATAGTAAACTGCTCAAGGGAGTATTGGTAGGGCCTTGGAGGCAACACAGGGGTTATAACTCTAATTCCAGCACATACCCATACTGAACAATGTCCAGAACCCATCTCGCTGTGGTCACTGGAACAGCACAGAAAGTATGCTTCAGAATAATCCGGGTGCTTCCCAAACAAAACCCCAGAGTGATACAGTCACAGCAGTCACAGAAAGGAAGCTTTTTTTTTAATTCATGTTGAGCTTCAAAAGCAGTGCAAAATTAATTAACCAAAAGTTTGGACTTCTCACTAGTAGAACATGGAACAAAAAACAATGTTTCAAGGCCAGGAATGCTCTTCATCTGGATGTGGGTCTAATGAGAGACACCCTTATAAATAGCAGAAAAAGCAATCTTTGTTTCCTTGGTGGGTGCTTGGTCCTCAACTACTATCTGAATGGCTATAGGTCCCAAATGAACCTTTTCAATGGGGACACACTTTGTCTTGTAGATAAAAAATCAGCAACATTTTAGTTCCATGTTTACAGTTTCAACCAAAGTGCCCAAACAGTATAAGTTGTAAAATTTCTTCTTTTAATTCTAGACCTGTAGCCATTTGAATTACTTGTTTTAATGTCTAAGATAATGCTTTCTGTATTGTACCCTTTTAAAATAATGTCTTGATCTATTTTTTCTTTGTATCCATCTCTGTTTCTGTACCCTCCCATTTTACACAGAAATTAATAAAAACTTGTTTAGAAAAAGTCCAGGAACAACGTGGTTCATTTTCAGACCTGTAGAACACTCCTAACTATAGTTCTTATGCTAAATTTATTTCTCAAAAGTTAAAAGAGACACAGAAGAACAGTTACTTTAAAATATTCTTGAGATGACACCTGAACTGGAAATATGATTTTTATTGGTATGGCTATCTCTTATTAAATGCTAAGGACTACAAAGACATATTTAACAAAATCAAATCTTAGATTGCATTCCACAACAGACCCCTTCCCTGGAATGTAAGATGTAGGGTGGGGAAATCACTCCTTTCTGATTCAAACTTGTCCAGTCAGCACCAGCCAGCTTGGTAGCTGTAGTGAAACAAGACTGTGACATCATTAATACTATATTGTATGTCTCTGCCAAGAACTATGTAATTAGAGCTCTGAAAACCACAATTCTGGACATATGCTACCTGTCGATTGAACATTTCACCCAAGAAGAAGAGAAAAATGCTTCAGGGATTTTTTTTAGGAAAAAGACTCCTGCAGTTGAGAAGAAAAAGAAATGAAACCTTTTGGCCAGTTTTAAGATACATTTTCAAGAAAAAGTGCTTTTCAAAAAAGAAGCTGAGTTCCAATGAAAAATTATTTCCATGAGCTTTCCATTAAATTTGAAAAGAGGTGTGGTAGGGCGCAGGTTTATGTGGGCAGTTAAAGGAAAAATGTCTCACCAGTTCTTGCAATTTTCTTCCATTTTAATTGATTCTTCTTTCAAACATCACTCATATCAGGATAACATCAGAATGGCACAGTATTTTTCTCATTTTTCACTTCAATTTCGATAGCAAACATTAGAGCATCTGGCATCATCTCATTCTTTATAAGTCTTTAAATGAGACAATATAAAGGCATAAACCTCACACAGGATATTCTGGCAGTTTTAAATCTTCCATTTGGAACATGAATCAAAACAGTTTTCAAATAACTCCATAGAGCACTTTTCAGCAGCATCTAGAGCACAATCTAGGCTCACTACAACAGGATTTAAGTCTCCACCTGTTTACACCTCTCTGATGAATCTCACCTCTAGCCATCTGTGCTGACAATCTCCCTACTGAGTCAAAGGTTCACCCTTTTATATCCAACTAGAGTCAGGTGACCTTCAAACTCCACCTTCACTTACAACTTTTAATTACTTTATCTTGTATTCTAATCCTTTATTTTATTCCAACAAGCTTATGTATTTTAAACTCATTTAGTAATTTATTCCCTCACTCAGAGATAAGTTATTTCTGTTCTGAACATTTTAAACTCCTTTTTCCAAGACAAGAAAGCACAACCCCTTCCCAACAATACTTAAGAAGGGCGTGCATGGCCAGCCGCTCTAGAACAAACAAGGACGCTGGCAGTTGAAAGCACAACTCCAAAGCTCCACAAACACCCGGAAAAACCCAGGTTTCAAAGCCAAAACAAACAAAGGGAATTCATCTTCAATAGGTAAGCAGAAATAAATCTCCTTATTTTAAATGTCTAAAGCTTAACGTTTTTAAACCGCTAATAAGCCTTATGTCATCACAACAGTGCAATTACTAATTGCACTAACTCAGGGTAACAAAATCACCCATTTCCCCTAATAATGACCACAAATACCACTTGTGGCCAGCCTTCACTTAATAGTGAGCTGCAACCGCAAGTAATTAGATTTCAGGGCTCCAAAATGCCCAAAACGCCATAACTCCCTCGCTCTAAGAAAATCTCAGAACTACTCAAAATTAAGCAACCTCCACTCCGGAGGATATTCAGAGCTGTCCCCATAATTTTAGAATAAAGCCATTCCATTTAAACAGTATTAGAAGGCTAAATGCCTTCACAGCCATGCGCATAGTCGCAATGTACTCTGTTAAAGCAGCCCAGAACCAAAGTACTAACAGCTGCTAAAACACCCACCTAGCCTGAAAACAGCTTTTACAACCATTTAGTCCCCAAACATAATTTCCCACCTAAGTCTCTACCATAACTCTATATGTAGTAGGAAAGCACTACTGCTTTTTGCTACGGGGAATCTCCCTTTTCTCTTATCCACACTCAGTATAATCAGGACAATGAAGTTATTGTTTAACCAGGTATAGCACACTAAGCTGAAAGCTCTTCTACAGGAAGCGACCGGGAGCACAAGGAGGTCAAGTGACCGCTCAGGGTCACACAGTATGCAAGCAGAAGCTGCGGACCCAAACCCAGGTCTGGTCTGCTGGATATCACCAGATTTGCAGCTCAGAGCTCCAGACCACTGCACTATACTGCCTCCTCTCTGGGAGAACTCCCATATGTGCTAGGAAAAGGAAAACAATTCTCTAGCCCCATATTTCTAACCTTGAATTTCAAACCTCACAGAGCCACTCTGTGACATTCCTCCCACCTAAGAGGGCAACCAAATCTTTTGGTTGGCCGACTTTTATACATTCTTTTGCTTAAAATAAAAAGAGGGTGGTTAACTCACCAGAGCCCTGACCCACCCACTTCTTGAAACTCTAACCCAAGAGTCCCTTACCATATCAATTATTTTACCTCGAGAAAATACTCAAGATTATTTTATCCTGCATCTTACACTAAATATTTCCTGTCCATATTCTATATCCCAGATTATGAACCATTTTAAGTATCTAACTATTGCCTAACTTAGTCAGTTTTTAAGTAATCCCCAATAACATAAGATTTCATATCTAAATTATTTTACATGAATTTGATTTTTTTTTTCACATAGCAACATCCATCAAATTCTATGCACATTCATAAATAAAATATTTAGATTTTGTTTGAGAAATATAAATTCCATACACATATAAAATATATTCCAGATCAACAGCTTACATTTTCAGAACTGTCATTATAGTCTATAGCTCCTTCACATTCTGGAACACATGATTTTATTCTATCTCACATTAGTAATCTCAATTTCACTATCAACAAAATTAGAATAGTAACATTCATTGTGTATCCTCTCCTAAGCAAACATGCTATTGCTTTAGCTATATTTTAAAAAATAAATAGACAAATACAAATACAACAAGAGACTGAGGAAAAAAGGGGGATAACACTATAAATTCAACTGCAGGTGGCCAACCCTCCAGTCTTAAACAAAAAAAAAATACAAGAAATAGCTCCTAGCTTTTAAGCTTGTTGCTTTAAAATGTATTCCTTCATATGAATCAAACTCAAATCTGTAGTTTTTTTTTCTTTACTTCACCTAATCAACTACCCTTTTCTTTACTTCTCCCAATCATCTACTCTGAACTTAGGAAAACTCCACACTACTCCTACCTTTATTTAACTACATCAAATTATTTTCCATTAAATGTTTTCCTTCCTATTGATCTCATTTTTTTCCAAAACTTATTTTAAGATGTCAATATGTGCACTTTATAATTTCTTCAAACAATTTCCCAAATACTCTATTTTGATAACCTTCTATCTTATGCTCTTTTTATCTGGTACCCTTTTTATTCTCTCTATACCTGAAACATACTAGGTTAGAGCCCTTACTAGAAAGTTACTTGTATATACTATCTATATGAGCTATTCCTCTAACCCTTCCACTCACTACACAAGTAGTCCAGTACTATAAACTTTTACCATCTTTTACTCATATCTCTGTAAATCACTTCCCTTTTCCAAGGAAGTAATTACAGTCTTTTTCCTTCCTTTGAGTGGCTACACACTTTAAATATAAAGCCACTTGACTATACATCCCAGGCCAATAAAAGGAAGGAATGAGACATTTCAACATTTCTTCTTGACTCATATGTTTGGTTTTGCAATATAAAGCATCTAAAATACCCTTTCTATATCTACAAGGTACCACTACCCCAGAGTCCATCTGTTTTGCACGGGGGCTTGGTCTCATGTGGTATAATACCTCATCTCTTATTTCATACCACCATAACTGTCCCTTGCCCCTATCCATACCTGTTCTATCTTTATTCAAAATTACATGGCTACTTATCCGCTGAATTTCCGGATCCTCTGCTTGTAAAATTTTCCAGTTTGCAGCAGAAAAATTAATGACATTTTTATTATCAACATTATTATAAGTCACTGAACAAGTCCCTTCAGCACCCACTGCCTCTTCTGTCTTGCTTGCATTCTTCACCCCAGTTAACAAAACAGTCTCACCTGGGGACTTGTCCTTCGTCATTCTTCCATCATCTTCATCATCTCCAATCCAATACATTCCCTGGAACATAGGTAGAACAGGGAACTGTTCCTCAACACAGTCCACACAATCCACACAGGACAACTCTTCAGCCTTCTTCATAGGCCCCTGAAACTCCAAATTGTCCCTCACTACCGTCAATTGGCCCAGCACCTCCTGGTACCTCTGCTCTGCCCCTCTACACCGGCTCTCTGCCTCCATCCAGCTATTAAATAACCATTGTATCACCTCCATCCGGTCACTCTGGTCAGTCTTCTGGTCACTCAAAACTTCACAGTGGCCCCTCATCTTCATATAGCTTGTTTAGAGCAGGCTTTGCCACCAACCCAGAATTATCACTCAGCTGGATTGTTTCACAGGAAACAAAATTCTCTCAGCAATAACCAGTAAACAGGAACCAGTTCAAAGTACCATCATGCCAGATTTACTGCCATCAGACCTTATGCAGATCACAGTACAAATTATCCCACTTCTGACACCAATGTGGTAGGGTGCAGGTTTATGTGGGCAGTTAAAGGAAAAACAATTCTCTAGCCCCATATTTCTAACCTTGGAATTTCAAACCTCACAGAGCCACTCTGTGACAAGAGGACCTACTGAATCAAGGGCCCTAGAACATAATATTAAGTATCTTTTCAGATATTTCCATATGATAATAAAGTATTGAGTTGATGGGTGGGAATTATTCTAGTCAATTAATTATTTGTTTTATTTTTTTAGGAGGTCTTTTAGCCTCATAGTAATATAGATATATTAAATAATGTTTAGCTGTGGAAAATGTCCAATAGTTTAAATTGATTTATCATGTCTTTTATGAAAAGTAAGTTGGTGTATTTTGCATTTGTATTTCTTTTCACTGTTTTTTATATATCATTCTTGCCACCTCATAAATATATGTATGCACTTTTTAATGTACAACCATTTAGTACACAATTTGAGTAATGCTCACACTTTTATATTAAAATAAAAATATTTGTTTTTATTACTTCTTGGTGTCACATTCATTTAACATTTATAAAATTCTTTGAATATTGTTAAACAAAAGACTGTGATGGATTACTTGAGCACTGTTCTAAAGAAATTGTAAGTTTTTACATAGATTTTTATATCTTAAAATAGTGTTACGGTTTAAATTCCAGTTTTTTGTTCTAACAACTTCAGGGTTGGGCCTTTGGAATCATTTGAATAAATATAGTAAGTATTATCAGTATTAAAAGCTTTTGATTATATAGATTCTTGTTTTGCAGTAATGAACAATGCATATATCTTGAATAAGGATCCAAACAAGAGGAAAATATGTTGTAATAGAAAAGCAATTGTTTCCTGTTTTATTTTCCCTGATAATGTGATACTTAATGCTTGTGCATTTCACAGGATAACCAGAAGCCAAGAATACAGAAAAAAAAAATGCAACCTGATTCCTTCATCTCCAAAAGCCATGAGAGGCATTCTACAAAATCTGCCAGACAGTTGAAAAGAAGACTGCATCATGGGTGAGAATTGAAGTTTACACAGGCACTATCCCCTTGAAAAACACACATTATCAGTTTTATTTGATTATTATATATTGTGTAATTATAACTATAGCAGAAAACATTGAAACCAAAGTGTCCTAGATTTAACAGAAGTTATACTGTAGAGGAAGTGTATCAAAAATTCTATAATGACTCAAAAACAAAACCAAGTAATGAGTCCTTTGATGCTATGTTGGAAAAATAATACAATACTTGGTTTACTAGAGTAGATATAGTTATGGGAGTTGTGATGAAAGTCCACTGATCAGACAAGAAAACCAAACTGAAGATTACTGCTAAATATGCATACTGTTTGCTTAACATGGTGAGACTAATGAAACAATAGGCAGTCTCAAATGTAAACCTGATGAGTTAGTACAATAATACAAGGCCCTGTCCTTAGGAAAAAAGAGATCCTCACTATAAAGAGTGTGCATCTTTTTACAGGTTACAGTGGCATTCTCTCTATGGAAAGACCAATTGGCTAAAAAATAATAATAAAAAAAAAACTGAACATTTGGAAAGTACAAACATGAATGCTTACAGAAAATCAAACAGTTACTTCTAAATAAAGACACAGGGCTGGATTTTCAGCCACGATGATGTGAGCAGATGTCATGGGTAGCAGCCATGCCTACGGCATCAGAAATGCAGCAAAATGTTTAAATGCTATTTTCCAATGTTTTGCCCCATTTATGGCATGCTATAACTTTAAAGTAAAATAATGCACATGTCAAATGTTGACACATGCATCTTTATAGGACTCCCATTCTGTTGCAAGTTACAGTAGATACTCATGATAGTTAAACCGCCTTTTAGATGGCCTAATGTATCAGTGTAAGGGCGTGAGATGTGACATGATCATGACACAAGTCCCTGTTGCAGGGCTCAAAATCAAGCCTGCTTTATCAGGAGAGAAAGTAGTATTGGCTTTTCAAGTACAAAGCTCACAGCATGAAAAAGAGCAAGAATCTATTAACTATGAACAGTTGGTTACACGAATAAACAAGCTTGCAGCAAGAAAAAGAGCAAGGATTTATTAACTCTGAACAGTTGGTTACAAGGATAAAACTATTAAATGAACAGGTAAGAAGTTACAAAAGTGAGTTTTTTAGAACTGTCTGTGAAATCTAAACAAAATATCGATAAGATAAAACAAGATAGCTTTAATTTGTCCAGAGAGTAGGAGAAACCCCAGTCTGACCTGAAGAGTAAGGTGAGACAATATTACAAACCTGAAACCAAGCATAAGGCTGCTACAGATACTTGCTTAGACCTGCAAAACACTGTGAAGGCCAGGAGTGCCTATTATACTGCATATGCAAATGCCATCAAAAAAGGCATTTGAACTTAAAAGACATACAGAGAGAGTCAATCTAGCAGCAAGGGGTTTTCATCCTCCTGGTATTAAATGAACGTGCTTCTCCCAATTTCCCTCTTGGAGTTATTGTCACACCATGCTACAGTGGACAGGAGTGTATTGATTTCAGTACAGGTACGCTAGAGAAAGAAACACAAAGAAGGCATTGAACTGGGCCCTGATAAAGTAACAATGAAGGTACAAAACATTGGCCACATGATTTGATCAAGTGTCTGTCTCTTAAATATTTTGAAAACAATTAAATACATTGGAGTGGATCTTAAACTCCAATCTGCACAGAGAAAACAATGTTGGTAGATAAATGCAAAAAAAAAAAAAAAGAACAGGGAGGAAAGTCAGTAGGTCCTGATACAGAGGATCTTATAAGCCAGGTGTATACTTTCCATTTCTAGCTGCAGCAGATAAACTTTGTGAATGAGCTACTTAAAAAAAAAAAAAAGGTGAAAGAGAAAGTGAGTTTCTTCATTCCTTTTGGCATTTTTGACCTCTGTAGAACCTCCAATGAAAACTTATTTTCAGCAGCCATTACTCCCACCTGTTAATGCTGGGTTTGGTGAAAGAGAAAATATTGGAAGACAAGGTAACAAGTGCATTAGTAAAACAGATGGAAAAATTGTTACAAAAACAAAGTAAACATCTTAAGGAAAATATTCAAAAACAGAAAGGACAAGCCAGCCTTGTGGTACCAAGGGCTGAGGTGCTGGACGCCACACTTCATGCCACGCTGGTGACCTGGGTTTGGGACCGAGCTCAAGTTGTCATGGGAGAGCTGGGGGGAGGGCATGGAGTTGGATTTAGCTGCTGGCAGGCATCTCTCCTCTCTCGGGGAGGGATCTGGAGTCTTCTGGGCTCTTGGCTGCAACCAAGTGGAGGCTTGGTGGTAGCACCAAGCCCAGTGGGAGACTTGGCATTAGGCTTGGTGGGGGGAAGGGGCCATCACCGGAGCCATAGGTTGCATGCTCTGGAAATAGGAGGGAGAAAACTAGAAAATGCTATGTCTCACTGTTGCTGAAGCAGGTGGGAGGCAGCAACGGGGAGCAAAAAAAGCTCTATTGAAAATAAACAAAAAACAGAAAGGACAGTTTGAAAAGATGCAAGAACAAAATGAATAGTTAAAAGAACAGTTTGAATTAAAATTCAAAATATGGGTGCCTATGCATGAATGCATGTGAACTACACCCATAAGTGATGCAGCAGGGTTCCACAGCATGTGTTGAATTTGGTAGCCACCTGAACAAGTAGCTCTGTGGTTACTGAAACATCTTACAGCATCTGCTAAGGAAATGCATCTGTTTTCATTAATTTGTAAAAAAAAGTCATATAGTACTCAATCTAAGCTTCAAAACGGTGCTGGTATTGCACACATTTTGAGGCTTTTACTTATATTTGAGTTAGAATCTGGTGCTATTTGAAAGTAAATTGAATCATTCAGCAGAGATATAGTGATGGTGTCACCTACTGATGTTCCTGGCCACTGCCCAGAAACAAGCAAGGATCTATAGACAACAGGCAGCTCAAGCAAATGTTCCTCTCAGTTAAATCAAGCCTTAATGAGTTAAAAGAAATGAAAGAAGCAAAGCAGCACTTGCCAATTTAAAAACAGACCTCAGCAACACACAAAAAAGTGTAGATACAGCAGAAAATAGAATCTCTCAGGCAGAAGACACACTTTATAAACTGGAGCAGACTGTTAAATACCAAACAAAGCAGATCTCATTTTTGAAGCAAAAAGTAGATGATTTAGAAAATTGTGAACAGAGGAAAAATATCCATCTGATGGGGTCAATCAGTCTATCAATCTTTATTTTACCAGGTGAAACACCATTGAGGTGAATCCATTTGCAAAGTGGACCTGGACTATGTATATATATATATATATATATATATATATAACTAATAGACAGCCGAATACAATGAGGTAGGAGTGCCTGAAGGTCTGGAGAAAAATGGCATGAGGGGCTTGCTATTATATTTTCTACCAGGACTGTTAATCCTTAGACCAGAAATTACTGGAAAGGCTCACAGATCCTTGCCCCCACACACAAGACAAAATGAGAAACCCAGACCAATAATAATTAATTTTCTGAGATATACGAAAAAGGAACTAGCACATAAAGCAGCAAGAGAATCAAAATCCTTATCCTAACAAGGTCATCAAATCTTTATTTTTCAAGGCTATTCAACCAAAGTTGCAGGAAAAAGAAAGCAATTCACTTCCAATAGACATATGCTTCAGCAACTGTGTATGAGAGATAGCATAAAATACCTTGCAACTTTGATCTTCTCTAAAAATGGTATAGAAATGGCTTTTGAAGATCCTCTAAATGCCCTAGAATTCATTAAGAAAAAAACAGGTCTGTACCTGATTCATGCAGAGATAATCTACCACCATCCCAGACTTCTGTCAGCTCCTACCCTAACTTATCTGCCACTGTGAATGAGTAATAATTTGAACATAGGAAACATGAACTGGTAGGGAAGATGGACTCTCCTAATAAAGCTAGCCAACTAGATAAGAAAAAGGCAAGGGAGCATTCACTGTCCAACCAGAAATTGATGAGGAAAACTGGACAGCCATCCATAGGGAAAGTCAGAGCAGAAGATGGTCCCTTTGCTTACAAGTTCAGAGAGAGAACCCTCACTCTTCCTAAAGACTAGCTGCACAATAGATATTCTAGCTCTCCACTTGCAACATCTATTGTCTCCCCTGCTCAGGAAGGAAGTGGTACTTGGAAATGGAGATTTCCTGTACTACCCCTGAAAACAGTCACCCATTTGGACAGAAAGAACAATATATTCAGTCAGTATGCAGATGAAAACTTCTGCACTGTGCCAAATCAAATTAACAACTCTAGGAACTCAGAAAATAATTATTGCACATAATACATGCTTAATAAAATGTATATTTACTTACAAGCTGCATAAATTATACTAAAAAACAAACCTCTAGACTAAACTATCTGAATATATTGATGTGTGGATGGGGCAGTGCATTCCTCCAATTTGAACCTGCAATTAAATATTAATACTATGATGTTCCTTCTCAGAGACTTGTGATGCTGAACAATTTTAATTTATATTCAGACTATTACTACAATGAAGCACTGTAGCTGTAACCCCCAGTTTTAATGGGTGTTGCCTTTTTAAAGATATTCCAACAAGAATAATAGAGATTCACAATTCTGTATAGCAGCTCTAACACAGGGCAATCTACAATCCTTTAGCTCATTAGTGCTATATGCACTTAATGCTCATTGCAGAGAAGATGGAAATCTGTCTTAGTTTGCAAAGACCACTTAGATCATATCAGTAGCAAAGTAGTGCCTACTTGCACCATGTGGTAAATAGCTTGGTATAGCCATTGATTTCTCTTAAAATACAATATGCGCGTATAATTATATCCATAAAACAAATTAGAGATTTTAAGAGCTATCAGGAACTAATGGCTACAGCATCCAACTTCTATCTTATCTTTGGGCTATGGAATAGAATGCAAAACTAAAATATATTTGAGGTGTACTCAGTGTCTCCCCCTGTCCCATGTATCAACTGTAAACAACATTTCATCACCTAATGGACTTTTTAATGTACTTAATGAGAAGAAGAGCCTGGATAAAAATGTACAATCTATTGTACAAGAAGATGTGGAAGTAACTAACCTGCTAATGGAACTGCGTAACGCCACAACAATTTTAGAAAAAGCTTATCTGTTTGCTAGATATGAACTATTTAGTCAATCAGACTGCAGACTTTAAAAAGATAGTCTGCACTGCTACTTATGTAATACATGCTGTTACCTTAGGTATGAACTATTTAGTCAATCAGACAGCAGACTTCAAAAAGATAGTCTGCTCTGCTAACTAATGTAATGCATGCTGTTAACCACTATGTCCTGTATTTACTGTAATATGTTCTTATTAGAGTACTAGTTACTGTTTATGGACCACAGTCTGTAGAACTACAAATACTGCATAGACACCATCTGAGACTAAAGTGGAAAAAAAGAGAAAACAAGTTCTCAAATGACCTTTGCTTGGGGCTGGATGGTAAGTAACTTTTGACTTCTCATCATATTCCAATACCCCTTCCTTATTAGTATTTAGGAAAATCTGTTTAGTAATTAGATGTTATATTATAGCTATAATTACAGCTAGGTTATATTGTTTTATGGGGGAACACTTATAGATGTTTAGATAAATGTAATATTATATCCTACTCAAATGGTCTGGCAGAGAACCTTATGAAATGTAGAAAGGGAAACAGAATTTTGAAATGTTTTTGTGACTATGCTAAGCCTCTCCTTGTTAACACATTTACCACAATGTTATCATTGCATCCTATGTTGCATTTAACAACAGTATTTAGATTACATTGACTAATGTGAAAATATGTAGCTGGAATGTGAAGGGACTTGGAAGTGCCATTAAACGATCTAGAGTTCTACAGAAACTTAATAATAATAATAATAATAATGGAATAGACATCTCTCTCCTGCAGGAGACACATCTATCAGATATGAAAGCCCAGAAACTCTCAAGATGGTGGGTGGGACAGGATTACCACAGTTGTTTCTTATCCAACAAGAGCGATACCTATCTTATTCAGGAAAATATGTTTTTGTATTACAAAATGAACAAAAAATACATACGGAAGATGTATTATTATCTCAGGCACTCTAAATGGGAAAGAATTGGTGACTTGCAACCAATATGGCTCCTCTCAACTGCACCCTGATTTTTATTACGTAGTGTCAAAATAACTCAAGTCACACTGTGATGCAAGACTAATAGTAGGGGGTGATTTTAACCTAGCAATAGACCCTTATTTAGACAGGAATAGATAGGAGCAATGTCCCCATAAAAACCTAAGACAAAAAGAAAGAGGTTCATTATTACAGATGCTAAAAGATAATGGTCTCAGTGATGCCTGGAGAATGCTTATCCCTACCACAAAAAAATTTAAACTTCTATTCGATTCCCCATTACACATACAATACAGCAGAATAGATTACATTTTCATCTCCAAAGATTTGTGCCAAGGAATATACAGTGTTCACTTGGTGGAAAACCTTATTTCTGACCATTACATAATTACATGTAATCTAGACACTAGGATAATCTGAGTGGGCCTGCCAAGATGGACTTTGAACACTACTCCTTAATTATCATGATTTCTGCAATTTAATATAAAAGGAATCCAAACATTTTTTTTCCAAAATCAGTATCATTAAGCACACCACAGAAACAACCATATGGAAGACCTATAAATGTTTCATAAGGGGTATGTCTAATAATAGGCTTCTCCACAAACAAGAGGAAAGAGAACACAAAATATTAGAATTAGAAAAACAGCTTGAAGCATTATTAAAGCAACATAAAAAGAACCCAGAACATTTTAAATACCTACTAATAGATGTATTAACAAACAAAATACAACACGCAAATGGGCAGAAATGGAGCTCAACAAACTTAACCAAAGATATTGGGAAACAGCAGAAAGACCATCATGATTGCTAGCAAAGAGACTAAAGAAAAAACAATTTAAAAGTATAATAACTAGCGCAAGGAAAGCAGATGCTACAGCCTCAAATAATGAAATCAATAAGGAATTTCTACAGTTCAAGTCTTTTTTTTTTAACCAGGAGAGACACACTAAGCTAAAAGCTTGTTTACAAGTGTGACCTGGGAGCATGAGGAAGTTAAGTGACTTGCTCAGGGTCACAAAGTATGCAAGTGGGAGCTGTGGGATTCAAACTCAGGTCTCCAGGTTTGCAGCTCAGAGCCTTAAACCACAGCACTATACTGCTTCCATATTCTAAACTATACAAAAGTAAAAATGAGATTAAAAATGAATAAGTTAACATTTTTTTAGCAACAATAAATATTCCAAAACTCAGTGATACAGATGTTAATATTCTGAAGGCCAAAATTACCAAAGAAGAGATTTTGAATGTTTTATGTAAAATGCCTAAAGGCAAAGCCCCTTGACTGGATGGTATCCCAATAGAATTTTACAGCACATTCTCTACAAATATTACAGGAAAACTACTTGAGGTATATATGGAGGCTAAACAAAATTGATAATCTTCCACCTTAAATATAAAAAACCCTTAATGTAGTTATACCCAAAAATATAAGGACCCAAATCTGTATTCCAGTTACAGAGCAATATCACCACTAAGTAGTTATAAAATTTCAGCCCAAATCCTCAGTATTAGATTGCAGAAAGTATTAGTAAAACTCACTGAACTGGAATGAACTGGATTTATTCCTGTATGCCAAGGATCTGATAATACTAGAAGGCTGATATCAGCCATCTGGACAGCCTCGACTAGCAGTACACCAACTACATTACTATCCCTAGATGCAACCAAGGCATGTAATTCCATTGAATGGAAATATCTCTGGTTTGCTTTACAAGAATTTGGCTTGCTAGAAGCATTTATTCAATGAATCAAGGTCCTTTACAAAAAGCCTAGAGCAGCTGTTCAAACCAATGGAATCCGAGCTAATTTTTCCCCTTGGAACATAGGACAAGAAAGGGGTGCCCTTTGTCACCTGGTCTCTTTGCTATGGTGATAGAACCTCTTATAAGGGGAGTAGATAACTCAGATACAATGGAGGAATATACATTAAAAGAATATATGCAACTGCCTTGCATTTGCAGATCACATACTGCTAACCATTCAAAATCCTCAGTGCTCAGTTCCCCAAGAAGTAGGCACGCTGGATAAATTTAGCAAAATAGCTGATTTATTAATTAATGGAACTAATTTCCTTAAACAAGGCCTGCACACCAAGAATTATATCTGATGTAGCCTCCTTAACACAACTGAAAGTATCAAAAGACAAATTAAAATACTGGGTGTAAACCTCACAACTAACCTTAAGGACATGTCAAAAATTAACCTCAGTGTGATAATACAAAAATCAGGAGCAGAGTGAATTCCTGGAATAAACTTAACCTATCAATACTGGGATGAAATCAAAATGATAAATTCACCTAAAGTATTCTATAGCCTGAATGCCCTACTAATAAAAATAGAAAACATGGTTTAGAAAAATCAATAATTTACTGTCTACATTTATATATGAGGGGAAAAGGCCTCACCTTAATATGGAAAAACTCAGGTTACCTAAAGAAAAAAGAAGGGGGGGGGGGGGAGGTTCACACTACCTAACTTTGAAAAATATCTTGAAACAGACTTGTAATCTGATTGGTCATGAAGACATTCCCAATCCCCCATGTTGAACTAAATACGAGGTGACTTATTAAAACCCAGTACCTTCACTGACTTGCTTTTTGTTTCTCTTAAAGCATCACTTCAGAATCACCTGTCGATCTCACAGGCAATAGAGAGCTACAAAAAAAAAAAGAGAGAGAAAATTCATGAAACAGAACACCCTGCCTCATAGCCTTTCACCTCCGTGGGAAAATCCATCAATCAGGTATGAAGGTCAAATGTTCAACAAAACTAAATGAAAACGTAAAGGATTAGAAATTTAGAACATGAGGCAGCCCACTGGCACAGCAGTAGCGCTACCACTTGTGATGCCAGTGACCCGGGAACGAACATGGTTTGCTGGAGGGTCAGCCATGGAGAGGATGGCCGAGAATCCCACTGATGTTCACCTCCTTGGGGTGGGAAGGTTTCTGGTTTCCCACTGTTACACTGCCACCAGGGTGACCATGGGTGGCAGTGCATGCAGGAACCAGTATTCAGGGAGGGGAGTAGCAGCACTCTGATGCCATCATGTCAGGTCACTCCACTGACGTTTAAGGGATGGGGACCCAGAACTCAAGGAAAAACTCGTACTGCACAGAATGCTGCCTGCTGCTTTGCTGCAGGTCCAGCACCACTAACTGGGCTTGCTTTCCCTCACCACAGCTCTAACGCTTTCCAGGGTAATGGGGGCATCCTCTGGGAAGCCTTTCCAATGGGGGGTCATCCAGGGTGGAGCCTGGGAGGAACGGTAAGTCCTGAAGAAGGTGGGTGATGGAGCTAGATGAAATGGTAGAGCTGAAGGGGGGCCAGTTGGAGGAAAAAAGTATAATAAAAAAAAGAAATCTAGAACACAACTGATATAGAAACTCTCACAGTTCAGACGTTCCAAGAACTAAAAACCATATACATTGTTGATAGATCTGATTTTTACCTTTACTTTAAATTTCAGCAAACTGTTGAAAAATGTATGGCAGATAACCAGAATTACTGTACATACATAAATAAAGAATGGGACTTTCTGCTCAAAACTGGAACAGAAAAGGGAGCATCAGGAAGAATCTACAAATTCCTTCTTAATTCTGAATCCTCTTGGCTTAACAATAGTGCTACGATGGGAAGAAGAACTGGGGTCACTATAGAATCTAACACATGGGAAAGCTTGTGGACTAATGTGCTAAAATGTTGAAGGGAGTTGCAGGGTAGGGCTATCCAATTTAAAATTCTGCAAAATGTTTACTATACCCCCTACATTCTTCCAAAAATGACACCAGAAGAAAGGGACATATGCCGGAGATGAGGGAGGGATAATGTAAACTTGACTCATATTCTATAGTCATGTCAAGATATTTCTAATATTTGGAAAAAAATCGTAAATATATGTTCAAAATTGCTTAATGTCACAGCACCATAGATTGTAGGCGATACTGAAACAGGTTCAGTACTGGCATCTATCAGATTTTTTAGAACTAAAAAGACATATCCTTTCACACTGGATCTTCTTACGTTCCTTCAGCTGCAGACTGAATTAAATATATGTTTAACGTTGCATTCAATGAAAGACAGCTTTATTGCACTAGATAAACTAAAGATGTATGATGCTATGTGGACTCCTTTTATGGACTTTATGGACAGATATGAAAAAATGAATTTTCTTCTTTACTACAAGTCCTACCGAAACTATAGTTTTCAGTAAGTTAGTGCCCCTCTCCATCTCTTGTAAAAATTCTTATAGTAATCTTATAATTGATTGTTTGTATGATCAACAATGTGATATTTTGCATTTTTTGTGTTAGTTTTAAACAAAAACTATTAAGTAAAAAAAGTGACATGGCAACAGTACTGTACACACCACGGCGCGGGCAGTATGCGTTACGCACTATGCACACACATCGCGCGGCAGGACAATGCGAAAACGTGAGCGGGGCATAAAGATGTGCAGGGCCATGCAGAGCAGACCCCAGGAGGGCCTACAGTATGCAGACCACTCCAGAAGTGAATGCCATAATGGACACCGAGGGACATGCAGCTTTGGAAGACAGTAGGGGAGGGGGCACCACCTGCGGTACCCAGACCACCACTGGTACCCAATAGCTTAGAATGTGGCTGCACAGAGATGCAGGGACATGGCCTGGCACATGGTACCAGATGGATATGGCCCTTCAACTTCTCTTGAGGACTGTTGGCAGCCATGGTCTTCCATACATAGGAGAACTGTGGTATCTTGTATAAGGAAGAGTCACTAAAGATGCTGGCTGAAGCCAAAGCCAGGCTACAACTGGACATTCAGCAGCCATCAGTGCTGCTGGGGCAGAGGCATGCACACTGACAGTGATAAAGAGTCACTCCACAAGAGTGGCCCCAAGGATGAACCGGGGAACTACAGACTGGTGAGCCTCACATCCATCATAGGTAAGCTGATGGAGACTATCCTGAAGGAGAGGCTGGTGGCCCTCCTAGAGGCCAAAGGACTACAGGACAGCAGACAGCATGGCTTCATATATGGCTGATCCTGCCAAACCAACCTGGTGGAGTTCTATGACTGGGTAACTAGCAACTGGACAGGGGCCATGCAGTGGATGTCCTGTATCTGGACTTCAGTAAGGCATTCAACTTGATGCCACATGGGAGGCTGGGAAGTAAGGTAGAAGGCACAGGGGCGGGTGCAACGCTGGTGAAATGGATAGGGAACTGGCTTCAGGGAAGGCAACAGAGGGTGGTGGTGGGTGGGAAGTTCTCTCACCCAAGGGTAGTAACGAGCGGTGTTCCACAGGGCTCGGTGTTGGGACCAGTGTTGTTTTGGATATTCATTGCAGACATATCATTGGACATCAAGAGCAAGATCAGTCTGTTTGCTGATGATACTAAGATGGGAGCGGTAGTGGATGACCTAGGGGGATGGCAAAGCTTGAAACCTGGTCAAACACCTGGCAACTGGGGTTTAATGGCAAAAAGTGCAAGGTGCTGCATTTTGGGTGAAGAACCCAAGGAGGAGTTACCAGCTGGAGGGAGTGCAGCTAGCCCAGACAGAGGAGAAGGATCTGGGGGTGCTCATTACAGGGTCAATGAACAACTCGGCACAATGTAGGAAGGCAGCTGCAAAGGCCAACAAAATGCTGGGTTGCATTACAAGGGGTATATCCTCGAGGAGGGAGGAGGTGATTCTGACACTGTATAGGTCATTAGTTAGACCACACCTGGAGTACTGCATGCAGTACTGGTGCCCGTATCTAAAGAGGGACATTAAGTTACTGGAAGGGGTGCATCACAGGGTGACAAAGAAGATCAAGGGGCTGGGGGACTTATCATATGAGAGGAGGCTGAGGGAGTTGAACATGTATTCGCTGGAGGAGAGGAGGGATGGGGGGACATGATTGAAACATTTAAGTACATGAAAGGAATAAACAAAGACAGGTACAGAGGGGCTGTTCAAAGTAAGGGAGGGGAAGGGAGGAACACCAGGGTCCATGATATGAGACTGGAGGGAGGAAGGTTCAGGAGGGAGATGAGGAGCCACCTTTTTACAGAGAGGGTAGTAGCTGGGTGGAATGTGTTACCTGCAGAAGTGGTATCCAGTAGAATAGTGGACTGCTTCAAAAGGGGATGGAACAGGACAAGGGGGAGGGTCAATGGAGTGGAAGGGTGGAAGGGAAGGGCAGCTGCAGAATAAGGGGTGCTAGCTGCACATTCAAGCAGACTTGATACACCTCTAGGCCTTTATCTGCTGCCAAATTACGTATGTTTGTAAGTTCATATAAAGCACAAGTGACATGACCTCTGGTCAGATGTCAAGTGCTCCTAGACTGCCACAGGCTATGGATGACCCATTCAGGAGCACAGCTTATTCTCATAGAGAGGATGGTAGGGGGGACCCTTACTGACGTGTTCCTGCAAGAGAAGGAGGAAGGCATAGCTACACTGCCTGGTATATAGCACCCTGCATGAACATGTCAGGGGCAGGAACAACACAGCCATGTTAACCACCCTGTGCTGCACCCTACAGACCATGTGATGTACAACACCCCTAATGAGGAGTCAGCAACACTGAAGAAGGCTGGTAAGTGACCGGAGGCCAACGCTGGCACCCATGGACAGGAGTACAGTGCAGGTAGGTAGTACTCCCTGTGTTCCATGACACACTCATGATACACCTACAGCTTTGCAACAACCCATAACTCCTGGATTGTCTCTCACCCCCAGGTACACCATAGGTAACTGTGGCCATGCCAGATGAGGAGGATGTGCCCAAGGACACAGGCAAAGAGACCTACTTGGAGACACAGGAGGATAAGAACAAGATGGACACACCTGCCCTAAACATCCCCCACCATCCCCTGTGCAGATCCCACCCACAGACATGCCCTGGACAGCAGGCTCCAGATGGGCTACAGGGCACAGCTGACTCTGCTGTGCAGTCACAGGTTGTGTGCCACTACCATGGCCTGCCTGCACCATCGGGCAGACAAAGGAGATGGTCCATCTACCTTTCTACACCAAACAGCGGAAAACGGGGTGTCACAGGAGATCACACAGCACCCCTGCAACAGTGGAGATTCAGGCCTGTCAATCAGCCCAACCCACCATATATGGAGGCCAGCCACCAAGGGTATATTTCATATGTACTACACTGTGAACTGTAGATGGAATGTGACTGGCTCTACACACAGAAGAAGAACACTGAAGCACTGTAGGAGCTGACCATGGCAGGGGGCATGCAGCACAAAATTTAGAGCGCATAAGGGACATGCTGGAGAAGCTGACAGAGAGAACATGCTAGCTGGGACCAGCAGGTCCATGCCACTTATACTCGAGACACCACCGAAGGTAGGCATGCACCACACACCTGCCTGCACCAGCAAGCCAGAGATGCAGGATGACAACAAGCAATCACAGCTGTTGGGTACCTGTACCAACACATGGGCAAACAGAGGGGGAAGGCCATAGCAAAGATCCATCACCTGGGCACATGTGCTTCCACAAGACAGATTCAGCAGAAGGTGAAGAAAAAATTATGCTTGCCACCCATACCACAAACACTGAATGCCACATAAGCAAACACTGTCCAGACACCATACACACATATACCTCCACCACATAACCACATATACCCTGATCTCACTTATCCCCATCACATGTACTCCACCCTAAAATACCTCCACTACATGTACCCTGAGCACGGACACCAATGCCCCTCCAGTCGGGGGCTGTTTGGCACTCAGGGTGGATAATCATCACCATGCCACCCTTGACCCCCACCTAATGACTGAATGACCCCTGCATGAGTCCATACTGTGCCACCTATCCAGACAGTGGCTCTGTGCACTGCCCCTGGAAGGCCCCTTCCCTAGTCACCCGGTGGGACATTCCCCTGTATGTCCCTTGGCATGGGTAGCCAACACTTCAAATCTATTTTGTTTCGCATTGCACATGCTCTGAACACTCTGCATGCTTTCCCTGGAACAAGCATCATTATGTCACCTGTCAGGTCCAGGCACCAGAACTGCACCTTCAGTAGCCATATCATTCTGTTAGTCATGGACAGTGTCTTCTGATATACCTCACTGTATGCCTCCTCTGCTTCTCCATGTGCCTCCAGGTATGGTGTCATCAGGTATGACCACAATGGATATCTGCTGTCACCTGTGCAGTGGGTAAGAAACAGGGTTAGTACCATGCAGCTACCTATTTTTCACAGGTACACCATGGGTATATGATATGGATGGTTCATGTCATAATGGTGATTGCGGAAAGGCAATCACCGTTAGAGTGACTGTACATTGCCGAAAATCAATTTCAGCGATGTACATTCGTGGTGCAGAGCAAAAGGGTGTGGAAAACATAGTTTTTTTTAATGTGGGGGGCTGCACCCCATGCACACCCCCTCCCCGCTAAAGGATTCTCAACTCCAGGGGGGTACATGTCAGGGGTGAAAACAAAAAGAAAAGAGAAATCCTGGACCGGCACAAAAAAACCAACACACCCAGAATCAAACCCAGCACCCTCCCAACCCTAGCCTGCCCACCAACCCATCACGCTACATGGCCAGCTCTGTAGCCCACTGCTGTGCTACACCTCACAAACTCTCCCTTCCCTTCCACCCATTGCATGGTGTGTTCCCCCCCCCGTGCATGTGTACATATAGTAACATCCTGTCTCTATAGTCCCCCTTCCTGTCCAGTAGCCCTGTGAACAGGTGCTGTTACTGAGTCACCCTTTTTGAAAGCACTCAATAACAGATGTCCTCATCACAGGATACTGATATGGTTATCCACCTATCAACCATCCATCCCTGCCTCTGAGGGCACTGAGGAGTGAGCTCACCCTGGATCTATCGAAGATACAATCATCATGGCATGAACTGGGGCACTTGGCACACACACATTGGTGATGATACTCATGGAATCTCGGACAATTTGGCAGATTATGCTGTGATAACCTTTGTGGTTAAGGTATGTCTCTTCATCCACGGATGGTGCCAGGCTTGCCACATTCATACAGTTAATGGCACCCAGAACATATTATATGCTATGCATGGCATAGAATGCCTCCTTTGTGGCCCCTATGTCAGCTTGTGTGGTGGGAAATTGTATGTGCTCATGAACACGCAGCAACAGGGTATTGGTGACCTGGTGCAGTGCCTGGGACATGGAGGACTGACTTCCACCTGTGACATCCCCCACCACCCTCTGGAAGACCCTGTGGCATAGTATGAAAATGAATGTGGCACTTTGGTCTCCACTGACACTGCCCGCAACCAACAGGTTCATGGTGCCACTTGTACATGGACCATATCACACATCTCTTTGATCATGTCATGGTTCAAGTGGAATATCTCATAAGAATATAAGAAGTAGCTAGCAGATGGAGACTGTGTGATCCATCTAGTCTGCCCAATACCTTCTACCCCTCTCCCTGTTTTATTACCCCTTCAGGTGCCCACATTGCCTGTCCGATGCTAGTTTGAATTCCCGTACTGTCTTGGATGCTACCATCTCTGAGGGTAGGCTGTTCCATGGTTCTATCACCCTCTCTGTGAAAAAGTATTTTCTTATATTGGTTCTAAATCTGCCTCCTACTAGGCACAGATTGTGCCCCATTGTACGCGTTGTTTTGTTTTCCTGGAATAGGTTTCCTATCTGGGCTGTGTTAATTCCCTTTATGTATTTGAATGTTTCTATCTCTCGAAACAGTGTGTGTCCTACAGGGCACTGGTGTCCAGCCATGGTTGGAACACATGTGGCCACAGTTGTGCCCTCAGTGCTTGCTTATGTTCCCTCTCAACATCCAGTAGGAGGACATTCATTAGTAGCCCTGGGCGCATCCTGTGTACCTCTGTGGAGATGCCCTTGCATGGATGTCAAGCTGCATGTGTTTCATGCACATTTGTAATTCACCTGACCGAGTCCCTGACTGGAACGCTGCAGGTTCCATGTGATAATGGCGATCGTGAAATAGCGATCGCTGTTTGGGTTAGTCTACATCGCCGAAAATGAATTCCAGCAATGTAGACTCACGGCAAACAGCAAGACGGCACCTAAGATGTAGGTTTTTACTATTTATGCAGGGGGCTGCCCCCCCACACTCCCCTACTTAAGGATTCTCAACTCCAGGGAGGGCATGTCAAGGGGGTGTGCAAAAGCACAAACCACTAGTGTGTCTAGGACCGAATCTGGCACCCTTCCAGCCCCAGCCTACCACCAACCCACCATGCCACATGGCTGGCTCGGCAGCCCACTGCCACACTACACTCCACAAACCCTCCCTCCCCTTCCATCCATTGCATGGTGTGGTCTCTCCCCACCCCACCCCCTGCATGCATGTATACATAGCGCTAACCCATCACTAGATCCACCAACCCCCTATCTGGTCCCCCCACTGCCAGGTAGCCCTGTGCAAAAGCGCCGTGATTGAGATGCCCTTTTAAAGTGCTTAATCACGGTCACCTTGTACACTGGATACCAATGCTGCACAGGTGTCCCATGCTGATGGGAGCCCATTTAAAGGGGTGTGTATTCAACCCATCAGCGGGGTGACACAGCATGCATGGATGTCACCAAGTCTTTACTGTCCTTAATCAGCACAGTATAGCAGCAGCTCAGGGTGCTTTGCAGAGGCTGTGAGGAGGGTGGGTGTGTACCCCTGCAAGCTGTAGAAGATGTCCCTCTCAACATACCAGGAAGTTCTAGGGGAGGAGTGGTCTGCAGGTAACTGAGCCATCGGAGGTAGTATCCATCTGTCATGGGTCACTGGTGAATGCATGCCCTGTGTTGTGTGTGCTGTGTTAGTGATGTTGTCCCTGCTTTGTGACTCTGAAAGGACTTCCATGACATCCAGGCAGACTGGTCCTGGAGAGAAAGGAGCAGCCAGATGGGGCAGTGGCAGTGGCGGGGCCTGGAGGCAAAGGGATGCATCTAATACCTAGGTTCCTCTCCTGGAGGGCACTGCAGGGATGTCCACTATAAGGATGATTTTGGGGAGCTGTGGGCCCTGGTGAAGCCCTCAAAGGTACTATAGGTGCTGTGGGGGGCACTGTGTGCTGGTTGTGTGCAATTGTGGTCTTGCATGAGCAGTCCACTCATAACTGTCCTTTGTGTTCTTGTCATTTCCGGGGCATTATAAGCATCTATGGCACCTGGTGCTGGAAGAGAGGGGGTATATCACCACCACCCCGAAGAGGTCCAGTGGTGTCTCAGAAAAGAAGGAGGACTAGGTGGGCTCCAGGTGTAGTAGTTTTTTGCCAATGTTTGGCAGTCACCGAGCGTGTTTTCATTGTGTCACCTGTCCATTGGCATGTACAGTATGTGGTGCACAATATATGAATGACTGTGATGCAGTAAATGAAGCTTTTTGTAATACATCTGTTTCGTTGTTATTGCAGTTGACAATGTCAGGCCGCTGGCCGGGACTGTCAGCCCTGGGGGGCACTCCATTGTCCCTTGGTATTGTATGATATCTCCATGATTTCTGCATTGTGGGTTTATGTTGTACATTTCACACTATTACACAGCCGTTTTCAGATCTATGTGTTTCTACAGGTCATCTGCAGTGGTGATACATCTGGTTATGTGTCCATGGCCTGTATACTCCAGGCATTCTGTTCTGCCCTGTATACCAGCCCTGTGCACCTGCATTTTACGGCAGTCCTCCACATTTATTTATTTATGGCTTTGATAACCAGGTAAGTACACTGATCCCAGGGACCGTTTTCAGGCACAACCCGGGCCACGACAATGGCGCAGGAGCAAGCAGAAGAATTGTACATAAACCATGAAAGGCAAGTTACAAAATGATGTACAGAAAATGAAAAGAATGATACAACAACAGTCATTATTATAATAATAATAGTAATAATAAGTAGTGTAGGTACTGAAAACATAGTGCATAGTGAATAAGTTAAGAACAGCAAAAAAATACAAGGTTCATGTAACCAGGGCAGGCAAAGCAAGGGGTGTGAGGGATAGAGCTAGGAGAGGGAGGGTAGGCAGTGAGAGACAGGGAGGATAGCTATAAAAGCTAGAAAAGTAGTGCTGCTTGTGTGACCCCACTTTGTAAATGTATGTATGTGGGGGCACGCATGATGTCATGTGGTCAGGCCCTTTCACCCATGTGTAGTGCTGCCACAGTCATTCTGTGCATGGGACCCATTTGCACCCCCTCTGCACATCCTATATGCTGACATATAGTCATGGCATGCATGCTTGAGGGTCATATGCCTTGTATGCACCAGTTGTGCACCACGCAGTCAAAGACTAGCATTAGTGCACATGCCCCCTTGAGAGTAAAATCAAAAGTAAAAGCAGTCTGAGAATCTCTGGTATCTCCAACTCAGATGGGGATTCTAAACATCTGCTTCTTCTTCCTCAAATAAAGATTAGTATCAATCTGTGACCAAACTCTCTAAAAGCTCTAAAAATAAAATGAGAAGTTCTGAAAGGAGGAGCTACGACCATACAACCATACGAAATAGCCAGCAGAAGAAGGTCATTTGGTCTATTAAGTCTGCTCGTATTGCAGGGTCCTTAGCTTGAGCTGCTTTCCCTGCCCTCCCTCCCTCACCACTCCTCCCATCCTCCCTACCCACTACCCATACCCTCCCCCAATGCCTGTCCCAGCCTCTGTTAAAGCTGTCCACTGCTTCAACAAGATTACCTCTTCTGGCAGCACATTCAAAGTGTCCGCCACCCTCTCTGTGAAGAAGTGCTTCCTGACCTCCCTCCTAAACCTCCTACCCTCCAGCTTAAGACTGTGCCCTCTCATGTCATGGTTGCCACTCAGCTTAAAGAGACTCTCTTCATCAACCTTATTTATCCCTTTCAAGTACTTGAAGATCCCAATCATGTCACCTCTCTATCTCTCCTGTCTTCCAGGGAGTACATGTTCAGTGCCTTCAACCTCTCCTCATATGCCTTACCCTGCTGACCGGCTGTCATCTTAGTAGCCCTCCTCTGGACCTTCTCCAGCAGGTTAATGTCCTTTTTGAGGTGTGGGCACCAGTACTGAACTCCATACGCTAGATGCAGCCTTACCAGTGACCTGTACAAAGGCAATATAACCTCCTGTCTCCTACTACTGCTCCCCCTAGATATGCATCCCAGCATCTTGTTTGCCTTTGCTGCTGCTTTCTTGCACTGCGTGGAGTGCTTCAGGTCACTAGTGATCATCACTCCCAGGACCTTCTCCTCCTCCTCTGATGCAATCAGCTCTTGAACCATCGCCTTGCCTTGTTAGATTTGGGAGCTCAAGTGGTGCTGCTAAAACTGGCAAAACAGACTTTTCATTGATGGTAACATCTTTTCATTTACTGATGAAAGTGCAGTTCAGGATTTCATTGAATGCAGCACTGATTCAGCTGAGGTTTCAGATGTGGGCAGCCAAGAGGGTGACAACTCCCTGTTGTCCAGGAAAACAGATTACCAGTGATCCTATCAAGAATCCAACAAAACTGATTTGAATATAGTAGTGGTTTGGACATTTTTTTTTCAGTCCTTTGTTCATGTTTTATTTGCTTCATGGTTAATCCACTGAACTGAATATTGTTTTTCCTGCAGGGTCACTGCTTACAATTATAAAAAAAAAAGACTATAATTCTGTTTTAAATAATGTCAATAGATAACTTCACTGAGCGGGAGGGATGGGAAGGGTGGGATCATTGTGTGTGTGTTTTGTTTTTCTGTTCTATATTGTATCCTTTTCTTTTTGTTATGCATGTTCCCTCTAGTTTGTTACGTGTTGTATTTTTGTCGGTTGAGAAAACCTTAATAAAGTATACCTAGTAAAAAAAATATTATTAAGCCCTTGTAGGTGGAGATCTGTTTAGTACTAAGGCAATGAATGTCTTTGTATACAAAAAAAAAACATTCTGCTTGGTTTATTTCACATTATAGGCCATAAGAGCTGGCATAAGTAAATATTTTTAATGTAGAAATCTTCCATCATCGGCTATTTCTTGTAACTATCGTACAGTAGTAAATCAGATTTACCTCCACACCTCACTGAGGGCATGGTTTATCAGATTTATACATGCAATACGTTTGAGGAGTATAGGAATTATTTGATTACCTATGCTGATTTGTATAATGTTCTTGACCTACAGTGTATGACGAAATGTATTTTTCTTTTAAAAACCAATCAAATTCAAAAATAAAAGAAGAAAAGTTCTAAAAATAAAATTGACAAAGGTGAATAAGCTAAACAGTTAAGAATGATTACAGAATTATTTGAAGGACGGTATGATGCTGAAAAGACTGGCCACGATGCTGATCAGCACATACTGCACCAAACTTGAATGGATGTTTTGCCACTTTAAAAGTGACTCGAGGAAAGGAAACCATTGACACAATTAAGTGGTCACTTGCAGCTAAACACCTATCATTGTATACTGAATTGCCACAAAGGCAAACCACTCAGTGGAAAGTTTGTGTAATGCAGGGAAAAAGGAATTTGGCAAAGTTTCAACACCAAAATAACAGCAAAAGATGCAGTTATAACAAGCATTTGTCAATGCCGAATGTTGCTTGCTTCTATGTGCTGTTTAGGAATTTGGAAGTAATTGGAGTGCAAATATTGAAAATTCGCGAACTTACGAGCGTGCGTAGGAACTGCGCAATGCACACTCGTAAAACAGTCATTTTTAGGAATTTTTTCACCAAATTTTCAACATAGCCATTTTAAGACCTCTGCTCATAAACAGTGTCATTGTGATTTTCTTAATGTGTCCCATACATTGAGTTCGCACACCGACTGCGCCATTGTGCGCTACATGGGAGGAAACACGTTTTGGGCAAGATGTGAAAAATGACAGCTATACTGCTCATAAGGAGGTGTGGTAAAATGGCAATGTTGTTTTTTTTTTTTTTTATTTAGTTGTTTAACCAGGTATAGCACACTAAGCTGAAAGCTTTTTTACAGGAGCGACCTGGGAGCACAAGGAGGTTAAGTGACTTGCTCAGGGTCACACAGTATGCAAGTGGAAGCTGTGGGATTCAAACCCAGGTCTGGTCTGCTGGATGTCACCAGATTTGCAGCTCAGAGCCTTAGACCACTGCACTATACTGCCTCCATGTTGTAAATCTGGAGTGAAAATATTGAAAATTCGCAAACTTACAAGCGTGCGTAGGAACTGCGCAATGCACGCTCGTAAAACAGTCATTTTTAAGAATTTTTTCACCAAATTTTCAACATAGCCATTTTAAGACCTCTGCTCATGAATAGTGTCACTGCAAGTTTCTTAATGTGTCCCATACATTGAGTTCGCACACCGACTGCGCCATTGTGCGCTACATGGGCGGAAACACGTTTTGGGCAGGATGTGAAAAATGACAGCTGTTACTGCTCATAAGGAGGTGTGGTAAAATGGCAATGTTTGAAATCTGGAGTGAAAATATTGAAAATTCACAAACTTATGAGCGTGCGTAGGAGCTGCGCAATGCACGCTCGTAAAACAGTCATTTTTAAGAATTGTTTCACCAAATTTTCAACATAGCCATTTTAAGACCTCTGCTCATGAACAGTGTCACTGTGATTTTCTTAATGTGTCCCATACATTGATTTCGCACACCGACTGCGCCATTGTGCACTACATGGGCGGAAACACATTTTGGGCAGGATGTGAAAAATGACAGCTGTACTGCTCATAAGGAGGTGTGGTAAAATGGCAATGTTGAAAATCTGGAGTGAAAATATTGAAAATTCGCGAACTTACGAGCGTGCATAGGAACTGCGCAACGCACGCTCGCAAAACAGTCATTTTTTGGAATTTATCAACCAAATTTTCAAAATAGGCTTTTTGAGAGCCCACCTTATGAACACTGGCAGTGTCGTTTCGTTAATCATTCCAGAAAGGTGATTTTGCACCATGGCTGTGAAATCACCCTTCGGGCCCAAGTAACGCCATGACAGTGACATCATGCATGAGAAGGGGTCCCAAAAACCCCACGTTGAAAATTTGGTGCAAAAATTCCAAAAAATGCCTGAGATATGCAATAAAGTTGAAAAACCCCATCTAGTCCATTATATAGCTTACCGGCATTTCCTCAGTTCGAGGTCGGCTTTGAAGAGTGCAGACATGTTCCCGGTCCACCGAAGATCGTCGCGCCGAGCTCCGGAGGTAAGTATGGGGTGAGGGGGGGTGTGGGGAGGCAGGGTGCGCAGTGGTGGGTGCGGGTTGTGGGAGGGGGCAGGGAGAAGCACCGAGGGACAGTTTTTCTATTTACAGGTGTGTTTTTATTTAAAAGCGATGATGGGCGTTTGCCACGCTGGGGTGGGCTCCCAGCGTGGCAGCTGAAAGGCTGTCTGGGGGCTGGAGCCGATGGGGGATTGGGCACCCGTGGGCTATAACACATTTGCCAAGCTGGGGTGGGCTCCCAGAATGGCACCTGGATTCTTGGGGAGACAGTGGAGCCGATGGGGGATTGGGCACCCCGTCGGCGACAGCATGGGGAGAGACAGTGGAGCCGACGGAGTTGGGCACCCCATCGGCCATAACATCATTTTGCCATGCTGGGGTGGGCTCCCAGCGTGGCACCTGGATGCTTTGGGGTGTGGAGCCGACGGGATTGGGCATCCCTGGCCGTCAGTATAGTGTGGGGAGAAGATGAGGAGCACGCAGTGATGCAAGGCGCCGCGATGCGGTGGGGGGAGCTCTGCTCACTCAAGTGGAGCACCCTTTCAACTGTATGCCACTGCATTTTCAGCTTGTCATAGACAGCTGCAGCAGTGATTGGGGAACTGGGGCGGCGCCTGCAAACACACTGACTGCATTGGAAGATGGGCTGACACACCTCCGAAAACTCAGATGATGGCACTATGTTTCTTGCACATGCATGCAAGCAACATAAAAATGAGGTGTGCAGCAGACCAAAATGCAATGGATTTCTTTCATAAAGAGAAAGATGTATATTTTAAACAGATGAAGACTCAGACCTTGATAATGATCAATTAAATGATGTGCATTTTGATGCATTGCCTAAATATGTAACATGTCAATTGGCAAGAGAGGTTAAAAAATTAAAGAAGAGCGCTGAATGGATTATTTCCCAGGCTGAAATTACATTAGAAAGTATCCATGCCAGTGAGTTCATTGCCTTGAGAAAAATGGAAGGTCTGCTTCCCAGGAAAAAGTATCTAAAGTCACCAGTTTGGATGCCTAGGCCATTGAAGTTTATTATTTTTTTTTTTGCGCCTCCCCTTCTCCCTGGCTGCCCACTCCTTCGGGTCTCTAATGCCCCTCCCGACTGCCTGCCTCGACTCCCATACCAGCTATCACCTCATATGGCAGTCCCCCCGGGTAACCTTGTGTAACCCTTCACCGGGTGGGTCCCTCTCCTCCAAGGGGGAAGGCACCGGTGGGGTGGCCAGTGCACTTTACCATTGGCCTGGGGTACTGCTGAGGCATGCCTGTCATGGGATTAGCAGCAGCAGAGGACAGAGAGACCGTCATCTGGCCAGCCAGGAAGCATTTTCCTGGTTTTCTGTGGGGGAGTGACATCCTGACGTCAAGGCATATGCCGACGTCTGTCACTCCCCTTGAGCTACGGACCAGGTGTCACTGCTGTGCTCCCAGCCTCCACCAGGAGTCAGCATGCACCAGTGCGCATCCCCACCCTCCCCCCGGAGAAGGAGAGCTGTTCCCAGATGCTCCATCCTTCTCCCCCCCCAGCTGGCCCTCTGGTGACCCGAGTCCGTTCCCAAACCCGGGTCGCTGGCGTGTCGCAGATGGAAATCCAGCTGCTGCGCCGATAGGCCGGCCTGAAGTTTATGAGGTACCTGCTATCAAGACACTTTCAAAAATAGAGAAGAAACAAAAACAAATCCTCCACAGTTTATGGGTCAAGAACCTGTGATATTCCAACAGCATTACTAGAATCAGGGTTTTGCCTTTGGTGGTAATGCTTGAAGAGGATCTGGTAAAAAAAAAAGAAATGGTTTAGGAGCCATAGAGGTCATTTCAGGGGTCACCAATTCCACAATAACAGTCAACAAGACTAGTAAGGGCCTCCGAACAAATCTAAGCCAAGTTCCCCAAGCCTAGAAGAAATTATAAAATATTCTCCAAAGGAAATGGCCCTTCCCCACTGCCCACCGATCTCTATCCTTTGGTTCACTAATTGATGGCATTGTCAGATCAAGAACCCCCTTATCCCTAGCCATCATGTTGCACCCACAGAACTCCTCATATGGCCTTAGATCTGTTGACCAAACTCCCCTCCATATCCCCAGGTGGAAAACTTCCATGGGAGTCCGTGCTTTCTCTCATGCTGCCCCAAACTTTTGGAACTCTCTTCCCTTAAATATCCGACTCGTGCCTACTCATGCTCACTTCAGCAGTTGACTCTGTACTCACCTGATTGGATCAGCCTCCTGTATACGCTTTAATCCACCTTGAACCCCTCTCTGCTCCTCTCACCCTTGTTACCATTGTTACTTTCAGGCTTGCTCTCTTACTCTGCATCCTCTTGCACTTTGCTGCTTATCCTTCACCTCTCCCTTCTACCTAATGCATCCCTCACTACTCTCTTCCCCCTCACTGCTCCATTACGCTCCTTGCCTGACCCCTCCCAGGCCTTATTCTCCACTACTTCCTCTCCTAAACAGAAGCCTTATATAGTGTATGGTGGAACGTCGTTCTCCACCGAAATCGATCGTTTTCGAAACCTTGTAGTCACACACTAGTGACGTTCGCAGTACAACAGAATGATGTTTTCTACTGTACTGCGAACGTCACACTGTGTCCTCGTGCAGCATTTGACAGTTAGGGCTCACTCCATAGACAGGACACATGGCAGCAGCAATATCGGGGCAGTATTAATGGTTAGTGTGAAAGCGTTCACAATGTAAATTCTTTTCCTTCTAGTAACTGTTTTTTCCCCAAAAGCAGCGTTCCACCATACACTATGAAAAGTGCATGGGGAACAGTTGACAACAGAACATCTTTCACCTCGTTGGCATTATGACAACGGATTACCTCTCGAGCTGCGCTCTCGAGGTAATCTGTCGTCATACTGCCAACTCGGTGAAAGAATAGCCCTGTTGTCAACCGTTCCCCATGCACTATCCTATATATGAAATACTACCTGATGTGTATCTTGTTATATTATAATTCCCGCCTCTGTATTTGTTATCAATTGCTATATTCCTATCTTGTATTGATAGTTTTCCTTTTGAACTGTTGGATTCCTATGTCTTGCAACAGTTTCTCCATTTAAATATGTTATGCTATCTCAAATGTTGTGACCAATGATCTTATGTAAAATGCACTTATAATCTGTGCGTTGTACCACCCTGTATTTACTGTTCACTGTTGATATACTAAATCTGACTTGTACCTACTGACCACTGTTGATGCACCTACTGTCCACTGTTGATGTAATGTATTCTGACTTGTACCCTCCTGGGTCATGCCTGAAAATATACATTTCTATGTCTAGCGCACCCAACCAGTTATCAAAAACTAATAAAATTAAAAAAGGAGAAATATATGGAAGATATAGTAGCTCTTCTGCTGGTGCATTTGTCACAAACATTCCATTACCTTCTTCTCATAATGTGCAAAAACCACCAGGAACCCATTTTCAGAGGCAGGGGCAGAAATTCAAGTAATTGGCAGGTAGTGTCTGTTCCCTGTATTGCAGTCCAGGTTGATGAAACTGTAAGTATGGAAAATGATAAAGAGAATGGGTCATGCATTCAAAATTCATGTGTGGCAATTGAAATGCTACCCCTGTGTCTTGTCTCCCTCGAGAGATGTCCTGGGTTAGTACTACATATAATGTATAATGCCAAACGGAAACCACTGAGTTGCCAGGCTTAAAGGAAAACAGATTCTACCCAAGCACTTTACTTCCCCTTTGGATTAAAGAGCAGCTGGTAGGACAGAGTGACAGTGGCTGCCTGTTGGTGCTCAGATGGGAGAGCGTATAGCAGGAATTTGGAAAGGATTTTACTCTGTTTATGAAAGGTAAACCACTGTTGCCTTAACTTTGGTTGGCGGCTACTATTATTTATGCTATATGAGAAGTTTAGCGAGTTTAGAGGTTCCAAATTCTTACCAGACCAACTTGTGCATATGGTGTTCTGGCCCCTGTTTGCTGGTGTTTGTTTCTCTCCCCCATACTGTAGGTTGTAGGAGTCCAAGTGGAGAAGCCTTTTCCTGGGGAAGAAGAATGGAGGAGTCCCGTGGGGGACTAGTGACTGCAGATGGCTTGCAGTGCTAGAGTGGATTGTGGCCTTAAGTGCAGCGGAGTGACAGCAACACGGATAAGCGATGAGAGACGTGTGGAGCCGGGAGCCAGAGTTTGATTGCTTGAGTTGGAGGTTGGGGGACGGAGATCGGAGATTGGAGCTTGGGGTTGGCTGATTTGGCATGAGGCCTATCTTCATTGAGCAAGGAGAAAACTGTGGCTTACAACTCTTGTCCACAGAGTTGTCAGACTGCACACTAGTCTGAGTTGTTTACTGACAGCAAAAATAGTTTTGAAAGAGTGTTGACAGTAAGTAAAAGGACTGCTAATTTTTGCTTGCTGCTTTTTTTTTGCTATGCTGCTTGTTGAGTTATTGCTCAATAGTGCTTTTTTCCACCTTAGTTTTACTTTTCTTTTCATCTCTATTTTTTCTGTCATTGGAATTTTATTTTACATAATTGCCCAATCATTCCAGGGTATTTTAAAATATACCTTATATATTTTATTTTATTATTTTTTTAATTTAGCGCCGCTTGTATTTTTTCAGCACATGACCACTGCCGTTTCGCTTTCTAGTGCATGCGCTGGCGTTCTGTGCAATTGTAGCCATTTTGCACTCTGCCTGACATTAACACAGCAGTATCTTTTGTACTATCGCCAGAACATTTTGGAAGTAAGTTGCAAGCTTTCTTTCTTTTTTGGCACCAATCTTATTTAAACCTTTTAACTATTGGTTCTTAGTATAGTGGTTTTGTCTTTCTTTTCAGGCTGCTGAACTTCCAGATATCTTGTTTTTTGTAGTAGTCACTACTGGAATAGCCATTTTTTCCACTATAAGGCTTTTGGTGAATGTCACATGTATTTTGAGCTGATGTTCATTTTGGGCAACACTCCATATTATAAACCAACTTATGGCTTTACTAAAGTAAGCATCTTATGTTTTTGGTTTCTCTTTAAACCCTTGCACCCATTTTTATCTCTTGCAAAGATTGATCCTTTTTTATGTTTTCTTTTGCACACGCGCAAGAAACATAGTGCCACCATATGACTTTTTAGAGGTGTGCCACCTGCTCTGCCAATGCCCCGATCCATTTTGCAGGTGCAATCGCACTGCACCAATGAATGGCTGAGCTGTCTATGACAGCAGTTCAGATGCAGTGGTGTGCAGTTGAAAGGAAATCACTGCTGCAATCAGCAGTGGTAACGTATACACAATCTGCATATTGATGTCAAGCGGCGGTTGTCGCCGCCGCCTCTCAGTCCCCATGAAAGCTGATGGGAATGTCCAATCCCCCTATCAGCATGCCCTCTCCCCAGTTCATTTGCTGATGGGGTAGCTCAATCCCCATTGACATAATGTTCCCGCAGTTGTTTTAAATTAACATGGTGGTGGCTATCGCCGTCTGCCTCCCACAGTCCCCTTGAAAGCTGATGTGAGTGCCCAAACCCCTGTTGGCATGCCCCTCCCAAGTTAATTTGCTGATGGAGGAGCCCAATCCCTGTCAGCATAATGTCCCCCTCCATTTGATGTGTGCCGAGGGGGATGCCCAATTCCCCTCAGCTCATGCACCCCCCCAAGCACTTTAGGCTGACGGGGTGCCCAATCCCTGTCAGCTACAGCCCCCCCAACAAGCACCCAGGTGGCATGCTGGGAGCCCACCCCAGTGTACTAAACCACCTGTGAAAAAAGAAAACCTTCCCATGTTATTTTAATTATTTTTTCCTGTAAAAAGAAAAAAAATTCCTCGTTGAGTCCCGTGTCCCCTCCCCGAACCCGCACCAACCCTGTACACACCCCACCTCTCCACACCCCCTCACCCCATACTTACCTCCGGAGCCCAGCGCGATGATCTTCGGTGGACCGGGAACACATCTTCACTCTTCAAAACTGACCGCGAACTGAAGAAATGTCGGTAAGCTGTATAATGGCAGTGTCAGTGGCTCAGTAGGTAGCACACTCGCCTCTGAGGCCGGGAGATCAGAGGGCTGTGGGTTCAGTTCCCACATCTGACACTTGGGTTAATATCCCAGTACTGACACTGTAGTGCAGCATGAGAGGGGTGCTGCACTTCTGAGGTGCCGTCTTTCGGATGAGACGTTAAACCGAGGTCCCATCTGCCTGGATTGGTGGTAGTTCAGGTGGATGTTAAAGATCCCATGGCACTTATCGAAAAGTGTAGGGGAATTTCCCTGGTGCCCTGGCCAAATTTCCCTCATTCACTAAAAAAAATACCACCAACAGCTTAATCTGGTTCAAGGTCAGTTGGCATTCATCTGTATCCCCCACCCCCGGGTCGTGCCTGAAAATAGGCAGGATTTGTCTAGTGCACTTACCCGGTCAACAAAAGCTAAATAAATAAATAAATAAAAATGGCATAAATGTTTTTTTTTTTTAACTTATGTGGCTATCTTGGCCATTTTTACAAATTTTGGCACCAAATTTTCAACATGGAGTTCTTGGGACCCCATCTCATGAATACAGTGACTGTCATCTGGTTATTTGGTCCCGAAAGGTGATTTTGCAGTCACTTCATGGAATCACCTTTTGGGACTTATTAATGAAATGGCAGTGTCACTGTTCATGAGGTGGGCTCACAAAAAGCCTATATTGCAAATGTGGTGAAAAAATTCCAAAAAATAACTGTGTTACGAGCATGTGTTGCACAGTTTCCACGCACACTCGTAACTTCATGAATTTGTAATATTTTCACTCCAGATTATCAACATTGGCATTTTTTTGCACCTCCTTATGAACAATGTAGCTGTCATTTTTCACATCCTAGCTAAAATGTGTTTTCGCAGTTCTGGCGCAGAATAGCGCGGTCGCTGTGGGAAATCAGTGTTCAGAACAGATTAAGAAAATTACAGTGATGATGTTCATGAGCAGAGGTCCTAAAATGCCTATGCTGAAAATTTGGTGACAAAAGTCCATAAAATGACTATGTTACGAGCATGCATTGTGTAGTTTCCACGCACACTCGTAACTTTGAGTATTTGTAATATTTTCACTCAAAATTTTCAACATTGTCAATTTTGCACACCTCTTTATAAACAGTACAGCTGTCATTTTTCAAATCCTGCCCAAAACATGTTTTCACACATCTGGCGTACAATGGCGAGGTTCCTGGAGAAATCAATGTTTGGGATAGATTAAGAAAATCATAGTGACAGTGTTCATGAGCAGAGGTAACAAAATGCCTATGTTGAAAATTTGGTGAAATAATTCCACTAAATGACTATGTTATGAGCGTGCATTGAGCAGTTTCCATGTACGCTCGTAAGTTCAAGCATTTTTAATATTTTCACTCCAGATTTTCAACATTACCATCTCTTCACACCTCCCTAGGAATGGTATAGCTGTCATTTTTCACATCCTGCCCAATCTGTGTTTTTGCACATCTGATGCAGAGTGGCGCAGTCGCTATGGGAAATCAATGTTCAAGACAGATTAACAAAATCACAGTGCTACTGTTCATGAGCAGAGATCCCAAATGCTTTCATGAGGTCCTAGAAGGACTGAGGGCACTGAAGTTAGACAAGGCACTAGGGCCAGATGGTATCTATCCCAAGGTACTGAGGGAGATGGCGGAGGTGTTGGCGGACCCGCTGGCAGATCTGTACAGCACCTCACTGGAGTCGGGATGTGTGCCACTGGACTGGAGGATGGCACATGTAGTACCATTACACAAGAGCAGGCCAAGGGATGAACCGGGTAATTATCATCCTGTAAGTCTCACCTCCATAGTGTGCAAACTCATGGAAATGATACTAAAGGAAAGACTAGTGTAGTATCTGGAGTACAGTCGCCTACAGGATGTGAGTCAGCATGGGTTGTTTCAGGGAAGTCTTGTCAAACCCATCTCATACAATATTATGACTGGGTGACAGGTGAGCTGGAGAAGGGTCATGCGGTGGATGTTCTTTTCTTGGACTTCAGCAAGGCCTTCAATTTGGTCCCTCGTGGGCGGCTTGGGGAGAATCTAACTGGTGAAGGGGTAGGGACAAAAATGATGAACTGGATTACAAGCTGGCTTAGTGGCAGGCAGCAATGGGTGATGGTAAGAGGAGAGCTCTCAACTCCAAGGCCGGTGACAAATGGGGTACCACAGGGCTCTGTGTTGGGGCCAGTATTCTCTGGGCTCTTCATATCAGATGTTGCACATGGGGTGGTGAGCAAGGTAAGTCTGTTCGCTGATGACACCAAAATCAGTGGTGGATGGAGAGGAAGGATGGAAGCAGCTGCAGGGGGACCTACACAAGTTAGATGAGTGGTCAGAGAGGTGGCAGCTGGGGTTCAATGCAAAGAAGTGTAAGGTTATGCACTTTGGGGTGAAGAACCCAAGCAGAGAATACTGGCTGGGGGGGGGTTAAGCTGGGGATCACTGAGGAGGAGAAGGACCTAGGGGTAATGATAACAGGGACCATGAACAACACTGCCCAGTGCAGAAGAGTGGCTGCAAAAGCAAACAAAATGCTGGGGTGCATAGCAAGGGGGTTTTCATTCAGGCAAAGAGAAGTGATCTTGCCCCTCTTCAGGTTGTTGGTAAAGCCGCACTTAGAGTATTGTGTGCAGTTTTGGAGGCCATACCTAAAACATGATATCAGGCTACTGGAAGGCATGCAGAGGAGGGCAACAAAGGTGATATGTGGAATGGAGAGGAGAGACTATGACAGCAGGCTGGGAGACCTGGATATGTACACCCTGAAGGATAGAAGGGACAGGGGGGACATGCCAGAGACATTCAAGTATCTGAGGGGAATCGATAAGGATGGGGCAGATGGGGTCTCAAGTTAAGGAGGGGAGGCTCACTAGGGGGCACATGCTAAGAATAAAGGGGAAGATTTAGGAAGGAAATTAGGAGACACTATTTCACAGAGAGGTGGTAGCAAAATGGAATGCCCTACCAGAATGAGTGGTATCATGTAAATCTGTGAACAGCTTCAAAAGGGCATGGGACAGGGAACAGGGGAGAGTGAGGGTGGGGGAGGTGGGGGATGGCAATGGGATGACAAAGGGGAGGGGGTGGAGCAGCTGCAAACTAGGGGTGTTGGCTGCACACTCGAGCAGACTTAGATAGACCGGGTGGTCTGTTTCTGCTGGCACATTCATATGTTCATATGAGGTGGGGGTCACAAAAAGGCCATGCTGAAAATTTGTAGTGCAAATACCAACAAATGCCTGTGGCGTTAGGGTTTCTAACCATAACATCCCATCCTGTACAGACTGACAGGCATCAGGGGTGTGCCTTTGGATTGCCGGCTGTAATGCTCACGCCATTCCATCCCCACCTCTCACCCTGAAGCCAGTGACAGGCATCAAGGTATGCCTTGGACTCTTCGGGCCCAGAGTCCATCCAATTCTCTTATACTGCACCCATTTCAGCATATGTCCTTATGAAATGAGGTGACTATAAAGCCAAACACCCAAAGGCACACCTTAGCACTTGTCGGTGTCTGCAGGAAAGGGTGAGGTGAAATGCCTTGAGCATTATGGGTGACAACCCAAAGGCACACCCCAATGCCTGTCCATCTCTGCAGGGTGGAGGCGGGGTTGGCGTGAGTTCAACACTTCCCTGCCATTCCTATTCTGCATCTGTCTAACTCCTGCACATCCAATGCTAATATCAGCAAGCAAACATTCGGCATTGACAAATGCTTGTTATTGCCTGTGATGTAGCTATTAGTGCTGATATAGTTAATTACGGGGTTCATGTTAAGTTTTGTTTTATTTTTTTCATTTTCAGCTCTATAATTGATATTAGTGTCACTGTTGTGAGTGTTTGGCCCTGGAATTTTTTCAAGTACCACAACAGTGCTTCTAGAAGGATTGAAGGAGGAAGTTACCAAACACAGTACATATTTCTAAGTTGGATCTTATATCTGGTCCTTCATATCTCTGCCCCAGAATTTCTGCTTTTGCAGGAAAATAATTGGGTATTAATTATTGATCAAAACTAATTACTCTGATATATTTATATTTATCCAATATCAGGAGATATTATTTAATATTTTTAGTTAAGTATTGGATCTCACTTAAATTGTATTAGGTGTTACACCTTACTTAATTGTATTTATCTACTGTTGTTATTTTGTAGACATTTTTTCTTGTGTGTGATTGCAATATTACTGTCTTGTTCTACTTAAAACTTTTATTTAAAAATGCCAGATAAGTGCAACTGTATAATGGCAGAAATTCCTTCAAATGTGGCAATGAAATTGAGAAACAATAAGCTAGCAAAAGTAGATTATAAAAATAACAAGGGGGGTAGAAATAAAAAAAAATAACTGATTATTTAAATATGACAGACAAGACGATTTCTCCTAGGACCTCTTCCCCTAGAAAGGAAAGAAGTTTAGTTTCTACCAGTACCCCATATAAAGCAGAAGACAACAGTTTGCTAGGAGACTATATCCTTAAAACAATTAAAGCCTTAGAATCTCAAAATCACATGATAAAATAATTATCATTTAAGGAAAATACTGTAAAGGGGAGGGTAAACTGGTAGAAAGAATTAAGGAAGGGGAAGAGATTAAGGATTTCGCGCCTAAAGAGGATTTTTTGACAGATTTTGATAATTTCATTACACTACTTATGAACAGAGGAAGAACAGCTGGGATGGAAAAAGTGTATAATGATCCGTTAGGCACACAGCCATATGAGAAAAATAATGCACAGGCTGAGATGGAAAACTTGTGTAATGACTCTGTTGGTACACAACTGCTTGAGAAAAATACTGCACATGCTCAGAATACATTATATTCACAGAGTAATCTAAATCCAACTTTAATGAATGACTACAATGTGCAGGCAAACATACTTATAAGTAAGCAATTGTCTGAAATCAAAACTGTACTAGTTGTAACAAATTTATCTATGGGAACTATAATGAAGGAACCGGAAGATCAAAAATACATTTAGAGGAGCTTAAGCAGATGGTACATATTTTTATAGAGAAAAGAGAAAGGCAAAAAAATATTAAAGATATTACAGAAGAAGTGGCAGAGAAGGAATATAAGGAAATGTTGGAATATAGGGTAAAAATAAATCTGCCGGTAAACTGCAAAAACAAAGGGGGAAATGAATATGAAAAAGAATAGGAGAAAATATAAAAAATGTAAGGAAAAAGGAATACAAACTATGCCCTACACCTCCAAAAAAACACAAAATGTTAGGACAGTAATAGGAATGGAATCTCCCCAAACCAGAATTAATAGTGTAGGTTCTCTGAAAGGAAAAGAAAGTGATCAGGACAGGCAGGAAGGGAAGCTGCATATGATATATTTTAAAGGAATACCCAAGACTAAGAGAGAGACACCTTTTCTTCAGAATATAGCTGTTTATAATATTATTGAAAGTCAGCTGAAGTCTAAGGTATCTTGGGAAGACTTGGTTTCAGTTTATGGATACCGGGTGGGATATTCAAAAGGGTTGCGCCATGCACAATAGGGTTGCGCATGTGCAAGTCTGAAATTGTGCCATTCTGCGATATTCAGCAGGAGGCAGTTGTGCCACTGAAAATAGGCTGAGCAACAGCGCAATGCAAATGAATGCATGCTGAACTGGTGGGGGAGGAACCATGCATAAACTGCACAGCCCGATATTCAGCGGGTTGTGGTGGAGCGTGCATGCTAACCCCAACCTGCGCCTGCACAACTTTGAGCCAAAAAGGCTTGTTGAGGGTTACCTGACAGGTGAGCTGCTGCATTGCAGGGCGCAACACAGCAGCTGCCACCTGTGGCTGACCCCAATCCACTCCCTGTGCCCCCCTGCAGCCCGACCGGGCAGCCAACTGTAAATCCCCACCACCCCCAATGGCCCGATCACGGGCAGTAAGTTTACTAAACCCCCCTCCTCCGCGAGTCATCCCTGGTGGTCCAGTGGACCAAAATGCCTGATCGCTGGCAGTAAGTTTACTAAACCCACCCTCCTCCCGCAGTCATCCCTGGTGGTCCAGTGGACTGAAATGCCTGATCGCGGGCAGTACATTTAATAAACCCCCAAACATAGCCCTGGTGGCTAGCGTCCCCCACCCCACCCACTCCACGAAGCCCCACCACCTCGCCTCCCTGGCAGCATCCCAACCGCCTGCCGCCCGCCCGCAGACTGATGGGGACTGCACGCCCATTGGTGTAGAGCAAGAGCCAATGGCGGCAGCACATACCGTATATGACAGTCCAGATTTGCCGGGGATCGGGTGGTGGAGCTCGCGGGTGGGTGGGTGGGGGACGCCAGTACCAGGCCATGTTTGGGGGTTTATTAAATGTACTGCCCACAATCGGGCATTTCGGTCCACTGGACCACCAGGGATGACTGCGGGAGGAGGGGGGGTTTATTAAACTTACTGCCTGTGATTGGGCTGGTGGGGGAGAGTACACTATGCCCGCGATCGGGCCACTGGGGGGTGGTGGTGGGGTTTGTACACTTATTCCCTGTGATCAGGCTGCAGGGGGCATCGGTCCCCGATGGCTGCTGCCTGGCAGGGCACCAGGCACAAGTCCTCAGGGATTGGCACACCTACATGCTAATGGCATGCAAATGGGGCCTTAATCAGATGCAAATGGCCCCCCCTCTGCCTTGCATGAATTATAGCCCCATTTGCATGTCACCTTTTGAATATCGGGATTTTGCGCATGGCGCAATGGAACTTGCGCCACCGCAAGTTGAATGCTCCACTTGTCAACTTTATGTGGCGCAAGTTCCACTGCGCCATGCACAGTGGTTGTGGTTGGGTGATATTCAAAGGAGTTGCTCAATGGTGCAACCTTTGGAATATCGCCCGACACACACCCCGCGTAACCATTTTTGAGCGCATGGGCTTGCGCCTATGAATGGCGCAGTTTGAATATCCCACCTACAGAGCCTTACCTGACAGAGGCTATGTTTGCCAGGTTGTTAAGCATCAGACAATTAGGAAAGAGATCCTTAGTATAAAAAATGAAACAGAAAAAATGGATATAGATCTTGATACAACTACAAGATACTTCAGAAATAAAAAAAAAAGAGGTATTGGTTCCAAATAAACAACAACAGCAGTTACAATGAACTTTAAAGATAGGAAATGAACAACAGCAGTCTATGGTAAAATATTTACAGAAACCAGTAGTTGCTGAGTATGAAATGAGGCGTTCCCCAGAATACAAGACAGTAATCAGAGGAGGAAGAAGGTAGAGAGGTGAGAGGATAAATAATAGCATAGTCCTGGAGGACTCTGAGGAGGTGGGCATATGTGAAGAAAACTGTAATTATGACTGTAATCATGTTGTAAATGTATCATGCCATAATCATTACAACATATTGTCTTGTCTATCACTAGCACGTATATAGATTCAGATTGTTCCACTGTGTAGTTATCTGATTGAATTGAAAAGAAAACTATTGGGCCACCTATAGAGAAATCCCACATCATTCACATTTTGTAATGGAACATAGTAAGGGTTAATGGAAAAACTGTTGATGGTTTCTGGTCCTGTTTATTGAAATCTTCTGATGTAATTTTACTACAGGAGACTTGACTTGACACTAGTACACATGCAGAGTATCAAGGTTTTAATAAATTCTCCCTTCCTGGGAGGAAATCAAGTCTAAGGGGTCATTTCAGCGATGAGCTGATGGTTTTAACAGATAGCAGGAACAATTGGTTCATAGGGAAGACACACTCTTCTTTTTACTCTAATTGGTTAGCCATTGATATTTCTATTGAGAATCATGATAATATTCTCCTTGTTAATACATATTTTCCCCCAAGTTTGAAAAGTGTAGAGTTTGAGACTCAGCTTAAAGAACTGTCTAGTCTTTTGGATGAACTTTCCACCCATAACATTCATTGGTGACTGGAATGCACATATAGGTAACATGAATGAAATGGATCTTTTAACAAAAGGGAACAAGGATGTTATAGAAACATAGAACATAGAAACATCGAATTTGATGGCAGATAAGGACCGCTTGGCCCACCCAGTCTGCCCATTTCCCTACCTAATGGATAAGCTACAGATCCTAGTTAACCAGTAGCCTACTTCTTCCTGCCCCCACCCTCTAGAATTGCCTTATGATTGTCCCATGCATGCTTGAATTCCACCACTGTTTTTTACTCCACAACCTCCTCCGGAAGGCCATTCCATGCATCCACAACCCTCTCTGTCAAAAAATACTTCCTTAAATTACCTCTGAGCTGCCCTCCCTCTATCTTCAAATTGTGCCCCCTTGTTCTTGCACACCTCTCTTTTTGAAAGATGCTACCCTCTTGGACTTTGTTGATTCCCTTGAGGTACTTGAAAGTTTCTATCATGTCCCCCCTCTCCCTCCTTTCCTCAAGGCTATACATATTAAGCTCCTTAAGTCTCTCTTCATATGTCTTCTGGTGCAGACCCTGTACCATTTTAGTTGCCCTCCTCTGGACAGCTTCCATCCTGTCTATGTCTTTGCGGAGATTGGGTCTCCAGAACTGCATGCAGTACTCCAGATTGGGTCTGACTAGCTGTCTGTACAGAGGGATAATAACTTCCTGTTTTCTACTGGTGATGCCTCTCCCAATGCATCCCAGTATCCCCCCAGCCCTCCTTGCTGCCCTCTCACATTGCTTGCCCATCTTTAGGTCATCTGATATGACTACCCCCAGGTCCCTTTCCATTCTTGTTGTTGTTAGTATCTCACCCCCCATTGTGTACTCTTCCCCTTGGTTTTTGTTTCCCAGGTGCATTACCTTGCACTTCTTAGCACTGAATCTAAGCTGGCATACATTTGACCATTCCTCTAACCTTGCCAAGTCCCTTCTCATCCTTTCCACCTCACCTTGATCATCAACTCTGTTGCAGATCTTTATCTGCAAAGAGACATACTTTTCCTTCCAGTCCCTCTGCAATGTCGCTTATAAAGACATTGAAGAGGACCAGTCCTAATACTGTACCCTGCGGTACCCCACTAGTAACCCCCCTTTCTTCAGAGTGGACTCCATTTACTATTACTCTCTGTGTCCTATTCTCCAGCCAATTCTTTACCCAGGCTGTCATCTTGGGACCCACTCCCAGGCTGGCTAACTTGTATATTAATCTTTGTGGGACTGTGTCAAATGCCTTGCTAAAGTCTAGGTAGGCCATGTCCACAGCCCCTCCCTGATCTACTACTTTGGTCACCCAGTCAAAGAAATCTATCAGATTCATCTGGCATGACCTTCCTGCTGTGAATCCATGCTGCCTTGGGTCCTGTGCCCTCTGGCCTCTAGATACTCGACAATTCTTTCCTTCAGAAGTGATTCCATCATTTTCCCTACCACTGAGGTTAAACTAACAGGTCTGTAGTTTCCTGCTTCTGCCTTGCTCCCACTTTTGTGAAGGGGAATCACATCTGCCCTCCTCCAGTCCTCAGGTACCACCCCATCCTCCCATGATTTGTTAAAGAGGGTAGTCAGTGGTGTCACTGGTTCTACCCTTTCTTCTCTAAATGGGCTGGTATCAACTTCTGTATCCAGAGTGTTTCTACTGTTTGTTTTAGGTACCTCCCTCTCTTTCTTTGTAAATACTGAGCAAAAATATTTGTTTAGTATCTCTGCCTTTTCACAATCACCCTCTGCCCACCCTCCCTCCTTTATTAAGCCTCACTATCCCTCCTTGGTCTTCCTTGCTCCCTGATGTACCTATAAAAGGTTTTCTCCCCTCTTAACTGAGTTGGCTATCTTTTCCTCGGTTTGGGCCTTTGCTGTTCTGACTGCCTTCCCAGCTTCCTTTGCTTTAACTGATACAGTTCTCTGTCCTGCTCCTTCTGTGATTCCTTGTACTTCCTGAATGCTTTTTTTTCTTGAACCTTCACTGCCACTTCCTTTGAGAACCATAGTGGTTTCTTACATCATTTCGTTTTGTTAATTTGCTTCATACAAAGGCTTGTTACCTCTGTGATGGCAGTTTTTATTATTCCCCATTGTTCTTCCACCCCTCCTTCCTGCCCATTTGCTAGTGCATTCCTTAGGCACTCACCCATTTTGGTAAAGTCAGCCCTCCTAAAGTCCAGTACTTTTGCCTTTGTATGACTTGACTCTATTGCTCTGTTTATTGTGAACCATACTGTTTGATGGTCGCTAGTTCCCAGATGGCTACCCGCTACTACATCTGTGATCCTCTCTCCATCTCCAGTTGAGAGAACCAGGTTTAAGATTGCTCCCTCTCGAGTGGGCTCCAATACTAGTTGTCTAAGGCATGCCCCCTGTAGGGCATCTAGAATAACCCCACTCTTTGAAGTGGCTGCTGCAACTGCACTCTAGTTAACATCTGGCATATTCAGATCACCCATCAGCAATACTCCCCTTTTTCTGCCATTCTAAGTATACTTTCTATCATTTCCTTGTCCATTTCCTCCCCCTGAGAAGGGGGTCTGTATAGAACCCCTGTGCAGATTGTGGTTCCATTGCCGGTCTCCAAATTTACCCACAGTGCTTCTTCTCCTCCCTGTTTTCCCTTTTGTTCTGTTGCTTTGATTTCTTCCCTTATGTAAATAGCTACTCCTCCTCCTCCTCTTTTACCCTCCCTGTCCCTCCTGTAGATAGTGTATCCTGCTATGTTTATGTCCCAGTCATGGTTTTGTGTGTACCATGTTTCTGTGACTGCCATGAGATCCAGATGTTCCTCCTCCATCAAGGCCACTAATTCAGGAAGCTTGTTACTCAGACTATGGGCATTGGGGCATTATAGGGACTTACTGGCCAGAATCTCAAAAGATCAAAAGAAAGATAAACAGGGATAAATTCTCTTAAAGTTTATTGTTAAATGGAACTTATGTTTTGTAAATGGAATGGAATGCTCAAGATAGTTTGGGTGAATTTACATTCCCAACTAAAAATGGGAGGGATACTATTAGATTTGGCCCTAGTGGATGTTGCTCTCTTTACCAGGATTCAAAGTTTTAGAGTACTGTATGAAAATTTGTCAGACCACTGTCCAATAGCAATAACAGTAAATTGTGGTCTACACTACAATGAGTCAAGATGTGGGGAAATAGAAGCAGAGCAACATCTACAAGTATGGAAAAAACAGATTAAATGGGATCCATTGATGCCAGTGAAAATACATAATCTTCTGCATAGTCAATCTGTACAAGGACTAAAAGAACACTGATTTATACCTCTGATATGGATATTTTTGGGCACTTTGAAAATGTATTGAAGCTTATGAAAAATAGTATTTAGTCCCAGGCCATTGATAATAGAATTTTAAGGTCTTTAAATAAATCACCTTGGTATGATGCACAGTGCAGTAAATATATAAATTTGTTAAATAAAATAACACAATTATGTAAGAAGAATCTGGATTGTAATTTTAACAATGGGCTGGTTCTATTAAGGAATGGGTATAGATTATCAATAAAGAAAAAATAAAAGAAGATACAATAACTTCTTGTGGTCTCAACTTCAGGAAGCAATTAAAAGTAAAAACAGTCAGGAATCTGGAAACTAATATTACTAGCTGAAAATACATATTATCTAAATGTGGAAGTAAATATAACAGGCACTGAATGGATTAATCATTTTAGATCCTTATATAAGGAAACTATAGATCTAGCTAAACAGTTTGAGATACTGACCAGTGATGGAAGGAATAGAAAGCCTTCTTCCAATATTATAATATACAGGGATGCAATAGAAAATGCCATAAGGGCACAGAAAAAGAATAAGGCCACCGGTACTGATGGCATCCCTGCCAAATTGTTTTCAGTGTAATACTTCCTGGTGGTGTGAGATCCTTACTAAGTTGTTCTAGTTTGTTGTTAAGGCAGAGAAGGTGCCAGATTCCTGGCTAGTTGCAGAACTAGTACCTCTACATAAAAAAAGGAAATAAACAAGTTCCAACTAATTATAGGCCCATTGTGCTTCAAAATACATCTGCTAAAACGTTTACCTGTATTCTCCTACAAGAACTCAATTTTGGGGTAACTGAAAATAATGTTCTAACCAATAGACAAATTGGATTTAGAGAGAAACCCTCTGCTCTAGATTGTTTGTTTATCTTAGATCACCTGATTAGGAAAGTACAAACAAATAAGACTCCATTGTAGCTTGCATTTATAGATATATCATCTGCATTTAACTGTGTGAGTAGAGAGAGTCTGTGGAGAATCCTTGATTCTTGGCACACTGATAGCAAATTATTGATCCTGCTACAGAGGTTATACTCAGATACATTTATACAGATTCAATACTCAGTAGATGGGATATTAACTGATCCTTTAAGGGTAGGTAAGGGTGTGAAACAAGGTTCCTTGTTGGCATCCTTATTATTTAATATTTATATAGATCAAGTCATATGCAGATTGGATACATGTGAAACTGATGCACCAAGGTTAAGAATGTTAAGATAAATATACTTTTATATGCGGATGATGCAGTGCTAGTGTTGGGATCTGCCAACGGACTTGAAAAAAGCTTTATCTAACGTTACCACAACTTTAAAAGATCTTGAACTATCTCTAAATATTGATAACACAAAAATTATGGTTATTAATAAGCCTGAAAATCTGAATTGTAATTGGATAATTGAGGGAAATAAAGTTAATTTAGTGAATAATTATCCTTACTTGGGCATTATTCTACATAATAAAATATTGTGGAGTCTACACGTACAGGAAAATAAAAAGAAAGGAAGGCAACTTATATTGGCAATAAATACATTTTCTAAACAATATATCAATAACTCTGCTACTTCTCTTTTGAAAATATACAAAATGAAAGTGGACTCAACCATACTATATGGTTCTGAGATATGGGGAAAACATAATAATTTAGCTACCCTATAACCAATCCAAAACCTATATAAAGTTTCTTCTTAGTCTCCCACAATTTATACCAGGTGAATTTTTAAGGGCAGAAATGGGTAAACTCTCTCTGGTGGCATATGTCATAGTTAGACAGTTTCATTATTTTCTTAAGATTGCAATATTAGAGATATAAATTCTATTTTATATCAGTGTTGGGAAGATAGTCTAACCTTTGGCATTAGGAATAATGTCATAGCAATGAAGTGGTCCTGGATAAAGGATCTGGACATCAGGCTTATGAAAAAGGTTTGGCCTCTATTATAAATCTAGATTACAATAAGTTGACTGATGAACTTTATGGTACTGTGGTAAACAGAATTCAGGATATTGCTAAACAACATGATATGACAAGGGTAACCCTGACTACTATTTTTTTAAACTACAAAGCACTTAAAAATAGCCATAATAGGGAGATGTATTTACTTAAATGTGAAGATAACCTGCATTACAAGACATTGGTAAATCTAAGATTTAATATAAATGGAGGAGTTTCTTCTGGTTTTATGGACTGATAAACTAAGACTCCTTTTAAATTCAGAGGATACAGCAATTTTATATAGTGTGGCACAATTTGCCATTGCTGCTAACAGATTGATGAAAGTGGGATATGCCTAATTATAATATATGTATGTCTTTTTCCTTATTTGATCTTGTGTGGTATATTTTGATGTAATTACATGAATTTTAACCAGATTTTTTAATGTGTAACACTTTTGTATATGCACATTTTCAATAAAGTTATAGCTACCATTTGTATCATACTTCCACTTTGGATTAAACAGCAGATGACATCTACTGGAGAAATTTGAAACAACATCAGTTCAACTTATATTTCACATTAGCTTTGTATTTTCCCACATTATTGTATTACTGATGTCATGTGCATGAAAACAGAATGTTTGTTCCTTGAAACTTCATCAGCTCATGTTGCTTATTCCTCATCTGATGTAACGTGCTCTACTCATGTCATCACAGTTATTCACATGGCAACAGTGTGTAACATCATAACAGAGGATTAAGACTTCGAGTGGTGAATAAGTTGTAGGCACTGATGAACACTAATGAGTAAAATCCTACTTTCATGCGCATTTCCTCAGTAACTTATAATAGGGAGGAGAACTCTATACAAGATATACCAGTATAAGATACAAGTTGAACTGTGTCTAAATATTATGTTTTCCAAAGTTTCCCAGGGTGTCTGCAACTCTTTAAACATTGTAAACAAACTGCAGTGTGAAATCTTGCATTTAAAGGGACACTGTCAACCTTTTTTGACATCTTATTACTTCTAGTTAAAAACCTACATTTTATTTGTACAACTTTATCGATAATGTATCAATATTTCAATAAATGTGAGATTGCAAATGTAACCCATGATATGCGCAAAGCCCTGTTTTTTTCTGTTTTGGTTTTGAATGTATGTAACTGAAAAATCAATAAACAAATTAACGGCAAAAAAAAAAAAAAAAAAAAACATTTTATGATTTCTTGCCTTCTCTAAAATTCATTGATGTTAATGGTTGTTTTATCTGCCTCCTTTCTCAATAGAACTTAAATGCATGCAAATGGTATGGTTGTACCCAACCTTGTTTTGATTAAAATCTTTGGTCTCCTCTGTTTGCACACTTCCTGAACAGTAGGAACACCACCAAACAGTGCAGACACGCATGATGGAGTCTATCCTCTCCTCCTACTGCACAATGAGTGGCTAGGCTGTGATGGGGGCATTTCCAAGTCCAGGAAAGATGCAGTGGGAGTTGATCAAGATATGTAAACAAACATGGTTTTGTGTAGTAATAACAATATGGTGAGCAGTTGGTTTTCTACTTTTTAAAAGAAAAAGGAATCAGAATCAAACTTCCAGCTATATCAATAGTCTCTACAGAATGTGAGCAATCATAACACATGTTTTTTTTAAAACTAGAGGCACTTTGAGGCCTAAGGGGGTTGACAGTGTCCATTTAATCCACAAGAGGGTGATGTGTATATATGCAATAGGTGTGGACACAAAAACTGTTAAATAAATTTGTTTATTTTCATGGGTGCTAAATAAATCATGGAACCACCATGTATTTAAACAAAGCAAAAGCAAACTTTATTTATATAGCACCTTTCTTAAACCAAGGCACTTTACAAGTTAATTGCAATCAAATGTATTGATTAAAATAAAACTACAAATATATAAATTAATTAAAATCATCTGGGAAGGCCATCTGAAGAAGATAAGTCTTAAATTCCAACTTGAATCTCTCGACAGTCAGGCATTCTCTCAACTGACGAGTTAGAGAATTCCACAGGGTGGGGGCTGCAAAGGAAAAAGCATGAGCACCAGATGTCTTTAACCGTACCCTGGGAATCTCTAGCATTCCCTCATCAGTGGATCAGAGAAGGTGGAGGGGGCAGTAGGGAGTCAAGAGATCTTGCAGGTAGCCAGGTCCCAGTTTATGTAGGGCTCTAAAGGTCAGAAGACCAATCTTAAAGGTGATCCGCCACTGAACAGGCAGCCAGTGCAGTCCGAGCAGAACAGGTGTAATATGGCTGGTCCTAGGTGTTCCAGTCAATAGCCTGGCTGGCGTGTTCTACACTAGCTGCAAGCAGAGGATATCAACCCCAGGAAGCCCTAGGTAGAGGGCTTTGCAGTAGTCAAGGATGGTGGTGAAGAAGGCATGGACCACTGTGGGAAGGTCATTTGGAGGAACCAGGTGTTTCACTCAGGTGATATTCCTCAGATGGTAAAAAGAGGATTTGACAACTGCAGACATCTGAGGTTTCAGGGTCAGGCCATCATCAAAGATAACACCCAATTATGCACCTGGTCAGAGGAAGTGAGCTGGATGTCATCAAGCCATATGCTTGATGATTTTCCAGCCCCCAAACCCACCCCTGGATGACCAGGGTACACAACCAACACTTCAGTCTTGTCTGGATTCAGTCTCAGCCAGCTGGTGCTCATCCAGTCCTTGATCTTGGTGAGACAGTTGTAAAACACAGAGACTGCATCTCCTTGTTTGGTTAGAAAGGACAGATACAGTTGAGTATCATCTGCATAGCAGTGAAAACTCAAACCGTAACGCCTAATGATAACCCCTATTGGCAGCATATATACTGCGAACAACATGGGCACCAATATGAAGCCCTGTAGCACCCAAAAGGACAGAGGAAGGGCATCAGAGGTATAAATGCCGTTGACCACCCTCTGGGACCTGCCCATGAGGAAGGATCAAAACCATTCTAGGACTGTCCCTGACAGTCTACAGAGAAGCCACAGGTGCTCCAATAGCACACCATGGTCCACAGTATCAAATGCAGTGGAGAGATCAAGAAGGACCCAGATGGTATGAGCCTTTTGATCCCTCGCTATTAGGTGTTCATTCAATATCCCAACAAGTGCAGTCTCGGTACAATGTCTCTTCCAAAATCCAGACTAGAGAGCATCATAGACATTGTGAGTCACAAGGTGATTGTCCAGTTGCAACACAACCACCTTCTCAATAACCTTCCCAGCAAAAGGAAGGTTAGAGACAGGCCAGTAGTTAGCTGGGCAGTCTGGATCTAAAGATTTTTTTTTTTTTTTTAGGAGTAGTCATATGACCGCTTCTTTAAGAGGATCAGGGAAGATACCCCTCTCCAAGGAACCCCAGACAATTTTATGTAGGATATCGGGCAGATAACATCTACACAACCCACTAATAGGGGTGTAGGGCCCAGATCCAAACTACAGCTAGTTGGGTACAATGTTTAGATAACCTGCACAATGTTCATGAATTCCGGCTGGCTAAAGTCCATCCAGACAGACCAAGTGTTCATCACCTCTTGCCGACCTCTGCAGTCCCTCATAGAGAGAGAAGGGTAGATACCAGACCAGGTGCTGGAAACCTTATCTGCAAAGAATTGAGTGAACTCCTAGCATTTATTCTGAGGAAATGCCCTTCCAGGCTGGAGACAGACTGGATTGCACAGTCTGTCTACAGTCTAGAAGAGCTGAGCCAGTCGATTCCATGCAGCAGAAATCTCCCTGGACAGGAATTCTGCCTTCCTATGGGTGATTTCTGATAGATAGCCCTTATAACATTCTATCAATCTAAGCCTGTCAGCATCCAGGCCCAACCTCTACCATGCTCTCTCTAGCCTTCAACCGACTCTCCTCAACTCCTTCAAGGAACCATCAAACCAAGAGGTCCTTGGGTGAAGAGTGAGTGGTCGAACTTGAAATGGAGCAATCTTGTCCAGGGCACCTACCACCACTCTGTTATAGGCCAGTATGAGATCTCCTGGACTCCTGCATTCACCTGAAAAACCTGATAGGTCCAGCACTACCGATAGATCTTCTGGGGTAATGCCCTTTAAAGGGCAGTACTGGACCGTCTCTGTAGGGGCAGATCCATTTGGGGGGGCCTTGAAACTGAACCTTATGGTGTGATGATCAGACCAACTAACTGGTTCCACCCCCAAATCCGTTATCTCCATCCCCTGGAGGAACACTCTGCCATCAATCACCCCCTCCTCCTGCTGGCACTAGTTACTTACACTACTTTCAATTTCATTAACACTCAGACACCAACCTCTGCACCCCTCTTCTGATAATAATTCTTCTTCCTGCCAGCCCCTCACCCATCCCATCCACCACACAGTAATTTAAAACAAAAACTCTTCCCTCTCTCCCTACCAGGACTCAAAGTTTCCCTTCCATTCCCTGAAACAGTTTTTGATTTCTTTTCTTAAACATGAAATCAGTAGGCACAGGTTCACTATCCCCGCTCACCCACCCACTCACTCGCTCACTTGCTCACTAGGTTGCTCACTCACTCGTCTCTTTCACACTCTTCTCTTCAGTGCGCAAAAACAAACTCTTTAAACAACTCTGTTCACCAACAAACCCAAAACCAGGTACTGACCTTAAAATGTAAAGAATGCAGTCCACTCCACTACCACCCTGCTTTTTTCCCACACAAGCTCCTTTTCTATTCTGCTCTGCTCCTGTTTGCCAGCCACACACTACAATACTCCATTGACTGCTCCAGAACACACATCTAAAAATTAACAGTAAAAACAGGATCAACCAGATAAATTATTACTTTACAGAAATATGAATACAAATAAATAAATGCACAAAACCACCCAATAGTATCAGCACACCAGCTCTGTCTGAAACAGAGCTGCCATATTTGATCAGTTTTTGTTTTAGCACCTTATTGCAGATTACTGCAATAAAGGTACCTTGCTGACTGCCTTCTCCTCTGTCCCCCACCTTGTAGCAGGCGCAGCCCTTGAGTTCCAGGGAGCGGAGGGGCTCCGAGCCGCCAGCGGGTCGGCGGCGCCTGCATAGCCGACCGGGGTTCCAGGAGGTCGGGAGAAGCAGGCAGAAAGGTATGGGCAAAGCCGCAAACCAATCAGAAAGCAACCGGAGTCTGTGCCTTGCTTCCGATTGGTGCGCCTTCCCCATAGACTTAAACTGGGCTTCACTACACTATTCTGGCTGAGATTTCTGCTATTTTTTTATTTCTTTTAATTCCACCTAAAAAGAGCTGTTTTCTCTTGTATTGTGCCTGACTTAAGGGTTGTTTTGCTGTACTTAAATTAAGTGTTTACAGTCTTTTTGAAATTTTGTGTGGGCTAGATGCTTAGGCGCCTAACCCCCCCATACCCTCCCAGTCTATTGTTGTGTAAATCCTAAGTTTTAGCACCTTATTGCAGATTACTGCAATAAAGGTACCTTGCTGACTGCTTTCTCCTCTGTCCCCCACCTTGTAGCAGGCGCAGCCCTCGAGTTCCAGGGAGCGGAGGGGCTCCGAGCCACCAGCGGGTCGGCGGCACCTGCATAGCTGACCGGGGTTCCAGGAGGCTGGGAGAAGCAGGCAGAAAGGTACGGGCAAAGCCGCAAAATTTTTGCCCGCCCCCCTCCCCCCTCTCGGTTGATTCTTTTTATACACTTTCTCCCGCCATTTCTTAATCCATGCCCACATCTATTTCCCTTCCTCCCTTAACCCATACCTAACCTCCACAATGCTACTTTGCTTCTTTTGCTCCTGAGCCGCTCATCTCCCCAATCCTTTATGATATCTATGATATACCCTTGTCATGATGAATAAGTTAGTGAATACGATCTGCCCACCCTGCCATCCACAATGGACAACCACGGATTCCTTATTCACCTCGAACCACTTTTACACTGCAACCCCTGGGGTATCCCACATAAAGCCTCTCTAACAATTCAACACTCCCCTAGCACCTTACATGTATCCTGGCTTTATATTAACCCACTATGCCTGTCCGTCAGATTATTATGCTATGATAAAATTCGCACCTATATATCAGGACCATCTCCCATCACACAGCAGGCACCCAGGAATAAGAGGAAATGCTCTGACCACTCACTATCCCTGTCCCTTGGTGCCCTCCTCAAATTAATCTTCTTCCTTCTGATCTGCATTGGTACTATTGAAATAAATCCTGGCCCCATTGAAAGTTTCTTTTCCCCTGCTGATCTATCCTCCATAAATGGCCTAAGCTTCCACATTTCAATGCCTGCAGCCTCTTAAAAAATTCTCCTTAATACAGGCGTGGGTGGCACATACTCTGCCTGACTTTCTGGTCATCTCTGAATCTTGGCTCAGACCTTCAGCAAAAGACAGTGTTGTAAACCTTCCCAACTATCAGCTCTTCAGAGCAGATTGCCCTTCCAGGGGTGGTGGGGTGGCCATATACATTAAGGACAACATCTCTGCTACCTGCCTCATCAACACATCCGAACCAAAGGAATTTGAATGTTTGTCAATCAAAATATCCCTTCCTAACTTGTCTTCATTTAAATTGATTGGCTGCTATAGGCCCCCCTCTGCAGGCCTCAAACTACTATCTCACCTGGGGTCAATAATCAATCTAGGCCCTGAAGATACCATCATCCTTGGTGATTTGAATTTAAACTGGCTATCTAATGTATCTGCACCATTGGTAACCTTTTGTGACACCTATGGCTTTACACAACTAATTAAAGACCCAACCAGGGTTAACTTCAAAAACTCTAGCAACAGCTCACTCCTGGATATTATGTTGGTACACAAGCCTCACTTATATTCGCATGCAGGAGTACTACCGAATGATGTAAGTGATCATTGTCCTATAGCTGGCATAAGATCTACACTCAAACCACCCAACCCTGCAGAATTTGTCCTCAAAAGGTCAAAAAAGAAGTTCAACATCCCAGGATACCTCCATGACTTGAGTAATACAATATACTGGCAAGATTTCTACCTTACAACCTCAGTTGAAACAGCTCTCAGACCTTAAAGGACATTATCACTAATGCTCTCAATATTCATGCACCAATCACCAGTATCAGAACTAAAGCAAGATCCTGCCCTTGGTTCACCACTGATCTTAAAGCAGCCTTGTTAACCAGAGACAAACTGTGGAAAAGGCAAGAAAAACAAAGGATACCAGAGACTGGCTAAATTTCAGAAAAGCAAGAAATTCATGTACAAAACAAATAAGAACTGCCAAAGCTGCCTATTATAGAGCTGAATTGGATGCCTCCTATTATAACCCAACCAGACTCTTGGAACTATAAAGGAATTCTGGGCCAAAACTCTACTCCTGCCTTAACCTCCAAACTGCTACTAAATGATACAGAAATTACGGGCAAACAAGAAATCCTAAATACCTTCAATGACCACTTCACCACAGCTGGCCTAGCATTTGACTCATCACCTGCAAATCTCCTGAGATCTTCCTTGAACCTTCAATCCGCTGTGGGACAAAAGGCTACATCAACTTTTTCCTTCAACCCAATATCCTTGAAAGAAGTGGAAGACCTCTCTCTAATTTAGATACTTCTAAGAGTGCAGGTACAGACTCCTGGATCCCTACTTCCTTAAAATTGCATCACACGTCTTATCTGCCCCCTCACTCATCTCTTCAATCTTTCCTCACCACTGGATCCATTCCTCCATTTGGAAAACAGCTCAAGTAGTTCCATTACTTAAATCTGGTGATCCCATGGACCTCAATAATTACAGGCCCATTTCCATCCTATCAGTACTATCCAAGATGCTCGAAAAGTTAGTAAACTCACAATTAAGGGACTACCTGGATAACAATAACCTCCTAAATTCAGCACAATCAGGATTTAGATCAAGGCATAGCACCATTTCGGCCCTAGTCAAGTAACCAATGATTGGCAGATTGCCATGGATAAGAAGAACAGTACCTGTGCTGTGTTCCTGGATTTGAGTAAAGCATTTGACACAGTGGATCATGAATCATTAATCACCTCCTTGGATCAATAGGGCTGGATTCTCCTCACTCAACTGGTTCAAGTGCTACCTATCAGATAGGTCACAACTGGTAAAAAATGGAAATTACCTATCCACCTTAAAATCACTGCTAAGAGGTGTACCGCAAGGCTCTATTCTTGGCCCCATCCTCTTTGCCATTTATATTAATAATATTGATGCCAACCTCACTCAATCCAACATTCATCTGTTTGCTGATGATACTGTATTATATGTCAGCAATCCTTCATTACCTAAAGCCTGTGAACTGCTACAATCTGAATTCTCCATCCTGCAACACAATCTACTGGATAAAAGCTACTTCTAAATGCCAAAAAAACAAAAGCTATGTTCTTTGCCACAAAGAGCTGCTCTGCCACTACCCCATCACCCACCACCCTACAACTATCCACCTTACTTGGAGAGAAGCTGGAATTCATTGATAACTTCAAATACCTTGGAGTCTGGATTGATAACAAGCTTGACTATTCTGTCCATATTGAGGAGCTACTAAAAAAACTGAGACAAAGGCTTGGTCTATTTTTTAGAATAAAGCACTACCTCAACAGAGACTCCAAAAGATTAATCCAGGCATCATTCCTATCCCTCATTGACTATGCTGACTTTCTCTATGGCCATTGTTCACCCTCTTAAATAAGCTGGACACCCTATATCACAGGTCCATCAGATTTATTACTGACCTTCCCTCCAGCACCCATCACTGCTCCCTTTATAAGGCAGTTAACTGGACATCATTACAACACAGAAGAAATAGGAATGCTGCAATTTGGATATTCAAAGCTTTTTCAGGCAAACTACCCACCTATATCACAGACTGTTTTACCCGCATTACTTCTAGGCCATACAACTTAAGGATCAGCAAATTTATCATTCTAAAGGTCCCCAATGCCTGCACCCGGTTTGGGAGGGCCGCTATCAGCTACTCACTAGCAGTTGCATGGAACTCACTCCAAAAAACCATGAAGCTGAATAGCCTCTTACCTTTAACATCCTTCAAAAGATTATTCTCCACCCTATTCCCAGAACTCTGCAATTGCTTTAACAAGGTCTAATCCCCGACCCTACCTACCCCCACCCCCTTTTCCGTGTTCCATTATGCTAGTTCTACTTCTTTTTTCCAGTCACCTGATATACTCTCATAAAAGCCAATTAGGACCTATAATTTACATATTATGCCTGCTATCCCCATTGCCTCCTTTTCTTACAGGTTAAATGGTTTTAATGTGCCTTGTATATATGTAAATTGTTATATATTAGCACTTTATGTCATTGTACTACTGTTTATGTTTTTCTTGTCTATGTAATAATACTTGCACTTCTTGACCACTCAGGTCCATCTTGTAAATGAGCTACGCTCAATGATGTTCGCCTGATTAAATAAAGATTTTGATTGATTGATTGATTGATATTTTCAAAACTCTCTGGCCCTTCCACATATGAAAACCAACCAATAAAAACCTTGGCTGAACAGCAATAGAGGGAGTGACCGCAGAAACCACCCCAGTCTGGAGCATGAATACATTAAATAACTCCACTAATCTTATACACAAAAAAAGTCAAACTCCACAAAAACTAAAAATAAAAAATCCCCAAAAATTCCTTTCCTATTGTATAAATCAGACAGGCAATGAAAAACTTGTGAAATACATGATTTATCTGCACTCAAGCAGTTTGACCTCTGACACCTCACTCGTGGCTATGCCACTCATGAGTTTACCCAAGATCAAACTGCTGTTGTGCAGATAAATCATGTATTTCACTCATTTCCATTGCATATCATATGTTTTATATATATATATATGGCAAAAAAATAAATTTAATGCATCAGTTAGGGTTGTTCCACAGCAACAAAAGTGAGGAAATTTTTTGTTAGGGTTGAAAACCCTAGCTGAGCATCCCCCCCAACCCCACCACCGCACACACACATATACATGCAAGTAGGGGAAGGACATAGGCAACACAAGCAATCACACACAACCAGCAGGAGGTATATATCTGTGATACCTTAGCAAGTAGGTAAGAAATCTAACTTCAGCTGGCAGTAGCGAAAACAGTGTACCTCACTTTGTTTTCGAGGTATGGGTGGCAAAAAGGCATCATAGGTGCTGCAGTGTTAGTCTATGGCAAATTGCTCAGTGTTGGAACAGTGTAAGTTTGTCATGCTTAAGTATTGTAGTACCAAAGCAGGAAAAGGCAGATCTGTGGGACTAGGGCTTGCCACCCTGCAAATTTCAGCCCAAAGGACTTCACTGTTTGCTTGCAGGATGATGGCAAAGATGTGCAGTCATCAGGAGCATAGTGTCACAAAATACTTCTGCAAACATGAAAGTGTAGCAAATGGAAGAGATAAAAGTGTTGCATTTGCAGAAGCATATAAAATAGTGTTGCAAAATACTGTCACCAACGAAAGACACAACAGTGTCATATTTGCAAAGGCATGGAAAATAGTGTCACAAAATACTGTTGCAAAGGTGGAAGTGTCACAATTGCATATCACAACACTGTGACATTAGCAAAAGTGATTTTCAAAACCATATCAGGGAATGTGCAAAATCCTGTTTTGGATCTTGTGAACCCCAAAATACAATATGTGTTGTGTGTGTTATGTGTTGGTGGCAGCGTGTGAGCCAAGATGCCCAGTTGTGCGTAGTGATATGTGTTTTGTAGTGCGTGGAATGTCCAGGATCAGAGTTAACAGTGACAACCCCATGCCAGAGTCCAATGGGAGCATGGGTGTGTGGTTTTGTGGTTTACTTAGTTGTATGTTAGTTATGTGACCTGCTGCTGGTTGTGCATGATTAATTACATTGCTTTGGTCCTTCCCCTACTTGCATGTATGTGTGTGTGTGGTGGTGGGGGTGGGGCCGGGATGCCCAGTTAGGATTTTCAACCCTAGCACCGAATTTCCTCACTTTTTTCACTGTGGAACAACCCTAACTGATGCATTAAAATGAGTTTTTTTGCCATGACTTTCCCTTCTTTTTGAGAATGTGCACTATAAATAGTGAAAGGAAAGTAGTAACGGTAACACAAATGCAAGCGCAAACAGTAATGCACATGGTAACGCAAATGTAAACAATAATGTGAACGGTAAGAGAAACACAAGTGCAAACATTTATGAAAACAGAAATGGTAACGTGAACGGTAACGCAAACACTAATGGCAACAGAAACACAAATGGTAATGACAACAGTAACGCAAATGCTAACGCCAATGGAAACACAAACGGTAATGAAAATGGAAATGGTAAGAGAAAGGCAAACAGAAATGCAAATGGTAAAGGCAACGGCAACACAGAAGGAAACAGTAATGCAATTGACAACAGAAACACTACTGAAAATGCAAGTGCTAAGGCCAACAGAAACAAAAACGGTGATGAACACACAAACAGTAATGGTAATGCAATTGGAAACACAAACACTTACGGTAACACCAGTGATGATGCCAAAGGAAACAGAAATGCAAACACAAGTGCGTACGCAAACGCAAATGGTAACGTGCACAGTCATAGTAATGCAATTGGAAACACAAACGCTTATGGTAACAGCAACGATGATACCAAAGAAAACAGAAACGCAAATGGAAGCATGTACGCTAACACAAATGGTAATGCACATCGTGATGCAAAAGGAAATGCAGACAAAAACATTAATGGAAATGCAAATGGTAACAGTAATACAAGCGCAAATGCAAATGCAAAGGGTAACGCAAACAGTGACGTAAATGGAAATGCAGATGGCCACAGAAACGCAAGCTGAAACGCTAACTGTAACAGTAATGCAAACGCACCCACTTTTCCCCCAAAACATGCATTCAGAAGCACAATGAATACAAAGAATGTATCATAATAATGGCCATTAGAGCAGAAAATGAAGTCTTGGAATACTAAATTGCTTACATCTCAGGAACCGTATGATGTAGAAACAAAATTTAAATTTCATATTATTTATGACTTTCCTGGCTAGTTTTATGCTTAGCCCCCTGGTGGGGGGCTAAGCATTTTTCTGATGAAAAGTCCATATCTTGAAGTGTTTTCAAGATATGGGCCCCGAAAGGCGCGGTGGACGCCGTAATGTTAGCTTATGGGAAAAATCATCAACTTCGGAGTGCCATATCTTTGCAGCCTTATAATATTTTTTCACCAAACCATGAAAAGGCACATTAGTGGGATGTTGGCTTTCGTCCCTCCAAATTTCAGCCCAAAAGGCTAAACCATTCTTTTGCAGCAGGGTGGCAAAGATTTTCTGTTATTTTGGCCATAGTTTCACAGAGTAGTGTCATAATTTGCAACACTTTCGCAAAAAAAATCACGAAAGTGTCACAAGTGTGACACTACTTTGTGACACTACAGTTTACGAAAATTTTTAAAACGTTCTGGAGTGTTTAACTCTCCCCCAAAAAGACATGACTAGCATCCTCAGGGCTCGACTAGGTGAACACAGCAAGAATTGTGTCCCTAGAGGGTCCCAAATTTAAATGTCAAGCTTTTCTGTGACCACCAACTGAAAACAAGATGGTGTATTTGCGACACTACAGGGGTAATTTGTGACACTAAAAACTGCGTTTGAGACACTGTCGAACTTTTTGTTAACTTTTCCCATTGACTATAATGGGAAACTTGTTTTTTGAATAACTTTTGAACCATTTAATATTTTGTCATGAAAACTTTGAAAGGACATCTGGGACCCTGGCTGCATGTTCCCTGAAGGTTTTGGACCAGTCGCACAGACCATGCGACCTGTAGGCACAAGCAAAGAATGCGCAAAAAAGCATAAATACCACATTTTATGGCACAATGTAGCTCTGCAACCGTATATCCAACCATTACAAAACTTAACAGCTCCAGAGATCTATGGTACTGCTCTGTGCATGCCAAATTTCAGGTACATCCGTCATATGGTGGCAAAGTTATTAAGCTGCCAAATTTCACACTTTAACCTTAAATGGGGTACTCAACCCTAACTATAGTGGCACTACCGTGCCACTATAATATATACATATATATATATAAAATTACAAACAGAAAAGAAGTAAGTACCCTATCTGGGATTTGGGAATCCAAGCTTTGGTACTTATATCTTTTTTCACCTTGCTAGACTCTGGGGCACGAGCACATCAGAGGTCTAAAGGCTTATTTTATAAACTTTGGTGAAACAAATTCCTTAAAATTTCTTCCAGATGGCTTACAATTTGTGGGCTATGGGATGGAAGCTAAAAAACCTATGGGGAAAGTTCAGATGAAATTTTGTAAAATGAATGTTTTACATTTAGTATATAGTACCAGTAAGACAAGTGCTGATTTGCTGATTGGATATGACCCTATGGAAAGGTTTATACGTCTAATTGATGATTACTTCCATGACATTGTATGGCTACAGGTAAAAATGCCTATTCCATATGGAAAGCATTTAAAAGCTCCTGAACCAGCAGAGTCATGTTACAGTGAAAAGGATGATGCAATGTTCAAGCTGAACGTAATATGTTCTAATGTGCATATCATGTCTGTACTGCGTAATTCTGAAAATTTAATTAAATTGAATAAAAAAGGCCTTTGAGGTATGTATATCTAGATTGCTGATACTAGATTGCTGGCAGCAGCAGAGCGCCTGTGTTTGTGTGAAACTCCCATAGCTAAGTGAAACCTTTCCATATTGTTGTCTAATTTTAAATATTTTTCTTGTGTGTGGTTGGATTGAGGAGGATGGAATTTTTGCCTACAGGGAGATGTGGGATTTGTGTGTTTGATGTTGGTTGGGAGCAGGATAGTCACCACATTTGTTCTGCGGTGAATCACGTCTAGTGTAAATTTCATTTTGTTTAGACAGTTTTGCAGTATGTGTGTGCCTTATGAGTTGTCTTTGTGACCAGAATTTCTGGGCTTGTTGCTGTGGTGGCCTGGTAATTATGTGGTATTGAGATGTTGTTTGGTGGGCTTTCTGGATTGTTGATTTCTTCTTGTTTAACGAAAAAAAAAAACTTCTTGAAAGGCATTTTTAGCCAGAACCAGACTGCTGCTAAGAAACTGTTTTCCTGGCATAGTGTTCTGATTCTATTAGAACATCTGAAGTAGCAGCCTTTTGAGTTCTAGAATATTGAGATTTGCTCCTCAGATTTGGATTCTAGTAAATTTGCTATGAAATTGTGAAGTACATATTCATATATATTTTTATTGTAAATTTGTATTTATGTATATGTTAAGGGAGTAAGAAAGGTTAAGGGAGTAAGTAAGGGAGGTATAGGAAGTACTTCATATATAACAGAGCTCCATATATAAGGTAGGCCTTTTTGGTTCTAACCTAAGGATTGGAGGATCAGTATGAAAATGAGGTACAGAGGGGAGGCAGTCAGTTGTGGGGACTGTGGGGCACTCTTCTCCAGGGTTACAATCTGGAGGAGGAGGCACTGCCCCATCTGCAGGAGCTTTGCAGAACTCCATGCTCAGCTGCCAGCAGCAATAGATGAGATATCTCAGCTGTGGCACCAGCTCAGCTGGGCTCCACCCCCTCACCTCCACACTCCCACAGGTCAATTGACCCTGGGGGCTGGAGGGTGGTGAAGAAGGGGAAGGGGAAGAGTGGCAAGGGCAGCCACAAGGGGTTTGACCAATATGACACCATCCAGAGAACAAATCACTTTGTACCCCTGGAGGAGGCTCTAGGCACCGACTCCATTGGGGGAGGTACTCTGAGCCAGTTTGGATAAATTGGCGGGGTGACTTGGTGACACCCGGGGGTGAGCAGGAGGAAGTCAGCAAGGAGAGGCTAAGTGATTGGGGACTCAGTAATCAGGGACGTAGAGATGGAGGAGGGTGGGGGAGGAAAAGGGAGTGAAATGATCAGCTACCTTCCTGTGCATCAGCCTTCTGCGATATAGATAAGATAGGCAGGATGGCAGAGAAGGTGGAGGGAGAGCTGGGGTGCTGGTATACTTGGGTACCAGTGATCTGGAGAACCAGCCTGTGGAGGCAGTGAAGTGAACCTTTAAGAGGCTGGTGATAGATTGAAGGTGCACTCAGGTTCTCTGGCTTTTTCTGAGGTCCTCTCTGTGTTGAATAGGGGGAATGAGAATGACAGAGTAAGGAAGAAAGAGACTGATGAGTTTAATGGGTAGTTGAAAGGATGGTGTCAGGAGGGGGTACTACTTTGTGGGGGGGTCTGGGACAGGAGGCTCTTCAAGGGTGATGGTCTTCACCTGATGAGAGAGGGGGGCTGCTGCTCTGGGGCAGAAGTTTGATATCTACATTGAATTGTTAAACACACTGTGGGGGAGATGGAAGTTAGGAGAACAACTGAGAAAAGAGAGCAGGTGGGAAACCTAGCAAGGGCTTCCCCTAAACAGGGGACTAGTAGCCACAAGGTGGGTAACAGTAGGGTTGAAGTTCAAATTAGGTTAAGGAAATAGGTCAATGAGGAAGGGCTGACAAAGCCTACGTTCAACATGAAAAATAAAAAAATAAGGAGACTAGAAAAGAATAAGGGAAAAGCAATATGAAAATGCAAGAGGGGATCAGGAAAAAGATGGAAAGGGTCTGCCTTAATGCCAGGAATCTGGGACATAAAATTAGTGAGCTCTAGGCAATGGTAGCAGACATTGTGATGGACTTAGTAGCCATCACAGAAACTTAAGCCACAGAGAATAACAATTGGCACCTGACAGTCTCAGGCTATACCACATTTAGATGTGAGACAGGAAAAGGTAAAACTGGAGGCATAACCCATTATATATCAAGGAAGACATGGAGGCAGTGGAGTATGGAAAGAGCAGGGGTGGTAACGGGGAAACAGAATCAGTGTAGGTTCAGCTTATGGCATCCTCAGGCAAGAAACTATGAATGGGGTGATCTATAGACCTCCAGGATAGGGGGTAACAGAGATAAGGAGCTAGGAGCAGAACTAGAAAGGGGATTGACAAAGGAGGAGCTACTGGTGGTGGTGGGAGATCTAAACTTGCAAGATGTTGATTGGGCCATTCCAGTGGCAAGGCACTCCAGAAGTCAGGACCTGCTGGAAACATTGCAGAACTCCCTACTGCTGCAGCAGGTTAAGGAAACCACCAGACAGGCTGCCATTCTCAATGTGGTGCTCAACAACTGAGAAGTGGTAGGAGGAGTGAGAGTAGGGGAGCCACTAGGGTCTAATGATCATAACTCTATATGGTTCGATCAGGCCATTGGGGCAACTAAGTCATCATCAAAGGCTAAAGTCTTAGATTTTAGAAGGGCAGACTTCAACTGGATGGGGAGCTGGTCCAGGACAAGTTTGTCAGAGTGGACAGCATCAGAGATGTGGAGGAAAGATGGAGGATGATAAAGGGGTGATTCTCAAGACAACAAAGTCTGGCATGAGAGTGGTAATGAAAAGAAACAAGTACAGGAGATGAAAATGGTTCTCTGGAAAGGACAAGAAAGCAGTGAGAGCCAGACAAGTCTTTACCAGGTACAAGAAAATACAAGGGATGGAAGAATGGGGATAGCACCAAATGAGAAAAGAGAAACTGAGGGTGGTCAGAGAAGCAGAGGCAGGCACAGAGCTTCGTATTGCAGAGTTGGTCAAGGAAGGGGAAAACAGATCTTTAGATACATTAAGGAAGAAAGAAAGAAGGGAGAAGGAATTGTTAGGCTAACAGAGGAAGATGGGGTAATTGAGGAGAATGGGTAAAAAAAGAAACCATTCTTAATGACTACTTCTGCTCTGTATTCACAAGGGAAGACAGAGGGCCTCTGCCAGAGAGTGGCATTAAGGCAGCTGTAAGGGAGATTCCTGAGATGAAGCAACAAGTATTTACCTGTGAAAGGGTTTGGAAAGCGCTAGCAGCCCTAAAGTTATATAAGGACCTAGGGCCACAGAGGATGAGTCCAATGGTGCTCAAGGAATAGTCAGTGGAACTAACTGAACCCCTGGTAGGGCTATTTAATAGCTCAGTTCAGACAGGGTAGATCAAAAGACTGGAGGGAAGCAAATGTAGTTCCACTCCAAAGGTGTGGGACAAGGAGCAACCAGATACCTATAGACCTGTTGGGCCTTACCTTTATTGTGGGTAAGCTGATGAAGGCACTAGTCAAAGATGACATCGTGGACTACCTGGAGAGCAATGGACTCCAAGATAGTAAACAGCATGGATTCATGGCAGGGAGGTCTTGTCAGACCAACCTGATAGTATTCTTGGACTAGTTATCTAGGATAGTGGCTGTGGGCCATGCAGTGGATTTACTGTACCTAGATTTCAGCAAGGATTTTGACTTGGTGCCTCACAGAAGGTTGCTAAAGAAGTTAGAGGATCTGGGTGCAGTGAATGACCCGTTAGATGGGTGAAAAACTGGTTGAAAGGGAGATAGCAGAGGGTTGTGGTTAGGTTAATGCAGTCAAATCAGATAAGAGAGAGGTTATGAATCCGTCCTGGGTCCAGTCCTTTTCAATATGTTCATCAGCAACATGGGAAAAGGAATCCAGGGCAAGATGTGTCTCTTCACAGGCAACACTAAGCTCTCTGGCAAGGTAGACAGTGAGGAAAGGCTAGAGAGGTGATCAGAGATTTGATGCCGAAAAGTGTAAGGTGATGCACATAAGAAACAAGAAACCCAGTACTGAGAGCCAGATGGGTAGCATGTAATAATGGAGAGTAAAGAACAGCGGCCGCAATAACAGTGTTAGCATTTCAATGAATGCAAGAACAGTGATGGTAAATTTTGGCACTTGCATTAATGGTGACTTTTGCTTCCCCCCTCCCTGAGGTGCTACAACCTCGGAGTTGACTATATTAGTTTGGGGGTTGTGGGGAGCAAAGCCCCTGCAATGGGGGGTGTGGGAAGGAGCCCCCCACAGAAAAGCAACTGTCACTGTTAATTCATGTGCTGACATTTACTGTTGCCATTTTAACGTTCGCTGAAATGCCGTTGCCGTTATTGCGGTCATCATATTTCCCTCACTGTTTTCACATGGAGCCTACTGGATGTGGTGGTAAAGCTGGGCATGACCTCTGAGGAAAGAGACCTAGGGGTCATCATCAGTGACTCCCTAAAACAATCAAATCAGATGCCTGAGTGCATAGGAAGAGGTATTGACAGCAGAAGGAATGAGCTATTACTACCTGTCTATAGATTACTGGTGAGACCCCACCTAGATTACTGTGCCCAGCTCTGGGGTACTCACCTACAGAAAGATTAGAGCTGGTTGGAGACAGTGCAACATAGGTGACCAAAAATGATTCAGGCCAGCAGGGCAGATCTCAAAAGGATTGGCTAAAGTCACTGAACATGTATTTGTTTGAGGCCAGAAAAGAAAGGAAAGATATGATAGAGATCTTCAGGTTTCTGAAAGAAATGAAGAAGGTAAACTACAATGAATTATTTAGCAAAAGCAGCAGATGAAGAACACGGTGCATGAGTAGAAACTGATGGGGGTAGGTTCAAGAAGGAAGTGAGAAAAATGTTTTTTCATTATGAAGGGTGCTGGATCCATGGAACAATCTGCTAGCTCATGTGATGGGTGCCCAAACTATCAATGGTTTTGAACATGACTGGGACAGAGTGAAGGGCTTAGTGGTTGCTTAGAGTGGTAACATTAGGGCAGATAGCATTGGGGTGGATAGTGTGGGTTCGAACCCTGTATGGATAATAGGTCCTGGGTTTGTTAAGGTTTTATGGGCAGACTGGATGTACCAATTGTCTTTTTCTGCCATCGTTGTCTGTGATTCTATGTTTCTTTATCAGATCAGGATATGGTAAAATCAGAGATCAATGCAGGAGGCATAATCTTCTTCACAAAATAATGAATTAACTATGCTTCCTCAGAAGCTCATCTTGTTTCTGACACAGAGGCCTTGACGTCTGAGTACTCTGTCCACACAGGGGACAGTAAAACTGAAATGCCACTAAAGCAGCAGTCCTTCCTTTGTAACATCCAGACAGAAAAAGTGCCATTCAAAGTAAAGAACTTGCTCTCAAACCAGTCCTGCACTGTGTTAAGGCTATGAGCACTAACTAATAAGTGAAATATTTTTCAAGATTTTAAAGAGGCAGAGGCCTTATTAACACTTGTGACAAAAGAAAGTGTCTAAGAGATGTTCCACATCATGAAGGGAGTCACAAACGCATCTGAGTCTGTGCTTTGAACCAAAAAAAAAATCACAACATTTATAGTACACCAAGTGCATGTGGCACAAGTCCTGAAATCTCCCATGTGTGTTGGGTTGGACATCATTGTATGGCTGGGTGTATGTATAGATCTGGCCAACAATGTTTTGTGGTCACTGATAAGGGAAGACCTTTAATCAACCAACCAAAGTGACACCACAGACCTTGAGGTTTTCACAAACTATTTCTTAAGTATACCAAGTAGTGAAAAAAGTCATGCTGACTGGCTCAGATATTATAATTTTTTTCTATTAGGATTAATATAAAGAATGGCCAAGAAATGCTTCATTCATGTACACTATTCACTCCTAACAAGCAGTTTTGTGAAATGGTTTTAGAGATCTATTCCATGCTCTGCTAAGATATGACCAACAGGGTCACACATCTTTTGATATGTACTTAATCCTGCACCAGAGGCTATCCCTATAGAAGTAAACTATAAGTTAGGAACTAAACAAGCAAATCATTTTATGATTTGGAATTAGCTAGTCCTGTTGTGGGGAAACTACCAGAAAATATTACCAAGGGGGATGCAGTATATGACAATGTCAAATCTTTGTCTAATTATATAATTTCTCTCCATTTAGTAAGGAGGAAGTACATGCATATATATATATATATATATATATAGGATTGAAAATGATGACCTGGCACTGTCCATAACTATTTAAGAAGGTGAAATACCCACAGAGGTAAATGTGGTAGAATCGGAAAATGTTTCTGATATAATTGAAGAAAAGATACAGTTAGGAGAAAACTTACCTTACCTTGAGATGAAGGGACAGGCTGAACAAATATTGTAGTAAGAATAAACCTAAAGCAGGAAAAGAACAGGTTTATAACATGCTGTATGGGATCCAACAAATGTTCTCTACATATGCTTATGACCTTAGGGTAAGTTATTTTCATGTTATCGGGGAAACCAAAGACTATTTCAAATGCAAGGTTTATATACATCAATACAGGATACCCATGGCATCTTTTGAGTCCATACAAGAGATACTGGATACACTGATGAAATGTGGAATTATACGAGAAGTAAATTCTGTTTACCATTCCTCCATTGAGCCTGTATGAAAACACACAGGAAAAAGGAGGCTGACAATTGACTGTAGACAACTGAATAAACAAGAACCTTTATTACAGTGTCCCATGGCATACTCAGTTCAGAATTTAGCAAAAACTGAGGGTGCACACATTTTACTCCCCTAGACATAGCAAATGGATTCTGGGTCTTTAAGGTGGAGCCAATAGGCCACTACAAATTTGCTTTTACCTTTCTAAAGAGGCAATATACTTGGAACATATATCCTTTTGGAAACTTGAATTCCCCTGCTAATTTCATTATCTTTCTGCATGAGGCAATGCCTGACGGAGAATGTAAAGGAAATGTGTATGTGGCTCACATACTTGTAAAAAGTAACACATTTGAGGAACATCTGAATGATGAAAACTATGTTTTGAACCTGTTGAAACATCCTGGGGCTATACTTTCTTCAGCCAAGGGACAATGGTTCAGGGACATAGTACATTATTTATGGCATGAGATTGAACCTGATAGGCTATGCCCACAACATGACCATGTAAAAGCAACTTAAACAATTTGGCCACCTAAAACATTAAAAGAGTTATGCAGTTTCTTTGGAATCTGTAACTACTTCCCATGACAGTTCATTCAGGCGTATACTGAAACGTCACACTATCTCACCAGGTTGCTGAAAAAGTCAAAACCTTGGGTGTGGGACCAGAAATAAGAAAATGATATGCAGGCCATAGAAGAAAGTTCAGCTCAAAAGCCTAGCCTTGAATATTCTCCAGGGAAAATGCATTCTATTTGGAGACAGGCTGTACTGACCAGGGTATCAGTGCAGTTTTATATCAGAAACATTATAAAGATAATCTTGTAAAAGTTTATGGTAGCAAAACCTTAAGCGATGTAGAAAATACATTTTTAAGGGGCGCCAATGAGCAGCTAAGTGAGCAGACGTGCTTTTCCTAAGCTCCGACCTTCCCACCTTTAAATTCTAATTAAATTATACTTTTCTGAGCTGCTTTTCTTGTTTTGTTTTTTTCATCCTGAGCACTTTGAAAGCTGCCATGGACGAGTATTTGTTGAATCCCGGTGCTAAACCATCATGTGGCTCTGCTAAAAGAAATAAGAAAGCACCGAGGGTTCAGCAGTCCACGGTCCCAGAAATAGTCACACTATCTGCCGCACAGCTGGCTATCCTGGGCTGCACAGTGATGGAACTGGTCTTGGAGGGTGTCACCCTGAAGCTGGATGTCCTTGTAGGAAAAACTGAAGAAATTAAGAGCTAGGCTGCTGGGTAAGCTATGCGCATACAAGAAGCAAAACTGCAGATTTCAGAGCTGGAGGATGTAAATGCAAACCTACTAGAAAAAGTAGTGAGACCAGAGCACGAGATCCAGGCATTAATGGACCAAATGGAATATCAGGAAAATTACAACCACCACTCAAACCTGCAGATCTGGGGCCTTCCAGAAGGGAAGGAGGATGAGAGTGCCCTTAGGTTTGTGCAGAGACTCTGCCTAAAATCTTTGGCATGCAAGTAAAAGGACAGGGGATCAAACTGGAGTGTGTCCATCGAGTATTGGCCCCATGTTTGACTCCAGATCAACCTCCTTGCCAGATCATTTTTAGACTGCACCATTTTGGGGATATGCAGGCTATCTTTGCAGCCTATCATGCCAAGAAGGAATGAATCTATGAGGTGAATCGTCTATATATCCATCAAGACATTATAAGTGACACTGGAGAGCACCTGGAAGGAAAGGTATGTCTCTTTGCAGATGACACAAAGATCTGCAACAGGGTTGATACACAAGGTGGGGTGTAAAGAATGAAAAGGGACTTGGCAAGGTTGGAGGAATGGTCAAATATGTGGCAGCTCAGATTCAGTGCAAAGAAGTGCAAGGTAATGCATCTGGGAAATAAAAACCCAGGGGAAGAGTACACAATGGGAGGTGAGTTAATAACAACAACAAAAATCAAAAGAGACCTAGGAGTAATTATATCAGATGACCTAAAGGTGGGCAAGCAATGTGAGAAGGCAGTAAGGAGGGCTGGGGGGATACTGGAATGCATAGGGAGAGGCATCAACAGTAGAAAACAGGAAGTTGTTATCCCTCTGTACAGACAGTTAGTGAGACCCCATCTGGAGTACTGTGTGCAGTTCTGGAGACCCCATCTCCTCAAAGACATAGACAGAGTGGAGGCTGTTCAGAGGAGGGCAACCAAAATGGTGCAGGGTCTGCACCAGAAGACATACGAGGAGAGACTAAAGCAGCTTAATATGCATACCCTTGAGGAAAGGAGGGAGAGGGGGGACATGATAGACACTTTTAAGTATCTCAAGGGAATTAACAAAGTACAAGAGGGTCAGTATCTTTCAGAAGAAGAGATGTGCAAGAACAAGGGGGCACAATTTGAAGATAGAAGGGGGATGGCTCAGAGGTAATGTTAGAAAGTATTTTTTCATAGAGAGGGTTGTGGATGCATGGAACAGCCTTTCTGAGAAGGTTGTGGAATCAGGAGCAGTGGGAGAATTCAAGAATACATGGGACAGGCATAAGGCAATTCTAATGGGGGACAGAAGGAAGTAAGCTGTTGATTAACTAGAATCTGCAGCTTATCCATTAGGTAGGGAAATGGGCACACTAGGTGGGCCAAGCAGTCCTTATCTGCCATCAAATTCTATCTTTATAAGACTTTTCTTCCAGGCTGCAGAAAAAAGGAGATCTTTTGCGCCAGTTCTGGGTGCGTTAGGAAGCAGCACCTTGATTTTATGTACATCTACCCAGCTGTACTCTGGGTGAAAATAGAAGGTGCCACATATTCATTCAAGGATCCAGACAAGGCATGTAAGTTTCTAGAGGAGTGGGACAAAAACCGGGGTTGAACCGATTGTGATGAAATGGGACTATATAAACTGCCATTCTATGTGGACTATGCCAGCATGGACTCCTACACTTCTCCTTGTGAACCGAACTGCATTTTGAACTGTGATCTCTGTGTCTATGAGTCCCATGAGGTATAGAATATTGACCTGGACATTCCCCCCTTTAATTTTGTTTGTCTTATTATCAGGAGACTGTATGCACTGGGAATTGAACTGACTCTGTGTTTTTTGGTGGGTAATGATGCTGACCATTGCTGAGCTGAGCTTCGTGATGATGGGACAGTGGAGGTAAGTTTGTGGTGATCCTGAGGTAGCTCAGCTCGGTGATGGTAGAATGGTGGACAGGGATGCTCCAGGTGATGTTTAGTTTTTCTTTTCTTTTTTATGGGGGTGCTGCTTAATGGGTATGTGTGGAAATGCTGTCATCCCTTCTGTAAGTGCTCTGACTCTTCTTTGCCTCTGGAGTGCATTGGGGACTGTTGGATTCATGGTTTGAGTGGGCAGCTTGGATGGAGGAAGGTCCACTGGGTTTTTGCAAGGGAAGGGCCAGGAATGGAAAGAGCGATTAGGGGATGGTGCAGCAGCTCCTACTGATTCTCGTTCCCCAGGGTCTTAAATAACGAAGCACTGAGTGCATGGCTATTATTTTTGCCAGTCCTGCTGCTACTTGGCCTGGCATCTATGTGGGGTGGTTTAAAGATGGGCTATGGGTGCTTGTGGGGGGTCGTTGGACCTCACATAACTGGAGGGTCTTAGCTAACCCTCCGGGAAAGTGGATCACCTTTGCTGTGGTTTATTGGGCATCACCTTTTGCGTGTCATGGGGGGTGGGGGTTTGTTGGGTGGAGTTAAATATCCAGAAGTGCACCCGAGAGTTAGATTTGTAACAAAAATTTATATGAATGGAGTAAATTCCAGCAGTGTTTGGAGAGAGAGATGGCCCTTGGAGACAGACAGCTAGGTTACTGCATGCTGTGGTGGGGAGGAGTGGGGTTCACTGGGAAGCGGGCCTCACATCTATGCTGGGCCCCCAAGTAGTTTCCATTAAGTTACAAAGCCATTAATAGTGGGTTGTGGAAAGACAGCTTAGCCCCTCCTTTTTGCAGTGCACTTCTTCAAGTAGTATTTGGGGAAGGAAAGGGGTGTGATGGGGATCTAGTCATTGGAGCAGGTTATACAGAGGCAACCCACCAAATGCCGGGGAGAATGTGGGGTGGAGCAAAGACAGTTTAGTTTCATTAATTGTCTATTATCTTTCCCTTGAGGGGGGTTCTTCCTCTCAATTGCATGAGGTCAGTGTGGTCTGGCCTAGTGATAAACTATAAGACCAGAGTTAAAGTAAAAGAAGTTGCAGGGGTGGTATGAGTGAGACTAAGTATGCATGGTGTGGTCTATAGTGGGATGGGGTGAGGGAGGTGGTGCGGGCACTTGAGATTTGTGCAGTGGGGTGGTATCTGTGACTGTTGACAGCCAAGCTTGAACTTGAGGCTCAGGATTATCCATGGCTTCTGGGGTATGAGGATCAGGGAGGGTTTCCCCTTACCCTGGGTGAAAGGGGGATCTTGCCCTTGTTTTTATATGGCTTTGGATTTTAGAGGGAACCTTGGTGTAGCAACTTGGGTACATCTTGGCAGGGGGGATGGGGGTAACTGCATACAGAGAGGGGATTTGAAAGCTCATTTTGTTATGCAGAAGAGAGGACTCAGTGTATCTTTTGCTGGTTTTCTAGGCAGACTTATCCTTAGATGAGATGGAAGGGGGTTCTGTTTACCATAATGTCATATATTGTTCTACATCATTCATAGAGTTACAAATTTCTGTGTTTTTATTGTTATCTGGTTTTTACCCAATGCACAGGAGACACACAGCTCCCTACAATCTGATATGGGGATGGAGGAATTCTTCCTCAGCTTGGCTGGCTATGTTCTGTGAGGCCTGTCCTAGGTTAGGGGTTTCCCTTCCCCAGGGCCTTGCTTACATCTTTGTCTTAAAATGTGAATGAACTATCTGTTCTTGGAATGTCCAGGGTATTTCATCCCCTATGAAGCGTAAGAAAATCTATACAGTGTTGAGGAGGTGTAATGTGAGAGTAGCCATGCTTCAAGAAACACACCTTACCCCAACTGAGCATAGTAAATTGGTCAGGGAATGGGTGGGTCAATGCTATTCTGCCTCTTAATGAACCCAGAAGATGCATTGCAGTTCTTCTTCATAAGGGATCAGCATTTGTTAAGGAGAGGGTGGTGGCGGACAACACTAATGGTAGGTATGGTTTTGTAACTGGAACCCTACATGGAGAGGCCATTACCTTAGGAAATGTTTATGCCCTGGCAGAGAAAGATCCCATATTTTATGATCAACTACTCATCCAACTGCAAAAAGAGCAGTGTCCAGGGTTAATCCTAGGGGAAATTGTAATTGTGTATTTGATCTGTGTCTAGATTGATCAACTTCTGACTGTAGGCAGGACCATGCAGTGGAGTAATGGGGATTAGGACTAGCCGAATTAGATATGGTGGATGTGTGGAGGGAGGCCAATCCGGGCGGTAGGGAATTACCCTTTCTTCTCTATCCCCCACCATACGTGGTCGTGTATTGACTACATAATGGTATCAAGGTGCTTGTATCGGCGACTGTGTGCCATGTCCGTTATTCCAATCTCGGTTTCTGATCATGCCCGTGTATCAGTAATGTCAAGTTTTGGGGGAGGGGGGTGAGGTCAGCCCCTCAGGGATGGAGATTTCCCACATATATGTTATCTAATAAATTCCAAGAGTTTTTGGTGGATAGCTGGAAATACTATTTAGATACTAATGCCCCCAAAGCCCCATCTGAAACGGTCCTGTGGGAAGCAGGGAAAGTGTATGTGAGGGGTGGCAGTAGTGGCTTATATGGCTGCCCAACACAAACAAAAACTGGAGCATTTGCAACAGCTTGATGAGGCAGTTAAGAGACTTGAGCTAGCAGCCTTCCGGGACCCTCAGGAAACATGTTGAGGGAGCTTAAAATAGTTAGAGAGGCCATCAACAAAGAACTAACTGGCAGCACAAATCAAGCCCTTATTTATGCTAACCAAAACATTTTTGAATGGGGTAACAAGCCCAGCTCACTGTTGGCAAGGTTAGTGAAAGGAAGGAGTAAACCTAATTGGATCTCAGGAGTTAAGGATGGGACGGGTATGCTGACTGCTAATGCCAAACAAATTAAGGAACATTTTGTTGATTTTTATACTAAATTATACATGAGCAAAGGCACTCAGAACCAAAAATCAGTGGCTGATAAATTCTTAAGTCAGCTGAGGCTGTCTGGGCTTTCTGAAGCACAACTGGAGACTCTAAATAGCCCACTGATGACGGGGAAGATTAGGAAGGCCACTCTTGGCCTTGCTGGAGGCAAAGTGGGGGGCACAGATGGGCTCCCTGTTGAATTTTGTAGGTCTTTAGAAGATACAGTATAGACTCACATGCTTAATATGTTCCAAGAAACGGGGCGGGGGAGGGGAGAGTTGCCGCCCACTTGCGGTCTGGCTGCTATTACCCTTATACATAAGGAAAGGAAGGATTCCCCACTGTGTTCTGCTTATAGGCCAATCTCCCTCTTGAATAGTGATATCAAGGTAGTGGCAAGGCATTTGCAAAGTGGCTTGAGATGGTTTTGCTGTCCCTGGTGTGGGAGGATCAAACAGAGTTTGTCAAAGATAGGCAGTCATATAATGTGAGGTGGTTGTTGGGGGTGGGAGAGGTATCTTGGCTCCTGGGGGAAGTCTGTGTGCTCTCCCTGGAAGCTGAGAAAGCCTTTGACAGGGTGGAGTGGGACTATCTGTTTAAGGTGTTGGAGAGGTTTGGGCTTGATGAACACTTTATGGAGTGCATTAAATTATTATATAGAAATCCACAGACAAATCTGGTGAATGGGGAGCTTACTGAGGTGCTTAGACTGATGCAGGATACTCAATAGGGGTGCCTTCTCTCCCCACTAATTTGCCTTAGTGATTGAACTCCCAGCTGTGACAATTAGGGAGGCACATGATGTTAGAGGGATTCAGAGGGGCCGGGGGGGCCAATATAAGATATCACTATATTTGTCTTGCTATATTTGTCCCAACCAGAGGAATCCATTTCACCACTGACAGCTCTGACTGAGGAGTTCTCCTCATTCTCAAGATATAGAATACATACTGACAAATCAGAATTGATGTGTTAGGTAATATGGGCACTCAAGGCCTGAGTCGCTTCCAGTTTAGGATTGTGGCCTTCCATATTAGGTACTCAGGAATTCAGGTAGGCAAAATGCTTGACTCTCTATACAAACTTAATTACACACTTCTCCTCTAGAAAATCCAGGGGGATCTCTGGAGGTGTCATGGCCTCCCGGTCTCCTGGCCTGGAAGACTCAATATGGTTAAAATGAACATTTTGCCAAGATTGTTGTATCCTATTCAGATTCTCCTAATGGGGCTACATAAAAAGGACCTCCAGGCCTTGGAAAGGGCCTGTATTACCTTTGTTTGGTGACAGAAAAGGCACAGAATTAGCCTTTATAGGCTTAAATATTTTCCTCCTGTAGGTGGCCTACACTATTCAGATTTGAATCTTTACCATTTGGCAGCACAGGCCAGGCTTGTTATGGACAGGATTAAAGGTCTGTGAGGTGCGGCATGGGTGTCGCTAGATCAGGATGGAAGGCAACAACATATTACAGCTTATCTGAGCCAGAGTGGGTTGCGGGCATACCAATTGGGTAACCCCAGGAGTACTTTAGTCGAACATTTACTAGAGGCATGGGGGAGGATTAGAACTTACTTGCGAGATGCATCTGGGGGTACCCTGTTAGCTCCAATTTTTTACAGCCTGGAATTTCTTCTGAGACGTGAGGATTGGATTTTCAGAGATGAGAGGCCACAGGGGTTCACTGTCTGGGGATTTATATAGTAGTCAGAGGTTTACAACTTATCAGGAACCCATGGAGAAGTTAGGTATCCAGTCTTCTCAAGTCTTTTGTTATATGCAAGTCAGGGACTTGGTCAAACGTATGGACCGCCTACAGCCACAGAACTCTACTCTGTATGATCTGGAAAGGGGAGTCTTACAAGCCATTGTCGAGGCCAAGAGGACCCAGTCTAGGCATTATTACAGCATCAAAGCAGGGATGCCCATGGGGCCAGCACAGTGGCACTAAGGGGTTGAGGTGCTGGATGCCTTACCTCATGCCATGCCGGTGACCCAGGTTCGGGAATGACCTCAGATCTTCGGGGAGCCAGCATGGGGGGGAAGGAAGGGAGCAGGATTGAGCCGTCTATTGGCAGCATGCAGCACTTCTCTTTTGGGGAGGTAGTTGCCCCTCCATAGTTTTGCTGTCGATGGGTGGAGGTCCAGTAATGGTGTAGATAAAGGGGGCAATGCAAAGGAAGGGTGACTCATAGTGCACGTGCACTTGCCTCCACATGCATGCATCCATGCTGAGACAAGGGGATGGGAATGGGGAGGGAAAAAAAAAGCAGGGATGCCCAATACTCTACTGAAGGTTAGATGCCCTATGGGAGTGGGATTTGGGGGGTCCCAATACCAGATGGGGCATGGAAGGAGCTTTGTGAGTCTCACATGGACCTGAGTATTTGTAATCACTAGAAGGAAGCCCAGTTTAAATTCCTGCACATTTTGTACCTTCCTCAGATGGTGGTAAGTAAGTTTTCACCAAATGTTTCACCCTTGTTTGGGAGATGTGGTACTGGGAGAGGTATGTACCTGCACTGTTTCTGGCAGTGCCCTGATCTTCGCCAGTATTGGACTGAGGTAGCCCAACACATTTCCCTGATAATACAAATTAGGATACCAGTGGGTCCATGGAACTTGCTCTTTGAGGTGGAAAAGAGGGTCATAGAGGACTGGGAATTTTACCCAGGGCCTATTAGGCTTATATTGGTTGTGTCAAGGGGCTGTATTCAAAATATGTGGGTTTCCCATGTGTACTCCACGATGAAGATGTAGAAGGACTCCCTTCTTAGTATGCTTCAGCTGGAGCATTTAACATATGACCTGAAGGGATGGTTTGACAAGTTTGAACAGCAGTGGGATATTTATTTTATTTATTTAGCTTTTGTTGACCAGGTAAGTACACTAGACAAGTTATATGCCTATTTTCAAGTACGACCCGGGAGAGTATAATGAGATACAGATACAGTGAGATACAGAGGTACTTGGTCTCACTCACTCATCTAGAACAGGTGGTGAGACGCTTAGGTTGGGGGGCTGTTGGCAAGGCTGGGGTGAGGCTGGAAATATGTGTTTATTTAATGTATCCACTTCAGTTGCTGCCTTTTCTTAATGGGGTGGTTGGTGGAACTTCTTTTTCTCCTTCTAGGCATGGCTGCTCTTCCTCGCACTCTCACTCTGATTCCTTGTGTAAGGAGTAATATTCTGACCGGGTAGACAGGATGATACAGCGCTAGGCTTGGGAGATGTAATTAATTCTATCAGGCATTAAATTGAATCATGGATGCTTTTTATTTTCTCTGTCTGTCTGTGTGTCGAGTTTTGAGTGTTTGATGTTTGTATGGTCTGTTCATTTCTTTGTATCAGTGATGTAAAGTGCCTCAGTAGCATTTCAATTATCTACTGTTAGTGTTTTTTTAAGCAAGCAGGGGGCTGGTACTGCTAACTCAGAATTTTTTGACATATTGCACTGATACACTGTTTGTACTGTTCTATGTTTTATATGGAAAATGTTCAATAGACAGATCTTAAAAAAAAAATAAAAATATTTAGTGTGAAAAGTACCATTTAATGTGATTTGTACAGTGCAGCATTTTAGAAATTATGTCTCTGGTCGGAAAATTGTTGCTGAAACTTGCCACACCCCTTTGCTTTTCTGGGAAGCCAGAAAATTAAGCATGGAAATGGGTCAAGTAGCAGTATTGTTGTTTGGAAATGTGCACTCCAGTGCCTACTTTTTATGTTGATTGCGTGCATGTGCAAGAAACATATTGTGGCAGGTTGCCAGAAGCAGGTATTGGAGGTGCGGCACTGTTGTGGCCAATGCCTCCACAACCTTTAAAGGCTTTGCCCGCTTTCCCCAGTGCCGTGGCACACTGCTGCTGACACTAGTTCAGCCAGCATGCCACAACCTTGTAAGGTTTCAGCTGCTGCAATCAGGGGCTGCCTCATCATTGCAGTGTAAGCCATTCCGCTGCAATGAGGGGGTGACCCGTCATTGCTGGGCTCAACCTTGTAACAGCGATATTGTTTGTGAACATGGCGGCTTGCCACTGTGTTCACAAACAATATTAAGGGGTGCCCAATCCCCCTCGGCAGCATGTGCCCCCCCACCATGTTTGTTTTCCAATGGGGGCCCCAATCCCCGTCGGCTTCAGTGCCCAAGTGACGTTGCTGACGGGGGAGCCCATTCCCCATCGGCATTGTGTAATACCCCCCGCTTTTGTTGTGTGCTGACGGGGGTACCCCATCCGCATCGCATAATGTCACCCCCCACTTTTGTTGTGTGCCGACGGGGTGCCCAATCCCCATCAGCATAATGTAAACCCCTTTTGTTGTGTGCTGATGGGGTGCCCAATCCCCATCGACTACAGCTGCCCCCCAAAAGAGTCAACATGCTGGAAGCTCACCCAGCGAGCCACGTGCCCCTGTTAAAAACGGTCCCGCAATGTTTTTGTTTTTTCCCTGTCAAAAGAAAACAGTCCTCGCGGTCTCCCCTGCCTCCCTCCCATAGCCCGCCCACCCACTGTGCACTCTGCCTCCCCACACACCCCTCACCCCATACTTACCTCCAGAGTCCGGCGCGATGATCGTCGGTGGACCAGGAACACGTCTGTACTCTTCAAAGCCGACCGCGAACTGAGGAAAGGCTGGTAAGCTGTATAATGGAATAAACAGTTTTTTTTTCAACTTTGATGCATATCTCAGGCATTTTTTTGAATTTTGGCACCAAATTTTCAACATGGGAGTTTTGGGACCCCTCCTCATGAATTCTGGCACTGTCATGGCATCAATTGGCCCCGAGAGGTGATTTTGCAGTCACTGCACGGAATCACCTTTCGGGACCAATTAACAAAACAACAGTGCCAGTGTTCACGAGGTGGGCTCTTAAAAAGCCTATGTTGCAAATTTGGTGGAAAAATCCAATAAATGACTGTTTTACGAGTGTGCGTTGCACAGTTTGTACGCACACTCATAAGTTCGCAAATTTATAATATTTTTCACTCCAGATTTTCAACACTGCCATTGTTCTGCACATCCTTATGGACAGTACAGCTGTCATTTTTCACATCCTGGCCGAAATGTGTTTTCGTAGTTCCGGCTCAAAATAGTGCAGTCATTGTGGTAAATCTGTGTTCGGGACACATTATGAAAATGACAGTGATACTGTTCATGAGCAGAGGTCCTAAAATGCCTATGTTGAAAATGTTGTGATGAAACTCCATAAAATGAGTGTGCTACGAGTATGCGTTGTGCAGTTTCCACACACTCTTATAACTTTGCAAATTGGTAATATTTTCAAACCACATTTTTAACACTGGCATTTTTCCACACCTCCTTATGAACAGTACAGCTGTCATTTTTCACATCCTGGCTGAAATGTGTTTTTGCACTTCTGGTGCAGAATACCGCAGTCGCTGTCTGAAATCAGTGTTTGGGACATATTAGGATCGAGTGAGTGGGGGGGAGTGACCAAGCTCAACTGAGCTCTGTCGGGAATGCTGTGGATTTCTTTGTAGGCAGGAAAAAGCACCAACGCAGGCAGAAGCCCAGTAAAAAAGGGCAGCCTGCAGTGCCAGGAGACACAGAGCAAGTGAGTGAGGGAGGGGAAGTGAGTGAGCTCAACGGAGCTCTGCTGGGACTGCTGCAGATTTCTTTGTGGGCAGAAAAAGGCAGCAATGCAGGCAGGAGCCCAGTACAAAAGGGCAGCCTGCAGCGCCAGGAGAAACAGAATGAGCGAGTGAGAGAGGGGGAGTGAGCCACCTCAACAGAGCTCTGTCGGGACAGCTGCGGATTTTTTTGTGGACAAAAAAGGGCGCCAGCGCAGGCAGGAGCCCAGTACAGAACAACAGCCTGCAGCACCAGGAGAAACAGAATGAGTGAGTGACAGAGGGGCAGTGAGTGAGCTCAATGGACCAACGCAATTAACATTCAGCATTAACAAATGCTTGTTGATAGTAGGTATGCAAAGAACAAAACCAAACCTGTAGCCCAAGGGTTAGCAGAGTAGTATGAAGGTCAAGTACAAGAACCTGAGCAACGTCCAGGCCTGGCAGATGTAAGAAAACATCAGAGACATCACAGCTATGATGAAAATGTATGTTTGAACTTACCTGGATTTTAAGTTTATGCCCGTGTTTCCATCAAAGTGGTAAGTTACATTCTGCTTTAAGAGTGGTTTGGTAGGAGAATGTTTCATGCTTTCTACTCAAATGCCAAAAAAAGGTAACCCATACAAAAAACTGGCAGTTATTCATACAGCAATATGAACTGCAGTGCAGCATACTTTTATTTATTTGAAAATTGGTAACTGGGAGAGGCACAGAGAGCCAAGGCTCATTTCCAGATGCGACCTGGGGGAGGGGGAACTGGAATTACAATAATAAAAGCAAACACAGTATTAATGATTGGTACACAGTAAAGTACAAGCAGAGTACAATTAAATATATCACAAGTGCCCATAAAAAGTAAACAGAGCTAAGAAAAAGTACCATGAGCGGCTTTGATGTGCAAATAAAGAGACCAAAGCTGGCGCAATAAATAGCAGTGCAGATATAGAAAGGGAAGAAGCCTGATAAAGACTGATGAAGAACCCAGGAGGAGGAGGACCAACAACAGGGATGGTAGGGGCTTCAATAGGGGAGGAATCTGAGAGAGGGACAACAGGAGCAGGTGGGGGTGGAGAGGAGTGTTAGCTCCTATAAATGTTATATAGTGTCTCTTTGCAATGGCATGAACATTTATCATTTGCGTGACATTGTAACTTGTACTGATTCTGACTGTGCCTGATGCAGATTTCTCACACATTTACCTTATTGCAAGGCTAGTTATGAAATAACTCCAGCGGTATAGCCACATGATGGCCCAACAGCTAGTGCATTGTGATCCTGCGCTGGCAAATCAGGTTCAGGACGGGACTCAAAAGCTGGGTCAGATGGCCAAGGGGCCGGGGTAGTACAGCCAGGAAGGGACATCACTGTGTGCATGCAAGACCTAATGGAGCACCATCCAGTGTCTGTGGAAGTTGGACGGGATTCAGGGATGGGGCAAAAACCCAGAAAACCACCATGTCTCTCAGTCACTTGTATGGTGATCAGCGACACTCTTGGGCCCCACTCTGTGTGGATCCCTACTGGTTAGATAGTGGTGAGTGACTGACATGTCTGGGAGGTTGCCAGACAAGGCTGATGGTCAGGCAGAGGTGGCAGTCTGGAGAGCAGACAGCTGTATGAAAGAAAAAGCAAAACCTCCTTAGGTAAACAGGTTGCACATGCAGAACTTATACCGACCACACATTAGTTCACGAACATGGATTGACTACTTACTGGAAAACAGTAAACTGTCTCTTCAAAATCAATAGACCAGATAAATAAAGGAAATGATTTGGCAGAAGCTCTAGCTACAGACGGTGCCCTTACTGGAGGAATAATGGGATTTTACTCCTACTAACCTTGTTAGTGCACATGGGGCTACTCAACAACTGGAACTACAAGGGACAGTTAATAAAGCACTACACTTGTTCAGTGATAAGCCAGATTTTGATTTAGTAATGCCACAGGATGACAAAACAGTAGGAAGATTTCATCCATATATTGAGGACCTAATATAAATATGATTCCTGCAAGTGACATACGGTATAGTTAGACCATGAATTAAAAACCATATATAATCAGAAGGGTAAATTACAATTTTGAAATGGTTTGCTCGTAAAAATGGGAAGAAATTCACAGAGAACCAGATGGGTATTTTCTTTAGGCCACAGGGGAATTATGTTATCACATGCCCATATTGACCCATCTGGAGCACATAGAGGGTGAAAAAGAATGTATCAGTCACAAAAAGAAATGTCATACTCGCTTTTTATATATAGTAATGTTACAGACTATGTAAAAGGGTGTATCACCTGTTGCTGGTTTTAGCCTTCCTTACTAAAAGAAAAACAGAGAATCACTGCATTTAAAAGGAATCCCTACATCATGATCAGATATACAAGTTGTCTGAATTGGTCCCGTTACAAGTTCAGCAAGATGCTGTGAATGTAAACTTCACCCATGCAGTTGGTGTGAAGTCGGAAGACATCACACTTCACAAAGCTTCCTGAAGTTCCCAACTTTGTCATCAACTCTGCAGCATGAAGTTTACAAACACTTCTTTTTTAAAGAAATCCCACCTCACCCCCTCAGTTTTCCAGTACCCACCCCTCCCACCACCCAGGACATACACAGTTATTTTCCCACCCTCTGCTGTAAAAAAACTTTCCTCCACCCTAGCAGTGAAGTTTATGGCTGCCACACACAAAATCAGCTGTTCACTTAGTTATCCCAAAAGCAACTCTTTCCCTGACTTGAACACCAAACCTAACTCACCTGCTTCCCCTCTCTCAACCTAACCACAATCTTAGATATATTTTCCCCTCCCAACACCCCAATGACCCACAGCACCCTCTTCTCCGAGTACCCCCCAAAAATTGCTTGATGTATCTGTACCTTATTAAAAAAAGAATGCTTTAGAAACACTTTGTGTAATTCTTTATGGGCAAAGTGTCACTTTTCCAGGCAGAAAACTGTACAAACTGCAACTTGGCTGAGACTTCAACAGGGAAGTGGCACTTTGCTAGTTTCGTCAGGCAAACCTTTACACTTTGTCAGGCAGAAAACTACGTGAAGTGCTTTCTGAAGTCAGGAAACTTCTCGAAGTTTGAACAGAGCAATATTTTCCCAATGTCCCACATCCCTTTGGTGGAGTAACAAGCAGCTTTTAACAATTACTTGTATGTTTACAAAGTGGATTGAATGTCTGCCTGCTCCAAATAATATAACTGAAACCCCGGCGTTATTATTGCTAAACCATGTGTTTAGTCACTAGGGATTACCAATGAGGGTGGAGTTAGAAGTACCCATGTTCCAGGAAAGGTAACTGAACATATGTTGAAAATGTTGGGGGTTCAAAGGAAGTTACGTGTGTCCCATCATCAGGAACCTTCTGGACAAGTGGAATGTGTGAATTAAACAACTGCATACATCCTAAAGAAACATTTGCATTCCTCAGGAAGACATTGGGATGTAGAATGTCCTCTTGTGTTAATGGCAACATGTGCTACTTCAAGAATCTATAAGTGTACAATGCTCCCATATCTACGGGAATTCCCATATTTTATGGGTCTTTAAGCCTGAATACGGGTTACGGGGAGGAAATGTGTATTTTACCAAATCCACAGGAACGCTACGGGAGAACAATGAGGAACACAGGAACACTTAAAATGCCCACTGAGACTACTCTCACAGACTGAGAGACAGAGAGAGAGAGTGAGACAATTGATTTGTGCCTCTCTCCAACCCCCCAACACACGCTGTAATCACGCATACCTGGTGTCTGCTGGAGCTGTGATCACGTGCTGGGATGCAGCCCTGATAGGCTGTCAGATAGAGTTACGCACACCCCTCATGGCTTGGCTGCCTTACCTATAGTACCCCCCTGATAGGCTAGCCAGGTGAATCCTCTCACTATAAAACCAGCAGCTCGCAGCCCGGGAAGTTTGATTTTCATTTTTGGGAGAGAGGGTTCCAGTGAGTTACTTTGTTTGAATTATTACCGGGAGTCTGAGGATCACCGACGTTTTGGAGCAGCAATTGGCGCAGCATCACCACCGCAGCACGCAAACAAGCCTGAAGAAGATTGCCGGAGAGTCAGCACTGCAGGACCTCAATGAGTTTTTCCATCACCGACACCAGTTCTGAGACTTTTCTAGCCAGTATTATATGTGGCAGGGTGGGCGAGTGGTAGTTTCTGTCCGGTCATGGTAACAGTGGTCTGACCACCTCAGTCTTCTGAAGCAGGTAAGCTAAGTGTCACGGTGCACTTACCTGGTTACCATTCATTTTGTGTCTCAGTCTGTTAAGGTGTATCACAGTGACTTTGCTAGCTTGCATGCCCCCCCCCAATCGAGAGGGCATCATCATGAAAATGCATCCTATAAGCAGGCATGATTGTACTTTTAATATGAATTGTGATGAGAGAGAGAGAGAGAGAGAAATTGTGACCAGGCAAAGGTTTATTGCCTGCACCTCCTGGGGAAATAATATCAATTATTCGTCTGTCTTGAGCAGCAGCAGAGCAAGACAGTAGTGGCAAACTGGGGGATGTCCATATGTCTGACTTTAAATGATCCTTGTGTGTGTAATGTTTTTTGTTGCACACGTTTGTTACATCTGTCATACTTTCTTCCCTGATATTCCTTGGGTTGCAAATAACTCTGTTGCTTTAGGATATCTATTTGTTTTGAGTGATATAGGGACATGGCATGTTTAATTTAGGATATTTCTTATTTGGAATTATCATGAGTGGAGTCTTGTGAAAGAGAAAGAGAAATGTTTGTAACAAACTGTTTTCTATTATTCAAGTATTGAACATATAAAACATTTTTATTTTCCCTACACACAATTCTCTCTTTGTGTATTCCCACCACAGCATCAGATTGTCATAAATTTGGAAGATAGATTTTCTGGCTGCAATATAAAATGGGAGATATTTTGGGAAATTTCAGGTTTAGAGAAGAATTACATTTCCAAGTGCTGGGTCTGTAAACAGGTTGTGGCATGGTTCCTAACTGAAGTTGCAGTGAGTTGTGATCAGAAAATGCAACAACTTCAGTATGGATTCTGTTAATTTGTAGCCTTTTAAAGATAAATGGAAAGTCTGTCCTTGTTGCAGGCTTACGTTTGTGAAACATAGGATCAGATCTACTTTAGAGAAATAGTACACACCAGATTAGACTTAATCATATTTACTCTTCTTAATCATATTTACTAAATGGGACATGTCACAGAGGGAAGACTTTCCATGTTTTAGATTTCCTGTGTCCTGTATAGATGCACAACAGCTAAAATCACCACCCAAAATAATGTTTTGTGCAGAACAAGTAAGGTTATATCAAATTTAAATAAGTTGATGTGTTCTGCTTTTGATTGGCATAAATATTTATAAATATATAGAGTACATTTTGGATTTTCATATCTAGCAGTATGGCTCTGCCCGGTACTAAATCATTAAATTTTATGAAAGTTACTTCCAAGGAGTGGAAAAGTATACTTACCCCTGAGCAAGTGTCTTGCCCTATAGACTAGTAAGAAGCCCCGAAGTATTATGCGTCACTGCCCCTGCCAATTCAGAGTGCTTATTTTATCTGGTGTCCTGCAGGAAGTATACACCAGGAGGCTTAGAAATTAAGCAGAAAACAACACTTGTCATTCCTATACATTTAATGTTAGCATTAGTGATATAAACCCCTAAAGAAGGAGACATGTTAGCAACAGACAGAAGTGGGATGGGCAAAGTAGATTTTTTCCTCTTTCGTCTGGGTGCTCCTTTCAGTTTCATTTTAGTTTGGGGGTCCTGTCTTTAAGGGTGTTGCACTCTGAAAGCATGTGACCAGAGGTGATTCTTATTTTTATTTTCCATGTAATGTTGTCCTTTTTTTGACTATTTTCTTAATTAATTTCAAGCAGTGTGTTAGCTCTTTAATTTAGCCATTTAGCAATTTAGCAGACAGTGCACTACTGCGAAATGTGTGTGAGGGGGTGCTTACTCTGTATTTTATTATAATAAATGTAATCGTTTGCTATACAAATGCAGTGTTTCTTTCAATGGGGGAACTACTGCATGTGCCAGGTAGGTGCCAATATGTGAAACACAGTGCAGTTACTGCTTTGTAAGCTCAAATCTCCACGTAAGAGGGAGTGGTTGAGGCTATAAAAGTAGACAGATTTTACAGGAGTTTTTCATGTTGCTGCAGCATCTTTTGTGCTGCTAGCTAAACTGCCTAGAGAGACAAGGCTACCATCAACAGCCTGGCAATGGTGTTTTCCCAATTTAATTATTATACTACTAGAAGAGCCACATGGCTGCTAATTGCATGTTCCAGCAGGAATGGGAGAAGCTTTCCTGGTCCTAATTAAAACTTAAAAAGGTTCTAAAGGTTCCTGTTTTCAATTATAAAGCTTTTGTCAGCATTGTCTACCAAGAAGACTTTATTCTGTTTGGTCGGGGACCGTCTGCATGAAGGTTCTAATATCATTCTATCTGTTTCAATGGTTGTTACAAGAGTCTAGCAGCACCTAAAAATGTTTAACAGTTTCAGAAAATGTAAATGTAAAAATAAATGTTTATAATAGCAGCTGGTGTGTTGGTACTGCAGCTGGGCTGCCGTTTGGAATGCTGAGGGCCCACGTTCACAAACAAGCCTCGAAAGCTGAAGAGCCAGCAGGGGAAGGAGGTTTAAGCATCCCTCAGGATGCTCATCATCCACCTCTTCTTGGTGGGAGGCTGACGCCCCTAATGCACAAGCACCCCTTGGTGGCACACAGGTGGAGCTATGCAGTTGTGGGTGGCACTGGGCAGGGAAGCGCACACTCTTAAGTGCACCATGAATGCCTACTGTGTGCCTGCGTGCAGTGTGAACACTCACAACCAGCAACTCGTGGTGAAAGCAGAGTCACGATCGTGCCTCCCAGCCTGGCCAAGTGACACTTCAGCACACTTGGGCACCACAGTGTGTCGCCTGTCCGCTCTGTATGAAACTGTCCCCCTGCCACCAAATTTGAACTCCTGATGGCCCAAGCTCTGGGGGGGTTAAACCATGGAGCAACTAAAGTGGACCCTCTGGGGTACAGGGGCAGGGAATGGGACTGGGCAATAGCTGTATCAGGCAGAGGGTAACTATGGACAGGGATGGGGAAAGAGTTAGAACAGCAACAAGGCTCTCATCATCTTTGGCATTTTTATAAGGGAAATAATGCCTGCTGGGAGGTTAACTCCTCCCACAGGGCATCCTCCTTGAAAGGTTCAAGAACCACGGCCTTATTGCTGAACCCTTTTAGAGCCATGTATATTGCTTGCCTTTCAGTATTGGTTATGTGCTAATTGCATTTAAATCAGTGTGCGTTTTGAACCACTAGATGTTATTTTTAAAAGAGGGGGTTCTTATTGGTTCTGAATGTTGATATGGCCCTTGTTCTAGACATGCTGGGATTTTTTTTTGTTTTTTTTTGTGGGGGCCTGGTTCTGCTTGTTGCTATACTTTCTAGCCCACCTAATTTCTGTCTGGTTAACATAGCAGTTAATCACAGGAAATCCCCAGTAGTTTCGCTCTTCTCACTAGAGATCATTTGGTGTGGAAAAACTACAGAGGATTGTTCCATTAGTGTATTGTGAGGGCATAAGCAGGATTGTATTTTGGTAGCAGTGACTGGCACTGGGTTTTCCAGGGCTGAGTTTAATATGGTCGGAGTGATTTCTGCAGGGGTTCCTGCTGTGGCTGAGTGGTAGCTGGCAACTTTTCCAGTGGGTACAGTAGTTTATGCAGGTTTATCTATGCTAGGTGATTTTAATGTGACTTACCTGACCTAGGGAGCCAAAAGTAGTAGTCCAAAGAGGTGGCATACATGTCCCTGTAAAAATAAAAGATAGCAAAAGGGGTTACAAAGGACCGTAGCTCTTAAGGTGGATAAAGAATGGAAGGGACAGGAGTGAAAAATAAAATTATACTTATCTGATATATTAGGTGCCCTTGTCCTGTCAGACCTGCAGAAAAAAAAGAAATAAGAGAAAATAAGTTGCTTAGAAGAAGCAATGTAAGAAAAAAATATAAAAGCAGAGTAAAGGGAGTGTGGGTTGGGGGAGTGGGACTTGGCACCCCCCCAAGTGGTGACTGAGTGGTCAGTAAATTACTTACATGGGTGGTCAGCCTCAACATCAAGTTGGGTGACTTCCGCAGCAGGGCCTTGAGGTGAATACCAAAAGACCTCCACTTCTTTTGAAATCAGATTAGTACGTTGCCAATTCATGCTGGATAAATATGCTTAATGTTACATTTACCTTTTCTGGAGGGTAGGGGGGCAGGGTGTACTCACTCTGACTTTTTTTTATGTATGCCATATACAGTAGCACACCATTTAGAATCCCATTTATAACTTGTGAATGAGCAAGGGTGAGCTGCTAATATTTGTAAAGTAAGTATGGCTTTCTCAGGATTGATTTTTAGCTAGCTTCCAACTAGTTTGTTACCTGCACATTGGCTGGGGACCCAGACCTTGATTAAGCATATTTTGGCCTGATGCACCTTATATAAAGGTAAGCCATTTGAGATCAATGCAGTTTAGAGTAGGGACCCAGCTGATGGGTGGTCTACTTCAACGTGGTAGCTGGGTGACTTCACACCAGGGCCCTGAAGTGAGTACCAAGAGGCCTCCACTCCTTTTAAAATCATATCGGTAAGTTGCCAATTCAGGTGATTAAAAAATATCACGTTCCAGTAATAGCATCATGTGAGTGTGTTTAATAAGCACTGCAGCATTGTACTGAGGTGTGTCTATGGATGTCACTAAAACTATTGTCGTGTCTGTCTAGTTTAACCCATCATTTTGTTGGTTCGTTAGTTCGTTCTTTCATCCTGGTTTCATCTGTTCAATTAATCCTGGTTGGATGCCATCCAGTGCATACTATACTGTCATCTGCCTCCTGGGGATCCAGAGTTTGATCTTTAGCCTGGTCAGCATACAATCATGCTTTACACTTGCTTGAGAATAAATGTACTCCTTTCAAGATTATGAAACACACAACTGATGCTTTTTTTATGTATTTAACAGAACCAGCAGCAACAACAGAATTTCACTGGTTGACATGTCTTCCACAAGAGTCTGATCGGGATCTCCATCATCTCCTTCCACCCCTGCTAAGAAAATGAGGTATCGTCAGAGCTACAGAAAGACTGGGAACTTGACCCAGAATTCAAAGTATGGCTCCAAAAAAGTGACAAAGGGGAAGAACATGCATTCTGTGTGTGAGTATTTATACACAATTCTAAGAGATGTGTTTTGGGGGCAGTCTGCAAAAAGTGTGAGATGGTGCACAGAAGTATTGGAGTACATGCACTGTTGTTAAAACAAATGACTAGTGTAAGACAGGAGTGCTAACTAGTGTAAGATAGGGTGCTGACGGTGTAGTGATCAGTCAGGATTTTGGGTGGGTGGAGGAGATTGTTTTGTTGTAAATTACTAAACTAACCCTGGCTTTTTCTTTCTGTCTCTCTCTCTCTCTCTCTAGTCTTTTTAACAAACACATCAACGTTATCACTGGAGGGAAGAATGATCTTCGCGATCATGGTCGAGGAGAAAAACATAAGAAGCTGCTAACATCTCTCTCGTCAAATGCAATGGTCAGTCAAGTTTTTTGCATCTTCCCTGGATGCTGATGTGGCATCAGCAGAATTGTTGTGGGCAAGGGCTGTGGCAGAGCATCACTTGCCATTTGCACTGGCAAACCACATGAGTGAGCTGTTCCCAATGATGTTCAAGGACTCAAAGATTGCAGAGAAGTTTGCCTGTAAGGAGCGCAAAACAAAATCCCTGTTGGTGAACATCACTGGAGAAGGGCTCAAGCTATCTGTTGTTGAGCAAATGAGAAAAAAACATTTCAGTCTCCTCATCGATGAAGGCAATGATCAGACTGTTGCAAAGCAGCTGGATCTACTTGCTCACATCCTTGATGCCAAGGGACGGGTGTGATCTTGCTTTACAAGCTGATTGAAGTACAGGGAGCACCTTCTGCATCTGGAGTCACATTTGATGCAGGGACCTTATACAATGCCATTACTGAAGAACTCTGAAAGGATGACATCCCCCAAGAAAACATTGTAGGATTTGGGTCTGATGGAGCCAATGTAATGATAGGGGTATGAAATAGTGTTCTCTCCAGACTGAAAAAGGAGCTGTTGTACATCTCCAGTATTCATTGCATCTGCCATGTTGCCCACCTTGTAGCAAATGGTGCTTGCAAAGTGTTCCCTGATGAGGTACAGAGCCTGCCTGTACTGTAGACATTTGGTACTACTTTAAGAAAAGTGCCAAGAGAATGCAAACCTTTCAGACCTTTCAGGACTTCATGAACACAAAACCACACGGGCTTCTGAAAGCATGTCAGACCAGTTGTCTCAGTCTACACCAAGTGGCCGGAAGAATTGTGGAACAGTTTCAGGCACTAAAGTCTTATTTTGACAGTTCAAGTGAAAGAAGTGCAACAGTTTTGGGAATCCGGACTGCTTTATGTTCAAGTCTAGTAAAGCTGTGCTTCATGTTCCTGGACTATGCATTGCCACTCATTCTAGAGTTCAGTCTTCTTTTCCAGCAAAAAAAAACAAATATTCACATTATTCTCCGTGAGCTGGAGGTTCTGTACAAAAAACTGCTGTCAAAATTCCTAACCACTGCTACTATTCGAGAAGCTGCACAAGTGCAAGATATTGATGTTCTAAACACAGACTACCACCTTCCATTGGACCAAGTCGCTTTTGGAAAATCCGATTGCAAATCATTTGTACAGCAACTACAAGAGGAAGGGGAAGAAGAAACAGTTATATAGTTTCTTTCACTAGCAAAGGATTTCTGGATTGAGGCACATCAGAAAGTGAAAAGGAGAATGCCATTTGTGGACTACGATGGTGGCATCTATAAACATCTGGAGGCACTAAACCCAGAGAAACAACATGTCTCGAGTGCTAAATGAAAAACTTTGGCAGACCGTTTCCCCAACATTATCGGAACCAGTGATGAAGTCAGGGATCAACTTGATGATGAAGTACTGGAATATGAAATGATGACCTTTCCAGAGGAAAAGACCACCTTGCCAATTGACGAGTATTGGCAGCACATCAGAAACCTGAAGAATCCCAGGAATCCAAGTGTCTTAAGGTTCCCCCCACTTGGCAGGCTTACATCTGCACTCCTAATCCTTCCCCATGGAAATGCTGATGTGGCGCCCTTATTTAGTGATGTGAACCGTACCAAAACAAAGGACAGAAGCTGTATGAAAGGAAACACACTCAATGCACTGCTGCATGTTTCCTTCAATAAAACGGAAGAGGACTGCTTTAAATTTAAGTCAATGAAGACCATGCTGGAACACTGTAAAAGCAAGGACAAATATGACGGGTGCACATATTTGCATAGTGGATGGATCCTAAGTAACTTTAAGACACTTTGCACATCACTCCTCAGGTGCTCATTTTACCCTGAGTAACTGCACAATATGACTCCTGGCTGCCCATTTTAAGACTTTATATGTATTCACAATTATATGCCTGTATTTATCTCTTTATACCACCTGTTCAGTATCAGTGTTTCCCTTCTATGTCAGTTCTTCCCCCACCATTGCTTGTTTTCATGTTACTTGTAAATATATTTTAGTTGTCATGTAATTATGTAATGTTTTAAGTCAGTTTTAATTCTTAAAGTAAATAAGAACACTTAAAACAGCCAGAGTATGTGTTGTAGTGATTTTATTTACCATTCTAGGGATGCCAATTGCAATAATAAATCGGCTTGGGTATACAGGAAAATCTACAGGAATTTCACCAAGGTTTTACAAGGAAAATAGAGGAAAATGAGGGTCTGCTACAGGAAAATCTACAGGAATTTCACCAAGGTTTTACAGGGAAAATACAGGAAAAATGAGGGTCTGCTGCAGGAAAATACTTTGGCTGATCTGGAAGCACAGAGTGTATTTTGAAAGGATGGCAGGAGACAAAAGGCGCTGCTTTTACATCTTACATCTCTTGTATATCACAGGCGATGTAAACTTAGCAGGTGTTACTTTACTTATTTGGTATTACTTGGTATGAAAGAACAGAAGAAGGCCAGAGCCCATCGAGACAGTTCCTCACACTATGTGGGACATTATTTATCTATTATCCCTCAACCAAACATCTAATTTGTTTTTAAAGACAGTGGCACTAGTTGCCTCTACCAATTCTTGTGACAAGGTGTTCCATACAATGGATGCTCTTATTGGAAAAAAGTTTCCCCTTTTGCTGGTTTTATAAGTTTTTACTTCAAGCTGTTTATTATGCAGTCTTGGAACATGTCTCCTTTTGGAGAGTGTTAGACAACATTTTTCCATTAGATCTGGTGAATTTATTAAATTAAAAACCATAAGCATATCACCTCTTAATCTTCTAGTTTGAAGAGAGAAGAGACCAGTAGCTTTTAATCTGTTCTGATAATCCAAGTTTGTTAATCTTGGAACCATTCTAGTTACTCTCATTTGAACCTGTTCAAGAATTGCTATGTCTTTTTTTTTTGTTTGGATTCCAGAAAGGGGAGCCATAGTCTAGATACGGTCTAATGTATGCCCTATAGAATGGAATAAGGCATTGTTCAGTGCGGTTAACAAAAGTGCATTTTATTTGCCTCAAAAGTCTGTTGGTCATGCAAGCAGTTCTAACACAGTGATCATTTGATGTATATTTATTATTAACATATATCCCTAAATCTTTTTTCACAATTTAATGAGTGAAGTGGTAGTCCATTTATATGATATATCGTTTTTGGATTATTTACACCAAAATGCACTACTAAATATTTGTCTTGATTAAACTGCATATGATTTTCATTTGCCCAAAGTGTTCATTTTTCCAAATTGTTCTTTAATGCAGAAATATTTTCTTGGTTATTAACCTTGTGCCCCAATTTAGTATCATCTGCAAATTTAACCATGAAGTTATTTGGCCCTGTTTGTTAATCACTGATAAAGCGGTTAAACAATGTTGGTCCCAAGACCGACACCCGTGGTACACCACTTGTCACACTACCAGAATCAGACATGACATCATTAATTCTGGCTCTCTGAGAACGATTAGTTAACCAGTTTAAAGTCCAGTTGACAATATCAGGTGACAAACCTAGATTGTGCATTTTAGTAATGAGTTTTTCATGTGAGACTTTATCAAAAGCTCTACTAGAGTCCAAAAGAATTACATCAGTAGGGATACCCACATCTAGTAGAGTACTTATATTATTGTAAAAGATTGGTGGTGCAGGAATACTTGGGAGTAAACCCATACTGATCTGAATTATAAATTCCTAATTTTTAACAATCTTGATCTATTAGAGACTTCATTACTTGTTCCATTAATTTACCAGCCACTGAGGTCAGGCTACTTGAACGATAATTTTGCACAGGACCTCTATTGCCCTTTTTAAATATGGGAGTAACTATTGCTGAACACCAATCATTTGGTACAATGCTTTCTTGTAAGGATTTATTGAAAATAATTGACAAAGGTATAGAAATATTTATAGAGGTTTCGATCAGAAACCATGGATGAATACCATCTGGGCCTGGACTAGCATTTTTTTTTTAGTTTTTTTGATAGCCTGTATAATGTCAGTTGGATAGAACCTATGATAATCTAAGTGGTGAACTCTAAATGTACTAATAGATGATTTTTGAGAGGAGACAGAACAAAAGTACTTATTAAAGAGATTTGAGGTTTCTATATCAGATAGAGAAGAACCATTGGTTATAATGGGACCAGTGGTCCTTGATACACCTTTTTACTATTTATATAGGAGAAAAGAGATTTGTGACAGTCTTTTGTGTGAGCTAGTTTAAATTCTAGCTTATTTATTGCCAATTTAATAGAATTTTTTACTTTTCTCACAGATAGTCTGTATTTATATAATAGAGTAGTTTTAAATGGAACAGAACTATTCTTAAGTTTCCTAAAAAGTTTAATTTTTATTTTAATCTGATTTTTAATTGTCTTGTTGAACCAAGGGGGAATTTTTCCTTTATTATTAAATTTCCTCTTAGATGTAATAAAGGTATTTTCCAAATAATGTACAATGTTTTTTAAAAAAGTCCCAAGCTTGTTGTGTTGTACAATTAAGATTAGATTCCCAGTTTAGGTTTTGTAAGTATTCATTGATTTTAGAAAAATTTGCTTTGTTATAATTTTTTGTATAGTATAACTTCCTTTGTGTAGTTTTAAACTGTTGAATTTCAAAAAGAATAGATGAATGATCACTGGTCCCAAGTGGATCCCAAATTTGTAAATTGCTAATTTGTTGCTCTATGTTAGTAAATAATAGATCCAAAATATTAGGACCTCAAGTGGGTTCAGTAACAAGTTATTGTAATCCAGTACTAACTACCACATCTATTAGTCCTTTCTCAGCATAGGACTATCCTGAGAATGAGTCCCAGTTAATATGAGGGAGGTTAAAGTCACCAAATATTACAGTATCTTGAGATTCTGAAAAATGTGTAATTTCTTTAAACTTATCAGTTGTGTAATCTGAATTTGCAGATGGAGGTTGATAGATGTTACCAATAGTTATATAGGACTGCTCCTTCAATAAAATTTTAACCCATATACTTTCCAAAGGAAAGGGAGAACACACTTCAAAAAAAGGAATTTCATTTTGTATGTACATACAAACTCCACCGCCTTGCTTATCTAATCTAGTTTTATGATATAATTTATAACCTGGAATTTCTCTGGACCAAATTGAGGATGCATCCCACCAAGTTTCAATTACTCCCACCACACCTATATTTAAAGTTTTACATTTGGCTTCAAGTTCTGGTAATTTGAGTTGGTTTAAAGATCTTGCATTCAAAGCTAGGAATTTACATTTAGTTGTAATAATATTTTGGTAAGTATTCAGAGACTTGGGAATAGACCCATTCTCCCCCATTGTTTGTAGTTTAAACAATGATTTATGATTTTAGTGATACTTTTCCCCATAAGTGTACTACCCTTATGACTGAGATGTAAACCGTCCCAGCAAAACAAGGAAGAAATATCTGAAAATGATTCCCAGTGGGTAATACAGGGTATATCCTGCTTAAAACATCACTTTCTCAGCCATCCATTTAGGGCTTTGATTTTCTGTGTCATGGTAGATGTTGCTCTCGGGACAGGTAGAATTTCAGATATACATACACAGCATCCCCTATCAAGTAACAGGTTACATAACGCCACATAGTCCTGTTGTAACTGATTAAATGGGGTGTTGTTTATATCATTAACACCAGCATGTATGATAACCAGTGGATTTGCCCCCGCATTTTGTAAAATTTTAGGCATCATGGAGGTAATGTCAGATACCCTGGCCCCACGGAAGCTAGAGCAAGTGCAGTTGCTCTTGTCACTATTGCATACCACCCTGTCAATGTGCTTAATGATTGAATCTCCCAGGACTACCACTTGTTTTGAGACAGTAGGGGTACAAGAATCAGAAACAGGTGATTATTTAACACACTCTGGAGCGATTAACTTAATAGGTATCGATTTGGTAGCTTGAGACTTACAAGGACACGTATTCATGGGCATTAACTCCTGATTGAAAAGTGTTTTTAAACCGTTATTATCAACAGAGGGTGATGCACAGGATAAATCATGTAGCACTTCATTATTTGATACGGTCAATTGCTCAAACCTATTACAAGTTTCAATAGAGGCACTACTGTGTATTTGACTGCCTGCCCCTCCTTTTTTTAAGAGGCTTTGTGACAGTGGTCCAGTCATCATTATCATGAGAAGAGGGTGAATAATCATCCACCTTATAAGACGGAGCAGAGGCAGTTACTACAGCATGTAACATATTTAAAATTACACCTACAAGAAACCTTTAGATTTGCACAAAGGAATTTTGATAACAGTGTTCAAAGTCCTGTTATGACAGAATAATAATGACAAAGGAACACCAAATTGAAAACAAGTTTTTTTGTTTTAACTGGAGTAGAAATACAGGTACAGTGGTGCTAAAATGAAAAAGTTTTTCCCAGCTGAGAAGGTCCAATTGTTGTTCAAAATGTCACCTGTACCTCACTAAACTGAACTGAAGAGCAAGAATGCTGATGATGTGCTTAAGTGGGTTTACATTAATCAACTGAGGCCATATTATTCATGCAAACAAAATGGTATAATGTCAAGTGATAATGAAAGTGATGACAAAAAATGAAGTGTTGATTTGCTAAGATTAATTGTGATTGTTGACTCAATAGAAACAGATGATATACTGTGTATTTTTGTGCCATTTTCAATATCTTTATGTTTAAAATGTTCCAAAATATGAGCTGTGCATAAAAATTTGTTAAGAAATAGAAATGTGAAAAAAGCAAACTGTGAATGGTTATGGTGATCAATCATGATTATGATTACAATCAAATGTATACATGATAAGTTTAATCTAATGCAGTACAGTAGTGTATCTTGTTTGAGGAGGCAGTGTAGCGCAGTGGGTTAAGTCTCTGAGCTGCAGATCTGGAGACCTGGGTTTGAATCCCACAGCTACCTAGGTGCATACTGTGTGATCCTGAGCAAGTCACTTCACTTCCTTGTGCTCCCAGGTTGCATCTGGAAACAAGCTTCCGCTTAGTGTGCTACTCTTGGTTAAACAATGTTCTCTTTCTCTTTCCCCTTTGATACATAGACAGTAACCGTGCAGGTGTGTGTTATGAGGATTTTTCACACCCCCTAGGAGTGTGATAATCCATAAACCCTGAGAGCGAAGCTCGAGGGGTTTATGAGATTCATACACTGAAGGTGTGTGAAAAATCCTTACAAAACAAACTGCACATGCATTATTTTTTATAATAACTGGTGCAAGGTTTCTACAGAAAAAAAAACTGTAGTTGCATTTGTGCAAGTGAGAGTATCTCTGAGCAGCTGCCGTTCTCACACAAATACAGTGTGCTTTCTTTCATGCTTCAGTGAAGTGAGAACATGAGGAGGAAAATGTTGAAATATCCCACTATTGAGTTATTACCGAATTCAGCAGGGTTCTTATGGCATTTTAGCGGGACTGGATATCCAGTCATTATAGGGGGTCACCAGTTATTATACATGAATATTGAACATTTTGTCTGATTTGTGTGCTACCACTTACTGTATGACAACATTCGTGATCATCGTTGCTACACTGACTAACACTTTAATGTGTTTACCCATATGCATAGTATGTCTGATCAATCTTTTGAACTGGAAATGTATTTTGGAATGAAGTTACAATTCTAAAGGGGGTAAATTGAGTAAAATACTATATTTTCACACATTTAATCATATTTTTATATAGATAAAGGCTTTTTATTTTTGTTATTTTGCTAGCTAGAGAAAGCTACTGTATTTTGCAGTGGCAGATGCAAGAGGGACAGTTTTGGACATATATCAATGAATAACATTATTTAATAATAACATTGTACAGTATCCAGTGTTTATATAAGTGTGCATGTTGATCAAGCACATGACTCACCACCAGATTTAGTGTATGCACAAAACAAGTGACATGACAGAAAGCCTCATCATCCATTGCCTGCAAAATTGCTACTTCCACTGTCCTTTACAAAGATGGCCACCTTCACATTATGAGGGTATATCCAAATGTCAAGCAGTGATTGTATGAAATGCAGAATGTTTTCCCGACTGTGTTTCCCTTCCATGACTGACACATGAATGCCTCTAATAGGCTATCTATGTCAATATAACTCCTGCAGGAGATGGTGGAAGCAGGGAGAGTATGGGAATGATGGTGGTGCAGTTTGATTTAGATGCAGCTCAATGGCAGTGAGACTCCTGAAGCTTTAGTTTGCACTACTGCTCTAAATATTCAGAGCAAACTGCTTATAACTCCCCTCTGCCTCCTTCAGAAAGGTCACCATCTATATGCATACTGCTTCTTTCATCGTGAGGAGCATGTGGTGGGAAAATGTGAAGCATGATGAGATGCTGTATTTGGATTTCACTTTATGCAAGAGTCTTCAAAAGTTAATGTCCTGTACTATGGAAAATGACTGAAGATCAGTTGCCATTATCTCCTCAATGAGTGGTGTGATTCACACAGAGCATTCTCTTTTATTTAGTTTTTGCTGACTGGGAAAGAGGGAAAGGAAATACTTCCAGCCTCATCCCAGGGGAGGGGACACAGATCCAAACCAAATAATATTAAGCCAGATTTAGCAGCTGGTGTTTTTTTTTTTTATTTGCTTGTTTGTTTAGAGATGGGGAAAACTTGGTCTGGATAACAAGGAAATTCAAGTAAATAAAGGATATGTTTCCTCCCTACTAAAAATAGCACAGATATTTTTTGTTTGAGTGCTGATTGACCTGATGACATCATGAGTGGTGGAGCCATGCATGATATCCAGGTCAATCTGCATGAGAACAAAAAATATCGGCAATATTTTCAGTAGGGAGATATCATGTTTCTTTTATACCATACCTCCCTTACTGTTTTTAAATAGCGTCATCATTTTAAATTGTCTTAAGTTTTGAGGATGACTGAGCAGCTGTTTTCCTTGGAGGCCTGATGCTGTTTGTCTGGGCGTTAGAACCGCTGCTATCTGTGAGGGAGTCAGGAGAGGTAACGTGGAGAATGTGCTGAAATATGTGGTGGTAGTTGCTCAGGAGAAAACCAAAAGATACTTTGGAGGCAGTTGTTGGCAGTGAGAGTCCGTGAATGGCTTTGCGGGCAGGAGCCAGTGCTGAGTCAGCGGTTAGATCTGAACATGAAAGTGTGCTGCTCGGGCTGCCAGCTCCAGCCAATCACTATCTAATGTACGTATATTTGGACCTAGAGTGAGGATATTTGTGATATTCGCACTCTAGGTCCCAAGGAAGGAAAAATATCAGCTATATTTGCCTAGAAATATACTTGCAGGTATGGTATACATGACAGCCACCAAACACACACAGGGAAAGTCACTGGAAACCTGGTGAAACTTGCAGCTTGCCTAGTGGGTGAACAGGAGACAAAGGCCGAAGAGTGGCAAAGCACTGAAGTACAAAGCAGAAACACAGCAGGTCAACAGTAACTGAAGCATTTATTTTTACAAAAGCTAAAAGTAACGAGCACTAGGTATAAACAGGCAACCAAGAGTCTGACACTGCAGCACATCGACTCACAATGAATCTTCCTTAGGGAGTGTGGGGGGTTACAGATAATACCCCTTATATAGCAGGACCATAAAGTGGCAGTGAATGCTTACATTCAGTGGTCATCCGAATAAAAAGTATGTAAAAAATGATTGAGAAACACACACTGCCTTGTTCAGAGGAAAAAAAAGTTCCATTCAGCAGATAGTATAGTAATATAGGGCAATGTAAAAAAAGTGGTCACCAATGGTGAATAATGAAACCCAATTCTAATAGGGCAAAAAGGAGAAAAAGGGAAGCAGATATCTAAAATCATCTTCCAAAGAAGGCAATAAAAGGGGAGAAAAAAACAGAAGTATACATCAGGACATACAGAAGATGAAAAGTGCTAAAAACGAACAATGGTATGCAAGGAATATGGACAAAGGCAGCACAGAAGAGGAATGGGGGAGAAGGACGGGAAAAGACTGGGGTGGGGAACTGGATGGATAAGGGGAGGAGCTTGGGAGACGGGGAAAGGAAAAGGAATGAAGCAGTGGGAAGGGGAAGGGAAGGTGGATTCCCTTCCACCCCCACATACCTCACCTCTTTTTCCTTTCCCCCTCCCCCAAATTCCCACTCCCTTTTCACTTCAATTCCTTCCCAACCCACTGTTAGATTATTTAAGCAGTTTTCATTTTTCATCTCCTGGTACTACCTGATATTTATTTTAATTACTCATCTTTGGTGCCCACACCTTTGTACATTCTCTTATCTCAGTATATTATGTTTGGAATGAGCATATTTTTGCTCTAAACAAGGCTGATCTGTGCATTTCACAATATGGTTTTCTAAACTTTACATTAAAATTACCTCTGAATGTGAGCATACACTTAAGCAATAATGCACGACAGGGTGTGGGTTGTGTGGGGATTATGTCACACCTTGTGTGGTTGGGCACGAGGCCGAAGGCTGAGTGTATCCAACAGCAAGGTGTGACGTTATCCCAGCACAACCCACACCTTGAGTGCATTATTGCTATTATACAATGGCTCAATCAAAAGAAAAGAAAAAGTGCCTTTTAGGTACATTTTTTTTTTTAATTTTTGAATGGGTAGGGTTACATTATAAAAAAGTAGTGCTGATTAAGCCAGTAGATGGAGCCGAAGTGCTTTTTCAGTGGCTATACAGTCCCATAGCAACGTTTGCTAGTGCCACTCATTGTTAATATGCCCTTTGCTTCTTTGTTTATGCTGTGTTTTGGCCTTTTGGGATTGCATTTACATTGTTTTCCTCTGTGTTTCCATGACTGACTTTTAATTGTGGTTCTGAATGAGAATTGGGACTGCTGTGCCCCCATCCCCCACACATCTGTCTTACAGTGTGCCACCCGCTGCTGTCTGAAAGAGCCTAGAAGGAGGAGGTAGGAAAGATTTTTTGGACTGCGTTTTTATGGTGAAGTTAAATTAAAAAAAAAAAAGGAGACAGTGTGTTGAGCCAGCAAGCATTACAGACAGCCGTGCGGCAACTGTTTAAACACTCAGTTGCTCGCTCGCTCATTCACTGGGCACACTCGGTCTGACTGTGATTGTTGGCATTGCGTCTAATCACGCTTTCAGCTGCAGGTTTCTTTTTTTTTAAATAGAAGAAAGAGACTCTGGCAGGGGGTATAAAATGGTTATTGTTTTTTGTTTCTGCTGCTTTTTTTTTGGGACACTGAATATGGCTGGTGGCTGCAGAGCGAGTGAAGTGAACTGCAGAGTGGGAAGCAGCAAAGCAGGCTGTGTGCAATGATTTTAACTTGATGCAGTCTTCTGTATAACTGGGACTAGACCTGTGATGGTGTACTGGGATAACATCATGGGTCCAGCCCCAGTTCAACCAATCAGATGCCATCATTCTTGGTTGCCATTGTATAATATCACTTTAAACACCCACTTTATGTATTTATTTATTTATTGGTTTATTTAGTTGTCTATGTATGTGTTTATTTATGTTCAAGGTGTCCAAGTCAATAAATACATAGCAAAACATGATACACGACAGTAAGCATAGAAAAGACAAATACATAATACCAGAGGCAAAATACATAATACCAGACACAAGATATCCATAATTAAGCACTAGTAGAAGAATGAGGTCCATTAATACAGAATGAACAGGGAGGCCAGCTATGTAATAACATATTCAGGCCTGGGTATGTCATACTGCTCCAGTTGTTCTGGTGATTACAGAGTCCTAGCTTCGACCGGCGACAAGTAACAATGAAGTTAACATCCCCTTCTACTCTTTGTTCACAGCCGACAGAGCAAACCAGAGTTGGTGGGTAGCTATTTACATCAAGGATAAATTCCCTGCCTTCATAATTGACTCAACCTCTGTCCCAAAAGAATTCGGAAGCTTGTCATTAAAGACTGAAATTGCCACTGGTGTCTCATTATGTATAATAGGATGCTACAGACCCCCATCAGCTGGACGACAGTTGTTAAAACATCTCAGAAGCATCCTGGGTTCGGCATCTTCAGAGTGTAACATACAAGGGGACTTCAACTTAGACTGGCTCTCCAGTGCATCCACCACACTTAAAATGTTCTGTGATTCTCTTGGGTTGTCACAGCTAATAAACTAATCTACTCGTCCTAACAAGCTCGACCCTAATAACAGTACTCTCTTGGATATCATTTTAGTTAACAAACCCCATTTATTCTCCCATGCCAGCATCTTTTTTTCTGATATTAGTGACCATTGCTTCATCGCGTGTGTAAGATCCACTCTTAAATCCACAACTGTACCAAAATTCTCCTTTAAAAGGTGCATATGCAACTTTGATCTCCATGGGTATATATCAGACCTAAGAGACTCCATGTGATGGCAGGACTTCTATCTAGCCAAGTCCCTGACTACAGTTTATGATATTTTCTCAGAAATTGTGCTAGGGGCTCTAAACAAGTATGCTCCCACAGGAAAATTTTGTGCCAGAAACAAATCCTGTCGGTGGTTTACAGAAGACCTGAAAGATGCTTTGCAGAGTAGGGATGTACTCTGGAGAACTGCTAGGAAAACTAATTTAATAAATGACTGCAATTCTTTCCGGAGGGCAAGGAACCTCTGCACCAAAATGGTCAGAGAAGCCAAAGCTAATTTCTACCGCTCTCAGCTGGAGAGCCCCTCAAGAAATGCCTCCAAATTCTGGAGGATAATTAAAGATATTGAAGGTCACACCACTGTAAATTCCCTACCTACTAAATTATTGATTGACAATACTGTCATCTCCAACAGACCGTCTATCCTCGATGCTCTCAGTAATCATTTTGCCACTGCAGGGTTAGCCTTTGACTCCTCTCCCGTGAATTTCCTCCACCAGCAACTTAGATTGGATACACAAGAAAAACCCATCCCCAGTCCATCCTTCTCTCTGCAGCCTACCTCCCTGAAAGAAGTCGAAGATCTTCTCCTTCAGCTGGACACTAGGAAAAGTGCTGGGGCTGACCTCATTGACCTGTACTTCTTAAAGGCCGGCTACCATGTCCTCAAAGTCCCAATTGATCATCTCTTCAACTTATCCTTGTCCCAGGGTGACCTACCGCCCATTTGGAAAAATGCACTTGTGGTCCCTTTGTTTAAGTCAGGAGATCCTAGTGACCTCAATAACTACACATCAATCTTCCTACTTCCAATCTTGTCATAGATGCTGGAGAAAATAGTGAACTCCCAACTTAGGAAGTACTTGGAATCAGAAAAACTGCTCAACCCATTACAGTCCAGTTTTAGAGCACAGCACAGTACAATCTCTGCTCTGGCCAAGGTGACAAACGACTGGCAGCTTGAATTAGACAAAAAAAACTTTGTCTGCACAGTTTTCTTGGACCTAAGCAAGGTGTTCGATACTGTTGATCACAGACTGCTTCTGTCATCCCTCCAGAACATTGGTTTGGATTCCCTATCCCTTAAATGGTTCTCCAACTACCTCTCAGGATGACTTCAACAAGTAAAGGCAGAAGGGGAAGCTTTTCCACCAAAACCCCTATTGGGGGGTGTACAGCAAGGTTCCATTCTTGGTCCCTTGCTCTTCACCATTTATATTCACAACGTAGATGCCCCCATCAACGAAGCACAAATACACCTATTCGCGGATGATACGGTACTCTATACTAGTACCCCCACACCTGAAGTGGCCTGTAAAGCCCTTCAAAATGAATTTAATCTGCTGAAACATCAGCTTATAAACCAAAAACTGCTCTTAAATGCAAAAAAAAAACTACAGTTGCTGGGACACTCTCGCAGATCACTACCATTCTAGGTGAGCGGTTGGACTACATGCCAAAGTTCAAGTACCTGGGGGTCTGGTTAGACCATAGACTTACTTTCACAGATCACTTAGAAGAACTGGCAAAGAAACTTAGACAAAGACTTGATCTGTTCTTTAGGATTAATAATCTCCTCACAAGAGACGCTAACCTGAAACTGGTTCAAACTACCTTTCTTTCCCTATTGGATTACGCAGACTTTCTATATAGTCAGAGACCTGCAGGTACCCTAGCCAAACTTGATACTCTTTATCACAGAGCAATAAGATTTATCACGGGTCTTCCATACTCAACCCACCACTGTGCATTGCACACAGCAGTGGGATGGTCATCTCCTGGTTACAGACAGCAAAAAAATGCTGCGGTTTGGACATACAAAGCTATCTCAAATAAACTGCCCCAGTATATCTCTGTCTGTTTACCTTTGTGCACTCTGGGGAAGTATGCCCTGAGAAGCACCTCATATACCTACCTTTATGTTTACAAAGCAAAATCTCGCATTGGCAGAGCAGCCATCAGCTTTGTGCTCCCTTAATTGTGGAACAAGCTACAAAAAACTTTGAAATTAACTCACCCCATCAGCCTAGCAGCTTTTAAATCTCTATATCTGCATCATAATAAGGAGTTCTATGCCTGTCTACCCTAAATAGTGACTCCTATAAGTCCAAGCACACTCTAATTACTACTGTTTGAAGACTGATCACATCTATAATCAATTCTTCCCTCTCCCCTTTTTCTACCCCCATATCTGTCCCTTCCACTTTCCTTTGACCCTGGTTCCAGCTCTAAATTCTCCATACTGTATCACTATATATCTTTTTATATTAGATTTTATTTGTGTTCAGTGCAGCTGATATGTATATTTCTTTACTTTTATGAAAAAGTGTGTCCTACCCAAAACTAGCTGTATCTTCTGTTCCAAACATATACTACTGTCAATGCTACCTGCTGATACTTTGTATATACTGTATTATTGTATCTCACTTTATTTGTATTATTACTATTTTCTTGTGTGTTGCATCCCATGTATATCGTCCCTTGTTCCTTGTTAACAAACCCAGGTCCACCTCGAAAATAAGCTTGCCCAACTGTGATCGCCTGGTTAAATAAAGACTTTGATTGATTGATTGATTGCTGTCGGAGGCACAGGGTTTCCAGAGCAACCGGGAGTCTGGGATTAATGCTATTGGTAGGTGCATTTGAGACACTGAGAGAAAATAGTCGCCATCTGTTATCTGAAGAAATGGAAAGTCGTGGGAGGACAGGGTAGAGTTAAAATAGATGCCCAGCTACTAGAAGAACTGTACTTGCTTGATGGACTCTCCATTTGGAGTGGTGATACTGTTCTGGTCTGTCTTTTAGAGCACAGTTTTTCCCAAATTGTAAGGGTTTTGTCTTTTTTGAGTTTATGAAAAGCTTGTTGTAGAAAACCAGCAGCATAATTTGCTGAAATCTGATTGGAGATTGTATTTGAGGGACTCCAGGTCATGGTGTGAGGTGTGGATAACTGTGTCATCAGCATACACCAGGGTTTTGGAATGATTGCAAACTTCCAGGATATTGTTTATAGCAAGTTGAATCGAAGGGGTTCAAGATGAATCCTTGTAGCACTACAGAGGTCAGTGGCTGTGGACCAGGGAACACATCCCCACATTTGACCTTCTGGGTTCTGTTGCTCAGCTAGTTAGAGAACTATGCAGTGGCATCTGTTGATAATCCCATCTTTGTGAGTTTGGTTAATAGGAGTTCATGATCTACTATATCAGATGTCTTGGATTGGTTGAGGAAAGCAGCACCAATATAATCTTCTCTGTCCAAGCAATACATAGCTCTTTAGTCAGCTCACTTAGGGAAGTGGTAATACTTTGCAACTTTCTAAAGCTGTGTTGTTCGGTGGCCTGGGGACTTTGTGCCATGAGGTATTCCACTAGTTGGTCACTGACAACTTTCTTAAGGACCTTTGTCAGAGGGGATAGAATAGATATGGGTCAGTTAGAGATGGCTGTGATATCACTGACTTGAATACTGGGACATTTGCTTGTTTTCCAGACACGTTATAAGGGGCATTATCTGTATCCCACCCCCACACCCTGAGGAGTAGTCAGTACCAGTCAAAGCACTGGGGTGTCGGACTATTGGTGGTCTGCTTATGCCTATTGCACACTACTTTTAGCTTATGTGAAAATAAATAATTCTGCTACTGTTGACCTGCTGTGTTTCTGCTTTGTACTTCGGTGCATTGCCACTCTGTTGCCCTTGTTTCTGATTCTTCCACCTGGCTGGCTGCATGTTTCACCAGCATTTCACTGACCTCCCTTGTGCACCTTTGCTGACTGTTGTTTACTTGTAGAGGTGGTGTTAGACATAAGCAAATCAAATGGGCACTTGGGGCACCAGCATAGAGGGGGTGTACTGAAGTAGAACGTATAAGTAGGGATTAGCTTTAAATGCAAAAAGTGTCAGTATACACACTAAATTGTTACCACACTTGCATTCATAGAATTGTTGCCATGTTTTGGAAGTGGGTTGTGGCAGAAGGGAGGAGAGACAGCACTGGAAGCAGTGAAGGTGGCACCACAATTATTTCTGCTTTCGTTGCCATTAGGTATAAAACCGATCCTGTTTACATGGATTGGAAATTATTCAAGCACAGCACATATGTTATTTGGCAGCAAGGAGGCCTTTTAAATTATATATTGACTGTTATTTGTGTATATTTCTCCAACTGTGTTTCATTTAGCATGATCACAGCAATGATTCCAGAACCATTCCTGCAGATGCCAAGATCGGCAGAGGGCTTACATTTCAATTTACTATTCTTCCCTGGTGTTAAATAGCCACTAGACATTGAGGCAACAGTGATTCTGAGAACTCAATGATGGACTAGTACCAGGAGCAAGAAAATCACTCAGGGAGTCAACAGCCCTTCTACCTGGAATCTACAGAGGATTTACAAAGAGAAAAAAACACACCAACAATTCCCTATAGAAGGGAAGGAATTTAGCTGCTTCAGATGGCTCCAGGGAGGAACTGACATTCCTGCTTGTGAAATTGGAAAGGGCAACATTTTATGAAATCAACATTTGGTTCAATAGAGACACACCAATGACCATACAATCCTTACATCAAAGAGCGGACAGAAATAACTAATCAAGGTGTCCACAAAACAGCTAACAGACATACAGTTAAGACTTTCAAAGAACGGCCTGTCTTTTGTCCCACCTCCCATTTAGACCAGTTTGAAATACATGCAGGGCCTTTTTAAATTGTTCGGAAATGTTAATTTAAAGCACTTTTTTTGAACTAAAGGTACCAACATGGGGAGTTATAATCTTGGGACTCATTCATCAGCCATAGATTCACTCACTGGGGAGGACATCAGCTATTTAAGGGAAGTGGACAATCTCCTCAGACAGGATGCTCCCACTTACATGGAACAGTCAATTCTGATCTTTTCCCAGACAAACAAATTCTATGTTGTCCTCACTCATGATGATTTGAAACAGAGATCCCTGAGCCAGTTTATATGGGATTGTAATTTTATGGACCAAAGAAAACTGCATTTCAAGAATTAGTCAAGCTTTTTCTCAGGCTCTAGTAGCAATGCAGTAATAGAAACATTCCAGAACATTGTCCTGAAGTAGGTGGATGACATGTTTAAACCCAATGGTAGCCTTGAGTATCATAGTCTAACTCAGGAAGAGAAAACTGCCCTTGATGGACTACAATATGATGATCTGATCATCATTAAACCCTCTGATGAGGAAGGAAATATTGTATACCTTGACATCAATGGTTACTAACTACTACTGCTATGTACTGAATAACCTAACTGATTGGGTTTTTGAAACAGGGCTCATTAGTCAAAAGGAACAAGAATTCTTAAAACCTATATCTCCCTGAATTGCCATTTTCTACTATCTTCCAAAGGTGCCCAGTGAATTGTGTAAACCTCCCCTGGTAAGCCAGCCATATTAGGGACTGGATCCCTAACTATGCCTAAAAATGCCTGTTCATATTTGTGGACTTTTTTCTTCAAGCTCCAGTTAGGTTACTTCCTTTATACACAAAGCATTCCACAGACATACTGAATAAAGCTTGAGAAGGTTGTTTGTCTTAACTGTCTGTGTGTTGATGTGAGCTCCTTATATGCAAGCATTCAGCACCTTCATAGGATTTAAACCATTAATTGGTTCCTTGATAATGATGCAATACTTCCCATTGTCCCCACCAAGTTTATCCCACTTGCTATTGAATTTATGTTGCCACACAATTGTTTTTTTTTGGCAACAGTTTATCTCCAAATTTGTGATATGGTCATGGGGGCATCTATGGCACCCTCATATGCCAAACTTTTGTGGGTTGGTAGGAGTCTCATACCATCCAAACTGCAGAGAATAACAATTTTCCAACAACTCTGGTATCATTTTATTAATGTTATTCTGTGCATCTGAAGGGGATCAGACAGTGAAGTAATAAGGTGTATGGAGTACATTAACACAAACAACTTGAACCTGAAGTTTACCTCAACGTTTCACAAATCAGAGATTGAATTTCTGGACCTGAAACTGACCATTAAGCCTATTTATATTATGGCAAGTAGCTTCCACAAACCGATGGCTGATAATTTTCTCTGGGCAGATAGTGCTCATCCAAAAGGTTTAATTCACAGCATGCCCTGCGGTCAGTAAATCAAGCTCTAAATGAATTGTTTAGATATACTGATCTTTGAATGACAAGTAAATGAACTCCAAGATAGATTTCTAAACCATTGCTACCCACTGCATGTACTTCAAAAAGCATGTGAACAAGTCAGAGAAATAGATCGAAAAACATAACTTGTTCCTATGGAAAAAAGATCTTTTACATGATGCCCTGAGCACCTTTGTTACAAAACATAACTACATCCCTAGTGAGGCAAGGCAAGGCAAGACAAATTTTATTTAAAAAGACGCCCATCCCGGAGGCTCTGGGTGCCGTACATCAATCAAGTAAATACAGCACAGCACAATAATAATCAATGAAATACACTGCTCCAAACAAGTTAAAACAAAATTTGCTACACAATTTGCCACCCTCAGCTACAGCTATGTTTAGAGTCTCTAAAACTAAAGTAAACATCAAAAATGTTTTAAAAACAAATATGAACTATAAAACATAGTCCGGGAATGCCTGATCGTACAAGAATGCCTTGAGGTGGGTCTCAAATACCTCAACAGACGAGGTCTCCCTAACAACTAAAGGGAGCAAATTCCACAGGACGGGGGCAGTGACACTAAATGCTCTGTTGCCAGCAGTTCTTATCCTCATCCTGGGAATCGTGAGGAGGCCCCTAGAGAAGGAGTGGAGGGAGCAGACCAAGACGGCAGGTGTAAGAAGGTCACTCAAGTAGCCAGGGCCCAGGCCGTGTAGGGCCTTAAAGGTGAGCAAACCCACCTTAAAGAGGACCCTCCACCTAACCAGCAGCCAGTGTAGTTGACGCAGCACCAGAGTAATGTAACAGTATTTAGACTGTCCTGTCAACAACCTCGCTGCCGCATTCTGCACGAGCTGCAGTCGGTGCAGGGTACCCCCAGAGACCCCGAGATAGAGTGCATTACAGTAGTCAAGCCTGGACATCACAAAGGCATGCACCAAAGTGGGGAGGTCCAGTGGCAGAACTAAGGGCTTGATCCTGGCGATATTCCTCAGATGATAAAAGCTAGTACGGACAACGGAAGTCACCTGAAACTCAAGTGTTAAACCACTGTCAAGAATAACACCCAGATCACGCACCCTAGAGGAGGCCTTCGATGATATACAGCCAAGGCAAAGTCCTGTCTCTGCACCACAGGCCAACCTATCACGCCCTCTGTTTGACTCCACCACCAGTACCTCCGTCTTACTGGAGTTCAGTCACAACCAGCTGGAGGCCATCCAGTCATTGATTTCAGCAAGGCAGCTGTTAAGCACTTCTACTGCACAAGATGTTCCATGGGCAAAGGAAAAGTACAGCTGAGTATCATCAGCATAGCAGTGAAAGCCCAAGCTGTACCTCCTAATGAGCTCTCCCAGGGGTAGCATGTACACGGTAAACAACATTGGTGACAAGACCGAACCCTGGGGAACTCCGCACAACAGGTGATCAGTGGAGGAGGAGAAATTCCTCATCACTACCCTCTGCCTCCTGTTAGATAAAAAAGACTCAAACCAGCAGATGACAGAGCCAGCAAGTCCGCAGAATTCCCTTAGGCAGTCAAGTAAACACTCAATGGTCCACCGTGTCAAATGCTGAGGAGAGATCGAGGAGAACAAGAATTGTCCCCTCCCCTCAATCTCTAGCCCTAAGAAGGTCATTGTGCACCTGAACTAGTGCACTTTCTGTGTTATGCCTCACACAGAACCCAGACTGGAGCAGCTCATAAAGACTGTGGGCCACAAGATGCTCCTCAAGCTGAAGCGCCACCACCTTCTCAACAATCTTACCTAATAATGGAAGATTGGAGATAGGATGGTAATTTGCCTTGACGTCAGGGTCCAACGATGGTTTTTTCAGAAGGGGTCTCACCAATGCCTCCTTCAAGACATCAGGAAAGACCCCCTCTGACAAGGAACACCAGACAATCAGGGCAAACACTGGGCCAACGGAGTCAACACATCTCATTAGGAAATGAGTTGGCACCGGGTCCAGTTCACAAAAGGTGTTCCGAAGCTTGGAGGCAATCTCATTGACCTCAGCCACCTCCACCAGTCTAAACTCATCCCAAACAGGTGGAGTGCTCTCCAGTCACCCATGGTGACCACTGTCGGCCAGATTCTGGTCCACTGGCGGAACACCCTGCCTGATGGCAGACACCCTGTCTGAGAAGAACCGAACAAACTCATCACACAATGCGTTCAAAAAGGCTACCATTGGCTGTAGACAGGAAGGATGAAGGAGCCTGTCCACAATCTGAAAGAGCACAGTTGGTCAGTTCCTCCTGGCAGCAATTGCCCTGGACAGGAATTCTGCCTTCTTACGGTTGATTGCCCCCTGGTATGCACCATAGTGCATACGTAGGGCCAGTTTGTCTACCTCCAGGCCAGACTTATGCCAGCAGCTCTCTAATCTCTGACCCATGGTCTTCATCTCCTTGAGCTCTCCGTCATACCAAGGGGACCTCAAGTGAGAAGACCTGGGTCATACACGGGTTGGTGCGAGGGAGTCAAGCGCACCAGAAAGTGCCTTATTATAGGCTTCCACTACTGCGTACATACCCCCACCGCATGCATTGTCCACACTAGATAGGTCAGCCACCGCCAACAAAACCTCAGGGGTCAACCCTCTCAAAGGGCGATAGCTGACCATCTCTGCAGGGGGAGGGCAACTGAGGGGGGGCCCCAAACTGGAACTTCACCGTGCAATGATCGGACCAAATGACCCTATCAATGCTGAGACTATTTATCTCAAGCCCCAGTGTGAACACCAAATCCAACATATGGCCACCATGATGAGTCACGGAAGAAACTCCCTGCGCAAAGCCCAGAGATGACATTATCTGGAGGAAGTTATGACCAAGCTGAGAGGATTCATCCTCGGCCCAAACATTGAAGTCCCCCAGCACTAAACATCTGGGGGGCCTCCAATGTTTCCCTGATGATGAAATCAGCCACTTCCTGCAAAAAATCTCCCGCCACCCCAGTAGGGCAATAAATCAGGAGAACCAAGCAGTCTGCGCCCAGACCCCCATGAATGGCCACACATTCAAATGAATGTGGTGCTCTCACTGGGTGCATGATGAAGCCCAGCTCAGATCTAAAACAGATGGCTCCCCCCTCACCCCTGTGTTCCACTCTGGGGCAGTGCACTACAGTATACCCGGATGGGATGACAGCCTCTAAAACTGGGCCAGCATCATCACCAATCCAGGTCTCCATAATGCAAGCCAGATTGGCCAAAGAAACCAAATCCGCCATAATTGCAGTCTTGTTTCTGACCAATCTGGCATTGCAAAGCACCACCCTCAGGGGACTGGTGGACAATGCAGCCCTTCTGGCTACCTTCCCACTCGGTCTGGTGGGAACCCTTGTGACAGGAACTAAACACGTCAGGCCTCTCCCCAAGTCCTGTCTAATCCCAGGGCACCTTCTGCACCTCACTACCTTGATCCTACCACCCACAGCACAAGGGGCACCCCGGCCTGATCGAGTCCTAAGACTCCTCCCAATTCCAACCTCCCAACAGCGCCTTGCTGTAGTATCTGACACAGGGAGGCTGAAAAAAGGCTGAAGATCGAGCAGCCGGGATGCCCCATACACTATCCTGGCCCGCCCAAGGCCTGCATACATTCCCAGACACATCCCCCCCAACTATGTAATCCCAAGTGTAGCGGTGGGCAAAAAAGTACAATTTGTAAATTATCTATTACAGATACTTAGAAAGGAGATGAACGGAGGTGAGGCTGATGGTGGAAGAATTTAATGATTATAACAATAATCACAGCAAGAGATTACAAGTGGTACATCCTTCATTCTTCATTTTTAATTCTTAATTCTTCAAACTAACAGTGTATAGTGGCTTGCTTATATAGTGGAAAACAGTATCATCATTTCCTATGGTTGTCTATGATTGGTCCAAGACAAGTACAAACATCAACTTAAAAGGCAATTCTCTTTTTAGCTAATCTTTTAGTCAGCACAAATGTATTGATAGTGTAAATTATATTACTATATAAGGATAGTAATAATTATCATTACCAGTTACTAAGATCTAGAAGGAAGAAATAGGTTTGCACTTAGGAATGTGCATACAAGCTTTTTAGCCTGTAGTCAGAAGGGTAACTTGAACTCTATCCCTGTATTTCTGTCTTTGCAGACACTTAAAACACCTCTCTGCCATTACTCACATGGTCAGCACAAATATCAAAAGACACTTTAATATTACAACTTGTGGCTTAGTTAAACTTGTAGCTTTGCAAGTTTTAATATGATTCAATTATATAGACCAATATTTGTTACACAAACACATTATGTGTTAGACCAAAATGAAGTTAGCCTGCAATATTGGGACACATTTCTTTATCCCTTGTTACAAGCCCCCCTTGGCTAAATATTGCCTAATTATTATTCGTGCAACAATGCAGCTCCTCAGAGCATGTACATCTCATTAGTACTTCACGAATAGTAAGTCTTAAGCACAGGCCTATAATTACCAAGAACACTAAGACCACTGGCAACACAAGTAAAACTTTAAAAGACAGGACTCCTAAGGGTCCCCCTGCATAGCTATAAATTAAGTGCTCATTATCACTCTCACTGAGCAATTCATTTACAACTACTTGTGCCTTATGAATTTGTATCAAATGAGTATCTTTTTGATTTAAAAATGACTGTACATTAAGAAACAGGAGAGGTATCACAGCTCCAAATGATGACACTTAACATGTCAATTAATATAGTGGCATAAAACTTTGACACACCAGTATCTGCACAACTATTGTTAACATTTATATTCCAACCAGAATAAATCTAGATTTATATGTACTTTACTGTACTTCACATTATTCACAAGCATTTGATCAATAAGTGTTGATTAAATCCACTCTCTGGCCCTTTTGTCACATTTAGTTGGTGTTACAGTTAAGTATCCTTTGGTGTGGCTCTGTTTATAACAAGAGACCCATTTGTCTATTTTTAGTCCATGTAGCTTTGCTGTGATCCAGTCTTGAGCTTTGAGGCACAGCTGCTAGACCAGCTGTTAAGTATGTCCACATACCAATTTAGAAAAGTCAGTGTTCATATTGCTGGCTGGCTGATTAGCAGACACACTGGTCAAGGGTGCATTAGATTGTGCATTGAGTAGCCACACACACACTGGCATGGCATTTGTGTTGTGGTAGTTGATTACACCCTGGCACACAGATGAACAGTCCATAAACAGTCCATAGTAAAGCAATAGGTTTGCATAAAGTATCAGCCATGTTTGGAATAAACAGCAGTGAAGAAAATGGATGTTTTGCTTGAAGATCAATTGAAGAAGAATCTTCTTGCTGAAGTTAAGGGATTGCCCCTACCCCAGACTTAACTTTATAGTAAGTAGAAACAATAAGCTTGATTGCAGAGTTTAAACTGACTGGACCTTTTTCAGTTGATTTAAAGTTTCACAAATAGATGTAATTTTGCTAAAACATTACACTTGCAGAGGTAATAATGACTTGATTTATGCAATAGTCCTTATGTGGAACCAATTAGAAAACATAAGCATTTTTGAAATAGAACAATTTTAGTATTGAGCATAATGCATCTTGTAAACAGGCTAAGAAAGCTGAAAAGACAATCAAAAGAATGAATATGTGGAAATACATACACAACTCCCACTCCAGCTTAACTGATTCTTGAAGCATATGTTTTTGAAGAAGAATCAAATACACATTTTTTGGTATTTACCCCTATGGAGAGATAGTACTGTACCTTGCAACCTTTGTGGACATTACACTGGAAAGAAGGAAGGGTAGCTTACCCCCCCTCCCCCCGAGCTTTTACTGGCGGAAGAGACAGCTCAACTACTGTAAAGCAAGATTATTTCCATAGGATAAAAGAAGCCAAGCGTCCCTGGGTTTTCTCATCCTAAGCATGACAAAATGTCAGCTGAGTTTATAAAAGAAGTTTTGCTTACAGTTAAATGTTGATTGACTGTGTTGGCTGCAACACAAGAAGGTCAAATAAAATGCAAAAGGTCATATCGTGTGCATGCAAGGGTCGCTCAAACCCAGTTATTTTTGTAGTGGCCTTGAACACTACTGATATTAAAAATATCTTAATGTTACATTGCACATGAAATGAAAACAACTTTTAAACATTTTTTATCCAAGGACACTTGAATACCGTATTTAAAAGTATGCCAACATCACTTTTAATGAGAATCTTTTGTCCTTCAGAAACGCTAGTGTTACTGATAACATTATTAATCATGCCAAACAACTCCGAGTGGTTTGCTTGGTTATGGTAGCAATCACAGAAGAACAAGTGGCTAGCTTTTGCTCTAGTCCACCCCACAGCATACTAAGAGTATTTAGAATCAAACTCTAACATTAGAAGAGGCAAGGTCTTTGGGCATTAAGTTAGTATGTCTTTGCCAATACCTGACTTTTTACTCCTACATTTTAACTGCTCCTATACAGGAGTTAGCACACTGTAAAGTGCTTGTTTTTAGATTTTAACACATTTACATCTTACAAACGTGCTACAGAAGCTGTGTTATAGTTTATATTGCAATTAATAAAAGAGAATTATCCCTATCTAAAAAATAAAGGTCTCCCTGTACCTTTACTAACTAACTTTAGTTATTAGTTTTTCTCTTGCAGGGTTTTTGGCTCTTGACTTACAGTATTTGCATTTCTAAACTATCTATTTTTGACTGTAGCTGGATTATTACATCTTACTGTTTATGCAGCTTTCCTTTTTTAAAGTCTCATGTGTTAACGAATTACCACCTGGCTATATTATCACAGACTTTGTACAGTATTTGCTAGTTTCTCTTTTTTTAATTTTTTAATTAAAAATACTGCTGTGCCTGTTGATCATGGTTTTTATGCTACCCCCTTTAGGTGTTTCCCCTAGAAACAACCTATTAATTTTTCCATACTCCTAAAATACAATTGTACCTGTTGATCATCAGGCACTGGTTTGTATGCTTTCCCCTTTAGGTGTTTTCCTAGAAAATGACCTATTATTGTTTCCATACTCATTTTTCATCTTTTTCCTGCCTGCCTAGCCTTTACAGCTGGATGCACCCGTGCACTGGTGCCCTGGTCTGTCTAGCTATGTCTTATGGCTCCCCTGTGAGGTCCGGCTTGCAAGTCCCAGCACCTTCACTTACCTACTCTGCCCCATGAGTTCCTACAGAGTTAAGCATTACTTTTATTTAAAGAAATTGGAAAGCATACCTCACCTGATTAGCAAGTGGGTAAACTGTCTGTGTGCACCATTTTCTCTCGCTTTAAGTCATCAGCACCTTCTCTGAGCATCGTCACCTTCTTATTAGGGCTTGCAGACTAACCAACTAGTAGTTTGGCAGCCTTCTCAGCATGCAGCACCAGCGATCCGAGTCACGGCACCAATTGTAGCGGTAGGCAAAAAAGTACAATTTGTAAATTATCTATTACAGATACTTAGAAAGGAGATGAACGGAGCTGGTACTGATGGCAGAAGAATTTAATGATTATAACAATAATCACAGCAAGAGATTACAAGTGGTACATCCTTCATTCTTCATTCTTAATTCTTAATTCTTCAAACTAACAGTGTATAGTGGCTTGCTTATATAGTGGAAAACAGTATCATCATTTCCTATGGTTGTCTATGATTGGTCCAAGACAAGTACAAACATCAACTTAAAAGGCAATTCTCTTTTTAGGTAATCTTTTAGTCAGCACAAATGTATCGATAGTGTAAATTATATTACTATATAAGGATAGTAATAATTATCATTACCAGTTACTAAGATCTAGAAGGAAGAAATAGGTTTGCACTTAGGAATGTGCATACAAGCTTTTTAGCCTGTAGTCAGAAGGGTAACTTGAACTCTATCCCTGTATTTCTGTCTTTGCAGACACTTAAAACACCTGCCTGCCATTACTCACATGGTCAGCACAAATATTAAAAGACACTTTAATATTACAACTTGTGGCTTAGTTAAACTTGTAGCTTTGCAAGTTTTAATATAATTCAATTATATAGGCCAATATTTGTTACACAAACACATTATGTGTTAGACCAAAATGAAGTTAGCCTGCAATATTGGGACGCATTTCTTTATCCCTTGTTACACCAAGACCAAGACAAACCTCAATACCACAACCTCCACACACACAAACACATACACACACACACACACACACACACACACAATCACAACACACACACACAGACACACAAATCAAATAAACACTAACCCCCCCAAACAACCCCTTAAAACAAAACTCAAAATTAAATCTTCGAAAACAGTTTAGGAAAGCAAACTGCAAATCGCATAAAAAATGCCAATACTCAGGGTGGCACAAGTCACTTTATATTCAGATTTTCATAGAAACATAGAAACATAGAAGTTGATGGCAGATAAGGACCGCAAGGCCCATCCAGTCTGCCCATTTCTTTCTCTACCTTATAAATGTGCCATCGACCTTTGCTCTGTCAGTGGCCTATCTATTCATAGTCATTTGTATTGCTCCCTTATGCCTATCCCATGCCTGTTTGAAGCCCTGCACTGTATTCATAGCCACCACTTCTTGTGGTAAGCCATTCCATGCATCCACCACCCTTTCTGTGAAAAAATTTCCTCATTCCCCTTAATCGGCCCCCTCTAATCTCATGCTGTGTCCTCTTGTCCTGCTATTTTCTTATATTTAAACATGTTAGATTCTTTCACCTTGTTAATGCCCTTAAGGTGTTTGAATGCCTCGATCATATCACCTCTCTCCCTCCTTTGTTCAAGGGTATACATATTGAGCTCTGTTAATCTGTCCTCATATGTCTTATGATGCAGCCCCTGCACCATTTTGGTTGCCCTTCTTTGGACTGCCTCAATTTGGTTAACGTCTTTGTGAAGGTGTGGCCTCCAATACTGCACGCAGTACTCCAGATGGGGCCTAACCAGTGTCTTGTAAAGAGGGGTTATTACCTCCCTTTTATGACTTGTGATACCCCTACTAATACACCCTAACACCCCCCTAGCCTTACCTACTGCTTTAGAGGTCTGCTTGGATGATTTCAGGTCATCAGTGATGATGATGCCCAAGTCTCTTTCTTCCTTTGTGACTGCTAGCAACTCCCTTCCCAGCCTATAGGTGGCTTCAGGGATTCTCTTCCCTATGTGCATGATTTTGCACTTCTTTGCATTAAATCCCAGTTGCCACTCTTCTGACCATTTTGCTAGTTTATCCAGATCTCTTCTCTTTCTGCCCACCCCATCTGGATCATCTACTCTGTTGCAGATCTTGATGTCATCTGCAAACAGACAAGCCTTACCCTCTAGTCCATCTGCAAGGTCACTAATGAAGATGTTGAAGAGGACTGGCCCCAGAACTGATCCCTGAGGTACCCCACTTGTGACTTGCATCTCTTCTGACTGTATACCATTTACCACCACTCTCTGTTTTCTGTCCATCAACCAGTTTGCCACCCAGTTGACTAACTTCTGACCCACCCCGAGCCTACCCAGCTTATTTATCAATCTTCTATGTGGAACAGTGTCAAAAGCTTTGCTGAAGTCAAGGTAGGTGACATCAACTGCTTCCCCTTGGTCCACCACTCTGGTTACCCAGTCAAAGAAATCTATGAGATTAGTTTGACAGGACCTTCCTTTTGTAAACCCATGCTGTCTTGGATCCTGTGCCCCTATGGATTCCAGGTGTTGCACTATCCTTTCCTTAAGGAGTGCCTCCATAATCTTGCCCACTACTGAGGTAAGACTGACTGGTCTGTAGTTCCCCGCCTCCTCCCTGCTACCACTCTTGTGGAGCGGGATCTCATGAGCCCATCTCCAGTCTTCTGGGACCTCTCCTGTGCTCAGAGACTCACTAAACAGTTCTGCTAATGGCTCTGCTAGTTACACCTTTAGCTCCTTAAGTACCCTGGGATGTATGCCATCAGGTCCCATTGCCTTATCCACCCTGAGCTTAGCAAGCTCTTGTGGGACCCTTTCTTTTGTAGAGGGTAGTGCGCACCTCCCTCTCCCTGTGTCCATGGTGCTGAGCTGTGGGCCCTGCCCTACCTTCTCTTCAGTAAATACTGAGCAAAAGTATCTATTTAGGATAGATGCCTTTACAGGGTCCTCCTCCTCACATGCTCCCTTTTCTCCATTAAGCTTAGCAATACCCCCTCTGGACTTTTTCCTTTCACTAATGTATCTATAGAAAGTCTTGTCACCTTCTTTTACTATTCGTGCTAGTGTTTCCTCAGTTTGGGACTTTGCCTGCCTTACTGCCTTCCCTGCTTCTCTTAGGACAGTTTGGTATGTCTCCCTATCTTCATCCCGCTGTGTTCCCTTATATTTCCTGAAGGCCAGCCTTTTGGCTCTGACCTTTTCTGCTACTGTATTTGAGAACCAAAGTGGTTTCCTTCTTCTTTTGCACTTCCTTTTCTGTCTAACACAATGGGATGTTGCTTCAAGTATTGCATCCTTAATGCTTGCCCACTTTGCCTGTACCCCCTCACCTGTGTTTCTTTTTGCCAGGGCTAGCTTAACTCTGTTGGTCATCTTATCAAAGTCAGCTCCTCTGAAGTCCCACATTTTTGCCTTGGAATGGGATGATTTAGATGTAGTAGCCAAATTGAACCATACCATGTGATGGTCACTGGCCCCCAGGTGACCTTCTACCTGGAGATCTGTGATCACTTCCTTGTTAGTCAGTACTAGATCTAGGATAGCCCTGTCTCTTGTGGGTTGCTGTACCAGTTGTTTGAGGCCCTCCCCCTGTAGGGAATCCACTATGTGTCTAGTTCTGGCAGATGTTCCTGCTGGTATTGACAAATCTGTATCCGGCATGTTGAAGTCTCCCATTATCAGAACCTCCCCTTTAGCTGTCATGTTTTGTATATCTTCTAACAGTAATGTGTCTATGTCCTCCCCCTGGTCTGGGGGCCTGTAGACAACCCCAGTTCTTATGGCTGTCCCATTTCCTGTTTCCAGGGTGACCCACAGTTCTTCTGGCTCCTTATGTGTATTCTGAATTTCTGTAGCTTTGATATTTTCATTGACATACAGGGCCACTCCTCCCCCCTTTTTGCATCTCAGTCTCTTCTGAACAATACATAACCAGGTACTGAAGTCTCCCAAGTGTGGTTACTGGTAAACCAAGTCTCACTAATTGCTACTATGTCCAGTTTAGCCTCTGACATTATTGCCTGCAGGTCTGGGATCTTATTTCTCAGGCTGTGAGCATTTGTGTACATGATTTTCCATTGGCCAGATTTTGGTGTGTTAGTTGTTGGGTGAGGTTTGGCATTACCCCTGTCGTGTGATGGGGAGACAAACTTTTTCTTACCTGGTGATGCAAATGAACTGCAAATATGCTGAATCCCTGTTTGACCACTAGCTGAGGGGAAGGGTTGTTCTTCCCATTCGGCGATATGGGTGCTGCACCTCTACCCATTTGCTAGTTTAAATATTCTGCAAAAGGCGTCAAACTTCTGCTCAATACACTGACTCCCTCCTTAGTCAGGTGCAGTCCATCAAATTTAAAGAACTTTCGCTCCCAGAACTGTTGCCAGTTCTCTACAAATCTGTGTCCTTTTTCCTGGCACCAGCCCTTGAGCCACGTGTTTAGCTCCCCTATCTCCCCTTCTCTGACCTTCCGTCCATCTGCTCCCCTCTCCCAGACTGGCAGGATCTCAGAGAAGGAGATGCCAGACGAAATAGATGATAGTTTGTCACCCTGCCTGGTCAGGTGTTCCTTGGTCTCCACAACTGACCGGCTGGCAAGATCATTAGTCCCTATGTGTACTAGGACATCAATGTTTTCTCCTGCTTTGTGAACAATTTTAGCAATGCGGTCAGTGTCTCTCCATGCTGAAAGACAGAGTCTTTCGGCAGTCAATTCAAAAGATACAACCTGAAATATACTCCCCAGGAAGCCCCAGCACCGCTCTTACCAGCCGGTGGGATCCCAAGAAGATCCCAGAATTTTGGAAATTTCTTAGGCCCCCTAGTCAATAGATTCATGGGGGCCCAAGTCTCAGAAAGCAATCTGCAGGTGAATATCCCAAGTGGCACTCTCACTGCCAATAGGGAAGTCTTTTAAAAGGTGATTAAAACTACAGAGGTTCTCTACTACCTCTGAAATGAAAATTCAATTTAAATGCAGCAAATAGATTCCAAGTAAACTTTTTATTTGGTAATTTAATCTTTCTTTCAGGATGAAATAATTTTAAGGACAAAAGGAAGAACCCCTCCACAGCTCACCCCAGGAGGAAATTACCCTGCGCTAAGGAGCCACAACTATAGTCCCCAGCTAGGAGACCGCTAAAAAGAAGACTCCCCTGAGAGACCTAGAGGCTGCACAACTACTCTTCACTAAACGTGCATCAGTTAGTGGAATCATCAAAAGGAGTCAGAAAATCCTCAGAAGTGATCCTACACTTTCTAAAGTCATTACCACTACACTGAGAATCACATACTGCAAAGGTTCCAAGAACTTCCAATGTAATTTAGTTGACCACCTCACAGTTACTTTTGTGACAAGAGGAGTAAACCAACCACCTGGCTAGGACATAAATCCACCTGTTTTTCCGCCACTGTTGCCACTGTAATGTTTGTAAATTTTCAAAAGGTCCTCTTTTTATCATACAAGTTCAAGCAAGCAATTAGAAGTGAGACAGTTCATTACGTGTCAGTGCCACTAGTTTCTCTGTCTATGTTTTACAGTGTTCCTGTCCAAATATTTATGTGGGGTGGACTATCTGACCACTAAAGGTGAGGGCACAAGAGCATGTTGTGATATATCCCATTCCAAACTGGACATTCCCTTGGGGTCCCATTTTGCAACCCACCATGGAGAGAAACCAGATTGCCTGAAGTTCATGGCAACCAAACACTGTTGAAAGTCTCAGAGAGGAGATGACAGGCTTAGAAATCTCCTACTGAGAAAGATAAGATGGATATTCAGACTGCAGACCTTTATGCCTGACATACTGAATTATGAAACTGAGTTTGCGCTCTTCCTGTAACCATTCCTATGCATTCAATATAGCTTAACTGTTAATTTTAAGTTTGTTTCATTTTTCTGAAATGGTCTAACAAAAATGAATGATTTTATATTTTCAGTAATCCTTCAGTCCCTTGTACTGTCTGCACTGCTTAGCTATAATAAGTTGTGAGGAAAACAAATGCAAATGCTGATTCAAAATCTTGTGATATCAAACTGATGTATTTAATTGATGTTTTGGGAGGCAGTGCAGACTAGAGGGTAAAAGAGCAGCTGACGCCTTTGGGAGAAATTTGAAAAAAACATAATATTTTGACACAGTTCAGCTCATATTTCACATTAGCTTTGTATTTTCCCACATTATTGTTTCGCTGATGTCCCACGCATGAAAACAGAATCCTTGTGCCACAAAACTTCATCAGCTCCTATGGCTTATTCCCCACCTGATGTCACAGTGCTCTACTTGTGGCATCACAATTATTCCCATGGTAACAGTGTGTAGTATCATAACAGAGGATTATGGCTTCAAGTGGGGAATAAGTTGTAGGCACTGATGAACACTAATGAATAAAGATCCTATTTTCATGCACATTTCCTCAGTAACTTACAATAGGGAGGGAGGGAGGATAAATATATACAAGATATACCAGTATAAGGTACAAGTTGAATTGTAACTAAATATTATGTTTTCCAACGTTTCCCCAGGGATGTCAACAGCTCTTTAAAGCACCAAGCGCACCAAACTATGACTCTGGAGACCCCTCAGTTCTGGGTTTGAAACCCACAACCAACACTTGTATACTGTGTGAACCTTTGCATGTCACTTTACCTAGCTGAGCTCCTGGGACATACCTGAAATAAAGCTTTGGCTCACTGGGCATTTAACTAACAAAATTAATAATACTAAAAAAAAACAAAATTAATCTAATCCCCTGCGCTTTGTATCATATTTAATGTGTTTTTTCTGTTTTGTGCTCTACATTTCAGCACACTGAATATTACATTACTGCATGGTGTTTTGGCACTTTTTTCGTGCCATTATAGATTCACCATATTGTCTTCCCTTCCCCCACCCCTCTCCTCCTTTTCCTTTCCCCTCCCAAATCCCTGCCTCTTTTTCCCTTACATTCCCCCTCCCCCTCCTTCTCAGATTCCCCTCCTGTGCTGCCTCTGTGTATATAACTTGCATACCCATTATAGTTTTGTAAAGCTTTTTATTTTTCCTTCCTGGGTACCGCCTGCTGTTTACTTCTGTTTGTTATTGTCTCCTTTTATTGCACTCCTTTGATACTGAATTTTATATTCATCCCCCTTTTCTCCTTTTTGCTTTTTTGCTCTGTTGGAATTGGGTTTCATTATTCACCAATGGTGTCCACACTTTTTTGAATTCCCATATCACACTATATTATCTTTTGAAGGGAACACAGTATGACTCTAAACAAGGCTGGTATGTGTGTGTTTCACAATGATTGTTTTACAAACTCTGTGTAAAAATTAACTCTGAAAGTAAACATTCACTGCCACTTTAAGGGCCCACTATATAAGGGACATTATCTTTATGGGAACCAACCCCTGAGGAAGACTCAGTGCATTGTCATTGTGGAGTAATGGACTGTTTTTATTCTCTCTCTCTCTCTCTCGGGTCACATGGGCGGCTCGCAGTGTGTCGATGTCTGTCGCGGGTCGGGAGGAGTCCAGGTCTCTCTGCTGGAAAGGGAAGAGAGAAGAGAGCAGCAGCAGGCTGAGGCTCCACAAGCCAGCAGTCTGCAGACGAGAGGTTATTAGGTGGACTGGTGTCAATTTTACAGACTTTCTGCTGCATCATTTTTGTTTGTGTCAGATGGCATTGTCATTGTGGAGTCGTGGACTGTTTTTATTCTCTCTCTCTCTCCCTCTCTGTCTGTCTGTCTCTCTCTCTCTCTCCCTCCGTCTGTCTCTCTCTCTCTCTCTCCCACACAGCAGAGCCAGAATTTGTTTTAAGCAGAGGTTCAGTGTGGTGTAAGAAAAAAGAATATTTTGTGAAATCTCCACTCTGAAAAAGGAATTTTTTATAAAATGTCCACTCTGTGGTGTTGGTCGGGTGTTTTTTTTTTTTTTGTGGACATAAAAAGGAAAATTCTTGTACATACCTTTCTGATTGCCCTAACATTTGAATGGGCCTTGCCTTATGAAATTTGGACCACTAAGTTAAGTTTATGCAGGGTTGAGCCTGGCTGGTTATGCGCAGAGAACACAAGGTCGGCTGTTACTAGTGTTGGCTTGAGTATGGGCTGGGATGGAATTCCATTTCCAGCAGTTTGTTGCATTTTAGACAGTGAGAGGAAAAAAAAGTGAGAGATTTCAGATTTTTCATCTCCAGCACCCATTTATCTTTATTACTCCAGTTCAAACCAGTGCGTCTAGAAAAATACTGCCTGGTCTACTCATCAGATGATTAAGTCTGAAATTCCAAAAAGTGGAATAATTTATTTTCAGACCAGCACTAAGTAATCTAAAGTGTACAGTCTTCACAGTCCAGATTCTTTTTCTGCCATATAAGATCTGCAATTCGTGGATTACTGTTGTGGTTTAGAAAAAAATGCCTTACAGAATTCTGTGGAATTGAAAAATATGAAAAGCATTTCAGAAGTGGAAGAAACTACTGTTCCACATGAATTCCATTACCAGCTTTCTTCACCACATACTAGCCATTTATTATGTCCATAGCATAGCACTGCAGAGGTTACTGCTTCTAGAGCGGAGATGTACGTATCTATTGCCCCCTGTCCAGAGCAAGTAAAAGTCCTGGAATGGGAATTAAAAAAATAAAGGTGATTTAATTGTAAAAAATAAGGGGCAAGTGCAAATTCTGCTAGAGCTGTGGTTGGACAATTCCTTAAAGTTTTGATTTGATCAGCCCTGTTCTAGAGTATTACCAACTATCTATGGGAATCAGAGCATTGTATCAGAATCTATATCTGGGATAAAAAGCTCTTCTTGAAGACACGTTACTATCTGATTATACAGTACAGAATGATACTTTGATCACATCACTTACATAGCCAGCTTGGACAACCTAATTGCTGTTGTTTGTTACAGTATGTTGTTATGCCTGTTACAGGAGTCTAGTTGGTGTGTGGTGATCCAGGGGCAGGCTGCAGCTTTATTATTTATCCCCACCCTGTATGGTTTTGCAGAGCTGCTCTTTGCTCTTACCTTAGTCTGCAGGCTGTAGTTTGTCTGGCGATAGTGGAGATTATCGGACCAGCACTACGCTAGTAGTGTAAAACTTGCATGAATAGAGCATGTGCTTGTGCTTGCTGTTGCTGTTTGTTGTGTCAGTTTGTTTGAGTTGGGGGACTTCGCCCCCATACACCCTTGTTTTTTTACGGAGGTGTTGGGGGTGAAGCCCACCAACTCAAACTGCTAAAAGTAACTCAGACTGATTTAAGACAGTAGCATAAATTGACCCCATGCTAATAGCATACTTGTGTCTGGTCCGTTGATGGTCTGATAATCTCCACTATCTCCATTTGTCTTGCTAGCCCAGGGCTGAAGCAGCAGGACTTCTGCAGCAGGGGGGCCTTCCCCCCAGCCCTCTTTGTGATAATAACAATCCCCTGAGTAATCTCAGAGCCATGGCAACCTAGTCATGCAGCTCCACTCCACTCACTGTGTGTAACCCACAGAATCCAAAACTGACACAAGGACACCGGGGCCCTGCATACATTACCGGAGGAGGGATGGTCTCTAAATACTGTAACTCCTTCCTAGGTAGCAGGGTGTCAACAAATTAAGGCAGTACTGGAACAAATGCTTGCAGAATTTAAAGTGGAACCAAACACTATATAGGTGAGGGACAAAGAACAGTGATCTGTAACCCGCCCCATATAGTGTTACAGTCAGTGGTGGCACAAATGTGAGGGGCAAAAAGGCTCCCAACTGTATCACAGTGGAACACAGGGATGCTTCTGTACTCCAGGTTGCCTGCAGTGCAATGCCAGGGCAGCCAGTCCGCATCCCAATTACTGAAAGAACAAAAGATGCATGCACTCACCAGAGTAAACACTGGAGGCAATCTCTCCTGTATGACGTCACACAAAAATGGAAGATCCTCTCCAAGGGTTCTAAATGCAGGAAATGTATTGCTATGCAAAAAATCCATGTGCAAATACAAAAAAAACTTGCAAGTTGATCCAAGCTGGTAGTAGTTGCTAAGGTTTTGCTGTACTGTAACATGCTGGTCGATCCCAGATACCCTGGTGCTCGATTGAGTGGTCTTTAACAGGGGGACACCAACCTGACAAAGACTAGTTGGCCACTCTCTGATCCACATCCAAATGGCATTGCATCTGTGTATACTACCTCCTTGGATTAACTTTGGAGGTTTATATATTTGCACCTACACTTTTTACACAGCAATACATTTCCTGCTTTTGAAATCCTTGATGAATCCAGTATAGTGCAGTGGTTTAAGGCTCCTAGATGCAAACTTGGAGTCCTGGGTTTGAATCCCACAACCCCTCTTTCATACTGTGTGACCCTGAGCAAGTTATTTAACTTCCTTGTGCTCCCAGGTCACACCTGGAAACAAGCTTTGGCTTAGTGTGCCTCTCCTGGTTCAGCAATTTCCCCTTTCCATTTCATTTTTGTGTGTTGCCATATAGGAGAGACTGTCTCCAACATTTTTATCTGGTGGTGAGTGCACACATCTTTTGTTCTTTCTCTCACTCCATCACCACCAAAAACTGGCATGTAAAGTCCTGTAAGTTAGCAGCTGAAGTAGTACAGTCACAATACAAATATGGTCACAAGATGTTAGTGGCTGTGAAATGGGGTATCGCTCATCAACTTGCTTGTGTGGAACACCCACATACATACTGTGCATGTTTAGCTGGGCATGGTGTAGTGCCAGTCTAATGACACTGTACCTTGGCCAGAGTCCGTGGTTAGGGGTGCTACTACCTCAGTCATCTACCAACCCACCTGACTCATACTTTTTTGTTGTTTTAGGACCACTAATTGGCAATGATGACTTTAATTTGTTGGTCCATCACTCACTGATCTTTTACGAGGGTCCATGATTGGCCCCCACCTGCTTCCCCCAGTGAATCATATTTTATCCCTGGCATCCAGTGCCATCCTGCCATAGACATTTTCTTCAATATAATGATTCTTCATTTCTGGTTGGTTCCTCATTAATCCCAGACCCCCCAAAACTTGTCCCTGCCATTGGTTCAGAAAGCTATGCTTAAATAGGCCAGGAAGGCATTTCTAACCGGCAGCAGTTTGTAATGTTCCTGTTTTTAGAACAGAAAGGTATAACCTGCAGTTCAACTGGGGGCCACAAGACTCATCCTCTTACCCCACATAAGCAACGCACAGCCACACAATCAGTGCCTAGTGTTCAGATGCCTGGTCATATTGAGTAATTTGCATACTGCTTGGCTCCCTGCATTGCTGTTCCATTTTTATTCTTCCTTCTGCATGCCTCTCTCTCTCACTCTCTGCCCTTTTTTATGACTGTGGGCAGAGTCAACAGGAGTATTACATGTACAAAAGGAGTGATGTCTTGTTTTCTGTCCGTGGAACTGACTGAAGGCGTAAATAGTCTCATCTGCCTTACCCTCCTCCAAGAAATGTTTTCTACCCTCAAATAAATATGCTTTCATGTTAGTCAATGGTTGTGGGGTACTATTTTCTTTCTTAAATGGGTGGTACAAGAACTGAAACCTGAGTAGTGGGAGGCAGCATTGTTTTTTGGGGGAAGTAAGATCCACCCCATCTCCACCCAAGAAGCTCCAAACGTTCCATGCCACTTTTTTTTATTCATGTGGGAGTGGCATGAGGTGGATCTATCATGTTGAAAGAAGAGTCACTAGTTTGGGATCTGGACCAAGGAACAGAACAAGTCTGTGGAGTCTCTGCATTTTGTTAAGGACTAGAAGAACTAAAGATACTTAATGCCTTCAAACTGACTTAAAAACCCTTGGAACAAATGATTATCAGAGTCACCTGGTGTCCTAAGAAGAGTCTGAAACTACAGCTTCCAAGGAAAATAGACAGTTTTCAGGTTTTTATTTATGTGGGAGGGGCATGAGGTGGATCTGTCATGTTGAAAGAAGAGTCACTAGTTTGAGATCTGGACCAAGGAACAGAACAAGTCTGTGGAGTCTCTACATTTCGTTAAGGACTAGGTGAACATTAGGTACTTAATGCCTTCAAACTGACTTAAAAACCCTTGGAACAAATGATTATCAGAGTCACCTGGTGTCCTAAGAAGTGTCTGAAACTACAGCTTCCAAGGAAAATAGACAGCTTTCAGGTATTTCTTAAACATTTATATACTAAAAATAAAGTTCAGCTTTTGGGATTAACAATATTTGTTTACCATATATATATATATATATATATATATATATATATATATATATATATATATATATATATATATATAGTTTGTCTTTTAGTAGTTTCAAAACCTTGAAAGCATTGGTGTTAGTAATGCATTTAGAAATACATTTTTTAATTGTCTTTACAGATAAATCATGCAGGTTCATGTGAGGGCACATTTTTTGGGGAGGGAGTTCAAATTATTTTAATCATGGGCACAGTACTTGGTAAACACAGTCTGTGATGAAGTGTATTTTTCTTTTTAAGTTTGAGAAGTGGAGTTGACTTGCACATGTTAAAAAATAACAGCTGCAATTAACAACTACTTGTAGAAACAACATACTTTTTCTTTCCTACTTACTTTTTTCCTGGCTCAGTTTCTATCAGTGAAAAGAAAGACTGGAACAACTATCAGAGCTGTCACCCCCCTGGACAAGCTATGTATCACTCTTTTAAAATAACACAAATGTAGTTTCACATTTTTACCATGAGAGAAGCAAGAAGATGAACCAGCATGGTAACAAATACATTCATTGACACTTGTGCTGCTGTTTGTATCTTTTCTTTGGCTCGATTTTCCTGCTCATTTTTGCCCTTGTTATTTGTTGCTGTCTCTGCCCCTGTGGCTGCAGCAGGGTTGGACTGGCCCACCTGGATACCTGGAAATTTCCAGGTGGGCCCCCCTCAGTTGGGTAAGTGGTTACCTTCTGAACTGTGAAAACTTTTGCATTTATCTTCTTTTTTCTAATTAAATGGGGTATCTGGGACACTGTTGATAAATGTAAGATGCAAACACAGAGCCAGTGTATCAGATTGAAGTGGAATATTGATATGAGTGTGTCAACCTGGGCTCTCCTCTATTGATTTTCCAGGTGGGCCCCTTGTATCTTCTTTCCAGGTGGGCCTTCTGTACCCCAGTCTGACCCTGGGCTGCGGGTAGATGACTGGATGGACCTCCATGCCCTTTTCTACCAAAACAACCTAATATAGAGAATACTGGATGGGCAATTATGCACAACCAGTGTGTTCTGCCACAGAGGGGGTTTGATTCTCTCTGACCTCGAGAGCAAAGCTCGAGAGGTCCATGGGAATCAGAACCCCGAGGTGACAGAACACACAGGTTGTGCATAGAGTTGATCATCCTGTATTTTTCATAGTGTATAGTAGTATTATGTGAAACGTGTGTATTGTGGGTTTTTTCTATTTTTTCATAATGTAACAGATTTGTTAAGTCTCTAGAGGCTGTAGAATATTGTCTTACCACAGAATTAAATAGAGGCAAGCAACAATGTGCCAGCATTCCAAGTGGTTCTGCTGCAGTAGTGACATCTACTGCAGCAGAACAACATAATGATGTCACTAGTGCAGCAGAACAAGCATATACCAGGCATGGAATTCCATGCATAACAGCATTCCACTATACACTATATTTATGTAATGTTACTGTATCTTGTATCTTTCCCCCATATAAAGGGTAGCAGCGTGCCAGCCAGGATCAAGTCGAGTGAGCACCGAGCAGTGCACAAGGGCAGCCAGCCACTCCAGCCCAACAGGCAGCAGCAACCAGCCAGCGTCAGAGAGGGGGATGAAGTGGAGGGGAGTCAAGTTAGCAGTGGGCCAGCACCAGGTGGTAACGTAACCTCCCCCCAAGACAACCATCAGGCAGTAGCACTGATCCCCTCACCCTAAGCCAGTTAATTCCCGAAGGCCCAGTCAGCAGTAACCAGGTAAGGTGTGGTGGGGATGGGAGGGTTGGATTTTGTCCAGTCTCCAGTCATTGATTTTAAAAGACTGGTAGGGGTAGCACTTGCTGAAGTTTCAGGAGCTGGCATTTTCCTTCATAGAACATACAAATTTGCCAGCAGAAACAGATGACCCAGTCTAGCTAAGCCTGTCGAGTGTGAAGCTAGCCTAGCACCCCTAGTTTGCAGCTGCCCCACCCCCTCCCCTTTGTCATCCCAATGCCTCCCTCCACTTCCCCCACCCTCACTCTCTCCTGTTCCCTGTCCCATGCCCTTATAAAGCTGTTCACAGATTTACATGATACCACTCATTCTGGTAGTGCATGCCATTTTGCTACCACCCTGTCTGTGAAATAGTGTCTCCTCACTTTCCTCCTAAATCTTTCCCCCTCTATTCTTAGCCTGTCCTCCCTGGTGTCCTCCCCCTCCTTAGCTTAAAGACCCCATCTGCCCCATCCTTATTGATTCCCCCAGATACTTGAATGTCTCTATCATGCCCCCCCTTTCCCTTCTGTCCTCTAGGGTGTACATATTCAGGTCTCTCAGCCTGCTCACATAGTCTCTCCCCTCCATTACACAAATCATCTTTTTTCCTATTATGTAAAAAAAAAAGAAGTGTGGTGTGAGGGTTAATGTCTGAGGTGTGTGACCCGCCTTGGCTAACTAGTTATGGCCTAGAGATGGTGTGAATTTTTTATCATTGACTAAGGGCTGCAGTGACCAGACCAGAAGAAGTGACCCAAGAATACGCACAGTGCTGAAGCAGAATCAAAGGTGGAAAGTGTGAAGTGCCAGATGGTTTCTGCTTGAACAGACACATTTAAGAATCACTTCAGCCTTAATTATGCAACATTAAACCATATAATGTTAGTTCATCGCTGTGGGTGGCTTCACATGTGATGTGAGGCCAGGGACTACTACAAGTTGTCTGCTCTGCTGAGGCATGCATGCCAGTAAATGGTTCCAATTTTCAGATGGGGGTATGGTGTCTGTGGGAAAAGGGATGTAAAGAAAAACTGAGGCACACATGTACACACACACACACACACACACACACACACACACACACACACACTCTCTTATGGTCCTCTCACTTGTTTGTGACAGCTTGACTACTGCTTCAAAGGTAAGCAGCTGAGCTTAGTTGTATCACATGACATTTTCATAATGTACCTAAATTTAATTTAGAGGGTGTAAACTGAAAATGCATGCAATGGAATTGCTATGAATTGAAATAGAGGATGTGTAGTGCTTTGAGGAAAGATATTACAAATTCTAGAACAATAGGTCTGTTACCCACTATTATTAATGGGCAGTATATGTGTGCTGGCAAAGAAATCATGGTATTTCTGACATGGTATGATCATGCCATGCTTAGTATATTTAAAGAAAGTTTCCGACATAGGGCAGCTACTCACATATTGTGGTATCTGCTGCCCTCAGTGATAGTTATTCCTCCAGCCTGGTTTAAAGAATTAATTTTTTGTCATACCTTAGGATTTTCACTTGGAATTTGAGATTTCTCTATGCTGTCCAACTGATTCTGAAAGCTCTGATACTGGTAACATGCCACCGCACTCAAGCCCGTAACGAAATGTGACCAGGGAGAGTTGGGGGCACACCCCACTGAAATGAATGGCCCCTGACGAAGGGGTCACTCCTGAAGTACTGGGGCTACATGGCTGTGGTGTGAGGTCCTTAACACACTGTTGTCTACATTTGCTGTTAAAAGCTTTAAATTGCATTGGACGTGTGGAGCTTCATTTCTACTCCAGGAGTGCAGGCACCTTTGAAGAGAACCTGATATTGTCTCAGGCTGGCAACCTTCACCTGCACCATTTCCAACCTGGATCACTTGCAGTTGTGTCTTTCTGGATTTCTTGAAATGAATGGGACTGGATTTTGTATTCATTTTTAAGATCAAGAATGGCCACTTGCAGATTAATGAAGGACACCGCTTTACTAACATGACCCTTGGTAGTCGAGCTGTGTCTTTCATTAATCTGTAAGTGGCCATCCTTAATCTTAAAAATGAATACAGAATCCAGCTCCATCCATTTCAATAGGGTGCACCCCCACGCTTTCTCTGGTAACACATCATTACGTGCTTGAGTGCGGGGGGGTGTCACCACCAGAGCTTTCAGAATCGGTTGGGCTGCGTAGAGAAATCTCAAATTACAAGTGAAAATTCTAAGGTATGACAAAACAATTCATTCTTTAAACCAGGCTGGAGGAATAAGTATCACTGGAGGGCAGATACCACAATATGTGAGTGGTAGCTGCTCTCTACTAAGTTGGAAAATCACTTTAAGCAACAAGGCACAACAGGGTGTGGGTTATGGGGATATACCCACAAAAGAAGTGGTTAAATCACCCAATAACTCACACCGTGGACTCGGAGTGACTTATTGTGATTATGCAAGAATGGATGGACCCATGTGTAAAGTAAATTTATAACTTGTTTTATAAAGGCTATTCCTCAGCCGTGGGTTATACAGGATTATACAATGTCAAGAAAGAATCCTGATTTTTGATTGGTCAGTTGGCCATCACACCAGGGATGTTATCCTGGCATAACATCTCTGCTGATAGACTAGATGAGCATCCCAGTGATATTCCCTGATGATTGTTTGCATCCTCTCTTAAAAAAATATCTTTTAACCACTAAAAAAACTCTTTAAAATTATTTTTTTTCTGTATAAAATAAAACAAGCTATTGTATAATAGGAATAATGCCCTCCAGGGTGGGGTGTTATGTTGGGATAACATCCCTTCTCGGGTGTTGAACGCCCTCGGCCGGTGGCCTCGGGCTCAACCGCTCGAGGTGGGATATTATTTAAGCAATCATGCGTGACAGTGTGTGTCATGTTGGGAGGGATAACAGGTCACACCTATGAAGGTTGAGCAAGGCAGCAAGCCGAGTACATCCCAATGCCCCAGATGTGATGACATCCCAGCAGCCAGCGCGACACACAGGCACACCCTGGAGTGCATTATTGCTACTATACAATGATGGATTGTTGTTGTAATACGACATAAAAAACATTTAAAAAATGTTTTTAGCAGATTTTTAGTGAGGCAATATATCGTAGTTTCTTAAGAGAAGATGTGAGAAATCCAATGAGAAATCAAAACATAGAAAATAAACACCTAAGGTATTGCTATTGGTGAAAAGCTGGTTAGATCATTGAGTAAGTACTTGACCTTGTTTTTCCTGGTGCTGTGGCACTGTACTTTGCTGTCATTTTCACCACCGCAACCGCTTCCTGGTTGTGTAACGCTCATGCGCTAGAGTGTTCGATGTCAAGCTACCTAGTGACCACTGGACACCAGGAAAGGGAAGTATCTGCACTTGGAGGGGTGATCAGAGGGGAGGATAATACCATACTACTCATGTCACTTACTATACAGGGGTGGTGTCAAAGACTGGGGGGTGCCATGCTAATACCACAGGGATACCCCTCTTGGACGGGGCAGCAGAGGTCTGGTTCTTGGCAGGGAAGTGCTGTGCAGGTGCAGAACAGCGCCTGTCCCCATGCTAATGAGCCGGTCAGGCTCATGTTTTCGCTTCTTAATTCTGCCGAATACCACCAGAAATAAAGATACTTCAGGGAATATGCCAACTTTTTTAGAATTTTTCACTTTTATCACTTCACTACCAGTCCAGCATTGTTGTAAAGCTTGTTGGATACATTGTGTATGAAAAATGCTATATACTGTACATGCTGATTCATCTTCGTCCTCTTCCTCTTTGTCTTCTTATTCTTCAGTGGCCTAAGGAATACTCTTCTCGGTATGCTGATGCTGACTCTGTGACACTCTATTTCCCTGCACACAGTCCGTTAACCTTAACCCACTTGATGCCAAAGCAAATGCCACTGTTATGCAAACACAACATAGCAAGCTCAGGTAGAAATTTGTAGGCCAAGCCATACTGCAGTCAGTGTATGTGCTGAATCATTCTTTTTGCCTTTTTTTTAATTGAACAGCCAACTGCACAATATGGATGGATATGTAATAAAAAAAGTGTGGCCGAAGGAAAGTGACACTGAAGAAGAAGAAGGGCAAGGCTGCTCCACTTCTAATAATCCAGTACCTTTGCAAACAGAAGTGTCAGAAGAGACACACGCAGAAGATGCAGCCTCAAAGGCAAAGACAAAAAGAAATTTTCAGCAGTCTTGCTGAGCAAAGTTTACCTGGCTGGAGCATCATAAGCAGTCAGACAAAGTGTCTTGTTCCATTTGCAAGACATGCTCAGAAAAGAAGCTGTTAACATTTTCCACAAAAGCTGAATCAGCTTTTATTTCATCTGGATTTGAAGACTGGAAACATGCATTGCATGGTTTCACATCACATGAAAAATCAGCATGTCACAAGGAAGCTGTAATGAAGCATGCTGCCCTACAATCTCAAACAAACGTATCTGCATTGATGTCTGCCAGTTACAAGAAAGAAATACAAGCAGTGTGGGATGCCAAGCACAAAATATTTACTAGCATTCGCTACCTTGCCAAGCAAGGACTAGCGATATGGGGACATACAGACACTGATTCAAACCTGATACAGCTGTTGCAGCTGCGCAGCACAGATTCGGATAAAGTAAGGCAATGGCTTAGTCATACGAAATACAGGTGACTATTGCATGATATTCTTGATGAGATTCTTGAACTGATGGCAGCTTCAGTACTACATAGAATAGTAAAGAAGATCAAGGGCTCTAAGTATTATGCAATCTTGATGGATGAGACTGCGGATTTATCTAGGAAGGAACAAATACGTTTTTCCTTAAGGTACTTTTCAAATGAAGATTGGGGAACTCATGAAGAATTTCTTGGATTCTACCACACTGATGCAACTGATGCTGCAACCCTTTTCAAAATTCTGGAAGATATGCTGCTGAGGTTTGACCTATCTTTTTCTGATTGTCGGGGTCAGTGTTATGACAGAGCCAGTAACGTGTCAGGCAAATTCACTGGATTGCAAACCAGGGTGAAAGAATGAGAACCAAGAGCAGTATTTGTTCACTGTACTGCCCATTCCTTGAATCTTGCCAGGCAGGATGCACTACAAAATATTCAGGCATGTCTTGACTGCTTTTCGCTGATGAAGGATCTCATAAATGCTGTAAGAGAGTCACTGAAGCATCTTTCAACATTTGGAGACATTCACAATGAAAAAGTCTTCTGTTCATCCATTGTGCCCAACAAGGTGGACACTGAGGATCAGCAGTATCAGATCTTTGCTCTGCAATTATGAGGCCATGATTAACTGCTTGGAAGAATTTAGTGAAACATGTGCTAATGACTTTGGTTCAAAATGCAGTGGGTTCTTGAAGCAACTCCAGTCTTTTCCCATCTACATTACATTACATTACATGTAACTGTGAAAGCAATGGGTCCTTTGGAAGAAGTCAATGCAAATATTCAGAGTCCAAATCTCTCATTGTCCAACATTCTTAAAAAGGTTGAGATACTGCAAGAGGTGCTGAATGGGATGTGCGGTGACTCATCATACGATCACTTCTGGGAAACTACACTAGAGCAGGTGCAAGTTCTCAATTTAGAGGAGTCTTCACTTCTGAGAAAACACAGACCACCAAGATGGCTTGATGAAGGAAGCTCTGCACATACCCACAGTGACCCCAAACATTATTTTCGTCAACAATATTTTGAGGTAATTGATGCATGCAAGGTTGTGATTGAATGGCGCTTTTCATCAGAAGGCTTCACATCCGCAGTCAAACTGGAGAAGCATATCACTGCAGCAGTCAGGGGATCACAAGAGGAAACTGACCATGTTACCAAAGTATTCAAGGATGATATAAGCAGGGACAGACTAGCTCTTCATTTACAAATGCGGAGTGACATTTCAAAATCAAGAAATTGTGTGCTTGATTCTGTGAGTGAAGTGAAGTGAAGACATTTCTGAAAGAAAATGAAGAGTTGAGTGATATCTTGTCTGAAGTTGCAACTCTGCTGAAGTTGTCCCATACAATCCCAGCAACAACATGCACTGCTGAGTGATCGTTAAGCTGCCTACAAAGACTAAAAATTATTTGTGAACCACTATGATCCAAGACCGACTTAATCACTTGGCAGTGCTGCACATTCACATGCAACTGACCAAAGAAACGGACATTGACAGTCTCCTCAATGAGTTCATTATGCAAACTGAACAACGCCGCACTGTTTTTGCTGTTCAAGAATCAAGTAGCAAGTGTAAGTGTTAAATGCACTGTAGGTGGACTATTATACATTATTGATTTATGCACCAGTTTTCTAATGTAGGTCATCTTCTCTTTACTAGCTTAAAATCATGATTATAATTAGTGTATGGCAGAGTATGTCCATATGGCACACACAACAGGAAACAATAACACTTTCCAAATGTTTTCTTTCCAAATATCCTTTAGGAAGAAGATGTTTGATCCTCTGAGACAATAGGTCATTATGTGGGCTGGGCTGGGTGTTGGACATGCTCAAGTCTTCAGTCTTACTACATATTCTAGGCATGAAACACAGGTAAACATTGAGGAATGTTGGACAATGGCTGCAACCTGCCAGGGTCATGAGGTGTAATCTTTGACAGTTAACTGAAGTTACTCTGAATGCTAATGATAACAGTATACTTGATTTTTGTTTCCTTTACGGCAGTCAGAGACTAAGTCAGGGCTGTAACAGTGCAGTTAAGTATTACTACTTTGTAAAGTGTGCCTGTTCATCTTTGAGGATGAAGCTCTGAGGACATTGGTTGTTTGTGTCCATGCCCATGTTTTCTCATCCATTTATGATTGTACTATAAGTTTTTCTCCACTTCTCCTGAGGTTCCTGAATGCTAATGACAGTATCCTTGTTCTTCATTTCATTTACAGCATTCAGACACTAAGTCAGGGCTGTTACAGTACAGTTAAGTACTACTACTTTGTAAAGTGTGCCTGTTCATCTCAGAGGATGAAGCACTGGGGACACTGGTTGTTTGTGTCCATGCCCATGTTTCTCATCCATTTGTGATTGTGCTATAAGTTTTTCTCCACTTCTCCTGAAGTTTCTGAATGCTAATGTAACCCCCTTGTTCCCAGGGGTTACTAGAAGCCCACTTAGAATCAGTGCCAGGCAGGGAGAGGCAGCTTGTGAAATGCCAGTTAAATGGATTTCACAGTGTCCCACTCTGTTTTCAGCCTCAGCTGAGCTGGAGTGATGATGTCACTTTAGAATTGTCACAGCAGCATAAGCCACAATGGAATGCTAGCTGGGGAGATAGCTGTAGAATGTTGAGTTAGAGTAGAGAGTAGTCTGTGGAGTGGAGAGTGAGGAGGAGGTTGCTACCCATGCAGCTCCTCAGTTTTAGCTCTGACAGAGAGCTACCTCTGTAGATTTGGGTAGTTTGTTCTCATCATAGAAGAAGAACATAGAAGACCAGTGAGTGAAGTGGTAGATACCATTCCTAGAGGGTTTTTCAATGCTCCATCCCCAGAGGGGTGGGGGGAATTCCAGGATTCTGGGGCAATCCTCTGATCCAGCCTGGACTGTGTTGAAGCTGCCTAGATTCATCTGCTCTGTGAGTACACAAGGCATTTTGTGTGGGAAAAGCCCTGGGGCACCTGCGTTCCTGTGGTGAGTTTTTCTCTGACAAAGGGACTCTGTCACCAAGACTGTTTCTGTTTAAAAGTGTCTGCCTACTGTGGGGTCCAGAGAGAGACTTGCCAAATACAGAACTTTTAGTTTGTGTTTCTTTTCAAAAGTGTCTGCCTACTATGGGGTCCGGAGAGAAACTTGCCAAGCACAGAACTTTTAGTTCGTGTCTGAATTAAAAGTGTCTGCTAAAGTGGGGGTCTAGTGAAGAGACATCGCCAATTACAGAACTTTTAACTTCATGACACCTCAGAGGTGTGAGAAAGTAGTATGTTAATTGTGAAAGACATTTCAAGATAGCATCTACAAGAGTTTCTGAGAAAGGTGTTATTAACCAGATGAATGGCCGAGTATAAATTTGGAAGCAAAAGCTGGGAGACCCCTCATCTGGAGTAACCATGTTTACCTCTCCGGGTTCAGTTTGGGCAGCTTTGTTTTCTCTCAGTGCATTTGGCCAGTGTCTGAAGAAAATACCTAGATGTAGGATTTGGATTTTCTGTGAGTCTGAGTGTGCTCAGAGGTGGTTGAGGGTGCCACCAGTAATTCCTCATGAAATATGGGAAAGTCTCCTAGTACTGGTGAGGATGCCTAGTCAAGGGAAGTGTACCAGATCTGGCTGTGTGTGCCAATTTCCATTCAGAACCTGAGGGTTCACTGTGTGGGTGTGCTCTGTACCTCAGTAATCTGCATTACCAGTGGGAGTGGCCCTGTGGGGGTCCATCTTCACTTTGTATTACTCTCTGTGTATGTGAATAAAAGCCACACCCTAGAATCCCAACCTGGTTTGGACAGTACTGTTATTGCTTCCACTGTGTCTGGATTTATTTGGGTGCCCCTGACCAGAAGTACAAACCTAGCATAATGCTGAGCAAACATTTTCTCCCAGGGACCCAGGTTGGTGGCCATGATAAACGGTTCCCCCAGGTGTAAGCCAGGTAGTTGCCACACTTGGTTTGTCTGTCTGAGGATGGCAGGCTCCGAAGTCGAAGTATTAGTAAACAGAACTGTTCATAGTGATAACCCCCATTCCTCTCATTGGTGCCATGTGTGAGAGGAGCAGCCCTGCTATTTGAACAAGGGGGCCGGTTGGGGAGGTTACAAAATGGAGGCACCGCTGAGGATATGTTTGGAGTTTTGGGAGAAAACAAGAGATGTTTGCTCAGGTTGTGGTCAGCGTTCTGTCTGTCTGGCAGTTGGTAGCCCAAAATCAGAAGCTTTGTGCATAAGGGATTTGCCATAGTAGTGCCGTCCATATGTGCTGCTGTGTGCCTGCTGTTCATGTGCTGCTGTGATTGTGTCAACATTTACCAAGGAGCTGTAAAGCCAGATTATGTGTGCCCCTTGTCCTGCATCAAAAAGAACATTTGCCAGCTTTAATTTTCAAGTTGTGACAGGAAAAAGTATTGTGAACTGTGGGAAACAAAGAGACATTTGTACCCTGAAAGTTTCAAATGCTTGCTGTATGAACTTGGGGAGTCACTAGAGAAATAGCCATGAGAAATGGTTCAAAATGGTGCTCCTGCCATGGAGTTACAGTTGAAAAGAAAAAAGTTGTTTTTCAGTTTAAATTTTGCCTGCTCGATGATCACCATGGAGGAGAAGCACACGAGAAGAGAGTGAGAGAGAGGCTCATTTGCATGAGGTCGAGTGATTTTTTATTTATTTTTTATTTTTATTTATTAGGTTGGGATTAATACCTTTGAGCCAAGGACTCTTTTTCAAAGGTTCCAAGTCATGGACAAGACAGATAAAATATGATTACAATACAATACAAAATAAAATTAATATAGCAATGAAGGAAAGGAAAAAAACATGGTAAGCAGCAAGGGCCTCAGTACAATGGCACATGCGGCACGGGACGTGATGGTTCAGGATACTACCTAGAAAAGGGATGAGTTAACATCATTACTGGTGATTGTGGTGTAGAGATATTCAGGGAGTAGAGGGATAAGTAAATAGTATAAGTCCAAGTGAAACAGTGGAGGGAAGGGGAAGAAGGTAAGCAGCCAGGTTGGCATTGTCTAAGTAGCAGGATATAGAAGGGACAAGGGTAAGGAGATGGGTGGTGTAGGATAGCTGAAAGTCGAAGTAATGGGAGGGGGGGGGAGCATGGTGGTGGGGCGGCAGATAATGCAGGAGAGAAATTGAGATAGTAAGATTATAAGCTAGCCCATTTACAGGTATTTAGGTTATTAAGGTGGGACTGTAGCCCCGTTTTGAACAGGTTCAGCTTTGTGGTTATTGTCAGCGTGTCGGGTAGCTCATTAAACCATTTAGGGCCCTTAAAAGTAATGGATTTTTGGACCAGAGATGTGCACTTGAATGGGACTTGAATGCCTCCTTTTGTTGCATATCTTGTTTGTTTAGTATGCACAGCCTTCTTGAAGAGACTGCTTATAGATTCTGGCATGAGGCCTAGTTGCGCTTTTTTACAATCAGGCAAGTTTGGTATTGGGCTCTTAGGTTCAGCAGGAGCCAGCCCATATCAGAGTAGATTGTACAGGTGTGGGTCCAACGATCAGCAGCTAGTGCCAGTCGACAGGCCCTATTCATGAGTTTTTGTATCCTGTTAAGGGCAGTGTCAGATCCAGTGATGTAGATTGGTAAGCCATAGTCAACAGATGATAATACTGTGCTGATTACAGCTAGTTTGAGGGCCACTGGTGTCACTGAGTGCTTGTTCCTGTAGAGGACACCCAGTTTCACGTTAGCGGTTTTGACAACTTGATCAACGTGGTTGGAGAAATTAAGATTGTCATCTAGGTAAATACCCAGATATTTGAAAGAAGAGACTTGTTCAAGTGAGTTCCCCTTTTGGTTCAGAATTCGAAGAGGGCCAAAGTTCCTTTTGTTTTGAGGAGCTGAGAAAAGCATGCTTTTGGTTGTTTTGTGGTTTAGTAACAGTTTATGTTGGCAGAACCAGGTTTCAAGTTTGTGGAAGCTATCGAGTAGGCCTTTCCTCTATGGTGAGACTGCAATCAGTCCCACCCCCAAGCCAGCTTCAGAGTGCTGCCCAGTGTTCAAGAGGGAGAGAGCAAGTAGTGTGCGAACTGGCTAGCCAGGAAGATAGTCACAGTGACTACAAACATTCTAAAAGTTAAAACAACAGACTTTTCTGTACTAAATCGGGCTTAACCCATATTCCGATCAACTGGGGAGAAAGCGTGGTGTTCGTGGGGACAATCAGCAGGGTCACCAGCCTGTTTCAGCCCAGAGGCCTTCCAGGATCAGCTGTAGGCCAAGAATTTCCATCAAAAAACCAGCTACTGATACAGTGAGTACCATTCAGCAAAACTGAGCTCAGACAGTGTGTAATTTTTCTAAAGCCAGCTGGATCTGTGTGTAAGCAGTGTGATTGTTTTTGCAAAGAAAGACTGCATAAAATAATCAAACCCAAGCAAGAATTCTGAGCATTAGACTATGAGCATGTATAATGGATTCAGTAACAGTGTCATTTACTGAGTAAACAGAGAGACTGTGAGTTGTATGAGAGGCTGCAACAAACAGGCAATCCTGTTCAAGAAATACTGTGGCTTTAGTGACTTTAAGCAAGTAAAAGTGATTGACAGCCAATATAAAACAGTGCAGTCTGTGCAGTTTGAGTAAAATTTATCAGTATGCAGTAAATCAGATGCGCAGTGGCTTGAGTCAGATACAGAATGTTGATGCACCAGGAGTGCTGCCGCCGCCATTACAGGATGGGGTAGTAATGTAAACACAGCAGCAGGGGGTCCATTTTGTGAGACTGTTCCAAGTAGAGTGAACTCAGTGATAACAGTGAACTTTTGTGTGTTTTTCTACAGTCATGGCTTCAGGACCATCCCGCTACCTGGATCATGACCAGGCTATGATAGTTGAAGAGGTAACCAAGCTGCAAGAAATAGAGAAATGTTTCTATGGTGGAAGTTTGCCTCCTCATGTTGTGATTCCCTGATCCCCTTGAGAGTATGCATCATGTGCCTCAAGGCTGGAAGGGACATTTTCAAGATTCCTCACTGTTCAGGGTGCTTACAGAAGCAAGGTCTAATTAGTGCACCTAAGATTCATTTGGCTCCCATGTGGACAAAGCTTCAAGATCTTGCAAGTAGCAGCACACAGCACCAGGCTGAACCTGTTGGGGGAGGCCCACCAGAGTGTGACACAAGGAAGAGGATGTAGATGTACTGGCAAAGCAGAGTCCTCGTGATCTCTCCACACCTGTATCACAGACGGACAGTGTGGAGGGAGAATCAGTGGATCAATGGGGAGAGGGTCCTAGTCCTAGCCTCATGGGAGAGGATGAGGTTTGAGAGACCCTAGATTGGGAGGTGTCTACGTCCATGCCCAGTAAAGAGTGGACTGTCTTGGCAGTGAGGATGACAGTGTACTCCTGGGCCCAAGTCCTAAGTGAGGAAGAAGAGGAGGGAGCTATGTGTCTTTACAATGAAGGTTCTAGTCCACAGCCTCGGGCTCTTGCATCAGAGGAACCAGGAGAAGAAGTTGGTGACTTCACAGCCCTGCCCCAAGGAGGAGGGGTCAGGGACCAGTTCTACGTAGCCTTGAGTTTGCAACACTGGTAGAACCAGGACTGGCCACCCCCAAGCCCGGACGGGGAACACAAACTGATGAAGAGTAGTAAGGAGGAAAGACTAGTTCATAGGAAGGCAGATGAGAGCTATGGAATGTCCTTTCCTACCTTTCCTCAGAGAGTCTGGGAGGAGATTGAGAAAAACAGGAGAGCCTGGCTAGTGCAAGAGACAATGAAAGACCTGCATCCAGATGCAACTCAATAAGTCAGAGACAAAGTGATACAAGACAAACTCAAGTTTCAGAAGGTGGGCAGGACACTGTTCATAGACACTGTACATATTGTGGACAAAAAGGGAAACGAGACTTTCCATGATGTGAATTATGAGTGTCCAGATGGGGTAATAATTCTTGCACCTGACCCACTCTGGTACTACCCTCAATGTAACCAGCATCCTGTGAATGTGCCCATGCCTGCCAAGTGGAAAGCAGAGCAGTGGTAGCCAGTGCTGCCATCCAACCATTGCCCTACCCACGTTGTTTCACCAGTCTGGTATTCCAGGATCCAAAGGTGCATCCAGATTCATCAGCCTTGCAGTGTGCCTTCCAGTTCCTTCACTTGGCCTTCTAGATGACATCAGCCAGAGATGACATCAACCCAGCTGTTTCCTGATTCATCGCCTGGGATTTCGGATGACTTCAGTCCAGCTGCTCCTTTCCTGTTCCAAGGTTCCATCTCCTAGATGATATCAGCCAGAGATGACATCAATCCAGCAGTTTCCAGACATCCATCCTGTCATTTCCGGAAGATTTCTGCCCAGCTATATCCTAAAAATACTGCCAGGGAGAGTCTTCGGCTGGAGATCCAGGTGCTGCTTCACTTTTTCATTCTTCAAGGGACTGGTAAATCCAGATTTTTCTTACTTTATTGACATTGCAATATACATCCTACACCTGGCAGACTATAGACTGTTGAACTGTCCACAAAAACTCTCCCCTTTTGGGATTTACAGTACTTCAAGGAACTGTGCTTCACCGGGCTTCGGCCAAGGAGAGACTCTTTCATGGACCTTGCCTTCGGGCACAGTTTGTCACTAGTTGGGACATTTAGGGCATTCCATCCCCAAAAGGAGTATTATTCATAATGTTGATATTTTCTACTGTTTTCTACTTTTTTACCTTTTTCTAAAAAATATTTTTGGGGATTCTACAGTGTTTTGATGGTAAGGGTTATGGTTGTGTACTGTGTTTTGCAGGTTTGGGGTGTGTTTTTGCCTTTTTCTTTCAAGTGGATCCTGATGAAGACAGAAGAGAAGACAAGCAGAGCATTGGAGGGACTCATTGGAGTTCCTCAGTGCTTTAAAGTGTTGTTCATAATATACTGTGTAGTTGTTAACATGTGTTAACCTTTTTCCTTCCACAGCTGTAGTTGTGGGGGAGTGTGGGAGTGTAATGCTTGTGTATAGTGTTAGCTCCTGGGTGTTTGGTTTTCAGGTGTCCAGGGATGGGGGAGGTTCTCCTGTTTTGGGTAGGTTTGTTTCGGTTAGACAGGTTTTCCCTAGAGGGCTACGGGGATAGAGAGGCTGTGGTCCTGTCCGGCCATAGGGACCGCAGTGCTGGTCTATTAGGGCTGTGATCGAGACAGTTCTTCCAGGGTCACTGGTTTCCGTAGTAAGATCATAGTGTAGAGGTTGATGCATCAACCAATGGCAACTGGGTCCTTAGTGTTGCCTACCTGTGCCTGGCACATGGTAGGAGAGGGCCTGATCATCCCTCTCTGTAGGTAGCACATAGGGTAGGATGGTCTGGTGCCGGGTAGGCAATGACTGGGGACAGTCATTTTACTGGCCGAGGGTGGGTGTAACCCCCTTGTTCCCATGGGTTACTAGAATCCCACTTAGAATCAGAGACAGACAGGGAGAGGCAGCTTGTAAAATGCCAGTTAAATGGATTTCACAGTGTCCCCCTCTGTTTTCAGTCTCAGCTGAGCTGGAGTGATGATGTCACTTTAGAACTGTCGCAGCAGCATAAGCCACAATGGAATGCTAGCTGGGTAGGTAGTTAGCTATAGAATGTTGAGTTACAGAAGAGAGTAGTCTGTGGAGTGGAGAGTGAGAAGGAGGCTGCTGCCTGGGCAGCTCCTCAGTTTTAGCTCTGACAGAGAGCTACCTCCATAGAGTTGGGTAGTTTGTTCTCACCCTAGAAGAAGAACATAGAAGACCAGTGAGTGAAGTGGTAGAGACCATTCCTAGAGGGTTTTCCAGTGCCCCATCCCCAGAGGAATGGGGGGAATTCCAGGATTCAGGGACAATACCCTGATCCAGCCTGAACTGTGTTGAAGCTGCCTAGATTCATCTGCTCTGTGAGTACCAGAGACATTTTGTGTGGGAAAAGCCCTGGGGCACCTGCCTTCCTGTGGTGAGTTTTTCTCTGACAAAGGGACTCTGTCACCAAGACTGTTTCTGTTTAAAAGTGTCTGCCTGCAATGGCGTCTGGAGAGAGACTTGCCAAGTACAGAACTTTTAGTTTGTGTCTGATTTAAAAGTGTCTGCTAAAGTGGGGGTCTAGTGAAGAGACATTGCCAATTACAGAACTTTTAACTTCATGACACCTCAGAGGTGTGAGAAAGTAGTACATTAAATGTGAAAGACATTTCAAGATAGCATCTACAAGAGTTTCTGAGAAGGGTGTTATTAACCAGATGAATGGCCGAATATAAATTTGGAAGCAAAAGCTGGGAGACCCCTCATCTGGAGTAACCATGTTTACCTCTCCGGGTTCAGTTTGGGCACCTTTGTTTTCTCTCAGTGCATTTGGCCAGTGTCTGAAGAAAATACCCAGACATGGTATTTGGATTTTCTGTGAGCCTGAGTGTGCTCAGAGGTGGTCGAGGGTGCCACCAGTAATTCCTCATGAAATATGGGAAAGTCTCCTAGTACTGGCCGAGGGTGCCTAGTCAAGGAAACTGTACCAGATCTGGCTGTGTGTGCCAATTTCCATTCAGAACCTGAGGGTTCACTATGTATGTGTGCTCTGTACATCAGTAATCTGCATTACCAGTGGGAGTAGCCCTGTGGGGGTCTATCTTCACTTTGTATTGCTCTCTGTGTATGTGAATAAAAGCCACACTCTAGAATCCCAACCTGGTTTGGACAGTACTGTTATTGCTTCCACTGTGTCTGGATTACTTGGGTGCACCTGACCAGAAGTACAAACCTAGCATAATGCTGAGCAAATGTTTTCTCCCAGGGACCCAGGTTGAAGGCCATGATAAATGAACCCCCCAGGTATGAGTCAGGTAGTTGCCACACTTGGCTTGCCTGTCTGAGGATGGCAGACTCCGAAGTCAAAGTATTGGTAAGCAGAACTGTCCATAGTGACAACCCCCATTCCTCTCGTTGGTGCCATGTGTGAGAGGAGCAGCCCTGCTAGTTGAACAAGGGGGGGCCGGTTGGGGGAGGTTACACTAATGACAGTATCCTTGTTCTTCATTTCATTTATGGCATTCAGACACTAAGTCAGGGCTGTTACAGTACAGTTAAGTACTACTACTTCTTTGTAAAGTGCGCCTGTTCATCTCTGAGGATGAAGCACTGGGGACACTGGTTGTTTGTGTCCATGCCCATGTTTTCTCATCCATTTGTCATTCTACTGCTTTGTCACGCTCACATATTCTCTAGAGTCACACAGATCTTGCTCTTACTAGCAGCCCAGAAGTTTGCAATCACCTTTTTGAGTACACCATATGATCCCATCATGTTGTTTTTAACATCACATCAGTGGATGTGTTTTCTATGGTAACATGACTGTCAACCTACTTTAATGGTGATTGAGTCTGTACCACGGTGGTACAAATCGCATATCGCAGAATGGCAGCAAGACATTCACCAGTAACAACTGGTTAGCTTCCCACGGTGGAGGGACCATGCACAGTGGTCACAGGTGGTGACAGGAGGAGGGTAGGTAGGTTCACAGTGACCAGCAGAGAACAGGTGATACTGATACCTCCGTGGCTCTTGACTAAATACAAAAAGGAGCTACAATGAGAAAGCTGCCAAATGAAAACACAAAATACTAAGCTAAAAGGCCTGCTGAGCAAAATAAGGGGCCTAAAGCATCACTGTACTTCACAACACAAAAATAATCCTAGGATTGGGAGATGAACCTTATTAGGAAACTGAGACATCTCAATATGTTTTCCCTGGACAGAAGAGAGACAGAGGATATGATGGAGACTTTGTTGTTTCCAGTACCTGAAGGGTATGAACAGATTAGAGTAAGCACCAGAAATATTTTCATCTTAAAAGGTGGAAGGGTAACTAGGGGGCACAGTCAGAGTTTGGAAGGAGGAAGATTAAGGAGGGAAATAAGGAGGCATCTTTTCACCAAAAGGGTGGTGGCAGGCTGTAACATACTGCCAGAGGTGGTGTTTTCACTGGACAGTGGGCAGCTTCAAAAGTGTGTGGGGCAGGTCCAGAGAGAGGGTTCAAACCATAAAGGAGCAAGGAGTGGAAATGAAGGATACAAGGGTAAAATCAGCGGGGGGGAGGGAGGTAGGAGCAGCTGCAGTCTGAAAGACTGAAATGCTGCACACTCAAGCAAATTAGATAGACCAATAGGCCTGTATCTGCTGGCAATTTTGTATGTTCCTATGTAACACAACATATTGGGGGATGACACTAAAGGCAAGGGTAGGAAGGACCATGACAAGGAACTGTGGAGGTCTTAAAAAAAAAGAAAAGTAAAACAAAACATGGAATTAGAAACATTGGCCAGAACACCTATGAGGATTGAGAACTGGGGCCCACCGAGGTGGTACGGGTTGGTTCAGAAGGATGTAGACCAGTCCAGGAATATATGATCAGCCCAACTTCAGACAAAGCATTTATATTTACAAAAAAAAAAAAAAAGATGAAAGAGAACAGGAGGAGGAGGAGGAGGAGGAAGAAAATAAACTTGGGGAAAAAAACCTCAAGAAGTCCCACGACAAGCAGACAATGACATGGCACATGATCATGTACTCCCTGTACACTGAACGTGTACTCCCTGGAAGACAGGGGGAAGGGGGAGAGAGAGAGAGAGCGAGAGAGAGAGAGAAAGAGAGAGAGAGAGAGAGCATGATTGGGACCTTCAAGTACAAGGGATAAATAAGGTTGATAAGGACAGTCTCTTTAAGCTCAGTGGCTGGCAACCATAACACGAGGAGGCACAGTCTTAAGCTGGAGGGTGGGAGGTTTAGGAGGGAGGTCTGGAAGCACTTCTTCACAGAGAGGGTGGTGAGCACTTGGGATGCACTGCCAGAGGAGGTAATCTCATTGAGGATAATGGGAAGCTTTAAGAGGCTACAACAGGCATAGGGGGAGGGTAAGGGCCATGGATAGGGAGGATGGGAAGACTGGGGAGTGAGGGAGGGCACGGATATTAGCTCAAGCTGTGGACCCTGCAATATGAGCAGACTTGATAGATCAAGTGGACTTCTTCTGCTGACTTCTTCGTATGATCATCGAGCATGTGATCCTTGCTGACCTGGTTGACAAGAAAGCAACCAAATGTGCACGTGACCTCTGGAACAAGAAGAAGAGAACCAGGAAAAAAGAGTGAATGATGAACGAGCCACACTACACACACAAGACCAAGATGGGCACCAGAACTGTACCACAAGACTTCAGTTAATGAGCCAGACACCAGGGACACTGCACCATACAGCTGCTGCCTACTCCTACCCAAAAGAAACAGATACATTCCAGCAAAGGTGGCTAATGATATACATGGTCTCACTGCTTACTGTTCTACAAAGACAGTGGCAGTGGCTAGATGACTTGTTCTATTTGTAACTGATATGCATCCTGCAGTCCTTTAAAAACAACTTGAAGTTGTTCCTTGCTGGGACAGTGTTCCATGACCATAAAGGCACTCAATACATGAAAGGTGAGACACCCTTCGACATTCACAACGTCCTGCTAATTTTCAAAAGAACTTCAAAAGCGCATTTCATCAAGACACCTTGTACATGTACAGCTGTTTCTTCATGTTAAACCAAAGACCTGCAGCATTCAGATGATCTCAGTACATACAATGAAGACGCTAGATAAAATACTGAAGCAAGCACTTCCACTTTTCTGAGCCAGCTCCAGAATCTGCAAAAAGCATTTCTGTTACTGAAACACATGATGGTCTCGCATAACTAGTCCAGTGTCACTCCAGCAGTTTGAGCCTACAATTGTACTGAAAGAACATCCAGGTGTCTTGGCACCATTTGAAAAACTGTATCAGACAGAAGTGGTCATACCTGTGGTGACTAGCTAGTACATTATAACGTGACTGTGGCTTCAGCACTTGGAAGCAAAGAAAATCCAAATTCAGGAACTCTGAACAATAAATACAAAACTTACTGATAATCTCCGAATGGGTGATGCACCACACCACTGGGACCAGTAGAGGACCTGTAGAATTGAAACAACCTTCACTCACAAACATCACCTAGACAGCAGGAGAAGTTACAGTTATGCTTCAGGCAGGCTATTTCACTCAGCAGATCACAGTGGGCAAATTGAAACCCCTAGTGTAATTAAATAATTATAATCTACTTAAAAATCTACATCTGCCTGTTTTTTGGCTACACTACTTGTTTCAATTTATTGGGAGAGGAGGTTTTAGCTCAGTATTTTTTTCATTTGGCTGCTAAACTGTTCTGATGTGTATTATTACTGTTCATTGTGCCTAACGTCCACCTTGTTCAAGTCCCACCCAACACTAGAAGGAAGACCAGAAGACACCTCAGTCACATCCACCTTCTGTTCAAGTCCCACCCAGTGGCAAAAACAAGGAAGGAAGAAAGAAAGAAGACCACAACACAATAAAACACACCACATGGTAAGTACAATGTTTATTAACATTCACACACAGCAGCAAACTAAATATCAAGTCTCTTAGGGAAACTTACAACCCCATAATGTCTCTGTTACACCCAGGCCAGTGGCATCCTGTATAACAAAACAACTTTTAAATAGTGTTTCAGTTTCTTTCCCTACCAGGGGTGCCAGCCTGGGTCTAAACATGCAGAGACCCACATTATGATACAAGGTACCCTGCTCCCATAGACCCCTGATGGTGCTGGGTTGACCTCTGACCCCAGACCATGGGCAGTGCTTTAACACCTAGAGCCTGATAGTTCACCTTTGACCCCTGGGCTAGGGGTGGGGCCTTGACCCCCTGATCCTGGCCTGGGCCCCACCAAACATTGTACAAACCCGGCTCCTATGGATAATTTGATACCTTTTATTGGACCAACAGAGTTGTTAAAAAAGAAAATGGGTGCTTTGAGCTTTCGGATTACTCAGAATCCTTCATCAGAAAACAATAACAGTTGGTTTGGAAGACTACAACCAACTGTCATTGTTTTCTGATGAAGGAGTCTGTGTAATCAAAAAGCTCAAAGCACCTATTTTATTTTTTTAACAACTCTGTTGGTCCAAAATTAAGTATCAAATCATCTATTTGTGTGGATCTTGTGTTACAAGGACCAATACAGAAACAGGAATCTCTGTGCCTTCAGGGGGAGATGCAATGGCAGTGTTTAGCTTGTGACACTACCAGGCTGATTCCCAACACTGATGGAAGAATCTCTCTGTGTCTTCCTCTTTCTGGAAATTTAGACACATCTGGGTACTGTTGGCATCTTCAACCACACTGCCAGCATGGCAGCCGTGGTCCTTTCATATCCAGAACAAAGTCTCTGGATTTCCACTGGAAACACAGTGTCAGTGAGACTCAGGAACATACAATGGGGTTCACAAAAAAAAAAAAAAAAAGAATCTTGCACTAAAGGCACACACCTTTTACTCTAACAGTCCCATGATACCGAACATCACTCTCCTCACCGTGCAGGCGCTCACAGGCAGAAAAAGGGTTTCTCTTTTCACTTTTGAAGATAAACACTGGAGATCAAGGCAAATACCTCCCCTAGGCAGGCATGGAGCCACAGCCACAGGCAGGACAGCAAGCTTCTCATAGGCAATCACTGGCAAGCTCCCTTCACTAGGGAGACTCCCATAGCATTTTCTGTAAACCAGGACCATCCGCGGTCATTTGCTTCAGAGAAATGTCCACTCCTTTCTGTGATGCTGAGTCAACGCAGGGTAACAGACAGAGTTTAGCACCTCCTGAAACTAGTGGCTACTCTGCCCCCAAGCAGGTCTCAATCTTATTTGAAATTCACAGTAGATTTTCTCACTCAGAAACATTCTAGGCAGCGATCTCACCACTGAAGTGTAGCTTCTTCACTGCCCTCTCATAGCTGAAGTCACAGTTCATTACAGCGCTCTCACTGCTGAGGTGTAGTTTTTCCACTATCATAGCAGAAAGCTGCAGGCCCTTGCAGCTCTCTTACAACTGCAGGCAGAATTCTTACAGCTAAAGTTGCCAATCAGGATTCCTTTAACAAATTCCTCCAAAATGTGCAAAGGCAAAAGCAGGCCCTGGGGACAGGTAGATGGCAACCCCCAGGCAGCCACTCTCAATCCTTGCAGCCACATTTCTTTAGCAAGGAGCCAGAGCCCCCCTCCTTGTGGAGGGGCTCCTACTGAACTGAACCCAGAATCAAAAGTCCCTTGGGTTTTAGGAGCTCTTGGCAACTCCTGATTGGCTGAAACAATTATTTCACTGAAAAATTAATATTCATCAGGCTCCTTCAATGCCTGATTGGATCTCTAAATGGGCACCAAGAATTGGCCATGTATTTCCCCCAACAAGTTCTTTTTTCTGTCCCACAAGTCCTTGGCAGCAATCCTGGCTTTCTGATTGGCTGGGCTAGGGCCAAAGGCTGCAAACATGACTGCTATGAAACAGTTCCCACTGCAGTCCATATAAGTCCCAACTTATCAGTCCTGGTGCAGCCAGAATAAATATTTTTATTAAACAGTAGCCCCACAGTCTGAGAGCAGTCCCTGTGCCATATTATATTACTGCATAAATGTAAACATACAATGTGTCCCCAGCCTGTCACTGCTGTTGAAATACACTGTCCCCAGGCAGCAGGCAGACTTGCTCATTTAATATTTTGATCACCTCTTTAATATTCATGAAGCTGATCTATAGTGCGATTGGCGACCCTTAAATAAAACATTCAGAGGCTCCTCTTGTGCCTCCTCTGTGTCTCCAGACCCCATTTAGCTGAACGCAGGGATCAGGAGCACCAGAGAGGTGTTTGTTTAGCCACAGGAGCAACTAGAAAACAGCAATGTGCTTTTGTGCATTGTGCCATTTCTCCTCCAGCCTCATTTCAAACTGCCAAACATGCAGGGGCAGGATGGAGGATTTAGAGGCACACAATACTTGGGCCAGGCAGCGGTGAAATGGAACGGGGGAAACTGGGCAACGAGAGGTGACCAAGGTAAGCTCTCACAGGGGTTTACATGTTTATGTCTATTGTTCCTTACTTTAACTTGTGTGAAAATAAATGCTTCAGTTGCTCTTGATCTGCCCCAGTTTCTGCTTTGTGCTCTGGTGCACCACTACTCTGCTGCCTTTGTCACAGGGGGAATATCTCCTACTCTTTCTGAGAAAAGCTGTGAGACCCATAACAGCCACCTGATCAACCACCAGACAGGCAGACAGGACCGTGGTTAAGGTTTCCTCCAAAAGATGACACCTCTGACCACCCAGTGTCTCCAAAACATCATGCTGGGGTTTTGGTATCATTACTGTCAACCAAGGGGAGAATGCTCTCTGCAGAGAGAGCTACCAATACCACTTACTATAACTAGCACTTGTGTCCTCTCAACCAATCTTTTACCCTGCCAGTAGTATCTGATTAAATACCTCACCAATATGTATTTGTCACAGCTGTATTCCTGTTCTTTGTGTTTAAACTGTATGCTGTCCTCCTTATTGTATTAATTGTGTTGCATGCCAACTTATTGTATCATATCCTGTTGTACCTCATTGTCCTGACAAGGACCTCCTTGTAAACGAGCATGCTCAATAGACTTTTCCTGCAAATAAACTTGAACTTACAGCAACACCAGGTGTTCACTAGAGGTTTCCCATCCTACTATTGACCAGACCTGAACCTGATCTGAGATCTGACAGGAACAGGCTCCATGGCGGTAAGGTGGCAGAACCTGGTTAAGTAGCAGGCAGTTTAGTGTGGTTATGTAATGCCTCAGCCAGTGTAGTTTGCTTTGTTGCAACAAATTCAGGAACAGTGCTGCTGGGGTGTACACTGGGACTGGTTTTGGCCGGTGGTGGTTGGATTGCTTGTGATACAGCGCCGGTACCTGGAAATACATCAGTTCATTCATTGCTGAGGCTGCCAGGATGACTAGATTACTGGAATGAACCATCTCATCCCACTACTTCCCATCTTGGTTGGTGCCGGCTGCTGCTAGCCCATCTGACCTGAATGGGGTTGGAACTGGATTTGGCTGTTAGGATGATGCCATGTTCACATTTAAAATGATCAGCCAGAACTCTGGTTCCCAATGTTTGAGAAGACTGATCCAATGGATCTTTCTACCACACTGATTACACCGTACTTTTAGTGGATGTGTGGTGTCATCTGTAAAATATTCCCACATTGCAGAAGATCCCTTTGTTTTGTTTTGTTTTTTGTTTTTTTGCTACAGGGGACGTGTTGGTGAGGTACTTTGGGTAGAATTGAGTGGAAGCTGTATCACAATTTCTTCTTTCTACCACTGTGGAATGAGGTGACTGAGGGTGGACAGGCATGGCAGCGGCGGGTGGGCAGGTACTATGGAGCAAACAAACACAATACTGTCACACTCTTGGCAAAAAAATACAGACATTTCTGCAAAAGAGATTTCATGCTGGAGTCACAAAATTCAAAGTACAGCACTAATAACCTGGCACTTTGTGTCTAAGGATGATGCTTCATCAGAGGTTGGGTCTCTGCCCTCACATCACCAGTTATATGGGAGGTTCTTAAAGAGGCATGCATCATATAACATAGCTGAGCAGTATATTTCAATACAAAATCATTTTTCCGTATTATTTTTAAGTAGACCAAAATGCATTATTTGATTTGAGAACAATACAGCCCTGAAAGGAAAGACAGATGTAATGTGTGTCTTCTCTAGGGAGGACCCTGGATGACAAGAAACAGAGTGCTTAGTCACAGTGTGATCTGAAACCCCAGAGGATGAGAAGTACAAGTGATAAAGGTTAAAACCAATAAAATGTGTGAAGTGATCAAAGAGATTATCTGTATATACCTGAGGAGGATTATAGTACATGCAATGGAAAATAATACAGAGTAGTCACTATCATATAAATAGAGATGATTGTTATAAACAAAGGGGCGGTGCTATGGCTAAAGGCTGAGCAGCTCAGTGGAAGATCACACTGAAAGCTAAGTAGCAGAGGTACCCCAACAGACAAATCCTGAATCAGGAACAAGGCTTCTCTAACATGAGGTACAGAGTGACTACAGTGTAGTGTGAAGGATATTGTCGTGAGAGACCACATCAATGGAGAGCATAAATAAAAACAAAACATAAAAAAGTTACAAAAACATAGAATAAAAATGCCCTTTCACCTCTTCCTCCTCTCATGCTTTCCCCTCCTCTACCGCCTCAGTGTCATGCCGCTTCTCTGACTGGTGCACTTAGAGATCCTCCTCACTGTCACTCTCCAATTCAACTCGCTTTGGTGGCACAGCTACTTGCTTGCTTTTGTAGAACTGTAGGGTTGGTATACTTTGCTCTGCACCCCGTACTCTCATGAACACCTGTATGTTTTCCTCTTGTGATGAGATAACAGTAGTATCTATACCAGACCCAGTCTCAGTGCCACCTTCCTCACGTGATGACTGAGAAGCAGCACTTGGCTGTGTAATGCTGTTGCTGCTGCATAGTTTGGGGGCGAGGGGGCATCATACAGTGGTTTAAGGCAGACTGGTAATCACCGATGATGCCCACAGTCAGGTGGCTTTGCCAGCTGCTGTCATGTTGTCCATATGAGATGGAAAGGGGGAGGGGCTTGCCTTTACATTTCTGGACAGATTACTTCTTTTCCAGGTAGGGGAAGTGGAACTGGTAGCACTTGAATGAGGAATAGAGGGAAACCAATGAGCTTCTGGATTGTTCAGGATGATTTCATCAGCAGATGCACTGGAGGACTGGCTTGGAAAGCTAACTACAGTGGGAGAGGAACCAGAAGATTTATGGGCACTAAGGAACCGTGATTGGTTTCTTTGGCTATACGATCACACACCCAGCCCTAGTCCTCATACCCACATGCCTACGACTATTTTTTTTAATTTTTTTAATTTTAGTCTTTGGTAACCAGGTAAGGCTCACTAGGTACAAGTGCCTGTTTTCAGGGGCGACCTGGGAACACTGAGTGGTTAAATGACTTGCTCAGAGTCACACAGTATGCAAGTGGAGGTTGTGAGAATCAAACTCAGGTCTGGTCTGCTGGATGTATCAAGCTTGTTCACACCTCGTTCCTCTAACCTCTAGGCTATACTGGCAGCCCACTGGTCAGGCAATAGGCCAGATTCTATAACCTCCTGAAAGAGGTGGATGAGCAGCTGAACATGCTGGAGACAGCTGAACAGGGCAGGTTGCCTCCCCCCCCCCCGCTGTAAAGTTCCGGCTACCTGAGGGACAGGCACTGCAGCAAGGATTCCAGAGCGGGGGAGTGGGACTTCCAGGCCCTCATACCATGACCATCTCCTTCTTCACCGCCACCACTTACAGAACGTTTACTTGGTGGAACTGGCATGGTGAAACCTTTATTTATTCCTTTCCTTCCCCTGCATCCCATACTCCTCCTGTTCTTTTCCTCATATTTTCTATGTGCGTCGAGGAGACGTGCATAACTGAGGATGACAATATGCAACTGCCACCAGATGCTAACTATAACGACTCATAATTGTCATCAGAAAACAAACAGGAACCAATATATACTTGAGATGCACAGCGCACATACCTGAAACTACAATTACTGTAAATGTTGTGAACCACCTAATTAGAATGATAATGCATGATTGTCTGATTTTTTTTAGCATTTTTCTTTGCAACAAGCTGGAATAGATGATGGAAACATTGTAGAACAGCTCTCACACCAGTCACTTTTGTAACTATTATTCTTCTGATTATAAGTACAGAAAACTGCCAGAGAAGTGGCCAGGGTAGTGGACTGGGATGTCGGGCAGAGCCAGTACAAGTCAGAAGCAAACAAATGAGTTTGGGGAAATCAAGAAGTGGCTCCATGCCAAGCAGATCTAGGATACAGACTGACTGGTCAGGCAACAGGGCATATTCTATAACCTCCTAAAAGAGGCGGAGGAGCAGCTGGACTTGCTGGAGACAGCTGAACAGGGCAGGTTGCCCCCCCCCCGTTGTAATGTTCCGGCTACCTGAGGGACAGGCAGAATGATGCACACTGCAGCAAAGATTCCACAGTGGGGGAGTGGGACTTCCAGGCCCAGGTACAGTGGTAGTTACAAAAAAGTTGACCGTTACCACGGTATTCATCATCAAGAGAGGAAAAAAAAATACTGCAGATTTACAGTGACAAAAAAATGCATTGAATAACATTGGGGCTTTTTTCTGTGGTACCAGTAAATCTGTGGTATTTTTTTCCACTGTTGATGATAAACACCATGGTAATGGTCAGCTTTTTTGTAACTACCACTGTAAGTGCGTAGTTCACCCAGAAAGCACGTTAGCAGGTTCCCTACACTCCTCCTCCTTTTTTTTTTTACAAACTAACTGTACTTATTTTGGGCTACAGACCACTGCTGGTCTTGTGGTCTGCTTCTCAGGTTGGCCTGGTTCTTGTTTTACTTTTTTATTTTTATTGTCTCCCCCTAACTGTTTGCATTTGAGCTTATGTTCCTAGGCCCCAAGTTCTTTGTGCACACCACCAAATATAGCAGCAATACTCCAGTTCAGACTGCAAGGTGAATTGGGGAAGTTATAACGGCATGACATGCAGTGGTGCACAAGAACTGTTGAATCCTTCAGTACCATTGTGGCACAATTCACTCTACCATGGAGCATGGGTGGGAGAGAAATAGCAGTGATGAATGGTTCCCCAACACAAGAGAGACTATGCTATTAAAGAAGAGCTTCCTCTTCTTCCAGCTTATGTCAAGGGCCTGTGAAAAAAGATTAAAGTGGTCCCTTCTTATGTCAGTCAATGCCACAAGCAGCATGAGAGGAGGTTGGACAAGAAGGGTGCCGATATAAACAACATGAAAGGTCAGTTATTCTACCTCATGCTGTGATACAGACCCAGAGGGCCACAACTAGCATGCCAGACATGAGCAGCAGATGAGCCCTACAGGAGGTTTTCATGGTATACCCTGGCCCCCCCTTGTGGTGAAGCACGTTTGTAGCAGAACTCGCCTTTCTTATTTCCAAGAGCGGAGTCAACTTGCTTGGGGAGTTTCAGTTCAACGGGAGCTAGTCCCATTTCCAAAAAGCACCTGCTACACCTGTGGTAAGGTAGGACTGCAATTTTTTATGTGTTCTGGAGAACTGGGACCAATGTGAGACCACCATAGGATTTCCAGACCAGTAGTCTGCCATCTACATTGGCAGCCCACAGAGGTATCCTGATTACAGACAGGGACCTGGACTGCAATGCCGCCTGCTGTGGCCAAAGGTATTTGGGCTGGGAGGGAAGCAGAAATGTTAGTTATAACCACAAGTTGTGGTTCCTAACAAGGGGAGTTGTTGCTAGGAATTTTAACTTACTTAGAAACAGGGGATGGGTACTGTAATTTAGCAGTTATGTGTTAAAGCAGCAGTGCATGAGAGTGCTGACATTTTTTTACCTATACTTCTTTATTCTTTTTTTGATTACACATTATCTCCTGTCTTAATGATAATCCTTTTGTTCCATTTGAGTCTGCTTTGTAACTTCATTTTACATGTGACATAATAAAAAGAGCTCTCCCTTTAATATGGTTCAGTCCAGGATTTTATCAGTATTTTCTGTTGTTTTTGAACACCTGTTGTTGAAGATAATTTTTTGTGCCTAAAATGAATTAGCATGCCGCAAACACTGCTCCCTAACCTTATGGGACAACAGATGAGCAAATACAGCTGAAAATAGTGCTGAAAACCTGGTCTGAGCCATATTCAAAGGATTACGCTGTTTAATATTTCAAATGTGAAACAAAGTGTTAAAGCAGACTCAAAATGAGAAAACATGGGTGTCGTGAAAGACAGGAAGGAAGAGGCAATCTAAAATTAAATAAAAAGTGTAGGTCAAAATTTTCACTATCGTGCACTGCTGCTTTAACGTGGATAAAACACGTTTTTATATAACAGGATGTGCTTGTAGTACAGCCTATGATAATCTGACTGGGTTTTCGTGGAGGAGGCAGGCAAGATGGGGGTGTAAGCCGGAGTCCAAGTAGAGTCTCAGGTGGCACTATAGGTAGGGAACTTACGGAAGATGATGTGGGTCAACTGGTCCCTATCTGCTGACAACTTACATGTTTCTATGTTTCTGTGAAAGTTAGGTAGGTTAGCCACAAAAGATGTGATAGGGGATGGATGGGATAGATTCCTGTTTGAGAGAAGTGGATGGTAGAGGGGGTTAATGGAGCATACATCTCAAATGCTATGAATTTTGCATAGTGCTATGATTTTCACACTCAAATTTATCCTTGCTCTGCATAGGTTTACTGATATTCTTAATAATGTTAAAGCTATTACTGGACACACAAACTATTTAATCATTGAACTAAGTTGATAGAAACATTTCATATCACTAAGTTCATGGGTCCCACTAGTTGTAGACATATTATTGTTTAAAACAAAAAAAGTGCTACACATTCTAGCCATTTGCTATGATTTTTGAAGGCCACTGCTATGATTTTTACTTTATTTTATTTTTTTATTTATTCAGTTTTGATAACCGCGTAGGCACACTGAGCCCCAAAGGTCCCTTTTTCAGGGTTGACCCGGATTTAGTTACAGAGTACAATCAGTTCACATACATAGCAGTTTGGTGTATTGACCATTTTGGCTACAATCTGATCAGTATACTGACATATTAGGATTTACACATTCATACATTAGGAAACAACAGAGCTTGTACAGGGAGTAGAATTAGTGTACAAAGAGAAAGAGAGACAACACCATTGATTCTTCCAAGATTACGTTTTTGTTTAGGACTGGACCATGCAAGAATTATTTGTTTATTTATTTATTTAGTCAGTCATAGGAATTACAACCCTTTGAGTCATATACTCATTTACAAAGGCTCCGCGTCAGCATAGTCACACATTCAGAGATAGTACATTAGTGGAACATCACATTACAAGTATTTACATTTAATAGCCAAGGTGGCTGAAAATCTATACATGTAGTAGCTAGGGTATTGATATTATTACAGCGGAACAATTATAGAGCAAGTGCAGCCTCTGGGGCATTATCGTATAGTAGGAACAGTGATCAATACATTAGTGAGACAACACAGTTTAAGCAAAGTATTTACATATAATAGCCTGGGTGACTGTTGACCTATACATTTAGTAGCTAGGGTATTCGTATTAGTACATGGGATATAGTTACAGTGTGGGTGCAGCCTCTAGGGCATTGTCATATAGCAGAGACAGAGATCAGCAGCAAAGATGTCCTATACAGTTAGTACTTTACAATTGGTAGCAATGTTAATGGGGAGCGGCCTAGTGCAGCTCTGTGCAGGTCAGTTAGGAGGATTAGCAGTTGCGCTGGCATTGGTGGAAGGAGAGAATGTGTTTTTTTAGGATGGTCTTGAAGTGTCCTGGATTGGGAATGGAGGTTATGGCTGGGGGGAGCTCATTGTACCAGGCGGGAGCTCTATAGAGGAATGATCTCTGAGCTAGGGAGGTTCTGACCCTGGGCATGGTCCACAGATGTTTCTTGGCAGACTGAGTGGTCACAATGTGGGAACATGAGAGTAGTGAGGCCGAGACCCCCAGTGGAGTTAACCCTAGTTGCCTTTTTTTGGTGAGGAGACAGGATTGATATTGTAGTCTTTCCTCCAGGGTGAGAATGTTCATAACAGCATAGAGGGTGCAAGTATGGGAGCGTTTATCTGTGCCTAGGAGGAGTCGGCACACTTTATTAATGGCTATGTGACTTTTGTTTAGGTTGGTGTTGTCCGCAGCAGAGTAGATGGGGAGCCCATAGTCAACGAGAGAGAGGCCTCTGGCATCAGGCAGTCTTTGTGCTGGTATAGGAGGCCGATCCGGGTATTAATGGCTAAGGTCAGGATATTAATGTGGGTATGGAAGGATAGGGAGGTGTCAAAGGTAAGGCCAAGGTATTTATAAGTGAGTACTTGTTCCAGGGGGAGGTGAGTGTGGGAGAGGATTTTTTGTTCAGTGTCCTTGGCCTTGCTCTGCCGGTGGGCAAATAGCATGGCTTTTGTTTTTTTGATGTTGATCACAAGTCTGTGATTGGTAAACCAACTTTCAATCTTATTGAACGATTCTTGGAGGGAGGACTGTAGGCTGTCAGGGCAAGACTGTGCGGCGTAGAGAACCGCATCATCAGCATATAGCAGTAAGTTACCGGAGCAGGATTTGGGTAGTGCATTTAAGTAGATACTGAAGATTAGGGGGCCTAATATGGATCCCTGGAGGACCCCCGAGTGGACAGGCAGGGTGGAAGATAGGGTCTCATTTATCTTAACACATTGGGATCTAGAAGTAAGGTAGCTATTGAACCAAGAGAGTGGTCTGTGTGATAGACTAGTGTGGTGGAGTGTGTCCAGGAGGAGGGGGTGGGAGACCGTATCAAAGGCCTTAGAGAGGTCCACAAAGATGGCTCCGGCAAGATGTTTACGGTCAAGGGCAGAGTGAATGAAATTGGAGAATTCGATGAGGGCGGTGGTTTTGCTCCTGATCTGAAGCCATGTTGTTCACTACATAATAAATTGTGGGCTCGCAGATACTCAGTGGACAAACAGAAAGAGAGACAGCACCGTTAATTCTTCCAAGATTAAGTTTTTGTTTAGGACTGGACCATGCAAGAAAAAGGCTGAGAACTAGTCATTATGGTTCATATCTTTGGCGCACGTACATGCACTTTTTGTTAGGTGATGAACCCGGAGTCCCTTTTGGAAGATTCCTAGGGAGGTCGCGTCCTGAAGGTCTGGTGGGAGCTTGTTCCATAGCACCAGAGCTGCATGGGCAAAGAACTTGGTGCCTGCTACGGTGCATGCCCTGGGTTCCTCCAGGAGATTTCTCCCTGTGGTATGGAGCAGTCTGCCTGCCCTCCTAGGGACTAGCAGCCCAGCCAAGCTGTCAGGTGGGCTACTGATGAGTTCATATGTGTTGCACAGTAATGGATACTGGAGGCAGTTGGAGAGTGATGGCCAGTTAAGGGAGGCTAGTGCTTTGCAGTGGTACGTCCTGTTGTGAGAAAAGGTGGCAAATTGAGCAATCTTGTTGTATAACACTTGTATCCTATTGTGTTCCTGTTTTGCCATACCTTGCATTACTGGGGAAGCACAGGTCAGGTTTGGGAGCAGGATGCTGTTTGCAATGGTGACCCTGTATTCAGAGATCAGCTGGTCATTCAGGCGGTATAGTAGACCCAGTTTTTGGTGCAGTGTCTTTGTGACCTGATCGACATGAGGCTTCAGTGTAAGGCCTTGGTCCAAAGTGAGTTCTAGGTATTTTAAGGATTTTACTACCTCTGTTGTGGAGCCCGATGAGGAGACTAAGGGGAGCAGGGAGGTTCTGTCCTGTCCGAGAGCTCTTGGGCCAAATACCATGGCCTTTGTTTTTGCGGCATTTAGGACTAATCTGTTTTCAGAGAGCCAGGATTCCAGTGTTTCGAAGTCAGATTGAAGGTGCTCCCCCAGTTCTGCAGTGGTATTTGATGTTCGGTAAATCACAGCATCATCTGCATACTGGACCACCGAGCAGCCTCCACAATGTTCATTCAGGTCGTTGACAAATAGTGTGAATAGGAGGGGCCCAGTATGGATCCCTGGGGTACCCCTTCCCTGAGGGTGAGAGGTTCAGATATTGCACCTCTCCACTTAACCTGCTGGGAGCGATTGGTCAGATAACTATTGAACCAGGTTAGGGAGTGCCGGTGTAGGCCAAGATTACCCAGTTTGTTCATCAGTAGGCTATGGTCTACTAAGTCAAAAGCCTTGGTCAGGTCTATGAAGATGGCCCCAGTGGTGGTGGTGCCCTTGTCCATGGCCGTAAAGACGTCATTAGTGATCCTGATGAGGGATGTGTCCATCCCATGTTTACATCTAAATCCGTGCTGAGTATGTACTAGTAGCTTGTTAGTCTCCAGGTAGTCCCTAAGCTGGCAGTAGACTAGTTTTTCCTGGATTTTGGCTAGCGTGCATAGAAGAGAGATTGGCCTGTAGTTGCTTATGGGCTCTCTTGGACCACCCTTGTGTATGGGTACTATGTGTGCCTGCTCCCATCTGTTAGGCACAACCCCTTCCACTAGGGACCTATTAATGAGCCATGTGGCCGATAGGGTTATTGCTGGTGCTGCTGCCCTGAGCAACCTGGGGTCCAGGCCATTGGGGCCAGCTGAGCCTTTTGCTTTGATGGCCTTTAGAAGGGGGAGAACTACGAGAGGTTGAGAGGTATGTAATGGAGGAGAAGGATGTATATTAGGTTTAATAAAGGAAAATAAAAGGTTTTCATGCTAGGGGAGAAAGGATACAGAGGATGTAATTGGAGGTCATTGGGAGGGGGAGGGGAGAAGGCATTGTGTACTATATGTGTGTTTTGTGTTATGTTCGAGTACTTTATTTTCTGTAACAGTGTGGTACAAATCTGAGAGCGCTTATTGTGGTATGCTATGACTTATGCAAGCTATTGACTTGTTTGGAAAGGTGAGTGCCTTGGGGTAAATTATACAAATAATAACCAATATGACTGATACCATCTGGATGTCATAGATGTCATGAAATGTGAAAGGTGTTTCAAACCCTATCATAAGGAAGAAATTGTTGTTACATTTAAAAATGCTTAACGCACACACTGTCTATCTGCAAGAGACACATCTGGTGAAGAAGGAGGCAGGTAAGTTAGTGGGGGAAGAGTCCAGCAGGGCTATCATGCCTGGTACAACTCACATTGTAGAGGGATCTCCACCCTATTCCATTGAAGCTTACTTTTAAAGTTGGCTGGGTGATAGAGGGCACAGACAATAGGATACTGTATATTTATTTGTACAAGGGTTATTATAATGGGAACAAGTTGTGGAGGGCAACATCTACACACTGACAGAGTATGATCCTACCTGGTACCAGGACCTAGCAGACCTGATTATTAAAGAGGCCTTCCCCGGGTTAGTCCTGCTGGGTGATTTTGATGTAGTCTTGAAACTGGAGCCAGATAGATGGGACAGGGAGGGGGAAGGTTGGACAGACTAGATAGACCTTGCGGGCCCCTTCTGCCATAATCTTCTATGTTTCTATGGTAGATATCAGACCCGGAGGGGTGTGACAAGCCCTCCATGATTTGCACTTGGTAGAAAGTTGAAGGTTGCGTAACCTGGTTTTAAAGAATACACTTTTTACTTGACCCCGCACAACTCCTGGTCTCATATCAATTATACAGTATTTGTGTCCCTCAGCATTCATGTCAGCAGCTAGAACAGGTAGAAAAAAGGCCCGTTATGGTCCTAGGCCATGCTCCCATCAAATGTCATATCACCCCTCTGCACCAGGAGAGACATGAGACAAGTTGGAGATTTCCAACATATTTGCTTAAGAACAAGGAGACACATGTGGGCAAATTATTTGGAACTCAATGAGCCATCTGGAACAATGGCTAAAATCCTATAGGAAGCAGAGAAGGTCTTTATGGGGGGGGGGTACTTGTTTCCAGGGCAAAAGAGTAACTGGTGGGAGAAAAACTGCCCAAGTCAAACAGGCAGAGTTTCATGTCCAGATCAAGGAGTTAGAAATGAAACTGCAGACTGAGGGGCCCCAGGAAACAATATTAGCTATCAAGGTAGCAAGGATGGGGCTAGATTCGCTTCTGAAGAACAAAGACAAGATAGCTTTGTAGTATGTGAGACAATGAATATCTGAGTCGGGAAACTGCCCTGGGCCTACGTTGGCAAGGCTCACTAAAGGAAAACATATCAATCCTATGATCACCGATATTAAAAGAAGAGATGGAACTGTTGCCCAGCCTAACCAGGACATAAATGAGTTTTTTTCTCAGGTACTGTAGGGAGTTATAGACAAGTGAAGTCTTGGAAGCAGGGCTGACTATAGAGGCCATTTTGGGCCCAGTATTATGAAGATGCAGGAGGAAGCTTTGGTGGCCATGATTACAGAGGGTAAGGTACTCTGGGCCATTAGCTCACTACACAGTGGCAAGACATGAGGGCCGGGAGGGTACTGTTGAGTTTTTCAATTAATAAAAGAAGAAGTGTCCTTATATATGAGGGGCATGAGGGAGCAGGACATTGCTGCATTCTAGTTATGATGCCGCTATTGTTGTACTTCCCAAGAAAGGGAAAGATGAGCAGTTATGCTCCTCATACCACCCTATCTCGTTGCTGAATGTGGACAATAAAATGTTTGCCAAAATACTGGCAACCCAATTAGAGACAATATTGCCCCACATGGTCCATGCGGACCAGATGGGATTTGTGAAGGGAAGATGTAATGTATGATGACTGCTGAACATAAGACATAAGGAGAGAACACTTGACACCAGTCCCCTTTTTTATCTATGGATGCCAAAAAAGCATTTGACAGAGTCAAGTGGTCCGACCTATTTTCTACACTGCATACATTCGGGGTGGTGGAGGGGCTATTCAATTTGATGCACTTATTATATGTGGTATTGGAAGTACCAGTTTCCATGAATGGGGGAGTTTGGGTACATTTTGATTACAAGGAGGTGCTAGGCAGGGCTGCCCCTCTCTCTCCACTGTTGTTGCCCTGGCTACAGAGCCTTTGGCTGTGGCCATAGAAGCCGATCTAGGAATGCATGGGGTCATGTCCGGAGAAGGGATCTGACATAAAATCTCACTTTACGCAAGTGAAATCCTGCTATTCTGTAAAGATCCAGAGTGCTTCTTGCTGGAGATTAAGAGAGTGATTTACGGGTTCTCATCTTTCTCAAGATACAAAATCAATTATTCTAAATCAAAGGTACAATGGATCAGGAAGCGGAGGAGAGCTAGATGTCAGGCATAACTCACTTTATCAAATAGTAGTACAAGAGCTCACATATTTGGGAATCTAGGTGTCCAGTAAGTTTACAGACCTCTTCAGCCTGAATTACACTCCTATGAATAACAAGGTACTGTCAGACATGTGGAGGTGGATTGAACTGCTGGTTTCCTGGATAGGATGAATATTCCAACCAGGCTCTTCTGCCCCCTGCAGATGCTGCCACAGGGGCTCACCAGGCAGGAGAGAGACAAACTGGATAAGGGTTTTTCTAAATTCATATGGGGAAGACAGAGACCCAGGGCTAGCTTAGCAACATTAAGGGCATGCCAGAGGCAGGGAGGAGTGAACTTCCCGGATTTTGACAGTTATCACAAGGCCTGCCAGCTGAGGTATGCTACAGACTAGAGTAAGAAGGACCCAGAGATCATGTGGAAAGTTTTAGACAGAGAGGGAGCCCCGTATGGCCTGGCAGTACACTTGGATATTGGGGGCTTCAACAATATAAGAGAGTACCACATCCAAACCCTTTGATTCTAGCAACTTTGTTGATCTGGTACAGAATCAGGAAAGAGGGAGAGAAAAAGTATGTGTTCACCTTTCTTGCACCTGTGATAGGGTACCCACATTTTTTACCTGCTTTGTGGTACCAAGCCAGGATTCATATCTGGGGTGACCTCCTCACAAAGGAGGAGATTTTGTCCTTTAAAATATGCCAGGAGAAGACAGATCTTCCTAGACACCATTGTTTTAGATATCTACATGTTTGGAGATACCTAGAGAAGGAAACGGGGAAAAAGGCAGGAGCTATGTCCCCAAATGACCTAGAACGGCAACTGTTGCACAGAAGATGGATGCCTAAGGGGGTGATTGCTTTGGTACTGTATTATGGGACATTAGGGGAGTCCAGATCAGACCCATTGGCCGAATGAAGGCTGGATGGGAAAAAGACTTAGGCACCCCAACTGATGAAGAGACATGGGCAAAGTTCTGGAGAGGGCATATGGGTCTCTTTTTATGTAATAAATACAAAGAAATGCAATCTAAGCTTCTGAATAGGCTATTCTGTCCAGCGGCAATTTTTTCATAAGGAGATAGCACCAATGTGTGAAAGATGCCATAGCGCACTGGATACATACTTTTGCCCAAAACTGGAACCTTTTTGGAAAGTCATAAGAGATGCCATTAAAGACATAACCAGGGTGGAACTAGACTTCACCACAATCACTATGGTTACAGCATTGGAATGGGAGGAGGATGATGGTATGTATTCTCTGCTCCCCTGGATAACATGAATTTTATTGATCTTAGCCAAGAAGTGTCTTCTTAATACATGGGTGAGTTTAAAACCCAGAACAAGGGCAATGAATAAAACTTCTATTGGACAGTATGCCCCTTGAAAGGCTGAGGTTATTCTATAGAGGTATGGGGGATACATTTGACTGCTCATGGAGCAAGTGTTTAACTGGCTTCCAAAATTAGCAAGGCCAGCCATTATGCAGGAGAAAATTTTGGTGTGATATCTGCACATAACAAGAAAAAAGGTACATTGACTGCTGAGGGATACAATGGTTTCTCAGGTGCCCACTTTCAGAATAGAGAGCTGATTTGTTGAGTCTCAGTATGGACCCCCCAGGGCAGATCGGACTTGTACCAGAGGAGGGGTCCAGGAAGCTGCTTATCCCAAGCAGAGAATAGGAAGAGATCCCTGCCTAAGATGCCTTGCAGGTTATAGGGTACAGAGGGGATAACCCTCTTGTATATAGGGCACTTTTCAAATACAGCATAAACCTAATGATAATATGTAACTGCAGCACATGAGTGGACCATCCAGAGACTGTATGAATGGCATAAGTGTAATGTATATGAGTGTTTATATATTTTCTATGTGAGGAAATACCAACAATGAAATGATGAAAAAAAGACTCCTTTTCCAAAGAAATGCACAGCTGTTACAGGTCATTTTCCTCTGAGAGACAGAGAGAGAGAGAGAGAGAGAGAGAGAGAGAGAGAGAGAGAGAGAGAGAGAGAGAGAGAGAGAGAGAGAGAGAGAGAGAGAGAAGATTAAGATGTGTGCAGCACAGACAGGTGCCAATCTCAAGCATTGCTGATCAAATGCTGCAGATCATGTAGCTTGCCAACAACTTGAACATGCTTAGTGCATGCTCCCTGTAAAAAAATGCAGCATCATGCTGTTGAAGTGCCGCTAATAAACTGCAAAAGTGAACCCAAGTCCCTTTGGACCTGCTTCACCAGTGTCAAAAGGTATTGCATTTCAGCACATTCACAGAACTCCAACTCTACACTAGCTCACACTTACCAACAAGTAGCTTTATTTTTCACAACTCTATTTTGGGAGATGGGGGTGTAAAACATTCAATCTGAGTTTTTGTCCTTTTGTCTCCTATGCCAAACATTGTCCTCCTCCATCACCCCTTTGAACCCTTTTGTTTTTTAAAACTTCAAATTGTTTTAGAAAAAACAAATAATGCCTTCCTTTTACAAATGAACCAGGTACTACCAACTTTTTCTGTTTCAGTTCTTCACTTGATGCATTATTTGTTCTGAAATAATAACTCATTAGGGTCTCCACATTGTAGAGATTAGCCTCTAGAATTTGAAAGGGATATTCTTCATTATACAATAGGGTCCTCAAATCTTGGTTTGTGATTGGTTAACTGGCTTCAATATGCGTGAGTGAATTCCTGCATAAGACACACCTAAAGAACCAGTCAACCATATCACAAAACCAAAACTGAAACAAATCACTGATCACCCTGAATGTTTCAAATATTAACAAGAAAGCTGCCATCGTCCTTCCCACTAATGTGCTGCACTCAACTTGGTGGGATTTTAAAATCTGCAGTGTAACTTCTTATCTCAAAGCCAGTGTTTTTTTTTTATTATTATTATTATTTGGGATGGTTGCATCAGGCTTCATACACCACCAACTCCTTCTAACATTTACTTATTTTTTGGCGAAACTGATAAAACCGCTCCAGCTTTCCTCCCCCCCTCAACTTGCACAGCACCATGCTGTACAATGTCTCTACAGATGGGGTTCCTAGAGTCATGGCTGAGCATTTGTAATCAGGGAGTAGCACACCAAGTTTACATAAACGAACATTAATTTTAAAAAGATTCAAGAAACAAAAGGGAAAGCTCTCATCTCCCTTTCTCTCGAATATCATGCTGACTGCTCCAAGGCATCAGTTTACTCTGATTTCACACAGCACACACACACTGACAAATAAGCATTTCACTTTAAAAACAAAAAAGAAAAATACAGATTACCAGTCTGCCATTCTGTTTGGGAGCACACCACACACAGAGTGATGAAATCACTCCTCTCCAGTATATCACAGCACGTCCATGTAAATGGTGCGCCACTCTCCACTCACAGCACACTCGCAATTCTCAACGAGCACTGTCACCAGCAATTCACCTAGCAACAGTCTCCCTCCTGTAGGATCACAGGCATGCATTAATTTGACACCCCCAATTAAAAAAAATTAAATAAAAAACACACTCACACACAACTCCATGGCTAACTGTTTGACTGAGGTGGGGGTGGGGGGTAGGAGGTTTGGGGCCAAGGTGTCTTTTACAGGTCTATTCTGCTTAGCAACAGAACTATATAACACACAGAGGAAGAATATACCACAATAAATAAATTAAATTAAATAAATAAGCTACAGTTGAAAAAATACAATTTTAACAGTTTTTGTCTTAAACCTTTACATACTACCAATTGCATAAATATAGTAAGCCACTACAGGATATGGGTTACACTAGGATATTCCCACTTCTAGTATTGTTTATACACCAGGCATGGGTAAATCCCAGCATAACCCACACTATGTCATTAATTATTGCTTAATTGAATGATAATATGTTTGTGGAGATTTTCCGTGAAGGACATTGCAATCCAATAATTGTTCCTTCCAAATGCAGGGTAAATATGGGACAGTTTTATCCATAGAACACTGTGCATCATATCCTCACAAAACACAGCTTTCCCAGTTTAAGCCCATAGTATTTATTTACAACCAGGATAGCACTTGAGCATGAATCTTGCAGTGCAATACTGGCAAAACATAATAAGCACATTTTTAATCCAACGGGGAAAAAGGAGTCTCATCAGATAAATAGAAAAGCAGGTATTGAAATGCCAGACAGGCAATCAATATGAGTGACTTCTAGTAAAAGCAGAGAGCTCTGATATCAATCAGTAGTGCTTCAGTAGATCATATACTGCAGTCTAGTATGTTTAGAATACTGATAAGTTACAAATCTGTGTTCCACTCAGCAAGTATTTTGAGACAGAAATGAGCACACACTGCATATACCTCTAAATACATGATTTTAAAAAAGTTATTTTCAAAAGGTACACTGATGACACAGTTAATTTACTTTGGCAGCAATAACAATCAGACCTTCCCTGTCTTTTTGCCACTTTCAGGCATCAAGTGATAGCTTGTAGCCAGTGGCAGAGCTGGGGGGGGGGGTCACCCTTCCTGGCTGCCCCAGTGTGAGTAGTGGTGCCCCACCACCATTTTTATTCACTGTTTAGTGCCAATTGTAGAGACCATGATTGATTGAATGGCCCGGCTCCCAAACCTGGCTCCGCCACTGCTCCACTGCTTGTAGCACTCCTTGCTGTAATGCATACCCTTTTCTGAAGATTGTCAAGATTGTTGTTGGTGCACGTTGTGTGTGTGTGTGTGTGTGTGTGTGTGTGTGTGTGTGTGTGTGTGTGTGTGTGTGATTGGCTGTGGTGAGGTCTGAGTAGGGTCATGATCAGTAAACTATAGTGCCAGTTCAAATATTTCCAATACAGCTAAGCACCCCCACCCCCCCAAGACACACAAGGATTTGCATACCTATGATGATCTGCACATAGTTTTAGGCTTTAGAATGCATGCATGTGCCACTTACAGACTGATAAAAAAACAAATTAGAAATTATCTGTCATCTTATACCTTTTGTGCATTAATCAGTGTCAGTGGCTAGTAGGTAGCACACTTGCTTCTGAGGCTGGAAAATTGAAAGGTCATGGGTTCTAGCCCCACACCAGGTACTTTGGGTAAGTCACATAACTGACACTGTAGTACATTACTAGGGTGGTACTGCACAGTTGAGGTGCCATCCTTTGGATGTGATGTTAAACTGAGGTCCCTTCTGCCCATCTCTGGTCACTGTCCAGGTAGAAATAAAAGATCCCATAGCAGTTAATGAAGAACAGTATGGGAGTTTCCCTGGCGTCATGGTCAACATTTTCCCATCAGTAAAACAGTTCCATGTAACCCACCACCAAGGATGCACTTGTAAACAAATCATCACAGCTTAAAGTGTCTCTCCAGGTCAAAAATTGCAAATAAAAATAAATAATTCTGCATGCTGATTCGCAAGCAGATTATTTATACAAGATAGTACAGCTGAGACACCACATCTCATATCCTGTGGGGTCCTGCTTCGTCTTGGGAGAGTTCAACATGACACCTCTCAGTACCACTGGTACTTGATGTGACATTTCTCCTGCTTCTCCAAGTACCTAAACATCATCAGAATCAAAGAACAAACTGTTCCTTTAGTCTTCAGAGGTTCCATCATGTTGTGGCAACAAGAAAAACTGTGAGCCTCATTAGGGCACAAGCACAATGTGGATGGCGAGCATTGTACCTGTCAATTGTGACTCCCAACCCAGATCGCACCCAATGCTTCAGGGCACATTCTGGCTACTTGTGGGGGGCTTCCCCCCACACCTCCTCCTCGTACTTTAATATAATCACCTCCAGGTCAGAAGTGTATGGGGCAAGGAATGCAACACATGGACGGTGCCATCCCTACTGGGCACCACAAAATCCAGTTCATTAGCATGACTGGCGAACTGGTTGTGGCACCCTAATTGCATCACCCGCATAACACTATACCATCTTCAAATAGGTTTAGCACTGCATTCCTACAATCTTATAACAAGTCACACATATACTGTAAATTAGAGTCTGGTGGAAATGTCATTGGTTTAATGATGAAAATCAAGAGATCTAATGATTTGAGGGGTGTTGATTTACAATCCCTGTAATATTATAGACATGCAAATAAATCTGTAATTAGAGTTTGACCAGCTAGTGTTGTGGTTTGCACGTGAACTCTTCCCTAACCTACAGTACATTAACCACACTGATTCAACCACTAAAGAGATTAATTCAAAACCAGAAGCTCTACTTTAGCTATGTCTGTCTGACCCTGAACACAAGCCAATTAGCAAAAGCACACTACTGCCTATCACATAGTATAGAGACACTATGCATAAGCCTCTCGAGGTTCCTTCACTAGGTATAATACAACTGACTCCTCTGATTCATAACTCTTGATAGTAGCCAGATCTGCTCTTGCACTTTGCACAACAAGACTTGCAATACCTCTTTCTGACAAAAGACAGATCCAATATATACGTATTTTACCAGTAACTATAACAAGGTTTTGAAAACAGGATGCCTACATACTGTATGGAACAACAAGGAAGTGATGTGCATGGAAATATGCTCCAAAATGAACACAAGTTTTAGTTAGACAGACAATAAAGCGTTCAACAGTGCACTGGTTCTGTGTGAAAATGGCTACATACTGTACCTACTGCACCTGTACAAAGAAGAAAACTACCCTAGAAAGAGTGGGGGTGTTCTTGGTACATCCAACTATACCAGCAACAGACACAGGATGAAACCGGGCACTCAGTTCACCAGCAGAAAGGACTGAAGGCTTGATCTGGGATGCAAAGTACTTTATTTCAAGCAAGCATGTTAAAAGGACACCAATACCGTGAGACCCCAAACACATCCCAATGTTTTGTATAAGATGTGCACTTGTCAGGGGTATTTTCTGCTGGTGAATAGAGTGCCCAGTTTTCCTCTGGAGTTTGTATACCTACCTACCTGAAATCATACAGCTATTCCACAGAAAAGTTTCCATGCTGCTCATAAGCAATAATGCATGACAGTTTGCATTAACTTATCACCTCACACTCCAGATGTATTTTGAAGTATGAGGTTGCAGGTCGAGTGCTTTTAACCACTCAGGAATTGTGGCAATGTTGCTTAATGCACAACTTGGACAGTGTTATCACACTTATAAAATGATATTTTAATATAACATATTTGTTAAAAAAATAACAAAAAATTATTCATATTTTTTAAAATAATTTTGTTTAAAGCAGCAGCATTTGTTCTCAGGAAATCATTTTATTATATCATTAGAAACATAGAAACATAGACGACGATGGCAGAAAGAAAAGACACAGGTCCACCCAATCTGCCAATATATTCCCTACAAACCCTGGAACCTACTGATCCTCCAGGTTACGAACCCTCCCCCTCCTATCCTCATTCTCCTCCCTGGTCTTGTCACCCCGGGCAACCACTGTTCCCTTCATTCTGTCTCAGGCCTTCCTGCATCACCTGGCCATGTTTCCACCCACCACCTCAGCCAACAGACTGTTCCAAGGTTTTGCCACCCTTTCCATAAAGAAGTACTTCCTCACGTCCCTCCTGAACTTCCTTCCTTCCTGTTAATTTCTACCCATGGCCAATTGACCTCGAGTTAGTATTCAGGGTAAATAAGTCCCCACAGTTCACCTTGTTAATTCTTTTAAGGAACTTGAAGGTCTCTATAGTATCTCCTCTCTCCCTTCTGGTTTCCAGTGAGTGCGTAGTTAGTGCCTTGAGTCACTTCTCATAAGATCTGCCCTGCTAACCCTGAATCATTTTTGCTATTCTGCACTGCCCTGTTTCTAGCCTATCCCTGTTCTTTCTGAAGTGAGGACTCCAGAACTGCATGCAGTACACCAGGTGAGGCCTCACCGGGGATCTGTAGAGGGGAAGTATTGCCTCCTTTCTCCTGCTATCAATACCCTTCTCAATGTATCCCATCATCCTGTCAGCCTTCCTATAGGCCTTGCATTGTTTAATAATAATGTATTTCTATTTTGGGGGATTCAGAAAGCTCCTTTCTTGTATTTTAATTCCCACCCATAAAAATGGGTGACAAATGCACAAGCGCAAATCCATCATTGCATACCAGTTAAGGAGGGATCCAGTTACACAAGACAGATGCCTTCCCACACCCATGCTCATGCATTCTAAGAATGGAGTCATCTTCCTTGGGAAAGACTACACTGGACAGAACAAAACAAAGACCTTTAACTATTCCTGAAACATGTGGATATTATCTTCTGATAAGTAGAACATATGTTCTAATTTTGGTGTGTCTAATATTAAATTGAGCCAATGTTCTTGTAAAGTAGAATTTTTGTATTCTTCCAAGTTAACATTCTGGCATTAAGTAACAGCAAATCAAGTAATTTTACTTTATTTATGGATTCATAATCAGGTTCTGATAGGTAATTCCTAATAATTTAATACCCACACCAAAGGCAAAAGTACAATCTGATATTTTGGATATTACCTTTTATTTTATCCCAAATTATTGCAATTCTGTGCATTCCATAACCATGTGAACCAATCCAAACCTCAGAAATATCTGGAGTAAAGTTATTCAGTTTTGACGGTGTAAACATTTTATAAATTATACTAAATTGCATTTGACAAAGTTTAGCGTTTTTGGATAACATCACTGGTGCTGGTACAGAGATAATTTAAGGAAGTATTTTTTCACAGAGAGGGTTGTGGATGCATGCAATGGCCTTCCAGAGGAGGTTGTGGAGTCAAAAACAGTGGTGGAATTCAAGCACGCATGGGACAGTCATAAGGCCATTCGGGGGGGGGGGTAGGAAGAAGTAGGCTGCTGGTTAACTAGGATCTGCAGCTTATCCAGTAGGTAGGGAAATGGGCAGACTGGGTGGGCCAAGCGGTCCTTATCTGCCGTCAAATTCTATGTTTCTATGTTTTTAATATTTATTTCCAAGTCTCTTCTTCGAACTTTGTATCTAATTCTTTATTCCAAGCCATATTTAGTCTTAGCCAAACAAGATCGTTTTCTCCATAATTAATGTATATATATTGCTAATTACTTTTTTGAACTGAAGTTTATGTGTAGTTCACAGTGCTTCAAATTGAGATGGATCGGCAATTATTTCACTACCTCCCCTTTTAATTATGCATTCTCTTATCTATAAATATGTTAAATAATGTCCATGCATAACATTATATTTATGTTTCAGTGCTACAAAATACATTAGTCTGTTATTTTCAAACAACTGCCCTAGAAGAATAATTCCTCTTTGCCTGCAAGCAAATGTTTATATATTTGCTTTTAGTGGAGAATTTCATTATTTTCCCATAAGGGCATAAATAAAGAAACAATATTCTCATGTTTCACCATCCTATGGAAATCTTTCCAACACTCTAATGTACATCTGGTGGTTATGGGTACAGTATTTACATTTTTCTTCAATATTTGATCTATGTATAACATAGAAACATAGAATTTGATGGCAGATAAGGACCGCTTGGCCCACCCAGTCTGCCCATTTCCCTACCTGATGGATAAGCTGCAGATTCTAGTTAATCAACAGCTTACTTCCTCCTGCCCCTCACTAGAATTGCCTTATGCCTATCCCATGCATTCTTGAATTCTCCCACTGTTCCTGACTCCACAACCTCCTCAGGAAGGCTGTTCCATGCATCCACAACTCTCTCTGTGAAAAAATACTTTCTAACATTACCTCTGAGCCATCCCCATTATCTTCGAATTGTGCCCCCTTGTTCTTGCATATCTCTTCTTCTGAAAGATACTACCCTCTTGTACCTTGTTAATTCCTTTGAGATACTTGAAAGTTTCTATCATGTCCCCCCTCTCCCTCCTTTCTTCAAGGGTATACATATTTAGCTGCTTTAGTCTCTCCTCGTATGTCTTCTGGTGCAGACCGTGCACCATTTTGGTTGCCCTCCTCTGAACAGCCTCCACTCTGTCTATGTCTTTGTGGAGATGGGGTCTCCAGAATTGCATGCAGTATTCCAGATGGGGTCTCACTAACTGTCTGTACAGAGGGATAACAACTTCCTGTTTTCTACTGTTGATGCCTCTCCCTATGCATCCCAGTATCCCCCAGCCCTCCTTACTGCCTTCTCACATTGCTTGCCCACCTTTAGGTCATCTGATATAATTACTCCTAGGTCTTTTTCAATTCTTCTTGTTGTTATTAATTCACCCCCCATTGTGTACTCTTCCCCTGGGTTTTTGTTTCCTAGATGCATTACCTTGCACTTCTTTGCATTGAATCTGAGCTACCAAGTATTTGACCATTCCTCCAAACTTGCCAAGTCCCTTTTCATTCTTTCAACCCCACCTTGTGTATCAACCCTGTTGCAGATCTTTGTGTCATCTGCAAAGAGGCATACCTTTCCTTCCAGGTGCTCTCCAATGTCACTTATAAAGATATTAAAGAGGACCGGTCCCAGTACTGAACCCTGTGGTACCCCGCTAGTTTCCCTCCTTTCTTCACTGTGGACTCTGTTTACTATTACCTTTTTGTGTCCTGTTGTCCAGCCAGTTTTTTATCCAGGTTACCATCTTGGGACCCACTCCAAGGCTGGCTAATTTGTATATTAATCTTTTGTGTGAGACTATGTCAAATGCCTTGCTAAAATCTAGGTAGGCCATATCCACAGCCCCTCCCTGGTCTACTACTTTGGTCACCCAGTCAAAGAAATCCATTAGGTTCATCTGACATGACCTTCCTGCTGTGAAACCATGCTGCCTTGGGTCCTGTGCCCCATTGGCCTCTAGGTACTCAAGGCCTTAAGGGGCCATTTTATATATCATCGCTTGTTCAGTTCTCATCCATTGAAGGGATGCCCTATTATCATTGAACCAATATGTGTCTGGCTCAAGTTGTCATGGAATATAATACCAATAAAGACTGGGAACTTGCAAGCCTGCTTGCGTCTCTGATGCATCAAGTTTTTTGCAAACTAACCCTTGCTTGCTTCCCCCTCCATGGAGAGGTCCTCAGCATTTTTCCCCATTCTTTAAAGAATGAACTTGGTACTCTGGCAGGGAGGGCCTGGAGCAATAACACAAATTTTGGCAAAACATTCATTTTTATAACATTATTCGTCCTTTTCAGAGTCAGAGGCAACAATGCCCACTCATTAGATACTTCCAGGCTTGCTGCAATAAAGAAACCAAATTTAAATTTATTAAATCTGAGAAATGTGTAGATATATTAACCCCTAAATATTTAATGGATTTTGTAAAGTTACCCAGGTAGTGAACCTGTGGTATAAAATTGGATGGCTCTCTACTCAAAGACATAATTTCTGACTTATCTGGATATATTTTGCATCCTACTAAAGATTTAAATTTAGTAAGAATATCCACTAATGGTTTTACAGCTTCTGAAACATAATGTAAATAAAAAAAATGAGAGTATCATCAGCATAGCATAACACTTTATATTCATTCATACCGGTTTTAATACCTTTATAATATTTGAAGCATTTTTAATAGCCAAAGCAAAGGTCTCTGTATGGATTGCATCAAGCATTGGTGACATCTGGTATCTTTGTCTGGTGCCTTGCTGTAGACTTATTTGATATGAAAGAACCAGATTTGTTTTTGTCCCAGCTACAGATGAAGTACATATCATTTTTACCCATTGTATGTAGGCTGGTCCTATGCCAGCCTTTGACAGAGCCTCCAACATGAAATCTTATGAGACCATGTCAAAGGCCTTTTCAGAATCTAACATCAACAAAATTCAGTCTTTGTCCCTTGAGGCCAGAACAACATCAAGTGCCTTCCGGTATATCATCATAACAGTGACTGAAAGTGAGCGATTCGAATATGAGTGACTCACTTTCAACGCCTGTTATGTGGGCTACCTTGCAAGGGTAGCAACGGACAATGAGCAGGGTGAAGGGAGGAACAGGAGGGAGACCGGAAGAGAGGCAGGTATGTAAGGGTAGTGTGATGGTGGGCTGTCGAGCTGGTGCCATGGTGAAGTGGGGAGGTTTGGGGCTGGGAGGGACATTTGGTGTTTTTGTCTGGGAGTTATTTTTTTCCGAGTTTCTCCCTCTCCTGACACACCCCGAGTTAGTAATCCTTTGTGAGGGGTGCAGAGCACAACCCCCATAGAACAACCTTTTCGTGTTCCCACGTTTCCTCCCTGGGAATGTACATTGCCTTTTTGGTTTTTCAGTGATGTACACTCACCATAACAGCGATCGCTATTCTGCAATTGCTGTTATGACATAGAACTGTGCATTCCATATACAGTATTACCATTTAGTCTCCATCTTTTGATAAATCCTGTCTAGTTCTCATGTACCAGTACTTTTATAACCCCTTTCAACTTTTTTACACAATCTTTGGGAAAATCTTATAGTCATTATTTAATAATGAGATTGGAAGGTACAATTTGCATTCATCTGGATTTTTATTTAGCTTCAATATCAAGGTTATCTAGGCTTCATCAAAGGATGGAGACAACCTAATGATACTATGAAAGTGATTAAATACCAGTACTAACACTGAAACCAATTCAGAACTGAAAACTTCATAAAAGTCTTCTAGTATTCCATTAGGACCTGGCAATTTTGCATTTTTTTAGACCTCTTTTAGCCTCCTCCACTTCCAATTGTTTTATTTCCATGTCCAAAGATTCTCTCTGAATAGATGTAATGGAAGGTAAATTTAAATTATCCAAAAATTGTTTAATTCTCTCCCTAGTTGGTGCGATGTCAGGGGAATATAGTTCCATATGAAACCTTTCAAAAGACTTACTGATCTGACAATGGACAGTGCATAATACCCCTCCTGCATTTTTATCTGATTTATTGATCTCATGGATCTTTCAATTCTCAGCTGTAAAGCCAAATGTTTTCTGCACTTTCCCCTGGAAAATAGTGTATTGCTCATGACCTCAGTGAAGCTGAATGGGACTACATAGCTAATAATTTGTTGTATTCATTTTGAACTGCAAAATGGCCACCTTCTTCTTCAAACTCTCCCGTGGACTGCTCCCTGATTGCCTCACTTCTCTACTCCAGACAGCCGCCACCACCAGAACCACTAGGCTGTCCTCCACTCTCTCTCTCACTGTTCCTTTCTGCCGGACCACTCAATGTCAGAAAACACTCTCTTTTATGGGACCCAAGCTTTTCAGCTCTCTCCCTCTGGAACTAAAACTCTGTCCCTCCACAAATGCCTACAAACACAATATCAGGAGACATTTCTCCTACAACTGCACCTGCTCGCAGCCCTAATCTGGCTCCCATTTTGCATTTTTTTCCCTTCAGTCTCTAGTTATCCACCTCAGGCACTTACCCCCTCTTTCTAGCACTTGTAGTATTGTTAATCCACCTAGGCTAGTTTTTAGATTACGCTTAAATTTTTTTGTTTCCCACTGTTATATTATTGATAAACCCTCACTAAATGCTTAATGTGACCTTATATTTGTTAATTCATGAAGGTTAGTTCATGGTTTGCCCTTTAGATTATCCTAAATTTATGTACCATTTTATTAACCCTCGCTGTTAGTTAAATGTTTAAGCCTATGTCATGTCTCATGATTGTTGTATGTAACTAGACGCTTGTGTAAATGGGCAGCAGTGCTCACATGCCTTTCCAGTATAATCAGTAAAAATGAAATGAAATGAAATAAACATTTGTTATACATCTACTTCATTTTTTGACTGAATATAATTAGCCTGGGACTGAGTTAACTGGCCTTCCTTAGTTGTTATTTCACTATAGGTTCCCTTTTTCATATACTTATAATAACTTTGAGTTGGCTCCCTAATAACTGCTTCCAGCACATCCCAAAAGGCATCATAATTTGTCTTTTCTGGTGTATTATGATACAAATGTTCCAAAACTGTTTTTTTTTTATTCTATTAATGGAATGACTATCCTTCAGTAGAAATGCATCCACCAGCCCAGTGGTGTAGAGGGCTAAGGCGCTGTGTGCCTTACCTCTCACTATGCCGGTGACCAGGGTTTGGAAATGAGCTCAGGATGTTAGGGGTTGGCTGGGAGGGAGGGGATCAAGCATCTGGTGGACAACACTCCTCTCCCAGGGTGGGGAGGCTTGTCAACTCGGCCCTTGGCTGCCACTGGATGGAAGCCTGGAGGTTGCGTGACAGCTCGAGTATTACAAAAGGAGGGGCTGCAGTTCTGTAGCATATGTGCACCTCCACATGCACATGCTTATGTGTTACTGTGGTTGGGAGGACTGCAAGAGAAAACAGAAAATTGGTTGGCATGGGCCACATAAAGCCCTACCCACCTAACTCTGTCCTGTACCATCGCTTGGCCACCAGCCCAAAAATCTGGATGAGAGTCACTGGGTGGTGGGAGTTCTGCCCTCCTATTCCTGGCTGTATCACGGGGTGGGAGCCAAACTGTGGGGAATCTGAGGCTCAGTAAGCTGGAGAGATGGATGCTAGGCATGAGGGAGCAGGGACAGGGCTGGCAGCCCTCCATGGCAACCAGCAGAGAAAAAGCTTTATTAAAAGAAAACAAGTAGTGAAGCATCCATTCACCAGATGTTGTCTTTAGATCATCCTGTTCAAAAGTAAATAAGAGTTGTGTATGACCAGGTATATGCATGTTTCCATATTCCAAATACAGAACTTTATGCAGCATTGACCTAGTCACAATATGTGTGCATTTGTGAAAATATTTTGTGTACATTTGAAAAAAGGGAATATTTTTCCTCTTTAGGAAAGTAATATCTAAATGCATCTGTCATGTAAACGTCTTCTAGTAGGGTGTTCAGGCTCCCAATCCTTTTTTTGTTTGTTTCTTTAAATCCAGTTGATCTGCCTAGTGGATATAAGGGTAAGTTTAAGTCTCCCACTAATACATATGGTGAAGGGAAGTTAGCCCATATTCAAGAACAGGTTAATGAAGAACAGTGGATCATTAGAAGAATATATATATATATATGCCATAGTGGATACTTGTTGTTTTTGTTTTATTTTTACAACAATATACTCCCACCTACATCCACATGTTTGTCAGTCATTTTCCTTTTGAAATAATTGCTAGAGATAATAGCCACACCCCTTGAATCAGTTTTAAAAGGAACATATACACCCCATCCACCACATAGGTTCCAAAAATATTTGAAATCCTGTTCCTAAAAATGGCTTTCTTGTAAAAACCTACATTTTATTCTATTTCTTTTTACATAAGCTGCTATTTTTCTTACTTTTATTCTGTCTCTTGCACCCTTCAAGTTCCAAGACAGGCATTTATTATCACTTAATATATTAGAAAGTAATGTGTGCATATGGAGCACTCACCGACATTCTTCCTTACCCCCCTTAATCATTTTTAACATAATGTAAATTATATATGTCAGACTAATATTTTTGTTGAAGTCTTTCTCCTTTGAATTATCAATAAAGTATCCATTCTGTACCACATTTTTTTATTTCCTCTGATACCACCCACCACCACCACCACCAAAGTAGTAGCATTTGTTTGCGGTAAAACATTTTATCATATCATCATTTAGTAATAATGGGTTTCTGAAAAAAGAAATCAATTCTGTATATCCATTTTCTTTTCAGTGTATGTCATTCCTGAACTGAGATATCTCATTTTGAAGCTTTTGAATGTTTCTGCTCTTTTGGCTTACTCATTATGGCAAAATTAGGCATCTTGGTGCAGCGCGGTGCTGTTTACCATCAGAAATGTGTGTTAGCACCATCCTAATACATCCACAGTATGAATCCAGTATGTACAGTCAAAATGTAACTAAACAAAAGAAATTTTTTTATGCAATAAGGTATGACCAGTGGTTAGAGTAACAATCTGTTAATCACCCCCAGGGGTGTAATGTGTCACAAGGAACAGTCAAGTGCTACATTTCCCCTGAGGGCAATTAACTGACTGCTAATCTAAATCCTGGGAGTGCTTATTACTATTATAATAATACATTTTTCCAAACGAAAAGTGTTAGAAGTGTACTTTTTAGAATTTTTTCTCACTGAAAGTGACATTTCTTAATACCATAGTTCATCCACTAGCTGTTTAAGAATGCTGGTTCAGAACAAAAATATATAAACTGGATAAGGAAATCCCTGCATCCTGATTAACTGAAGCTTGGTTCTAGCTAATGCCTTAAGACAGCACTTTCAACAGCTAAAAACCAGTCCCTGCCACCCAGAGCACAGTGCATTCCACATTTATGGGCTATAATAAAATTTTCTTTAATTTAGTGGCAGCCATTTTTCTCCCAATCTACATTTATCCCTGTACCTTTTTCCTGTATACAGTTCTTCCCTGTAACACACAAGGAATATAGACTTTTTACTGTTATAACTGCACTTGTTTAATATCTGGTCCTTCCATGAATTCTTCACCTGCAGTTTTGAATCCACTGCCTAGCCACTCACTCACTTTGTCATTTCCTTGCTCGCTTGCTGTTAGTCTAGCGGCCAATTTTAAAAATATTCATCCTATTGCACCCCCCGTTAGAGAAGGTTTGATGGTTGCATAAGATAGCTCTACTCATCAGCTTTCAGAAAAGGTATGTTGTGGTGTTCATCACATGGTTGATAATATTGAATTTTGAAGAGAAAATCTGGACGATATAACTGAAAAAAGATGAACAGGAGTAAATCCAGAATTTCGAAGAAATTGTAAAACTGTTATATTTAACATCATATTTGCCTAGTTTGGGTATTAGTTTTCAATTTTTGTAAATTGCTTAAATAAATTTGAATAAAGTGAACCTAAATGCCCATAAATGAACCTTAAATATAAGTAAAATATAACATGTAAAACCCATTTGTCATACCTTATGTCCAGTAATCATGTCTAATAGCATCTTAACTAATTATGTTCTTTGTTGCACTCACTTTTCTTCCATTTGCTTAGAAAGTATACCACAATTTCATTGTAATAATTGATTTGTACACACTAAGGACAGGTTGCTGGCCAAGAATGCATTCCTATAACCGAATCTCATTCTTGAAGGTATACACTGTACACATGAAGAGAGAAACAACACATTTTCTAACAATAAGTTTATTTCTGGGCTGACTAGAAAGAGTGAGAAAATGTACTTTTGAATAATAATGACACCCGTGGAAATGCAAATGTCTTTTTCAGCCAAAACATGACCCACAACATTTTTACTACAAGATGTTACTATTGTTAATAAGGTACATTCTGAGCACAGATCAAACTGTTAATTCATTGTTTGAGATGACATTTTAATTTTAATTTTCTCAGCTGCAATGTAGTCAAGTGCGATTTGTACCTCTGTGATATACTGCTGCCAGAAGGGAAATGCTTTTGCCCTTGGTTAATGAACTCCTCAAAATCAGCTTATAGAGTTTTCAGCGTGGCTTCAAGGTCTTGAAATGCATCAACAAAGCTCTGTTTTCCTCATTCATTTCACCTTCCGTTGCTATCGTGGCCATTAGTTGCTGGGCATTTTTGCACTTCAGCTCAATTTGATCTTTGTCCCTGATTGTATTTTCTTCTGCACCACCCAGGCAAAGAATGCTTGCCACTGTAGCTGGCACATGGCTTCAAACATCAGCTTGTGGGATAATCTACAATGTTTGTAGTTTTTCCCGGCATGATCACAGCTGCAGAATTTGTTCCAAATGCCTCTGCCTCAACTAGCAAATCTTAAAATCCATTGTCTGCATAGCATTTTCCAAGTATCTTCCAGTAGAGCTCCACGATGTAGAATTCTTCCATTCTCAAAACATGATGCTTCAGCTCCTCCCAGTTGCAGAAACAGACTTCTTGGGCAATGATGTACAACTGAAGGTTCAAAGTTATCACTGGGGTTTCCTGGTCCTGCATCTGCATCTGTTTCTAGATTGTTTTTAGTCCTGTGTATATAGTATCCTTATGGGCAGGAAGGCTTGGTACTACAGGATTGTAACCTGTTGTGGTCTTGAATCTTTCCTCTTTGAAGTTGTAGTGAAGGATTGCATGAAACCCACCACAGCTTGGTACACTTTGATCCTCTGGTTGTAGGGGCTCAAACTCAAGAGTGAAGATCTTTGTGGGGCATAAACGAGCAAATATCCAGTCTCTGTTGAGTGTCAAAGATGTGGATTTTTTTTTTTAAACCAAGACTTCACATTAATTTCACCAGACAGGTGACTGAGTGGGCCCTTTCTCTTGAATTGTTAGGACACTCTGAAATACCAAGGCATGTACAGTAAGTTTGCTCACAGTGTTTCCCCTAATGTCAACTACTTTAGGTCTCGGCTAAACAGACACATTGGATCCCAAATTGTCCCAATACAGTAAACTTCCTAGAACATGTGTTGTTCATTGACCACTCCAAGTTTTTTCATTTACATCCATGTTAAGCATTTTGGCATGTGCAAATATTCCAGGCATGCCGTTTGTTGGAAGAAATGTTCCACCATGTGTATTTGATGACGTGACGGCACTTGCTGTGGATGTCTCAACTCTGCAAACATCATCATAACTCAGGGAATGCCCTTGACTGTGTAACATATCCAAAAATTGGCAACTCCTCACCAGATGGTGGACTGATATAGCTAGTCCAATATGCTTTGGTGTTTTACAGTGAGAATTTGAAGCACTGTAGATTATGTCTTCGGCTACTGCTAAGACTCTTCTGTGTGCATCAGAAGTATTTGGGATTTGTTCTGCTGGTATGTCCATCAAGAGCAGACTCAGAACTTGATACATATCAGCAGACACTAGGGACTCTGCTCTTTCAAAACAAATCTCTCTATAGTCAATCCATGGGTTGGTGGGAATCCCCGATGCTTTTATGGCAGATGCACAAAGTGTTGTTGCTGCATGAAAAATACTGAGATTCTCATACTCATCATCAGAAAGCTCCAGGTCTGCCTCAATTGCTTGTTCCTGGACCTTTCTTTGAAACTGAGCAATCTTGTTGATTGTTTCCTTCAAATTTATTTTGCTACTATACACCAGCTCAGGCTTGTTTGCTGAATGAGGCTTATGGAATGTAACTGAACCTTAAGTGTCTAACAAGGCATTCTTCAACTTTTTAGCACAGTGTGTCCCTGATTCAACATAACCACATGTGTCTAAATATCCTCAGTGTTTTATCAATAGGAATGTCATATCAAATGCCCTGCCTTGTGTTAAGTTATCCTGAATGTGCACGGTTTACAAGCATGTCAAATGCTCTTGTGAAGACATCAGTGCTCTCCTCTGTCTGTTCAGTACTAGTTTCACTGGCTCATCTGGCTGAGCTAGACAATTTTTTGTGGTACTTAGCCTCTGAGGCTATGAGGTCTTGGCTTTGTACCTTAGTGAGTAGGTCTGTATTACTAAGAGACATTGCTAATGACTGAATGTTCCTTTACATTTAAAATGTTCTCACTTGGAAAAGATGTGAATCACCATGTTTCTTCGCAAAATTGCTGATGGTGCATTTGTTAGCTGCAAATGTTGTGGATGTAAGTCTTATTCTCATAGTTGGCTCCTGGTTGCTTGTTTTGGGCTTTTCTGAGTCTAGATGACCTGCTTGTGGATTGTGTTTGTGTGAAAGGTTTTCTTTGCTGGTGTAATTCTGATAGCACCAGTGATGATAACGAATAGCAACAGTGAATCCTGTCTCATCCAGTACCCCTGATGTTTTTAGCACTTCTATATGATTTATCATCTGCTTCTCTCATACATCTGAACAGAGTTTCTTGACCTCTGGCTTTGGCTGCGACAAGATTTTGTGAAGCATCTCTGTCTTGGCAAATAATGCAAATAGTTACAGTCTCAGTGAGCTCTACAAAACTTTTTTGGCGGAGATGGCACCAGTCCAATAGCTTGTTTACTTGCCATTTCCCACAGTTAAACAGAAAATATTTATATTAAACATGCAATAAACTGAAAAAGGAAAATGCATAATTAAGTTTCCATGACCAAACAATACATGTCTTTAAACCTTTTTGAGATGTTGATCCCTGAGTACCAGTTAAGCCTCTGTCATTGGTAGTGCCAGATGTCACTTTCATGGGATAGGGGCTCAACAAAGGTTGGCTTGTATCTCGGTACCTGTCATTGACCTAATACCACAACAAACTTTTCCTAAAAGCTCAAGGTCATACCTAACTCATGAACATGACAAACCTTCTCTAACAGGGGGTGCAAAAAAAAACTAAAATAAGGCCCTTTTGAAAATCGGCCACTAGACTATGTCTTTCTCTCTGTCCTGCCAGTCATCACAAACATTATGGCTGCCCATTCAGTCTCTCACTTCTTGATTGCCAACTTGCATCTTTGCACAGTAAGTTTCTTCTTTACTTTTCAGTTGACCATTAAATACATGCATTCATGCTGTTCAGAAGCTGCAACTGCTGTATACACTCTTTTCTAAAGTAGAAGTAACAAGCAGTGCAGCAGTACAGATGGCCCTGCAGCATGCCTCCATCTGCAGTAGAGGCACGTAATACAGTACTGGTGTTCTTCCCTTCCCTTCCTATTGTTTCCCTCTGCATCTGACTGTTCTCTGGCGGTGACATAACAAAGGCTTTACAAAAGCCACTTATGCCCATTCCCAGCTGCTCAGATTTACAACTGCTCCACTGTATTTATATAAAAAAATATTCACATAATATAAAAGCCATATTATGAACTGGGGATCGTAAATGGACATCGCTCATTGGCCAAGACGTTTCTGAAGCATTGATGATATCGAGCTACATCATCACGGCTTCAGAAAACCTCTGGCCACCAGCCTCCTCACCTGCAGCACCACACATCACTCCGCTCCGCCAGTATTTCCACCTCACACCAAACTGTAGAAAGGCACAACCGTCGATGGAGATATGCTCCAAAAATCGAAATAAACACCATCCCACCTACAACCGCTGCTACTGCCAGTACTTTACAAAGCCTGCCATACATTTTCTTACCTCAGCCAAACTCCTGAGGAATATGATGTTGACAGAGTGAGTAGCATCATTTTCACAGCGTGACTAGTGCTTGACTGTCATGTTACAAAGTAAAAAAAAAAGAAAATCACAATTGTGGCACCGACAAGCTCTAGCTAACTACAAAAAGAAACCGTAAATTAAACACACATTCACTCTGTCCCAGACTAGGCAGCACGACCATGTGAAACCCATGGAGAGCATACTTGAGATAACCAGTATTACCAAAGTGACACAGTGTTAGTTATAACAGCGCCACCTGCTGGCCGAGCCCTTCAGGACTATTTTGTCAAAACATACTCTTCCAACATGCTAAAAGAAGCAATTTCACAAGGTTTTAAAAGTATTTTTTTTTTTAAAAAAACTAATTCAATCCATAATAGCAATAAGTCACTCCAGGGTGTGGTATATCATGGGATATCGTCACTTCTCGGACAGTTGGATGGACTTGGCCTGCGGCCTCATGCCTAACCACCCGAGGCATGACAATATCTCATGATATACCACACCCTGTCATGCCTTATTGCTTAATTATACAATGGCTAGAAATAATTCTGGACTCTGATTGGTCAGTCTTGGGCTGGAGCCGTGATGTTATCCCAGTACAACATCACGGGTCTAGTCTCAGCCTCACTGTGAACCTGGAGATGATTTTTTGGAGCTAGATGATCTTTTGGAGCTAGAGCTCTTTTTTTGCATCTCCTCTTAAGAAACAAAAATATTTTTCCACACTAATAAAAGCATTCTTTAAAATTACTTTTTTATTTTATATTTAACAACGAGCCATTGTATAATAGCAATAATGCCCTCCAGGGTGTGTGTCATTTGGGATAAGGTCACGCCTCAGTTGTTGGATGCACTCGGCCTGCAGCCTCGTGCCCAACCACCTGATGGGTGATGTTATCCCAGCACGACACACACCCTGTCGGGCATTATTGCTTAATTAAATAATTATGCACAGTACTGCCCACAACATGACATTCGTCTCAGTCCTGTCTTGACACCTGAAAGTAAAAGCATCCTCTGCTTCACAAGCTTCTGCCAAACAGATTTATGATTAAAAAAAAAATTACACACACGGTTTTGTAAAAAGTTTTCTTTCTACTTTACTCTATTGACTCCCCTTCCCATCCTTATAATGTATTAACCCCTAGGGTCACCAAGCAAGCAGTGGGACTATTTTACCTTTTTTTTTTTACAACATTTAAATGATGCTTTTATATATTTCTGAATGTTTTACTTTTATTATATTTTTATCTCAGCAAATACTCATTTTATATAAGCAATAAGGCACTCAGCCTGCAGCTTCATGCCATACAATGCTCCTTGGGAGTGTGGCAAACCTAGTACAACCAAGACCTCATCATGTCTCTTGAGCATTGTTCCACTCATTCAGCAGTGCTAGAGGCTAGGAATGCTGACAGTAAGAATACATGCACCATGATGATGATCAGGCTGTACATGACAGTGTAAGAGAGATTGATGTAAGGCTTCCGGAATGCTGACAGACAGTCAGATTGCCAAATTTCTGAGCCCCTTTTGAAGACAAAAATTGCTGGTGGTGGCCATATTTTTTGACTTGTGGCACTAATTAAAAAATTAGCAATAAAAACAGTTTTCAAAATATCTGAGAAAAATAAAAATAAACTGCTGATGAATGTCCCTCAAGGGTCAGTCCTCTGCCCATTACATTTCTTGATATTAAATTACCTTCCTGTTGCCTACTCCTCTGCTTCTATTCACAGGTACATGGATGTTACTTTTCTGCATGCCTCCTGCACTTTCCACTCTGATGTGGTGACCAGCCTCCAGTTGAACTTCAGTAAAGTCCAGGTCTGGGTTTTCTCAAATCATTTGTCCCTCAATGCCAAGAAGATAGTCTCTATGACCTTTGGCACAACAGAAAGGCTCTCTAGGCTTACTGTCATGACATCCTTCCACACCTTCGAAGGGTCCATATTAGAGGATGCCACCTCCTTCAAATACCTTGGGCTCTAGCTCAACCACCACCTCAACTTTTATGGACATGTGGGTGCCAGCCATAAAAAATCTGCACACCAAACTAGGTGCTCAGTACAGACACTATGGCTGCATCCCCTTACTGGTCTGCTGTGAAATTAACCAGAAAAAGATCCTCTCAATTTTTGACTATGGTGACATACTCTACAGTGCAGCCCCTAAGTCCACCTTAACCAGACAGGATACTTTTTGCACTCCTTTTGTTGGTTTGCTCTTGACTGCCTGCCCCGTAAACACCATTGTGACCTTTATACCTCTCTGCCCCCCCCTTGGTGCCAAATGTCTTACCCACTGTTCCTTCCTAGTCGGGAACTACTGGCTTAGCTCCCTCTCCCCCACCTCATTGCCCTCCTCTCTACCCCTCCTTCTCCCACCTACTCTTTCTGTAACTCTGGCTACTGGACCCTTGCCCTTCCTGTCAGATCTTTCACTTCAGGCCAGGCTGCATTCTCCTACCATTTCCCTAAAATTTGGAACTCCCTTCCCTTAGCTATCCACTCTGCTCCATCCACTCATTCGTTATCATCTCTTCTCCACAATTACAATTCCCCATCTTGCAACTGCACCTGACCTACTTTCCACATAGCCCCCCCCACCCCTTTTCTCTTTCAAAACTATGTCTAACTACTCCTTCCCATTCCCCACTTCTACCTTTCTCCAGGCAAGCCTGTAACCCATGACAGGGACTGGGTGTGTATCAAGCAGTGTTGGACACTTGTGGGTTTTGCACTCCAGAGGGTCAAAGGTTTGCTCTTCTCTTACTACCCTATCTCTCTCCTTGCAGGCATGGGAAACCAGTACTCTGTCCAAAGGTGCACCCTGCCGAGTCATAGAAACATAGACTTTGACAGCAGATAAGGACCGCTTGGCCCACCCAGTCTGTCCATTTCCCTACCTTTTGGATAAGCTGCAAATTCTAGTTAACCAATAGCCTACTTCCTCCTACCCCCCCACTAGAATTGCCTTATGTCTGTCCCATGCATTCTTGAATTCCCCCACTGTTTTTGACCCCACTACCTCCTCTGAAAGACTGTTCCATGCATTCACTACCCTCTCTGTGAAAAATACTTCCTCATGTTGCCCCTGAGATGTCCCCCCTCTATCTTCAAATTGTGCCTCCTTGCTCTTGCACATCTGTTTTTATGAAAGATGCTACCCTCTTGGACTTTGTTGAGCCCCCTGAGGTACTTGAATGTTTTTATCATGTCCTCCCTCTTCCTCCTTTCCTCTAGGGTATACATGTTAAGCTCCTTTATTCTCTCTTCATATGGCTTCTGGTGCAGATCCTGCACCATTTTAGTTGCCCTCCTCTGGACTGCCTCCATCCTGTCTATGTCCTTGTGGAGATGGGGTCTCCAGAACTGCATGCAGTACTCCAGATGGGGTCTCACCAACTGTCTGTATAGAGGGATAACAATTTCCTGTTTTCTACTGGTGATGCCTCTCCCTATGCATCCCAGTATCCCCCTAGCCCTCCTTACTGCCTTTTCACATTGCTTGCCTACCTTTAGGTTATCTGATATGACTACCCCCAGGTCACATTCCATTTTTGTTGTTGTTAGTATTGTGTACTCTTCTCCTGGTTTTTTTTCCCAGGTGCATTACTTTGCACTTCTTTGCATTGAACCTAAGCTGACATACTTTTGACCATTCCTCCAACACTGCCAAGTCCCTTCTCATCCTTTCCATCCCCTTGTGTATCAGTCCTGTTGCAGATCTTTGTGACATCTGCAAAGAGGCATACTTTTCCTTCCAACCCCTCTGCAATGTCACTTACAAAGACATTAAAGAGGACCAGTCCCAGTAATGAACCCTGTGGTACCCCACTAGTAACCCCCCCTTTCTTCGGAGTGGACTCTGCTTACTATTACCCTCTGTGTCCTATTGTCCAGCCAGTATTTTATCCAGGCTACCACCCTGGGACCCACTCCCAGGCTGGCTAACTAGTTTATTAATCTTGTGTGTGGGACTGTGTCAAATGCCTTGCTAAAGTCTAGGTAGGCCACATCCACAGCCCCTCCCTGGTCTACTACTTTGGTCAGTCAGTCAAAGAAATCTATTAGATTCGTCTGACGTGACCTTCCCATTGTGAATCCATTCTGCCTTATGTCCTGTGCCCCACTGACCTCTAGGTACTCAACAATTCTTTCTTTCAGAAGTGATTCCATAATTTTCCCTACCACTGAGGTCAAACTAACAGGTCTGTAGTTTCCTGCCTCTGCCTTGCTCCCACTTTTGTGGAGGGGAATAACATCTGCCTTCCTCCAGTCCTCAAGTACCACACTATTCTCCCATGATTTGTTAAAAATAGTCAGTGGTGTCACTAGTTCTCCCTTTAGTTCTTTTAGAATTCTGGTGTGAATCTCATCAGGCCTCATTGCTTTGTCCACCTTGAGTTTTAGGAATTCTTTCAGGACCCTTTCTTTTGTGAATGGATTGATATCAACCCCCTATCTAAAGTACTTCTATTATTTGGTTTAGGTACATCCCCCTCCTCTTCTTTTGTGAATACTGAGTAAAAGTATTCATTCAGGATCTCTCCCTTTTCACTGTCAGCATCTGCTCACCTCCCGTCCCCTTTATTAGGCCTCACTATCCCTCCCTTGCTCTTTTTTTACTCCCTAATATGCCTATAAAAGATTTTATACCCCTTCTTAACTGAGCTGGCTATCTTTTCCTCTGTTTGGGCCTTTGCTATTCTGACTGCCTTCCCTGCTTCCTTCTGCTTTAACTGATACAGTTCCCTGTCCTGCTCCTTCTGTGATTCTTTATATAGTACTTCCTAAATGCTATCTTTTTCTCCCTAATCTTCCCCGTCACCTGTTTTGAGAACCATAGTGTTTTTTTCCTTCATTTTGTTTTGTTTATTTATTTCACACAAAGGCTTGTTGCCTCTGTGATGGCAGTTTTCATTTTTCCCCATTGTTCCTCCACCCCTCCTTCCTGCCCATTTGTTAGTGCATTCCTTATGCACTCTCCCATTTTGCCAAAGTCAGCCATCCTAAAGTCCAGTACTGTTGCTGGCCCTTGTGGTGTGTGCATCCCAGAGGGTCAAAGGTTTGCCCCCATTTACCCTATCCCACTTCTCCCTGTCCATTCTTCAGTCAGCCTAGTTATATACTTTATTTCCCCTCACCTATTCTGCCTCTGCTAAGGGACAGGCCTCCAGTCTCTAGTTTTGAATGTGCTATACTTATTTCTAACGTGTTGTCTTTATCTCACATCAAGCTGGTTATAGATGTAATTGTTTATTTTTGTATCAGTGTATGATGTGTCATTTTTATTGTGTCATATCTATATATACACCAGAGCCGGGATATTCAAAGGGGTTGCGTCTGGTGCAACCCCCTAATGTGCCCCGGCACGATGTTCAAAGGGGCAGGTTGCGCGGCGCAACTCCCAATGTGCCGGAGTGCATTGTTAATGTATGCAGTACAGACACAGGGGGTGTGCCCATGCACATGCGGCACATCCTGATATTCAGGCCAGGATGTGCGGCGCATATGCTGGCGCAACCCCTACATGCGCCGCATACTGGTGCTCAAAGTTGAGCCGTAAATAATAGGCTCAAAAGCTGGCCACCCACAGGTGGGTGGCTGCATTGCAAGGTGCAACACAACAGCCACCAGCCGTGGGTGGCCACCTGCCCAGCAGGAACACCATTCACAAGCACCTGGACCGCCCTGATAGTTTAGTGGATCCCCCTTCCTCCCCGTATACCCGATCTTGGGCTGTAGTATGGAGAAAGAGTAACCTGGTGGTCTAGAGGACCCCCCTCTCTCCCTGTATGCCCGCTCATGGGCTGTAGTATGACTAAAGAGTAACCTGGTGGTCTAGTTGACCCCCCTTCCTCCCTGTATGCCCGATTGTAGGCTGTAGTATGGCTAAAGAGTAACCTGGTGGTCCAGTGGACCCCCCCTCCCTTTCCGTATGCCCGATCGTGGGCTGTAGTAATAAGAGATATCAACCTGGTGGTCTAGTGGTACGCCCCGCCCACCCACAGAGGCCCTAGCACCCAACACCCCCATCATCAGCAGGCGGCAGCACCACTGCCCACATACCAAGCCACCCAGCAAATGAGCATACAGTATGACCTGTATGCCTTTGAACACAGTGTGGACCAATGGGCATGCAGACCATACTAGTACTACATAGGACCAGATATGTGAATGAATGCGCTCATTCACATATCTGTCCTGTAGTATAGCATGATCTGCAAGCCCATTGGTCCACTGTGGCCCAATAGGCATACAGATCATACTGCACGCTGTCATTCGTGAGGGGCTGGGTGGTAGCGGGCAGGGAGGTGCCACCACCGGCTGACGGGGTGCTGGGAGGCCGGGGCCCTTGGGTGGGTGGGGAGGGAGTACCATTGACCACTGGGTTGATATTCTTATTACTACAGCCCATGATTGGGCAAACGGGAGGGAGGGGGTCTGCTAGACCACCAGGTTACTCTTTATTCATACTACAGCCCGTGATTGGGCATATGGGGAGGGAAGGAAGGGGTCCACTAGAACACCAGGTTTATCTGTCTTCTTACTACAGCCCACGATCGGGCATATGGGGTGGGATCCACTAGACCACCAGGGTAATCTGTATTATTACTACAGCCCACGATTGGGCATACGGGGGGGCTACAATAGCCCACCAGGGAGCCAACCACCGATGACAGCAGCTTGGCAGGGCGCCATGCAGATTTCGCCAGGATGCCCAGTGCATAGCATGCAAATGGGGCCATAATGACATGCAAATGGCCCCATTTGTGCCTTGTATAGATTATGGCCTCATTTGCATACCCCCGGCTGATATCGCGGATGATGCACCTAGCGCAACGGCACTTGCGCATCCCCGTGCTCCATCTCTGTGGCTTGCACTGGTGCAGTGCCACTGTGCCATCGCAGTATGTGCTGTAACCTGCCATATTCAATGGTGCTGCATCATGGCACATCACTGTTGAATATCACCTGGTCCTGGCCCAGGCGATGCAGTTGTGTTGTGTTGACATACGCCACTGCGGCGTAGTCTGAATATCTGGCTCCTAATTACTTCCATTTTCCTCCTCAGGATGCATCTGGAAATTAGATATTATAGCTCATTATGCCTTTCCTAGTGAAACTTTTCAAATAAATAAACTAAGGATGTCAGAAATACATTATTGCTAAAAAGTAAAAAAGTAACATTTTTAGCTGACTAACCAACACTGCTGCTTTAAATGGTTTTTGTAAAATAGTTCTTCTGCTTGTGCTGCCCCCCCCCATTCCAACTGGAAGTATTGACCAGAACTTGTTTCCTATTGTGCCAGTCCTGCGTAGGCTCCTAAGTAAACCGTGTGTTTAAAAAAAAAAACTAAAAAAATGGTCGCTTCATATTTGTATTGTTGAATTTCAGCATCAAGCACTTTGCTGTCTTGTTGACATGGTGTTGGGTCATGCTATGAAGGTAGGCCGCAGCACAAATGCCCACAGCCTGGGAAATAAATTCCCGGACCTAGTGGCCTTGATGGAAGAGGCAGACCTCGACATTGTTGCTGTTACCGAGACATGGTACACAGGGAACCATGAATGGGATATAGCCATACCAGGTTACATTCTATTTGGAAAAGACAGTGTGGGTAAAAAAGGATGGGGGGTGGCTATCTATGTCAGGGAGGGAATTACAAGTACAATTACAAAAAGTTTTATTGTTCAACTATATGTCTTTACAATACAAAAGATGAAAACACAAGAAAAATCTCATACATTTAAAATTTCAATATCTTAGACCTATCACATAAATTTTCTTGGATCGACACATAATACAATTATTCATTAATACATCAGACAGTAATACAACACTTTATTCTATACAGAATTTATCTAGATGTTCTTTAATCATTTAATATTAATCTCTATGCTATCTTTCATGCAAGATTCACTCTCTTTTTCTAAGATAACATCATACTAATAACCTTGTATGGAGATCCATACATTAAATTCAACTGTAAACTTCTATACCCTTACTTACAAATGCAATGTGGCTAAAAATCCACAGATTCTCTGCAATATATCTCTTTTTTCAGTATTAAAAACAAAACTAACTGGTTAGGAGGGAGCTCAAGCTCCCCAAGTATATCTCCAAGCCATTCTTCCTTCTAACTAAATATACAGTAGAGGGCAAAGTAACCAAATATGTTTCAGATCATTTTCATTATTTGTATTGCGTTTACAAAAGGGAGAATTATAACCTGGTCTTTTTTGGGAAAAATATATATCATCTGACTGATACAACTCCAAATGAAATCTTGTAAAAAGCCTCTTTTGTGTCAGTTTAGTTCATATTTTTAGATATGGTTCTAAAGAATGTTCAGATTTTAATTATTTATTTACTGAAATATTTCACCAGGAAGGCACACTGAACAACAAGTTGCTCATCTCCCAGTGCCACCTGGGGGGGAACAGTAGGATGTAAAAATTAGACATACAATTGACATATAACATAACTGGAAACACATTCAGTTGCATTTAAAAATGACACACACATATTACATTTGTAGAGTGGTTTACAGATTAACATTTTAACCTGGCTGAGAATTTATACATACGGAAACTAAGCTCTGCCCAGACAGGGTAAGAAGTGCAAGTGTTCAGATACGAGTGAACTAATACCTATTTAAAGTGCTGAGGAGTAAGGCATCAGGAGAGAGAGTGGGGAATGAGGGAACTGGACAGGGAGGACAGGAAACGGCCTAGAGTTAGCCCCTCCAGGATGGAGAGAACCCTGCCAAGGGGCTGAATGCATTTGAGGCCAGGAGGTAAAAGGGGATGGGAGGGAGGAGAAGGGCAGGGAAATACAGGAAGAATATAGATTTGGAAGGGGGCTGTAGAAAAGGTTATGGGTGGTGGTGGTAGAGGAGAGAAGAAGAAGATTGCCTAAGACTGGCCCTCCAGGATGCTGAGAACCCTGCCAGAGGCAGATTGGGGAACAAGAATTGGATTAGGAGTAAAGAGGGTTTGTGGAGGGGAAGAGGTAAAGCCCAGTACTAGACCCCTCCAGGATGTTGATAACCCTGCCAAGGGGCAGGACAAGCATGGGCAAGTTGGTAATGGGTAGGAGAAAGGTACAGACAGAGACAAGGGGGAAGAGGAAGTAACAAAATAAGACTGCTTAGTAGCAGGCCCAAAGGGGGAGAGAGGATTAGCAGGAGAATGGTGAGCTTGTGGCAGAGTAGGCTCAAAGGGGAACAAGTTAGTGAGGGTTAAAACAGGCACAGCTAACAGAAAGAAAGAAAGTTATGTATGGGTGAGTCTAGGAAGTGATAGGAGTATTAGTATTCAGGGGTGTGGAGTTCCAGGTTTAGGGAAACGATGGGTGAAACCTGACTGATCAATGAGGATGGTATGAAGGGGAACAGCAAGACTGCGAGTGTCATCGGATCTGAGGGAGTGGGGGGGGGGGAGAGAGGGAGCATGAGAGGTAGAGAGGAAGTTCCCCTAGCCAAAATTTAGAAGTGAGTTTGGCACAGTGAGTGAGGCGCCTGTTAACAAGTGGGGGAGAGGACAAGGCATGGTATAGGTGGCTAAAGGAAGAGCAAGGGGGTACTAAGTAGGCTATAGAGAGGAAAGATGTTGCAGTGGTTTAATCACAGGTACAATTTACTGATAGGAAGTTGTACAGCACCAAGGAGATTGAGTGGGGAGAAGACGAGTGACAGATCTTGTGCAGGAGTGCATCCCATAGTTTGGGGAATTGATGAGAGAAGGACACTTGGCCAACAGTAGATGACCAGTGGGGCAATTACCATTAATCAAGAGTCACAGGATCTAAAGGAGAGGGCCGATGGGGGGAGGGAGGGTTAACGAAGAGGCCAGATAAGGAGTGAGTGAACCAAACCAAAGTTTTGACGTGAATTTAGCACAATGGAGGAGGCAATGGTTTTCTAAAGATGGAAAAGCAAGACAGTGGTATAGATTGCAGTGATAAGTAAGAGGGGAGGCATCCAGAGTGAAGTGACAGAGGGAGTTAAAAAGGGTGTTCAGTCTGGTTAGGGAAGACTTGGGAGCGGCACTGTAGACTACATCACAGTAGTCAAAAATAGGTAAAATCATCTTAGGGACAAGTTCACTCCTTGCTGGTAGTGGGAGACAGCTATGGTTCCTATATAGCATGCTGAGCTTGGGGCATAGCTTTTTGAGGATGGCATCAACATGGCCAGAGAAGTTGAGGTACAGTCAAGCCAGAACCCAAGGTACCTAAAAGAGGATGTGTCCTCGAGGCTTTTCCTGTCAAGGGTGTGGAAGGAGGGTAATGAGGGGAGCCTAGAGAGTCTCTGCCTTGTGCCAAAGACCATGGAGACAGTCTTCTTAGCATTGAGGGAAAGTTGATGAGAGCTAAACCAGAGCTGAACTTGGTTGAAATCATGCTGTAGCCTGGTAGCCACATCATCTGGGGACTGACCTGAGGTGAAGAGGACCGTGTCATCCACGTACATATGGATGGAGGAGGATGAGCAGGCAGAAGAGAGGTCATTTAGAAATATGGTGAAGATGACTGGACCCAGCATGGACTCTTGTGGGACTCCAGTGTTAATGGGGAGGGGAAGGGATATGGATTCACCAGTTCTGACAGATTGGGTCCTCCCTACCAGGTAGGCTCTAAACCAGTTGGTGGCAGAGTCAGACAGGCCAGCCTTGGAGAGGGTGTTTACAAGTAGGATATGTGAGACGGTGTCAAAAGCCTTAGCTAGGCTGACAAAAATGGCTGAAGTGATTTGACTACTATCCATCCTTGAGAGGACAGAGTCAGTGAGCCTTGTTGTTTGAACCATCTGTAATGTTTAAATTTATTTAAGCGTTACAAATCCTTTGCTGCAGCTGTGTCTTTCAATCTATTTTTAATCTGAAGAATTATTTAATCTTTTGGTCCCAAGTATATCAATAAAGAAGGTGACCTAAACCAAGTGGGAAGATTTCCTTTTTAATTATTTGAATATATGGGGAGGCAAATCACCTGGTAGAATATTCTATTTGTTCTTCTAAGCATATTCTTGGCAGACACGAAGGGTAGTAGTAGTAAATCATTTTTATCCAATCAATGAATCAGGATATAACTCCATTGAGCAGAGCTTGTTTTCAATGAGGTCCTATTGCAGATATTGACAAAATCCAAACAGTACAAAGTTCACTACAATACAAAAAACATAGTTCCAAAAGTATATAAAAAAATTATAATTTATAAAGTTATACAAATATGCACAAAGAGAAACAATTAATCCACTTGATCCTCCTGACTGTGGAAAATAAGGACTTTAAATGACCATTCTATAATTTATGTAACTGCATCCCCACAACAATTATTTAACACCTAGGTCTCAGCTTTTAGCCAGGTCTGGATCTCTTTTGGTCTAACTGGTAAGTTGATTTGTCTGAACCTGATAGGAACAGAGTTCCATAGTACTGCCCCTCTAAAGACTACAGTGGATCTACCTATCCCTAGATTTGATTTGGGCACTGTAAATTCAATGTCTTTGGCAGACCTTAAATTGTTCTTACTAGTTCTTAAATAAAATAACTCCAAAATATATTTGGGAAAGGCCCATTTCCACATTTTATACTTAAATTGTATAAGGTAGAGTTTTCAACATTCTGATGGTTTTTGCCAATTTAGAGAATGGCACAAAACACACCAATGGGTATTTTGAGGGCCATTTAATTAAAATGAGCAAATTTATCAAACATTAAGTCTACCCTTTCTAATTGGGCACTAGTAGCACCTGAATAGATTATGTCTTAGTCCATAATGGGAATGATCATAGAATTTACAACTTGCAGCCTAATTTCTGAAGGTATGCCTCGTTGCAGATGACACTAATATCTGCAACAGGATCGACACTCCCGGAGGGTGTGTGTGGAAAAAATGAGAAGGTACCTAAACATGTTTGGGGAGTGGTCAAGAGTGTGGCAGCTAAGATTCAATGCAAAGAAGTGCAGAATCATGCATTTGGGGCACAGAAATCTAAGGAGGGCTACAGGATGGGGGGAGAGGTACTGACAGCCGCCAATGAAGAAAGAGACCTGGAGGTAATCATATCTGATTACCTAAAGGTAACAAATGTGAGAAGGCTGTGGGGAGAGCCAGTGGGATGCTAGGGTGCATAGGGAGAGGTATCACCAGCAGAAAAAAGGAGGTGGTTATGCCACTGTACAGATCACTAGTGAGACCTCATCTAGAGTACTGTGTCCAGTTCTGGAGGCCACATCTCCAGAAGGACATAGACACAATAGAGGCAGTCCAGAGAAGGGCAACAAAAATGGTGCAAGGACAAAAGTCTTATGCGGAAAGGCTAGAGGACCTTAATATGTATTCCCTGGAGGAGGGAAGACGGGGGGGATATGATAGAGACATTCAAGTACCTCAGGGGTAGAAACAAGCACAGGAGGGTATTATCTTTTGGAAACAAAGGTGTACAAGAACAAGAGGACATGATATGAGGCTGGAGGGTAGGCTCAGGGGCAACATGACGAAGTACTTTTTCACAGAAAGAGTAGTGGATACTTGGAACAGCCTCCCTACAGAGGTGGTGGGGCAAAAATGATAGGGGAATTCAAGGATGCATGGGACAGACATAAGAGTACTCTCACAATAGGGAAGAGAGGGTAAGCCGTAGATCAACTAGGGTCTGTGGTATTGCATTAGGTAGGGAAAAGGGGCAGACTAGGTGGGGCACATGGTCCTCATCTGCCCTCACCTTCTATGTTTCTATTTTTCTATAGCATGCCCTCTATGTGGACTGGAGTTACACCCTAGTGGGGAAAAGGAGAGACATACTAGAGTGTGTGAGAGGCAGCATGAGGTAGGAGTGGTATTGAGGGTAGTGTCTTTTTTTTTTTTTAAACGTGGCATCATGCAAGAAGCTTGCCTGCTTTGCTGTTACAGCTGTGGTTTGCTTGTTCTGCTGTGGTAGGTGCTTAGGCTGTGGTACAGTAAGAGGTAGGCAGTAGAGTGATGTACATGCTAAAGTTAGGCCTCAGTTGGGGTGAGAAGTGTTATGCTGGAATGTGCAGCCATTAGCAGGGGGAGAGGATGCATGAACTGTACTACGTAGGCAGCAGTAGGGGAGACAAGAGATTCAACAGACTATGCATACAACGGTGGTAGCTGTAATATCCTCTCTCCAGCTCATGGGAGTACATCTTCTGTAAACTGAATTACAGATATGAAAGAGTACCTGCCAGACCCTGGGATTGGTCCTTACATTACTAGCGTTAGAGGTGGAAGCTCTAACCATTCAGCTAAAGGGAAAGTCCTGTTAACTGGGCTGTTAGCTTGAGCTTTAATTCTTTTGTAGGTTGCGATCTCAGTGTTTACCACCAGATCGCAATCTGCATTCTCTGATGGCTTATTCTGCATGCACTACATTGCTTCCTCTTTTTTTTTCTTCTTCTTTGTTTCCCTGCAGTCAAGCTCCCAGCTGCATCACCAGTACAATATCCTCTCCCAGTTAGCGTGGGGTTCAGCTACTGTAAACTGAATGACAAGTCTGAAACAGTAATTGCTGGGCCTTGGGATCAGTCCTTGCATCCTTGGTCTCAGAGGCAGAAGCTATTCAGCTAAAGGATGAAGTCACAGTAACTAGGCCATTAGAATGAGGGCTAGTTATTTTGCATGTTGCAGTCTCCATTTTGTAACCACTAGATAGCACTCTGCATGTCAGATTACTGATTCTGGATACACTACAGTGCCACTTTTTTAAATTAATTTAGCAGTTAAAACACAAAGCAGCAGTAAAGATAGCTCTGGAGAAGCAGTGAAGAAGTTTTATATGCAGCACAAAAAATTACATGTTAAGGAAAGTGATAGTAGCAGCTGTATTTTCATGATGGTGGATGACAATTTGTTTTCCAGACTGAGAAACAGTGCAGAAACACCAGTAGTGTAATGAAGATCATAGCCTGTAGCCATGCGCTGGGTCGCTCCTGGAAACGAGCCTCGGCTCAGTGTGCCTTTCCCGGTCATCAAATTTTAAATAAATAAATATTAAATAAATGTGATAAGATACAACAGGGCATGAGTTATGTAATAACTGTCCACCAAAGGCCATTATCAGGTGCAAAAAAATTGCCCTGCATGCATTCAACACCTGGAAGTGCAGTTAAGACATAACCCACACTCTGGAGTGTCTTACTTCACATATGTAACCACCCCACACACACAAGTTGAGTGAAACAAACAGTTATTTGGATGGGAGTAGCTGCATGTTTAGACTTTTGGATAGATGGCACCTAGGTTTGTGCTGTTATTAGGATATGGTATATGGTCGAATGCTGTTCAGCATGGAAATCCATTCCTACAACAGCCTTGTGCTGCAGTAGTGACATCAGGATGTTGTTGTGCTGCACTGTGATGCCACTACAGCAGCACAACAACACAGAACAAGGTTGAGTGGCTGCTTTCTTCTGAAGTGCATCAGCAATCCCCTGGCCAACAGCGAGTGCTGGATCAATGTGGGTTTAAGCTTATTGTTGCTCATATACTAAAAGATTGTGTATGAGCAACCATACACATGAAAGGCTGTTTTTAATCTCGAGGTTTCCATGGTACCAATAGAGTCTCTTGTTACCATGGAAATCTCTTGACTGAACAAACAGCCTTGTTGTGTATGGTTGCTTATACACAGTCCTCTGTATAGTGTATGATGGAACCCTGTTACGAAGAGGAGTATTTTTTACACTGTATGTGCCGCTATTTAAATTTTTTGTGTGCAATAAAGGTTTCTGCAAATTACAAGGAAAATACATGGAATTCCATGCCTGGAGTATACTTTTGCTGTAGTAGTGACATCATTATGTTCTTGTACTGCAGTAGCGATGTCACTACTGCAGTACAGCAACTTAGAATGCTGCCACACAGCTGCTTTCCTCTATCAAACTGAGCTGAAAGATTTACATATATATATATATATTTATGTATAGCATTCCTCATCGCACTACCAAAAGGGCAAAGGACATACACCTGTCACAACCTTAACAGCCCAGCATGCTGCACAAGGGGTAGACACACATACATGCTCACACACTACCAAAAAAAGAAAAACAGGAAGGGAGAGAGAGACATGTGGAGAATGGTGCATTGCAATGGCTGTTTGGCAGCAGTCTTTCAAGAGATGTTCTGGAGGCTGCGATGCTGCCCTATTTGCAGGCACCTGTTTAGTCTGAGGGAGAAGGTTGCCCATCTCCAGGCCAACCTGACGAGGATTTGGGAAACCTCCTCCCCCACCAAGGGACCACCAGGGCCACTGCTGCTGCCACAGAGGTTGCCAAGAAAGAGGAGGGGTTGGACCATGGTGGGCTCAGGGAGGGTGAGGGTAGTGGATTAGAAGTAAATCTCTCCAGTTGTACCTCTCCACAATTCATACACAGTTCTGGTGAAGCGTGGTTCCTCTATGGAGGCACCAACAGTGGAGACAAAGGAGGATGCTGGGAACCTCCACAAAGGAGACACAGAGGAGAGTGGCAGGAGACCCCACAGGGGAAGAAACAACTCCTGGTGGGGGACTCAATCATTAGGAGGGTAGAACTGGGGGTGGGAGGGGAGAGGGAGGAGGTAAGGTGCCTGCCCGGTGCCATGGCTGGAAGGGACAGGATGCGAATCCTCAGGATTGTGGGAGCAGCAGGTCGGTAGAGGGAGCTGGATGTCATTGTCCACCTAGGAGCAAATGACCTGGCTAGGAATGGGATCATAGCAGTTCAGGAGGAGTTTGTAGAGTTGGGGAGAGGACTTAGGTGAGTAGCACGCACGGTAACCTTCTCAGAGGTGCTGCCTGTCTATGCCATGGGTGAGGCTAGGATACTCTGAACCATGGGATTCAATGAATGGTTGAAAAACTGGTGGTCTGCATCTATCCAGGAGGGGTACCAGGATCCTAGGTGACAGATTTAAATGCTTCATTGGCAAATATTTAAACTAGCCAAGGGGGGAGGTAATGAAAAGAAGCATGAAAATCCCAGCCTCCCCCCACAAAGCAGGGTAGTTAGTGAAGCAAGCACTAAGGTTGAGAAGTTGATAGGGGGGACAGAGGTACATGGAGAAAAAGGCAAAGACAGTAAAGACAGGGATGGGGCTAAAAGGGTTAAAGCTATCAAAAAATGGAGGTTGATGAGTACCAATGCACGTAGTCTGGGTAACAAGCTCCCTGAACTAGAGGCCTTGATGGAAGAGGGACACCCGGATATTGTAGCAGTCACAGAAACATGGTACACAGAGAACCATGACTGGGATGTCAGCATACCAGGGTACACAATCTACAGGAGGGACAGGGAAGGTAAAAGAGGAGGCGGAGGAGGAGCTCTCTATGTAAGGGAAGGGATCAAAGCAATGGAACTAAAGGGTAAACAGGGAGGAGAGAAGGCACTGTGGGTCACCCTGGAGACAGGAAATGGCACCACAATCAGTACAGGGGTTGTATACAGAACCCTATCTCAGGGGGAGGAAATGGACAAGGAAATGATGGAAGGCATCTTTAGAATGGCAGAAAAGGGGTAGATATTGTTGATGGGGGACCGGAATATGCCAGATGTTAACTGCAGCACCTTTGCTGCAGCCACATCCAAGAGCAGGATAATTCTCAATGCCCTACAGGGGGCATGCCTCAGACAGCTAGTGTAGGAACCCACTCAGAAGGGAGCAATCTTAGACCTGGTACTCTCAAATGGGGACAGAGAGAGGATCTCAGATTTAGAAGTGGGTAGCCATCTGGGAACAAGTGACAACCAAACAGTGTGATACACGATAAACACAGCTGCAGAGTCAAGTCACATAATGGTGAGGGTATTGGACTTTAGGAGGGCTGACTTTGGCAATATGTGGGAGTGCCTCAGAAAAGCACTAGCAACTGGGAAAGAATGTGGGCTATAGGAACAATGGGGAAAAGGCAAAGCTGCCATCACCGAGGTAACAAGCTGTTATGTAAAGCAAATAAAACAAAGGAAAAAACACTATGGTTCTCAAAAGAGGTGGCGGGGAAGGTTAGGGAGAAAAAGATAGCATTCAGGAAGTACAAGGAAACACAAAAGGAGCAGAACAGAGAACTGTACCAGTTAAAGCAGAAGAAAGTGGGCAAGGCAGTCAGAATAGCAAAGGCCCAAACTGAGGAAAAGATAGCCAATTCAGTTAAGAAGGGGGATAAAACCTTTTATAGGTACATTAGGGACTGAAGAAAGACCAGAGGAGGGATAGTGAGGCTTAATAAAGGGGAAGGGGGGCAGAGGGTGACAGTGACAAAGCAGAGATAGTGAACGAATACTTCTGCTCAGTATTCACAAAAGAAGAGGAGGAGGAGGAGGTACCTAAACCAAATAATAGAAGCACACTGGATAGGGGAGTCAATACCAGTCCATTCACAGAAGAAAGGGTCTTGAAAGAACTCCTAAAACTGAAGGTGGACAAAGCAATGGGGCCTGACGGGATTCACCCCAGAATTCTAGAAGAACTAAGGGGAGAACTAGTGGCACCACTGACTACCCTTTTTAACAAATCATGGGAGGATGGTGTGGTACCTGAGGACTGGAGGATGGTGGATGTGATTCCCCTTCACAGAAGTGGGAGAAGGGCAGAGGCAGGAAACTACAGACCTATTAGTTTGACCTCAGTGGTAGGGAAAATGATGAAATCACTTCTGAAGGAAATAATTGTTGAGTACCTGGAGGCCAGCGGGGCACAGAACCCAAGGCGGCATGGATTCACAGCGGGAAGGTCATGTCAGATGAATCTAATAGATTTCTTTGATTGGGTGACCAAAGTAGTAGACCAGGAAGGGGCTATGGACATGGCCTACCTAGACTTTAGCAAGGCATTTGACACAGTACCACAAAAAGATTAATAAATAAGTTAGCCAGACTGGGAGTGGGTCCCAGGATAATACCCTAGGTAAAAAATTGGCTGGACAACAGGACGCAGAGGGTAATAGTAAATGGAGTCCACTCCAAAGAAAGAGAAGTTACTAGTGTGGTACCGCAGGATTCAGTACTGGGACCGGTCCTCTTTAATGTCTTTATAGGTGACATTGCAGATGGACTTGAAGAAAAAGTATGCCTCTTTGCAGATGATACAAAGATCTGCAGCAGGGTTGATACACAAGGGGGGGTAGAACGAATGAGAAGGGACTTGACAAGATTGGAGGAATGGTCAAAAGTATGGCAGCTTAGATTCAATGCAAAGAAGCGCAAAGTAATGCACCTGGGAAACAAAAACCCAAGAGAAGAGTACACAATGTGGGGGGGGGAGGTATTAACAACAACAAAAATGGAAAGTGACCAGGGGTAGTCATATCAGATGACCTCCAAATGAGGTCTCGCCAACTGTTTGTACAGAGGGATAACAACTTCCTGTTTTCTACTGGTGATGCCTCTCCCTATACATCCCAGTATCCCCCCAGCCATCCTTACTGCTTTCTCACATTGCTTGCCCACCTTTAGGTCATCTGATATGACTACCCTAGGTCACTTTCCATTTTTGTTGTTGTTAATACCTCCCCCATTGTGTACTCTTCTCTTGGGTTTTTGTTTCCCAGGTTCTGCAGTTCTGGAGACCCCATCTCCGCAAGGACATAGACAGGATGGAAGCAATCCAGAGGAGGACAACTAAAATGGTCCAGGGTCTGCACCAGAAACCACATGAACAGAGACTAAAAGAGCTTGATATGTATACCCTCAAGGAAAGGAGGGAGAGGGGGACATAACAGAAACTTTCAAGTACCTCAAGGGAATCAATAAAGTCCAAGAAGGTAGCATCTTTCATAAAAAGAGAAGTGCAAGAACAAGTTGGCACAATTTGTTGATAGAGAGGGGACAACTCAAGGACAATGTGAGGAAGTATTTTTTCATGGAGAGGGTGCTGGATGTATGGAACGGCCTTCCTCACGTGGTCATGGGGTCAAAAACAGTGGGGGAATTTAAGAATGCATGAGACAAACATAAGGTAATGCTAGTGGGAGGTAGGAGGATGCAGACTGTTGGTAAAACTAGGATCTGCAGCTTATCCAAAAGGTAGGGAAATGGGCAGACTGGGTGGGCCAAGCTGTCCTTATCTACCGTCAAAGTCTATGTTTAACCAAATGGTAGAGTCACCCACTAGGGAATCTGCTATTCTGGACCTGGTACTCACAAACAGTGCCAGGGTGTCAGGCATGCAAGTGGGATCAGCCTGGGCACCATCAGCCACAGATCGGTCTGGCTCTTAACAACACAGAGAACCCTTGTCACACCAAACTCAGGGTGCTCAATTTCAGAAAAGCAAATTTCCCAAGAATGAGAGAAAGTGTTAAAGAACTGCTGGTAACCAATGCCACAGGGAATGTGGAAAACACATGGATAAAAGTGAAAAAAGTTATAACTACAGTCATGGCACAATGCGCAAAACAAATAAATCCAGAAAATCAAAGAACCCAGCCTGGTTTTCCAAGGAGGTGTCAGCTGTATTTAGAGGCAAGAAAAAAGCTTATAGAAAGTACAAGGAGATCAAATCCGAGAAGGATAGAGAAGAATACAGGATTAAACTCAAGGAAGCAGGAAAAGCAATTAGCGTTGACAAGGCCCAGATGGAGGAAAGAATAACATAGGGAGTGAAGAGGGGGGGACAAAACATTATTTTGTTATATACGGGAAAAAAGAAAGAGTAAGGGAGGAACAACCAGGTTAGCAACTACAGAGGGACAGCTGGTGGAGAATGACAAAGACAAGGCGGAAGTACTCAATGAATTCTTCTGCTCGATCTTCACCCATGAAGACAAAGGTAATAGTCCAGCACTAGCCAAGTCACATCTCCACAACAGGGGAGTAGACACCAGCCCCTTTACAAAAGAAAGGTTCCTTGAGGAGCTGTCTAAATTAAAGGTGGACCAAGCAATGGGGCCAGATGGAACACACCCAAGAATTCTGAAGGAACTGCAGGAGGAACTTGCAGCCCCACTAGCCAAACCATTTAACAAGTCACTGGAAGATGGCATAGTGCCACAGGACTGGAGAAGGGCCACAGTTGTGCCATTGCACAAGAGTGGTAGCAGGGAGCTAGTAGGAAATTACTGCCCAGTCAGCCTGACCTCAGTGGTGGGTAAAGTAATGGAGATATTGCTTAAAGAAAGGGTAGTGGAGTACCTGAAAGAAAGTGGAAAACTTGACCTGGAGTAGCATGGCTTCATGGTAGGATGCTCATGCCAAACAAATATGATAGAATTCTTTGACTGGGTTACAAGACCAGTGTTCCAAGGTGCGGCTGTGGACATAGTATATCTGGATTTTAGCAGAACCTTTGATACAGTTCTTAACAGAAGGCTAGCAAATAAATTGGAGCAAACAGCCATAGGTCAGAAAGTGGTCAACTGGATAAAAAGCTGGCTACAGGACAGGACTCAGAGAGTTATGGTAAATGGCACCTTGTCACAGGAGGGGAGAGTTACCAGTGGAGTTCCACAGGGATCAGTGCAATCCTTTTCAACATATTCATCAGCGACTTCGCTAAGGGACTGAAAGGGAAAGTCTGCCTGTTTGTAGATGATACAAAGCTCTGCAACAGGGTGGACACACTGGAAGGTTTCCAAAGAATGGAGGCAGATCTAAGAAAGCCGGAGGAATGGTCCAAGAACTGGCAGTTGAGATTCAACGCCAAAATGTGTAAGGTAATGCACTTGGGTAAGAGGAAGCCAGGAAATAACTATGTCCTGGAAGGGCAGCAATTGGAAAAGACAAAGATGGAACAGGATCTAGGAGTTATAATATCGGACGATTTAAAGGTAGGAAAGCAATGCAAAAAAGCAGCACTAAGGGCAAGTGGTATCCTTGGATGCATAAGTAGGGGTATTACTAGCAGAAAGCGTGAGGTACTCATTCCACTCTATAGGTCCTTGGTGAGGCCTTACTTGGAGTATTGTGTGCAGTTCAGGAGGCTATATCTAAAAATGGGCATAGATTGTCTGGAATCCGTGCAGAAGAGAGCCACCAAGATGGCACAGGGACTACACCACGAACCTTATGAAAATAGGCTCAACCAGTTAAATCTATTCTCCCTAGAGCAGAGAAGGAACAGAGGAGACACGATAGAAACATTTAAATTTGTTAAAGGGATAAACACAGTGCATTCAGGAAAATAGGATTTCGCGTATAAGAGGGCACAGCTTATGCCTGGTTGGTGGAAAGTTCAGAACCAATGTTAGGAAGTACTTTTTCACAGAGAGGGTCGTGAACCCTTGAAACAGCCTGCCATCTGAACTGGTGGCAGTTAAGACTGTCAGAGAATTGAAACGGGCATGGGACAGTCAATGTAGTCACCTGTACAAGAGGAGTAAATGGGGGGTAGACATCTCGGGCAGACTGGACCACACGGTCTCCTGCTGGCAAATACTTATGTTCTTAGTTAACAGTGGTGAGGAGTTATCACCTATGGGGATCCTTTTAACAGAGTGCTCCCCCATAGGAAATTTAGTTGCTCCCATCCAGAGTAATAGGGGGCCCAGCCCCACTAAATGCAATGCACCCTATCAACTAATAACCAAAAGTATGCAATATAGTAAGTATACCACAAGGCAAAAATGGCGACTGAGGCAGTAATGTGGTACAAAAAATAAGGAGTTACTTTATTTTTTTTTTTCACAATATTTTTCTCCCCCCAGTTGACCACAGGCAGGTCCCTCCACCTGCCTGCCACCTGTGACCATCCACCACTCCCCCGGTACCGCTGAGCCCCAGTTCCCCCATGTAGTTTCCCCCCCATGGTGGGGCTGGGAAGGGGAGGGCCATCCTCCTCTCACGCAGGACTGCAATCCAGATTGGGGCATTTTGGTGATCCGGTGGTGGACTGGGACACTGGTTGGTCAGCAGGGCTTCACGAAGCTGCGGTTGCCCTTTTTCCATTTTTATGTTCCTCCCCCTCATGGTCATGAGCATACATGTGTCATGTTACCACACTTTTGTTTCCCTTACTCTGATGCTGCCACCTGGCTTCCATCAGGAGGCAGCCAAAGAGCAGGACAACCTTCCCTCCCTTCCCCCGGAGAAGAGAGCCATCATCAGACACTCAATTATCTCCCTCCCCTGCCGATCCCAAGCCCAGATCACCAGCATGGTGCAAGGTGTGGTGTCCAGTGCCTCAACCCTCTGCACCAATGGGCCAGCTTAAGGAATGACTTTATTGGGGGAACAGGAACAGGTTCTAGGGGATAAAAGAATAAGGTGAAGCAAATCAGTAGTAAAAGAAATACTGTGCCCAATGCAAATTCCCACCACTCTCTGACAGACAGTATCCCACACTCTCTCCACTGTCTCATCAAGTATTGTACTATGGCGTGCTTCCACGGTCCTTGTGGTGTGTATACAGAATTACAGGCTGCAGGCCGGAGGTGAACCGGTGTGGTAACAATGTCAAGAGTTGGCATTGGGGATCCCGGAAAATGTAAAAACAACAGAGTTCTGAATATGGATAGTTACTGAGGCATTTACCTCAAAAAATGCTGCTTTGCTGGGTGTTTCCTATGTCTGTGCAGTCCTTGCCCAGATAACTATCTCACTATGACTGACTAATCAGGTTACAGGGCTGAGGAGCACTGATTTATTACTCATGACTGGCCTAAGCTAGCTATTTTAGTCACTCAGACTGTCCTCAGTGATCCTGGCTGTGTAGCCAAAACTGGACCAGTGGGCACAACGTGCCTCCATTGATGAAAAGTGCAAGCAATGCGGTAGGTCTTCCAATGAAAATCCCTCTGTACTCCTCTTCACACAATCAGGGTCTTTTCTTCACCTATCCGAGGGCAGTGATACAGATCCATGTTGGTGGGGCCCTCTGCCAGCATGAATTCTGGTAGCAGGTCTTTTGAGAGAAGTGGCTGACCTCCCTCACAGAAATGGAGCTTAAGCAAGACAACCCCATTTCCAACTACTGAAGTCCTGGGCAGGAACTTCAGTTTGAGGCTTGGAATCTGTTAAAAATCCCAGGCAGGTATTTCTAGACAGAGCTCACACAAATGGCTGAGCTGCAACAGGCATGACTGTACTCTCTGGGTCAGGCAGATCTGAAATGGCAGGCTGAGCTGCAGGGTACACTGCACATGTACCACTTCTATACCACTTCTCAGCCTCCAGTGTTTATTGACTGAGGCAGTCTTGGTGGGAAAAGGAGCTCTCTCATTGGTCTAATTTGTGTGCCTTCTCACTCTCATTACTGCATTTCAGTGTCCAACAGCCCGCTCTTGCAGTATAATCTCTTTGGATTAGCTGTTGCTATTTGGAGACGTGTCCTGAGGCTTTGAGGGCTCCTGAATGACTCCCCACAACACAGGTAAAGTTTTGACTTTTGGCCCCTTTCCACAGTCCTGTGGGGCAGGAGAATAAGCATTGCAGCACCCATGTCCCTTATTGCCTTTCATGCTGTTTTTAAATCATTTCATTCCTCACTGTGGCTTCCAGCCATCTTGTTGTGCCTTACAGAACAGAAAAAAAGCACTGTGGGCTAGTGCACAATGATACCCGACCCCCTGTCCATCCATGTGGTTAGGAATAGGTTGGGAATGTTTGAGAGCATGCCAGCATTCTGTTCCCTTTAGCGGCCACTGTTTGTGCTCCCTGCCAGTGATCCCACAGTGTGGCTTCAGGCTGGTTCCCATCCCTTGGATGTGTTCTGAGTCACAGAGAAGATATTGCTGTTGGCATGAAGAAGAGGAGCCTTCATGTAGTTGCTGACTGGTCCCCAGCTGCAGTACATGGGGGCTTGGCAGAGAGATAGTCTGTAGCAGCAGCAGCTCAAATGAAGTTCTACGGCAGTGCTTCTGGCAGGAAGCAGTAAGGTAAGCATTCCTGATGAAGGGATAGTGTACCCCAAAGATCCAGGGATGTCTTTTTGTCAGCTCCACAGAGTTTGCATTTTTTTGTACACGATATTTCACTTCAAGGAAGCACTTTATAGCAATTCTTATTGTCAGATGTGTGCTTTTTTCTGGATTTGAGCAGTGAGGTGAGCCCCCGATTGGGGGGGAGGTCAAGTATAAAATGGGTAAACTGAGAAATAATTAAAAAACAATGCATAACTTTAGTAAATTAAAAAGTTATTTTCTTTTACTAAAAGTATCTAGCAAAAGTTATTCCACCCCATCTCTCATGCATATGTCTTTCCACACATTCAATAGATTGAATATTTGTTTACTGTGGAATAAAAGAATTTAAAATTCTGCAGAATTCCACTGGCAGAATGACCCCCTCCAACACACACACAAACACACATAACACAATGCAACAGAGGACCTTATATGGAGAAAGGGGTTCAATTTCATCTGTGGCAAGAAAAGCAGCAGAGATTTCCCTGGTAAACTAGCAAGGATAGAGAGGGGAACTTTATTGCTCATTAATGTTATGAGACAGTACGTTTTGGCTGGGCAGAGCACTTTTGTCTAGCATAATAAACTGATGAAACTGCATTTATTTTGGGGGTTCTGTGATTGCTGGAGGGTTGCTAGGAGACCAGCATACAAAGGAAGTACAGAGGAGAAGCTGTAGTCAGCTTATGAGCTAGAACTCCGTGCATAGCCTAAACCAGTGCCCGGTGTGGTATTGCTTGCTAGCAACAGTGATGGGGCTTGTTTTATTCAGAATTTTTTATTTTACCCAAATTAGGCTACAGTGTGTCAGAAAATAGCCTTGGGATCCTTGTCACTTGCCCACCAGGTCATGTGACTCTCATCCCGGTACTTCCGGGGTCCAGCCTTTATCTTGCCCTGTCCAAGCAAGAGGCATGAGCTCAAGTGGGCTAGCGCACATTCATCACATGCGGAGATGTGCACAGAGACATGTGCCTTTTGTGCATGTCTAGCATGTCTGGCGTGGACCAGAGAACCAGGACACACAGCTCTAACAGTTTGTAAGTACTGTATTTCTTAATAAGTGGCAGTATATAAATGACCCTTATAATCCCTCTGATGACTTCCTAAACATCTAAATAGTAACGGCACCATTATAAAACGTTCAAGCTGCTCTGTGTATGCAACGAACATAATGGAATTCACTACTGATAAGTTTATATGCCAAAAATGTATTGATATGGGTAACCTGCTTAAGGAGCTGAATGACTTACTAACAAAAATTAAGGGTAACATTCATAAATCTATAAATGCGGTACCTAAGGATAAAAGAAAGAGAGAGGGTAATGACAGGGATACCGCTGGAGCGAGTACATCAGGTTCAATACAAATCATTGATAATGATGATCATGAATGGTCCATTGTAGACAGAATGCCACACAGGAAGGGTAGATGGACCCTGGGTAACTTTGAGATTCCTACATTTAATAGGTTTGAGCCACTTACTGATAACATGGGAGCGCAGAAACAAAACGTTCTAGTTATAGGAGATTCTCTCTTAAGGAGGACTGATGGTATCTTATGTGATTCTGACAAAGCTAACAGAGAGCCAGGACCTCAGATGTAAAAAGTATCCCCCCAAAGGTAATTGACAAAGATCCTGGAACACAGCCAGTAGTGGTACATGTGGAAATAAATAATATCGGTAAGGACCATGAGAAGGATATTGTTGAAGATATCATGGATATGGCGGTAATGATTCAGACGTACTGACACAAACCCCTAGTATCTGGATTACTACCCCAAATAAATTGTCATAGGGAAATAAATAACACTATACAGCATATTATTACAAGATTGCAGAATAAATGTATAAAAATGAATATCACATTTATAGATTCATGGGATACCTTTTTAAACCATAAGGACATGTTCGGGCAAGATGGGCTTCATTTAAGTAAAAAAGGAACTACAGCATTGGTTAATTTAATCAACAAATCTTTAAACTGGCAAAGGTGGGGGGATCCCAATTACCACCTAAATGCTGACAGTACCCCTGAAAATCAGCCTCCTTCTACTCACTTGTCGAAATCTAAACCAATAAGGCACACAAAGCCTAATTCTTTCAGTATTAATATAATAAAATGCTACCTGTGCAACACAGGGAGCCTGCGTAATAAATTAGATGAGCTCAAAATAATTTTAGATGAAGATAATATTCATATGGCCTTTATAACCAAAACGTGGTGGACTAAAAATGACAGCTGGGGAAAAGAAATTCCAGGATATCACTTACATCATCTCAATAGAGAGGATAGGCAGGGTGGAGGTATTGCTGCATATATATCTGGTACCTCATCTGATATCTCTGAAAAGGTCAAAGGAGCTAATAAAACTGAGTCACTATGGATTAAGGTACCAATTAAATCTAACACCAATATTATCATTGGTCTCTGCTATAGACTTCCAGTATCTAAACTAGAGACTTCAGAGATGATTGATAACGAATTAGAGGCAGCTTGTACTTTAGGACGGGTTATCTTTATCAGTGACCTTAACTATGGGGATATTGATTGGGCCAAAAAACATGCTAGCAATCACTTAAGTTCCAAGTTCCTCACCCTGTCAAGAAAATTGGGACTAGTACAACATTTGACAAAACTGACTAGAGACAGAAACATTCTTGATATAGTCCTGGTGTCAAGTGATATTGAAATATCTAAATGTGAAATAAAGGAACCACTTGGCAATAGTGATTACAACAGCATATTCTTCAGTTTCCAGGATAACTGTACAGGGATCAGAGGTTGTACAGAGATCTATGACTTTAGATCAGCCAACAAGGAATTAATCAAGACAGCAATTGCAGAGATTGATTGGGATAATAAACTACATGGTAAATCTGTTCAACAAATGTGAGACATCATTAAGTCTGAAATAATCTCTATTTGTAATAAGCATATCAAAAGAATAAAGAAATATGATAATAAGGGCTTGAAGCCAAAATGGTTTACCAACAAAATTAAAAAAATATGAAAATATAAGAGACGGTTATATAATAACTACAAATGTAATAATACTGAAGAAAATTGGTTACGATATACAAACATTAAATAAAATGCAAGACACTGATTTATAAATGCAAACAAAGAATGGAGTTAAAAATAACTAGTACAGCTAGGAAGGATAACTTAAAAAAACATTTATAGTTATGTAAACTCACTAAGAAATCATAGCAGATGTCTTTAATCATTATTTCAGTATCGTCTACACTAATCCAATTCCAAAAGGTATTCAACTTAATATCAAGATCACACCAGAGGAGATTGTAAAATAAATTAGCAACCTATAGAATTCTTATTTCGTAGGACCAGATAAAATATCTTCAGTCATGTTAAATCTTTGTCTCCATGCATCATCTTCCCACTGTCAATCCCGTTTAGCAAATTACTATCAGAGACAGAAATTCCAGATGACTGGTTGAGTGCTGTGGTTACCCCATACATAAGAAGGGTAGTCGAACTGACTATACAAATTTTAGATCCATCAGCTTTACATCTGTTATTGGCAAGATCTTGGAATAATTTATTAAAGATGCTATACAGAATGATATTACAAATAGAAAGCTCACTGACAAAACACTATAGTATAGTATAGTAGTGGAACCAGTGAACCAGAGGAGTGGCTATCTCTGCAAAGCAGTGTGCAAAAGATGGAGATTAGTGTCCAAAAGGTGGATAAGCAGAAAAGGGGCAAAATTCAGCAGAAGGGCAAACAGCAAGGAGAACCAGGGATAAATGACAACCAAGGAAGGGGCTGGAGTAGAACAGTGAAGCAGTCTAGGGAGGTCAAATCATGGAAAGCCATGTGTGCAAATGCCAGGAGCCTTAGCAACAAGATGGAAGATCTGGATGCTGTCATGGTACAGTCAGACCTGGACATTGTGGCCATCACTGAAACCTGGTGTAATGATAACTATGACTGGAGATGGCCATACCTGGCTACAACATATTTAGAAGAGACAGAGCAGGCAGGAAGGGAGGAGGAGTGGCACTGTATGTGAAAAATGACATAAGGGCCACACAGATCCAGGAGGAGCAAAATGGGGGAGAGATACTGTGGGTTAAGCTGGAAAGGAAAATGGGTCCAGCCATCCGCACAGGTGTGGTCTATAGACCACCAGCCCAGGAGGAAGAAACAGATAGGGAGCTGATGCTAGCCATCCAAAGGATGGCAGACAAGGGTGAGGTAGTACTGGTTGGAGACTTCAATATTCCAGACGTGGACTGGAGCATCCCAGCAGCAGCATCAACTAGGAGCAGATTTATCCTGGACTCCCTTCAGGGTGCCTTCCTCAAGCAACTGGTCATGGAACCAATACTGGACCTTGTGCTCACAAACAGGGACAGTGTGATGGGGGTAACAGTGGGGGAGCACCTGGGTAACAGTGACCACCAGTCATTGTGGTTTGAAATCACAGAAAAGGCAGAACCAAACCACACAAAAACACGTATCCTGGATTTTAGGGGGGCAGACTTTGGGAAAATGGGGAGATACTTGAAAGAGGCATTAAGGGGAATGGGACAGGAATCAGGGGTTGAGGAACAGTGGGCAGTATTTAAAATGGGGATTATAAGAACAACAGAATTATGCATTAAGCAGGTTAGCAAGAGGAAAAGGAAGAGGAGACCATTATGGTTTTCCAAAGAGGTAGCAAAGAAAGTGAAAGCCAAAAAGATTGCATTCAGGCAATACAAAAAGACACAGGCAGAAGGGGATAGGGAGAAGTACCAGGAGAAACAAAGGGAGGCAGGATGTCAGTAAGGGAAGCCAAAGCTCAGACAGAAGAACACATTGCAAAATCAGTGGGTAAAGGGGACAAAACCTTTTACAGGTACATAAGTGAAAAAAGAAAGACAAAGGGAGGGATAGTGAGACTGAAGGGGGAGGATGGGAGCCACGTGGAGAATGACAACAATAAAGCTGACATATTGAACAGGTATTTCTACTCAGTCTTTACTAAGGAAGAGGGGGGTAATGGGTCTGAAGGGAGTACAATGGGTGAGAATGGTGCAGAAATGGACACAAGTCCCTTTACACGAGAAAGGGTCCTGAAGGAACTGGAAGTAATAAGAGCTGATAAAGCAATGGGGCCAGATGGGTGCACCCAGGTCCTTAAAGAACTAAGAGGTGGTGGCTGAACCTCTGGCTATTCTGTTCAGCCAATCACTGGAAACAGGGAGGTACCCAAAGACTGGAGGACAGCAGATGTAGTCCCTTATACAAAGTGGGAACAAAGAGGAAGCAGGGAACTACAGACCAGTCAGCCTCACCTCGGTGATGGGAAAGATCATGGAAGCCTACTGAAGGAGGATTGGTGGAACATCTGGTTGTCAATGGACTACAGGACCCAAAGCAGCATGGTTTCACCAGGGAGGTCATGTCAGACCAACCTCATTGAATTTTTTGACTGGGGTGACTAGGGAGGTGGATCGGAAGGGCAGGTGGACATGGCCTAGCTGGACTTCAGCAAGGCCTTGACACTGTGCCACATAGAAGACTATTACACAAACTGGGGAATATGGGTGTGGGCAGGACAGTAGTGTGGTGGGTAGGTAACTGGCTGGGTGGCAGGACACAGAGGGTGGTGGTAATGGCTGTCACTCCACAGAGGAAGAGTAACCAGTGGGGTACCACAGGGATCAGTGCTGGGACGGTCCTATTCAACATCTTCATCAGTGACATTGCACAGGATCTAGAAGGCAGAATTTCACTGTTCTTAGCTGACACAAAGCTCTGTAACAGAGTAGACACACCAGAGGTGTAGACAGAATGAGAAGGGACCTGCAGAAACTTGAAGAATGGTCAAGGGTTTGGCAGTTGAAATTCAATGCAAAGAAGTGCAAGATAATGCATATGGGGCACAAAAACCTGGCACAATATATCAGTTGGGGGTGAGGATATAGCATGACCAAGCAGGAAAGGGATCTTGGGGTTGTCATCTCTGATGACCTCAGGGTAGGGAAACAGTGTGACAAGGCATCAGGTAAAGCAAATAGGATGCTGGGATGGATAGGCAGGGCATCACCAGCAGGAAAGGGAGGTCATAATTCCGCCATACAAGACACTAGTGAGGCCCCACCTGGAGTACATTGTACAGTTCTGGGAGACCATACCTACATAAGGACATAGACAGGGTAGAGAAGGTTCAGAGGGAGGCAACAAAGATGGTGCATGGGTTGCATCACAAGTCCTATGAAGACAGGTTGAAGGAACTGAACATGTACTCCCTGGAGGAGAGGAGGGAGAGAGGGATGATAGAGACATACAAGTATCTTACAGGGAGGAACAGGGTGCAGGAAAACACTATTTTTAAGTAAAAAGATGTTTCAGGACTAGAGGGCATGGGATGAAGTTGGAGGGAGGACGATTCAGAGGAAACATGAGAAAGAATTTCTTCACAGAACGGGTGGTGGACAAGTGGAACACCCTGCCAGAGGAAGTGGTGGGGGCTGAAACAATCACGGGATTTAAGAATGCATGGGATAGACATAAAGGAATTCTAGAGGGCAGGGGTAAGGGGAAACAGACTTCTAGGAAAACAAACTGAACTTACAAGCTCAAATGGGCAGACTAGGTGGGCCATAGGCCCTTATCTGCCGACACTGTCTATGTATCTATGTAACACAACATGGATTCATGCCTGGGAGATCGTGTATTACCAACCAACTATGTTTCTATGAAAATATCTCAGCGGCTTTGGATCAGGGGAAAGCAGTTGACTGTATATACTTGGACATGGCAAAGGCTTTTGACAAGGTGCCACATAATCAAATTACACAACCATTAGTTGATCACAGCATTGACCACACTATTATAAGCTGGATCCAGTGCTGGCTCAATAACAGATCTCAGAAAATAAATACCAAAGGTTTCTGGTCTTCCACTATCGAAGTTACTAGAGGTACCCCACAGGGCTCGTTCTTAGGACCACTATTATTTCAAGTACTCATGTCCAAGTTAGGTCAAAATGAGCCTGTACGGATTAGTAAATATGTGGATGATACAAAAATAGCTTGTATTGTAGGCAATGACACAAAATATGCACAGTTACAAGAAACACTGGCTCATATTACGCAATGGGCATTTACTACAAATATGACCTTCAATCTGGACAAATGCAGCATTATGCATTTTGGAGGGCACAATAAACAATTTGTATATCGTCTTGGCAAAACTACCCTTAGAGAATTTGAACATGAAAAAGATTTAGGTATATTTATATCAAACAAACTTACTTTTGAATCATATAGTAACATCCAAATATCTAAAGCCAAGAGAATCCTGCATACAATAAAAATACATTTTAGAAGCAGAGGCGTGCAAGTAATTATGCCCCTTAATAGATCATATGCAAGGCCATTACTTGACTACGGATCTCCTTTATGGGGACCAATAAAGGAGGGTATTAAAGAATCGGTTGAAAAGATCCAAAGATAATTTACTAAGTTAATCTATGATTGCGAAGGCTTATTTTATGAGAATTGACTACGTAAGTTGAATTTAATGTATTTGCACAATAGAAGATCGGTGGAACATCTGGTTGTCAATGGACTACAGGACCCAAGGCAGCATGGTTTCACCAGGGGGAGGTCATGTCAGACCAACCTCATTGAATTTTTTGACTGGGTGACTAGGGAGGTGGATCGGGGAGGGCAGTGGACATAGCCTATCTGGACTTCAGCAAGGCCTTTGACACTGTGCCACATAGAAGACTAGAAGACATAGAGAAGGGGTGATGTATTTTTATTTATTTATTTAGATTTTGATGACCGGGTAAACCCACTGAGACCACTGGTCCCTTTCTCAGGGGCGACCCGGGGTTAAATTACATATACCAATATTACATACATCAGACAGTAGTACGAGGAGTAGAAGTGAGACAGCATTAACTGGAGAGACAGTAATTACAGGTAGACAAATCTGGTGGAACAATTGTAGCAATACAGAGTTAGTAGAGGTCATAGTTCAGCCATTTGACAACAGGGCATGAGAGAAACATTAGGTCTGGTAGGAGAAAGGAGGACTAGCAGGTGCAGCCACATGAAGCTAAGTTCAGCAGAGTAGACCTTAAGGCCAGCCTTGAATCCTTGAAGAGAGGGCCTCTCGACCAGATTAGCCGGGGCGTGTTCCACAGATGCAGGGGCAGTAGATAAGGCGCTTACCGAGTTAGTGCGTATTTGGGGGATGGTTAGGGGCTGGCTGGACAAAGACCTCATTTCTCTGCTTTGTACTCGGTGGTTTAACAGCCCAATGAGGTGAGGAAGAGGGTTGGTGGTGGTGAGTTTATGAGTCAGGCAGAAGGTGGAGCAGGCCAGTTTATGGTGTAAGGTCGGCCAGTAGAGGTCTGCAAGTACCTCACAGTGATGTCTCCCAGGAAGAGAGTTTGTGGCAAAGTGTGCAACTCTGTGGTAAAGTACCATTAGTTTTTTGAGTTCTCCTTCTCATAGGAACTGCAGTAGGGGGCCCCGTAGAAGACGTAGGGGAGGAGTGTGCAGTTTGAGACTGCACGCCGAGTCCCCGTCAGTGAGGGAGTTTCCCAGTCGGTAGAGAATTCCGAGTCTCTGGAGGATGGACTTGGTTAGTGAGTCGATGTTGCTCTGCTATAACATATTAAATGATGAACACCTAACTAAGGAGTTAAACTTCAAATTTAAAAATCATAATAAAGGCACCAGAGGTCATAAATTACAATTAAAACCTAGTAAATTCCAAATAGAAAGAAGAAGAGCCTTCTACATGCAAAGGATCAGTAACCCCTGGAACAATCTTTCTAAAGAAATAATTGATAGTACAAACAAGGCAATTTTCAAAACCAATCTGGACAATTATATGTTAAAATGGTCATCCTCTTTTCTACTATACCTAGCCACTGGAGCGCATATGGACTTACTGCTTTGCTTACCTCTTTGATCTTAGTTTGAAACTTAGTATGAAAGAAACACATGAAATAGAAACTTCATTTATTAACTTGTGTATGCATGTAAGGAGGGCACTAATAGCACTTCACAGCAACTATTATTATCAAGTGTGTGCTGCCTTTTTTGTGGATTTGAGCAGGAGGTAAGCCCTTTATTGGGGGGTCACTTACAAAATGAGTTAACTGAGAAATAATGAAAAAAAAACACTTTTGTTTTTCAATTAATAATTTTTGTTAAACAGAATACATAAGAACAAGAACACAACATTTTCAATACAGTCAAAACACACATTATAGCAGCGTATCCATTAAAGATTCCACACTATACCAATACTGAAAACACTAGTGACTGAGGAATGTCCAGCTTAGGCAGAGTATCACGGGCAGCACAGGAGTACATTAAACCATATGACAACTGTACCCAACAGGCCCTTATACAGCTCAACCCTCCTGTAAATCATAGAGTTTGAGCCAGTGTTCCCTTTCCCTGAAGGGAAAGCCAAAGTTGGATTGACACAGAATGAAGCTCATACACAGCTCTCAGCACTAGTAAAAATGGGCCAGGGAACCCTAGGCCAGATGTGCCATTCTGGACAAGGATGCTAGAGAGGCCACTGCTTCCCTCTGTTCTCATATCATAAAAATGTCTGTAGCATGCCACTTTTTCAGCACTACTTGCTTGGCCTCCACACTCACCAATATGAACTAGGTCGGGGTGGATCACCTGACAACCATCCCCAGGTGGAACACTGAGCAGCATTATCTGAGAAGTTAAGGGCAATGTAGAACCCAGTACTAGGCCACAGTCCTTGAGGACCTGCTGCCAGAAGAGTTGCAAGGCTGTGCAGCTCCACAGCATGTTGTAGATATTCCCACCCAGCTGGTGGCAAAGCCAGCACCTGTCAATTAGGAAAAGGTCCATTATCAGAAGTTTGTCCAGGGTGCAGTACCATTAATGTAGTACTTTATTTTGAATTAACAGACTGTAAGGGTCATAACAGGCTGCCGTAGCTGCTAACCAGCCCCCCTCCTGCTCTAGGTCTTGAAATTGTCTACTAAGACATTGTTAGTGGGCTTGCTGGGTTTGATCAGGGATGGTTTCAATGAAAGAATGGTAGATTTTGCTGGCACACTCTCTAAGGGGCAACACCACCTGTCAAGAGGAGAGAGAGTGGGAGAAGACTGAGAGGCAGGCTTCAGAAGAGGATGCAGAAGAACCTAAACCTGGAGGTATCACCAAAAATCTCTCTGTGGAAGCCCATATCTGGCCCACAGACTTCAAAGGAGTCCAGATAGCTGGCACCTGGATATGAAGAGTTCATATTAAATGAATGCCCACACTCTGCCAGTACTTCCACGACATTGGGTCCTTGTTGCTGAGGAGAGAGGGGTTCCCCTACAAGGGGGGGGGGCAAGCTATAGGAGTCAAAGGGAGCTTAGTTAATTTACCCAGCTATTTCAAGCTTTCACAGATGCCTGAATAGTGGGCCAGTGCCTAACTAAATGGGACAAGTCAGAGAACAGCAGGATGGTGTGAGCTATGTTCCATTGCAGTCATAAAGGACCTGCCACTTCAAGACAACAGAACCATCTTGTCTGTGCCCCGAGGAATGCCGTATAATACATATATAGCCAAGGTAAGATCCAGCCTCCACACCTCCAGTGTGACCAGAGCTTGCCCCAGCTAAACCTGGGAGGTTTACTGTCCCACAGAAATTTTCCAATAAGGTGTCTATTTTCAAATACTAGGAAGAGGAAAGGACAATCGAGAGGTAGGAGAACTGGCGATGTAGCCTGGGAGTAATTATCATCTTTATTGCTGAAATCTTCCCAACCACATAGAGATTCAGTTGGGTCCATCTGTTGCGATCTGTTTGTAAATCAGACAGTAAGGGGCAAGGCTGAGCTTACCCAGTTGAGAGCGAACTGGAGTCAGTTGTATAACTAAGTATTGAATGGCCTAGGGGGACCAGTAAAGTCCAAGCTGAGAAAAGGGCACCTGCGGGAAACAACTAGATAGGGTCAAGATCTCCATTTTTGACAAGTTAACCTTCAGGCCCAAAATGGCATGGAATTATTCGAGAGTGTCCAGCAACAGCCAGATCCATGCTGTGGTATCCAACAGCAAAACCAGAAGGTCACTGACATAGAGTTCAGTTCTATAGCCAACAACCCCCATTGTTACCCTGGACGGAGTGGATGAGACCTAATGGTGAGTCCCAGACGGTCTATAGCCAGGAAAAATAGTAGGGCCAATAGAGGACAGCCCTGCTGGTTGCCTTTGTACAAGGAAAAGGGGGACAACGTATTGTTGGTTAACTCATTACTTCCAATAGCTTCGTATGAAGTCTGAACTATCCATTATTTACTTGACACAAAATTGCCACCCAGGTAATAATGAGTTAATGCTTTAGCAGTAGGGCAAGCATGCAGGGCTCGCACCCATGCCAAAACTGAGGCCCAAAGCCCATTTTCTCCAGAGTCCATAGCAAGTTGTCCCATTTCAGTAAACAAAATACCTTTTCAAAGACAGTGGCAATAGCTGCAGCTAGAGTGGGACTAGTCTGCACCACCTGGAAGAGGTTGATAGAGCCTTCACAGAATCCACCTGAGAGGCATGAATAAGATCTGGCAAAATGTACTCAAGCTGAGCAGCCAGGGCTTTAGTCAATATTTTTGCATCGTTATTTATGAGGGAAATAGGTCTGTAACTGGCAGGGCTGAGCAGGTCCTTCCTCTGCAGAAACATGATAATTACCTCATTAAGCTCAGGAGGGAGCAAGCCCCCACCAGCCTGAGCCTTCTGACACTTCCTGCAAAAGGGGCGAGTGACCTGGGCTGACAAATGCTGATAAATATCAACCAGCATGCTGTAACCACCAGGGACTTTATGTCTGTTCATGGATTTGATAGCAATTCAAAACTTTTGTAAATTAAAAACAGTTTTTCTTTTATTAAAAGTAACTAGCAGCAGTAGTTTCTCTGCACCTGTCACACATCTGTCTATCCACACATTCAATAGACGGAATATTTGTTTACTATTCAATAAAAGAATATAAAATTCTGCAGAATTCCACTGGCAGAATGCCCCCCATCACTACCATGCACACAATAGAAGACCTTACATGGAGAAAAGGGCTCCATTTTATCTGTGGCAAGAGAAGCAATTGAGGTTTCCCCTGGTAAACTGGCAAGGAGGAGGAATTTTGTCATTCATCAAAGTAATACATGAAATTAAAACTGAGTTTAGGGCAAGGTTTGCTGAGCCACATGTTCCAATGCAAGGAGTCTAGGAAATTAAATTTAGGACATGGAAGCTATCAAAGCAGAGGATGACCTGGACACAGTGGCCATAACTGAGTTGTGATGCACTGAAAATCATGACTGGGATGAGGCCATCCCATAATTCTCTCAATTCTTAAGAGATGGGGAAGGGAGGAGGGGTGGAGGGGTTATCCAGTATGTGAGGGAGGGTATCAGGGTTTTGGAAGTGAAAGGGAACCTAGAGGCAGGGGAAGGTCTGAAGATGCTGTGGGTCACCCTGGAGACAGGAGCAGCGGCCAATATTCACACTGGGGTGGTATACCTCAACTTCTCTGTGCATATCAATGCTATCCTGAAGAAACTGTGCCCCAAGCTTGGTGCTCTGTACAGGAATCATAGTTGCATCCCGCTGACTGCGAGGCATGAAATTGTCCAGAAGATGATACTCCCCATCTTTGACTACTGTGATGTAGTCTATGGTACTGCTCCCAAATCTTCTCTGACCAAGTTGGACACTCTTTTAACTCCTTCTGCCACTTTGCTATCGACGCCCCTTCCCGCTTCCATCACTGTGAATTCTATCGCTCTCTAACCTTCCTTCCACTGTCTCACAGATGCATCTCTCACTGTGCCAAACTAACCTCCAAAGTCTGGTTCGGGGGGCTCCCCTCCTATCTCTCATCCTCTCTCCACTCCGCCTCCCCCCACCCAATCTCTCAGATCGAATGATGTCCGCACCTTGACGGCCCCTCGTCGTTCCACTCTCATCAGTCAGACTGGTTTCACCCATCGTTTCCCTAAAATCTGGAATTCCCCCCCGAAATATGACACTCCTCCTCCAACTACCCCCTTACCTGTGCCCTACACAATCACCTTTCCCTCAGCTGTTCCTGCTTTAACCCAACTAATACCTATCCCCAGTTTCTGCCTTCCTACCATGACCCCTCCCGGCAGGGTTTTCAACATCCTGAAGGGGGAAATTGTGAAATGGCTACCCTTCCTCATATTCAGTTCTTGCCTCTCCCCCTCTCTTTTCCACCTGCCCTGCTGGGTCACCAGTGTGCACAACCTAACCCTATCCTTTTTACTCCAACAGCACTTGCGTACTACCTCAAGCCTGCTCCTGGTACACTCATGCACTATAAATGGTTCTATTGCATTATTACTGTTTTGTACGTTTATATGTTCTTTTGTATGATTTTGGACATGTATTGTAATTTACCCAATGTTCCACTACTGTTTATTGTACAATACCTTGTGTTACAACTGTTGCACAATCTTACAATGTTGTATTGTTTGTAGTACCCACATACTATTGTAACTGACCATCCTTCACAACCCTATGTAACTCCTCCCCCCAGGTTGCACTGTGAGATAAGCAACTTGTTGTTCAGTGTGCCCTCCTGGTGAAACATTTCAATAAATAAATAAAATACAGCCCACCAGCATGGGGGAAGGATTTAGACAAGGTATTAGGGGAAACCAATGGCAGGATGGTGAATAAGTGTGATGTTCTACTGGTTGGGGAGTTCAGTCTGCCTGATGTGGACTGGAGCCTTCCAGCTGCAGCTTCGATTAGAAGCAGGGCAATCCTAAACTCCTTACAGGGCATGTTTTTTAGGCAGCTAGTCAGCAAGCCCACTAGAGATGGGGCAATACTGGATCTGGTGCTCACTAACAGAGACAGCATAGCAGACATCACAGGGGGCAATCCCCTGGGGACCAGTGATCACATACACTATGGTTCAGCATTAAGACTGGTGCGGAAGCAAACCACACGAGGATGAGGGTACTGCACTTTAGGAGGATGGATTTTAAAATAATGGGAAACTCCTTAGAAATCGCTTACAAGCGGTGGATTGTCAGAGTGGGGTAGAAGAACAATGGAAAAAAATCAAGGAAGGCATAGTGAGGGCAACCAGCCTGTGTGTGAAAGACATGAGGAAAAGACGAAAACAAAAAGGCAACTATGGTACTCTAGGGAGGTGGCCACGAAAGTGAAGGAAAAAATTATGGCATTAAGGAGGTCCAAAGAAACACAAAGGGAGGAGGACAGGGAGAAGTATCAGGTAAGCAGTTATAATACCAGTGCCCCCTCACAAGCTGCTTTAAAGCCTGCAATTCGTTCAAATCAATTAAATTTTCTTACTTGTTTTTTTTCATCATTTTAACATGTTAGAAGGGTTCTTGGCCTCATAATTTGGTCAAATTATGATCAGCCTGCCTACCAACGACAAGGTGATCCCTCTCATCACTCTCTACTGTGGCCAATAAGAGGCTCACAGGTGATCATGGGAAGCTTATTAATTAGGAGAAGGCTACAATTCTGCTACATGCAATTCAATATTAAAGTTTAGTAAGCTCAACCCTGGCCAATACATAAAGATTTTTATCACATTTATAATGCCTCTTACATTTTTTTAATGTTTACAGGGGTGCACCTGGTGTGTGACCAAGAAAAAGCAAACGGTCACAATACACACACAGAAGAAACCCTGTTAATAGAAAGGCTGGTGTAATATCTTGAATCCAGTGGGTTGCAGGCCCAAAGGCAGCATTAATTCACAAGGCGGAGGTCATGCCAGACAAATCTGATCCATTTCTTTGACTGGGTGACCAGGGAAATAGATTAGGGAAGAGCAGTGGACATGGCCTGTTTGACTTAAGCAAGGCTTCAGCACTGTGCCACATAGGAGACTGATAAAGAAACTTGGATAGTCTAGGGGTGGGAGCCAAAGCAGTACACTGGGTAAAAAACTGGGTAATGGATAGGTGGCTGAGGGTGGGGTAAATGGCACTCAGTCAAATGAGAGGAGGGTGACCAGCGGGGTGCCACAGGGCTCAGTATTGGGAACAGTCCTGTTCAATGTCTACATAAGTGACAATGCAGAAGAACTTGAAGGGAAGGTACTGTATGCCTTTATGCAGATGACACCAAGATCTGTAATAGGGTTGAGAGGGCAGAAAAAATGAGTAGGGACCTTAAAAAGCTTGAGGTGTGGTCAAGGGTATGGCAGCTGGGGTTCAGTGCCAAAAAGCGCAAAATCATGCACCTGGGGCATAGACACCCAGAAGCTGAGGAGAAAATGGGGAAACAGGTACTGTCAGTCACTAAGCAGGAAAAGAACATTGGAGGTTATAATATCTAATGACCTCAGGGTCACAGGGCAGTGTGACAAGGCAGTATGCAGGGCTAGTGCTGTGCTGACAGTGCATAGGGAGAGGTATCACCATCAGAAGGAGGGAGGGAGGGAGGTAATAGTATCACTGTATAGATCATTGGTGAGATCACATCTGGAATACTGTGCCCATTTCTGGAAGCCGCATTTCAGAAAGGACATAGACAGGGTTAGAGGAGGGCAACTAAAATGGTGCAGTCATTGCACAAGAAACTATACGAGGAGAGACTGAGAGATCTCAACATTTATACCCTGATTGAGAGGAGGGAGAGGGGCGGACATGATAGGAGACCTACAAGTATCTCAAGGGAGTGAATAGGGTACAAGTGGGGAGCCTGTTTTAAATGAGAAAATGCAACAGAACAAAAGGGCATGCAACAAAGCTGGAAGAGGCGAAGTTTAGGAAGGACAAGAGGAAATGTTACTTCACTGAAAGATCAGTGGATGCCTGGAATAGCCTGCCACCAGAGGTAGTGGGGGTGAAAACAGTGGAAGGTTTCAAATATGCATAGGATAGGCATAGGGGAATACTGGTAAATAAGGGGGGTGGGGTCATCGAGCACCAGTTTGGGTCTGTAGAGACAGAATAGGGGAAATAGGGGGAAGGGACACAATGAATAGGCAGGGGACATCTGGGCAGACTGGGTGGGCCATGCAGTCCATCATTCTATATTTCTATGAGCTGTACTTCATTTATTAACTAGTGCATTCATGTAAGGTGCAGATTATGAGGGGAAAGAATATCTAATAATTTGTTTTTAAAATGCAGGAATATTTGTTTTTCTGGGTAACTTAGAGATTTTTATTGGTGAAAGGTTGGTGATGGCAATCAGGTATGAATGACATATTCTGGGAGGCATTGATATGTCAGTGTGCTGCATCCTGAATGCTGAAAGAAGTCCAATGTCACAGATTGTCACTGCATAAACACATGGTACGTTATTGTCATGAACGCACAACTCAGTCCAGACAAGATGGTGCTTAACAACCACAATGTTTTATTCTGCAAAGTCTAAACAGGAAAAATACAGCTTTCAATTTCAATATGTGAGTTTAATTTTATTGTCAGTCTAGAACCATTGAGCTGAGAGCTCGTTCACAATGCTGTCATTTCACAAAGTGCATCACTAGTTTACTTACTTTAAGCAAAACAGTCACATAAAAAAAGATTCAATCAATTGCCATATTGCAGAGTCCAAGCATAGTGAATAATAACTATTTATAGTACAGATAAATATAATATCATGTAGTAACTATGTTATAGATGACAACATGGAGACACGGTAGGCATAGTAGCTATAAACAACCTAGGTACCAGAGATTTATTCAGAACAGCCACTAGATGGCACTTAAACTTATAATGTAACTCTCACACTATATATCCCCAAGCTGACTAATATGGCATTACTGTCAGCAACTGTAAAAACAAAATAGTGAATCCAAGTCACTTTATCAAGTCCCTCACTCTGTCAGCCTTATTGGGTGTCTGACTCACACATTGCAGATTCAAACCCTGCTAGAGCCAACTACTCACTGTGTGACCTTGGGCACGACAGTTAACTTTCCATGGCTTAAATCCACCCAGCCGCAGAAACGTGCAGAAGCAGAACTCCACTAAAATGAGATGTTGCATCTTGGTTGTGCTGTCCTGAATAATTTAATTGCACATTAAAAAAATAAGAAATGTGTAGTAAAACCAGGAGACAAAGGTACAGTCACAGGAACTGTACTAGATTCAGAAGCAGACTGCAATGATCAGTAGATACCAGGTTCTCTTCCTCAGAACTTCCAGTGTCAATTGGTTGAACATTGATAAGATCTTTGTGGGATGTTGGCAGCAGCAGCTGTAAGTGCCTGGGGTTCCAGCTATAGCAGTCGTTGTCTGACCCAGCTACCTTAGGTCTAGGTGTAGCATCCTTACAACTGACTACCAGCAGCTTCTGATCTGATGCTGATCAATCAGCAGCAATTGCATTCACATATGATTGCACCACGTCTTTGAGGTCTGTGCTATAGGCATCAACCAGAGGATGCCTTGATAGTGTATTCACTATAAGCGGGCTTTATCCATCTGCATGCTTTCTGTCAAAATTAAATATAATGAGACTTATGGCCAAATGCTGACATCTCAGTGGAACTTAATCCAAGTGTTTGCAGTTGAGTAAGAGGACCAATAGCTTATGCTCTGTGACTGAAAAGGAAAAACCGAGCCTACAAAGGAAATGTGCACCCTTTCACAAGCCCAGGCACTCCTTCTCAATCTGAGCATACCTGTATTTAGCAGCAGTGCTCAATGTGTGGGACAAGAAAATGACCGGCTTAGGCAGGCTCCATGCTGTTGTAGTAATAATACCCCATTCAGTCCGTAACTACTGGCATCAGCACATACAGTGGTTGTCTTGGATATGTTGAAAGAAGTCAATACCAGAGCTGTTTAGAGTAACTTTCTGAAATTATCAAAGGCTTATGCTTGTACTAGGCACCACTGCCAAGCCAATCTGAGCTCCAAATTCATGGAGTGATTTGATAAGAATTGAAAGATCTGGGGGAAGTCTTCCGAGATAAAGATCCCTTGCAATTCTGTAATGTTAATGGGTGACTGATGTTTTTGAGCAGCTCAGAACTATTGGGATCAGACAAAAGTCTGCCTTTGTTATCCTCATTGCCAAAATGTTCGAAATCGGTTTGGCTTGACTTGCATTTGTCTTTGTTTGCATTCATTTTATTGAATACTTTTTGAAGACACTTGCCATGTTACTTCCTTGAAGAATCATGAACCAGGGGCTGGCCCGGTGGCACTGAGGGTTGAGGCGATGGAAACCACACCTTACGCCATGCTGGTGACCCGAGTTTGGGAATGAGCCTGGGCCACCGGGGGTTGGCAGGGGAGAGAGAGAGGATTGAGCATCCGGAGGACTGCTCTTTTCTCTCAGGGGAAGGAGGGTTTGCCATCCTGCTCATTGATCACCATCTAGCGATGGCTAGAGGGAGATGCAAGTCGGGAGGCAGGTTGTTGACGCACAACATCAGTAGGGAAGGGGGGTGGAAGAAAAATGAAGGAAAACTGAGCTGGCAGGCTCTGTGATGGACCCACCAGCACCCATCTTGGCTCCCCAACATCTGGATATTTGTCCGGGAGTGGGAAAAAGCTGGCACCCCTTCGCCTCAGCACTGTCATGGGGGGAAACCCATGGGGGATTGAAGGGGAGGTTGGACAGGAAACAGTGGGACCAGAGACCGAGTCCCCTCCGAGGGAGGGGCTGGAGCCACATGCCAGGCTCCCAGCAGGATAAAGATATAATAGAAAAAAAAACTCATAAACCAGAATGTCGCCCATGTATGCCATGGCTGCTCCTAAACCTTCCAGTAGTTGGCTACTTTACTATGAGACATTTCTAGGGTGCTAGTTAGCCAAAAGGCAATTGCCTAAAAAAACAGCCTAAATAGGGTGATACATGTACAGGACTTGCCTTACCCCTGCTATTCTCCAAATGGATTTATCAAAAACCGATAGATGCATCTGGGCTAGAAAACATTTTGCCTACAGTCAGTGGTGAAATGATATTCCCCATTGTGTGCAGAATGTAACTTTCTACGAGGACAACTGTATTCAGTCCTTTGAGATCTACAGAGGAGAATCTTGCCATTATTTTTAATTATGTAAACAATCAGCGCACACCTCACTATAGGTCTGGTAGCCCTTGTAATTACCAAACTAGCCTGCATCCATTTGAACTCAGTCTGTACCTTTGGTAACAAAGGAGCAGAGATCCTTTGTGTTCTGTAGTAACACTAACATAGTAAAATAGTAACAGAGTGATTCAAGGCTGGAAAAGACTCGAGGTCCACCATGTCTATACCCCTGCTTCACAAGCAGGGATGAAATGTATATGCTGAGCAAACACATACCAATTTATAGGGTTACATACCCGCTCTACTATCCAGGGTGCTCAGTGATTGTCTCGGTATATGGAAATCTGTTCAGGCTTAACTTAAAGACCTGTACTGTCTTCATGTTCACAGTCCCCAGTGGTAAGCTGTCACATAGATTCACCACCTTCCAGGACAAAAAAAGCGCCTCCTAATGTCACCACTGAATTTCAGCCTCTGAGCTTTAGAGCAGGTCCCAGAATCGTGCTGCAAAACACCAGATCGAACATCTCTCAGACTGTTCGACCTCACTGATAGCCTTGAGTATTCAGAAGATTAAGATCATGCCCTGTCTCTACGTCCTTTTCATCAAGATGACTTTTTAAGGGCCTCCCAGCCTCTCCTTATAGCTTTTGCCCTGCATATCTTACTATTCTGTTGACCCAGTGTTGAATCTTCTCGACTGCCTCAGTGATCTTTTTGAATTGATAAGACCAAAGCTACATGCAGGGCTTTGTAAAATATCGGGATTACTTCCCCTGCTCTGGACACCTCTTTGTGATGCACCCCAGCATTCTGCTGGCTCTCTTAAGTGTGGTGAGGCACTGCTCGTTCTGCTCCTGGCCTATGTCAGTTATGATCCCCAGGTCTTTCTCCTCCTTGACAGCAGTAAGAGGATCTCCACACACTCTGTAGGTCCCACCTCTTCTTTTTCTCCCTTGGTGGAGCACTTTTTTTTTGCTACATTAAATCTGATGCTCCAGGAGTCAGACCACCTGCCTGGATTATGCAGGTCCTCCTGAAGTTCATCCCATTCCTCAAGGAAATCCACATCCTGGGTAGCTTAGTGTCATCCATTAACTTAAGCAGCCTGCAAAAGACCCCAAATTCCAGATCAGTGATAAAGATGTTGAAGAGTAGTGGCCCTACTTCTGATTCCTGAAGAACGCTGTTGAATACTCCCCTCCACCCAGAGTGGTGCCCATCCACCATCTCCCTCTGCTACTTTCTCGTAAGCTAGTTGGCAAGCCAATTGGTGTATATCTCAAGTATACCACTCTGGTTTACTTTGCCCAGACACTTGTCATGGACCACAGTATCAAAAGCTTTACTGAAGTCCAGAAAGACTAGGTCCATGGCCCTTCCCTGATCCACATCCCTGCCCCCCAAGAATGTGATGAGGTTGGTTTAGCATGATCCATCTCTCATAAAGTCTAGTTGAGAAGAGGCAAGGATCTTGGTCTCAACTGCTCCATTATTCTGTCCTTGGTAACAGCCTCCAGCACATTGCCCAGCATTGATATTTACCTGACCAGCCTGTAGTTGCCTGGGTCCAACCTTGCTCACTTCTTTAAGATGAGAACCACACTGGCCACTTTCCAGTCCTTTGTATGGTTCAACACTGGGCTTTAGTGCAGTTTTGACAGGACCCCATTTTAACAGGCTTCCAAAAGCACGTTATAGTTAACCTCACTGACATGCTTAATTGGTCCCATTGTTTTTGCTACACTACTTCTGAGCAAGTTATCAGTTTTGCCACCATTTACCACAATGACACGAAAGTGATAATTCTTGCCCTTTAGCTCAGCCCATTCAGCAAACTGTTCCTTGTACTGTAGTATACCCCGGCTGAATTTAAGATAGTATAGATAGTTTTCAGCTGTTGGTGGGGACTGAGAATATTATAAATGGGTTCAGACATTATAGAGGTCTCAGACACTGAGTCAGTCTTTTAAATTTATTCTCCAGGCTGGCTCAGAATTATCATTGTATGACATAGACCCCCAAAAAAGAGTGACTGTGTCTCAGCTGCTACATCATGCACATGTTTGGAGCAGTGGAGTACAGCAGAATACCATCTCTTTTAAAAAAAATGATTGCATATTGTATTTTATACTGGACAGTTATCATTATGATGATGTTCATGGTTGCATCTTATACACAATGTCTGTAACTGGTAGTAAGAGTTCTGTTGTTCCCTTAAAGACTTGCCCCAGTCCTGTGCTCTCCTGCTTGTTGGTGCTCTGTAACCTTTCCCAGGTTTAGGTACGAGCTCATCTAGGCCCTGAACTGTCCACACTTACTCTGCATTCTGGTTTTTAATATGTTTGCAGCGGTGGCCACCTCTATCACAGTATTTAAAGTCAGATCAGTTTTCATCTGCAGCCTTTCAGATAAACATTTATCCTTTAATCCAGTCATAGTTCTGTCTCTAATACATTTCATCCTTTTGACCTCCAAAGTCAGAGTTTTCAGCCAGATCATATAATCCCTGATCAAATGCCTCAGTTGACTTTGCTTCTTTGTGACTCCTCTGGTGAAAACAAGCTTTTTTATTAATATATCGCTGAAGAATAAAATGCTCATTATACTTACCCATCACTACTGCATAGTTATTCTGAGCATCTTCATCCTCAAAGTGAATGGACCAGAATAGGTGCTGTGCTTCCTTGTCCATAACAGATGTCAGGGAGCTAATTTGCACATTACCAGGTTTCTCATTCAGCTTTGTAGCAATATAAAACTTTGACGGTCTTTGCTTTCAGTGTGGCCATTCTGTTTGTTTAGCCAAATTAAAGACTCCTGGTGGGTTAAATTTAGCTGCATCTACCGAAACTTGGAACCTCTAACACCATGTCATGAACACACAACAACTACGCTCTTTTTTTCAGCAGAGTAAACAGGAACTAGAACTTTATTTAGAATAGCCACTAAACAGCAGTATAATTTGTAAATTTAACTCTTACAGTACTGGAATACTTTTGACCAATCAGGACACAGGACATTCCCTAACCATTTAATAACCAGTATCACCAAATGGCCATGTGACTGTTCTGGATCAAGGAGATAAATCCTTATATTTTCTGCCACATTTTATATTTAACTCACTGTCACTCACTGTTGTCTTGGAATGAACGTTGTCCTTCTGCTATGCCTCTATGTAATTAAACCAGAGTCACCCCTGAAAAAGGGACTTTTATTCTCAGTCGGCCCACCTGGTCAACAAAATTTGATAAATATATACCCCCTCCATGGGTGGGACTTACCGTGTCTGCCTCACAGCCACCTGGTCTGCCGGTCCCGGTCCTGGTCAGCCCTCTCTAGTGCTCCTACCAGCCCCCAGTGTTCTGTATTACTTTGGGGACTGGAGGAGCTTGGTGAAAGTAACACCGCCTGCTTGGTGGTTCACCAATAGCCATGCAGCTCAGTCTGTGTACACTCAAGCTGGATCATGCGCGAATGTGACAGCTGCCAGATTGGTTCGTAGATGGCAACAGCGCTGTGGTGCTCATGGTTAAAGCCGTGGTAGCAGCTCTCTCAAGTGCCTGTGTGTGTGTGTGTGTGTGTGTGTGTGTGTGTGTGTGTGTGTGTGCTGGACCCAAGGGACACCAGTAAAATATTTGGGTGTCTGGAGACACACTGGGGAAAAACAAAAATTTTGTTAAATGCACTTTAAAGCGCTGTATCTTTAAAGGGAGCACTGTTTCTTTAAGAGCAGCTGAGGCTGCTGTGTGTATGTATAGCATGCATACTGCCTGGGGGGACAGCGCTATGGCACTCGCAACAGGCAGAGGGAGTCTCTCCCAAGTCCCACTCTGCCACTGGACAGTAGAGCAGAGTGGCAGTTATGGGACCGTGAGGCAGTTATTTATCAAAACTGTCCAGTTTGCCTGCAGGACAGACTTAAAGATGGGACTCTGTATAACTTTTGTTACAGCAGCAATATTTGTCACCCCTGACCCCTGTCTCCAGCAATCAGCAATCTGGGATCACAAAGGACTGCAGCTATGGCTCCTGATCAGGGGGTATGGACTAGGGGGTATGGACAGTGTTCTTGGCGCCTAAACAGCTGTACAATCAGGCATCGAATGGGCCTCATACATATTAATTCTGTAGATGAACAGCTGTTTCAGCCAATAGGAAGCTGCCATTCTCTCTTCAGCCCCCAGGGACTGATTCAGTTCAGGGCAGTTCTGTCTGAGGCTCTCTGAGTGAAGCTGGGGAGCACAGAGTGAGCTGGAAAAGTTTGGAAGCTGGCCTAAGGCTTCCACAGCTGAAGTCATGGAAACTTGCCAAAAGCTTTCTACTATCTGGAAAGCAAAGCAAATGTTTGAAGAGCTTTTTCTAGCTGAAACTCTGCAGCTTCTGAGAGAAGCCCTCAGCCTTTGAGGAGGGTTGGACAGTATCTTGCCAAATGCCTGAAGGTTGTCTGGGTCAAGCAACCAAATCCCAGAGAGATGTCTGCAGAACATTCCCATAGTCTGGGAAATCCAGTTTAAAGTGAAGAAGTTGTTTTGTGGTTTGAACCTACAGTTTTGGAACCACATGAGAGACTGTTTACCACCTCTAGTCCTGTGAGGTGAGCCAGACGTGTCCAGAGGCCTTAATGTCTGCTAGCAACAGTGAGGAAAAGACTATGTGATTCCAGAGTCCCAGAATAGGAGTCACTATCCACAAGGATGGTCTGGGAAATTGGCCAGGTAGTGCTTCAGCCAGGAATTACCCATTGTCTTCCCCTAGAGCTAGATGCCTGGACATGAGGGATAGGAGTGTGGCCCTGGTCCCCAGTATTGGCCTGTTCCAGCATCAGTTAACAGGCTGCCAGAAGGTGACAAGTTGTCAGAAGGGGGACAAGCTGCCAGAATTATGGCACCATCAAGAAAGCTACCAATCTGCCTGTACAGCACAAGGCCCCCAGCTCGACTGACTGACCCTGCTGCTGTTTATCAGACCCTGTAGGATTGTGCTACAGAACTATGAGTAAACACAGGGCCTGACCTGACCTGGGGAGTTATGTAGAGGTCAATTAAAAGTTCTTCTCTATTTAAAAAATGTGCCATTCAGGCCTCACCGAAAACCACTCGGATATCCAGATTGACTTTAGGGGGGGCACTGGTACCAGTGGAGAGGTGGGGAAACTACAGTATGTTGCTGATGAGGGGTGTGCACCATTGTTAATGTTGCAGTTGGGATTGATATTAATGTTGCATTTTAAATATTCTGCTTTGTTGCTTTCCTACATCATATGCTCCCCTGCCCTATACCTACCACATGTAAATAAATTGTTGGTTAACCTTTTTATAGCTGTCTCGTTGGCATGCTATTAGTGAGCATATTATTAGCTATAGTCTTTAACTGCATGTGCATTGAACTATTGTCCTGGTTTATGGTAATCCATATGTGTGGTGACTGCAAGGGGAGGTGGGTTGGTAGGTACAGCATTGCAGGGCGTGTACCTGACAGACAGCTGGCCCACTATATTTTAACTCTGGGTGGAAGCACTGCACTATTTCACTATCTGCTGGAAACAAACCACCCGTCTACCAACAACAGAGACCAGACACCTCAACCTTGCTTGAGCCCACAAGACAGCAGTAATGCCCTTAAGTTAAATGGTGACTTGGTTACATCTTGGAGGCACTGCTGGGATCTTCTGTTCACCAGTCACACCCCACATGGAGCCACTCACTCACTCACTCACTCACTCACTCACTCACTCACTCACTCACTCACTCACGAAGACAGTGTTGTAACCCTCAAACCCCGACTATTGGGGAACACTATGGCTTATAAGTCAATGGACTAGTGTACTGAGGAGGAAATAAATCCCCAGAAGGTCCTATTGCTTCTGAGAGTCCCACTGGGGACCGACAAAGGGAAAATAGAGGAAGGCCTGTCCATGATCCAAAGCCTTGGGCAAGTCGTTATCTGGGGGTGGAGACTAGATGTCACTACTCAGTCCCTAATTGTGTTAATTGAATGTAGAAATGTTGTTGATGCCACCAGGGTCCCAAATGTACTGATCTCTGAAGGTTCAAGTGACATCTGGACCATAGTGACCCATGCTAGTGTGACCCCCAAGTCTACTGTCTCCCCCAAGTCTGAAAGTTTCAAAGAAAAGATCAGTAAGTGGTTGGCAGTGAAGGAGAAGTCTCTTGAAGAGGTTACAAAAGTGTTGGATGTACAAGAGGGTGCTCCACCTCAGCCTTCAGGAGAAGGACCTGCCTATGTATCCTTTGTTGTTCAAGATTCGTACTGCAGATTGCACGTGCTCTCAGGAATCAAGCACACTCCAGCAGGTATAGATGATCTCAAAACCTGGATGGATTGAGCTGCTCCTTTAGTCCAAAATGGCAATGCCGAGAAGTGGAAAAACAGAAACGCCTGGGAAAAACATCCAAGGGCCTATACTTGAAACAATCAGTTCTCTGAGGGCCACGGACCCAGATGCTACCATACAAGAGTGTTTGATCACCTTAGAAAATGTGTTTGGGAGTATCGAGTCTGTTGAAGACCTGATATGGCAGTGTAAAGCTACCAAGCAATGGAAGGGAGAGCCATTGTCTGGGTACTTAACTCGAGAAAGCGCTACAGAAAGTTTTCTGAAAAGGAGGTGTGGCCTTGACTGAACTGAAATGGGTAAGGCTTGACCCAGTACTTAAGTCTGCCAGGTACTCTAATGTGCTGTTACTCAAATTGCATCTACAAGAATGCAGGGATAAGCCTCCTCTTACAGTATGCTCATGAGGGAAGTAAGAGAGGCTGAAGATGAGGAAGAAGCTTGGGACCTGTTTGCTGGCATGGCAGCTGTAACACCCATTAATCAGCGGGGATCTGCTGGTGACAATCAAGATCTCCAAGAACCACTCAAGGAACTGAGAGAGTTGAGATCCAACTTGACCAATGTCATGACTGTGAGTAAAGGATGTGACACCCACCAGGGACAACATGGTGTAACCCCTGACCAGAACTCATCTGTGATGGCTGCTGTCCAAGTACCTAATTTTGAAGCCATTAGTGAACTTCAGAACCAAATGAGAGAGCTAAAAGCTTTAGTGAATGGGTTAAAGAAATGCAACCCTCAGCCAGTGGCGTGCAAGCAGGAGGGACATGGTGAGCCAGGGTCAGTACCTACTAAAGAAGCTATAGGAAACTTCCAAAAAGGCAAAGGTTCTGAATGAAAATCGTCTGATGGGCCACTCCACCCATGGCCCAATCAGCTGAATGTGTTCTGTTGCCACTGTGGGGAGGATATCCGCACCAAGTGAGAGTGCCAGCCCCCTGAAGACTTACGCAAGGTAAATGCAAAACTACTTGGTAAGGTGCAACAGCAAGAGAACTCCAGTGTGTCTCCCATCAAACCAGAAACTACCCAGTCAGTGGCTAAATCTTCAGTTAAAACCCCTAAGACTGCACCATTTGATCTGAACAAACTTGTTGGGCCTTCTACTGAAACCATAGTCTCTATTGAGGGAGTGCCTGTTCGAGATGTTTTGGACAGTGGTTCCCAAGTGACCATTATTTTCAAAAATTGGTATGACCAGCCCCTGTCTCATCACAAGTTACTGCTGTTGGAAGGTCTGAATGTATGGGGACTGAGTGATGTCTTACCCGTATCTAGGATACCTCAAGGTATGGATTGCTTTCCCATCCAATGTAACTGGAGTGGGAGACCCTGTGGAAACTCTGGCATTAGTGTGTCTGGAATCTAGCATGTACAATGGAGAACCCATACTTACTGGCACTAATGCTCATATGTTTGGTCACCTGGCTCAGCTTTATCAAGAGAGAGAAGCTAAACAGAAGGGAAGAGTGTTACACATGCATGCCCTGGTGCAAAAGGCCTACCAGCAACAAATACAGACTACAGCTGAAGCTCAAGATGACCTTGTGGGTACAGTATGGTGTGATGCTGAGGAGCTTGTGCTGCCCCCAGTGCTGAGTGCAATATCAATGGTGTGGTACACCTGAAAAAAAAGATGTGAAAAAACAAATACTAATGCTTGATGCTCCAGGAGAACATGGGCTACCAGAAGGACTGTTGGCAAAGCCCAGTGTGTTACCAGTAGGAGCTCATGCTTATGCCAAGCAAGTTACCATCCAGGTAAAAACTGTTACAGACACAGACATTGTCATCAGGAAAGGATGCACTTTGGCCCTTGTGTACTGTGCAGACACCACAGTGCAACCTACTCCAACTGGAGATAGCTACCAGCCTAGCACTGATCCAGAAATGTTTAATTTGGGTGACTGTCCTATACCCCAGAAGTGGAAGACCCATATCAGCTGAAAGTTAGCTGAAAGAACAAAAGTGTTTTTACTTCATGAATGGGATGTGGGATGTGTCACTGGGGAAGAGCATCACATCAGGCTTCATGACAAATGCCCTTTCTGAGAAGGATCCCGCAAATTGGCACCTACAAATATTGATGATGTGAGAAGACACTTGCAACAGTTGTGGCTGCTGGCATTATCCAAGAATCAAGAAGTCTGTATGCGTCGCTAATTGTGGTAGTGTGAAAGAAAAATGGGTCTGTGCACATGTGTGTGGACTATAGGACTCTCAATAAACAGACCATTCCCAACCAATACACAATACCTAGGATTCAAGATAGGCCCAACTGCCTTAATGGAAGCCAGTGGTTTTCTGTGCTTGATCTTAGGAGTGGCTATTCGCAAATACCAATGGCCCCATAAGACAGAGAAAAGACTGCCTTTATACGCCCTCTTGGGTTTTATGAATTTCTCAGAATGTTGCAAGGTATATCTGGCACCCCAGCAACCTTCTAGCATCTAATGGAAATGGCTGTCAGAGACTTAATTCTCCTGGAATGCCTAGTTTACCTTGATGATGTTGTAGTGTTTGGAAAGTCCCTGGAGGAACATGAGCCCAGATTGCTAAAGGTGCTAGATTGACTAGAAGAGTTCAGGATCAAACTCTCCATTGGCAAATGCCAATTTTTCCAAAGCTCAGTTAAATATGTTGGGCATACTGTGTCATCTGAAGTCATCCAAATGGACCCAAGTAAAGTGGAAGCACAGACCACCTGGCCAAAATCCAGAACTCTGAAAGAACTGCAAAGTTTCAGTGGTTTCTGTGGTACTATAGACATTTTATCAATGATTACACCTGAGCAGTAAGGCCTCTCCAGAACCTAACCCAAGGGTATCTTTCAGCAAATAAAGGCAAGAAAGTCTCTGCTAAGACTACTGAAAATAAATCATACTTTAAACCTTCTGAACCATTTGGAGCTCGCTGGACTCCTAATTGTGATACAGCATTAAAATAAATATTCCATAGACTGACTCACACTGCCGTTATGGCTTACACAGACCCTGAGAAACCTTATGCCCACCATACAGATCCACACTCAGCTCCTTTGGCCTCGCCCAACCTGCCATCAATTGGTTCCACTGATATTTCCAGAATAGGCAGCAATCCATACAAATAGGTGATCCCCCTCTTCTAATCCTCTCAGGTGTCCCCCAAGCCTCTATCCTAGGCCCCATCCTCTTCTCCCTATTCATAAACAACCTCCCCTCCACCTGTCTCTCTGCTAACATGCATTTGTGCACCGACTATGCGATCATTTTTGCCTCGGGCTCCTCCCACAACAGTGTCCTCCTAGATCTTCAAAATGACTTCAGTAGAGTCCAGTCCTGGTTCTTGAAAAACCAGCTCAAACTTAATGCAAAAGAAACTGTCACCATGGTCTTCAGATCTAGACAAAAGCTTGCTTTGTTACCTGCCCTCTCAGTAATCTCCACCCTGAACGGCTCTCCCCTTGAGCTGGTCCCTACCTTCAAATACCTGGGAGTCTGCCTAGATAGTCACCTCAATTTATCCACCCACATAGAGGCCATCTGCTCCAAACTACAGCCCAAACTTGCCATCCTCTATCACCACAATGCCAGCTTTCCCCTTCCCGCCTGCAGCGAGCGCGAGCGTAAAACAATCTTGCCAGTAATGGACTACGTGGACATCATATACGGTACAGCCCCAACCTCATCCCTCTCCAAACTTGACATCCTACTCAACTCATTCTGTTGATTTGCCACTGCCTCCTCCCACCACTTACCCATCATTGCCTCCTCTACTCTACTCTCTCCCTGGCCCCGCTGTCCCACAGGAGAACCATCCATAGTGCCTCCCTCATAGCTAAATACTGGTTAGGCTTCCTGCCCCCCCTAACTCATCTCCCATCTTGCACCAGCCAACTCCCTAGGCTACTCCCTCTGCCACAGGAATGCCTGCATTTTCAACCTCCCTTGCCGTCACACTGCTTCTGGTCAAGCTGCCTTTTCATACCATCTCCCCCTCCTATGGATCAACCTCCCCCCCAGCCTTCACCAGACCTCTTCCCTCTCAGCAGTTAAACAGCTTCTCAGGCTCCTCCCCTTCCCTCCTTGCCAAAGGTGCTCCACGGGCCCCCCCCCGACACAGGCCTAATCCCTCACTAGGAAGCCTCAGATGATCAATATTGTATACGCTTACCTCAAACTATACTAAATTACTGCATCGCTACTGTACAATTCCTGTGCTTGTTTATACCTTACTGCTAAGATAAAAGTTTGTACTGTAGCTCTAGATGTTGTACATACTGTCTGTAACCAAAAATTGTTGTACATACTGTCTGTAAGCAAGAATGGTTGTACTTTTTTCTGTATATCTCTATGTACACCTTGTACCCTGGTCGCACCTGGAAACAAGCCTCAGCTCAGTGTACCTATTCCGGTCACCAGTTTTAAATAAATAAATATATAAATAAAATACAGATGCCAGCTTTAGTGGTCTTAAGGCAGTTCTCTACCAAAACTATGCAGAGGGACTGTGCCCAGTGGCCTTTGCGAGCAGAAGTCCAAATGGTGCCTAAAGAAAGTATTCTGTACACAAGTCAGAGTTCTTGCTGTAAAATGAGCTATTGTGGACCAACTCCATAAGTATCTATACGTGGTGCACATTTCAGTTAAGACAGAAAATAACCCACTTACATATGTCCACACAGCAGCCAAACTCGATGCTGCCGGACATAAGTGGCTGTCAGCCTTGTCCATCTATGTCTATTGTGTGGTATATCGACCTGGACTCAACCGTGTAGATGCAGATGCACTGCCTCAATGCCCAACTGCTACTAACTCAACCAAGAAAGAATGGGTACATATACCTGAGCAAATTGTTAAGTCATTGTGTAAAACGTTTGACACAGACGAGCGGGCATCTACTGCAACAGCTGATCATCTAGTGGACATTCTCGGTGAATCTGGAGACTGCTTACCAATTGCCTATTGTAACCTAGCTGCTCTGGATTTGAGCTCACTACCTCAACTGATTTCCCAAGACATACAGAGAGAACAAAGAATGGACGTAACTATTAAAGATGTCCTACACACCCTGCAGAATGGGTGTGATGGCAACCAGGTCATAACCATGGATCCAGATGTGAAATTGATTTTAAGAGAATGGTCAAACCTCAAGGTCAAAGACAATCTGCTGTATAGAGAGCCAAGGCTCAAATGGATCTCCTCGACTGCTACTAGTCTTACCTGCAAAATTCAGAAAAGTCGTGATATGTGCATTGCACAATGATATGGGACATTTGGGAAGTGAATGCATATTGGACTTGGCTTGTGCGTGCTTTTACAGACCTCGCAGGGGGAGTGACATGGAACAGTACTGCAAAATCTGCAGCCAATGTGTCCAAAGAAAAACTCAGTCACTGAGGGCTGCCCCTCTGGTCAACATTGTCACCAGTGTACCCATGGAGCTCATGTCCATTGATTTTCTTAGCTTGGAACCAGACTCAGAGAACATAGCAAACATTCTTGTAGTCATGAACCATTTTTCAAGATATGCACAAGCTTATCCCACAAAGGATCAAAAAGCCTCCACAGTTGCCATGGTCCTCATGGAAAAGTTTTTGTACATTACGGAGCCTCCCAAAGAATCCATTTCAACAGGGGAGGGACTTCGAAAGTCACCTTATAAAAGAATGGTTGTTTCTATGGGGCATTAGCAAATCTCATACAATCCCACATCAACCTCAAGGTGATCCACAACCTGAGAGATTCAACAGAACACTTCTTTACCCTGAACTCAAGAGACAAATGTAAGTGGAGCCAGCAAGGAAGTGCCTTGGTCCATGCGTATAACTGTACCAAAAACAATGCTACAGGATTCCCCCTGTACAGTTTAATATTCAGCTGGGAAGCAAGACTGCTTGTGGATATATGTTTCAGTGTCTCTACCGATGGAGCTAGGCCAGAGACTTATTTAAAATATGTGCAACAGTTGAAAGAACAGTTAAATTCAGCATACAAGTTGGCCTCAGATGCTGCTGCCAAAAGAAACAGAGCAAAGAAAGAAAGATATGATAAACGAGTTAAAGCACATGAATTGCTACCAGGAGACTGGCTGTTACCGAGAAACTTAAGAATTTCTGGAAAGCATAAAATTGCTGACAGATGTCACAGCACCCTTTATTTTGCAATTGAGAAAACACAAGACATGCCTGTTTATAAAATTCATCCAGAATAACACACAAGTGGCACCCACACCATACATTACAACCACTTGCTGCCCATTGGACAAGGGGTCCCTAGTGATGGACAAGACAAGTCCAAACCTCCAAAACGTCCTGAGACAAGAGCTGCTACTCACAGATGTCAAATCAAACAAAGGGCAAAACAATCTGCAGGTGTCTTAGTAAAGCCTGATGCGCAAGCAGAACAAGGTAGTTCAGACTCTGAATCAGAAGAAGTAGTATACCACACAGTGTACTACTGCACACCAGACCTGGCTCAATTATTTCAAGCAACACTTGAGACTAAATGTAACGTGACGGATGTGCCCACCACAAACCCTTCTGCAGCAACAGTGGCCTCTGAACCACCAACTGTCAATGCCTCTTTGAATGAAAGGACTACATCCAAGGAGGTAGAGCAAGAAACTGGAGAACCTGCAGAGCCTGAAGACATACAGTAGTAGAAATACTTGAGAAGATAGTTGAAGTACCAGAGAAAGTTGAGGACCCCACTTTGCCCAAGAATGCTTCATCACAGGTTGATGAAAGGGGTTGATCACCCTGAATGCCAAGGGAAGTGCCAGTACCATTACGTTGCTCTGAAAGAACTGTTAAACCTTTGCTAAGGCTCACGCATAACTTTCAAGGAGATTCAACTGACCTGCCTATGCACATAGTACACAAGGGCATATATGTCAGCCCAAGGTCTCTACCCAGAATTGTTATGTGCCCACTTAAGGCCAAACCACCCAGAGCAGGTACAACCCTAAAGAGGAAAAGAGGAGGTCGAAAAATGATGTTACAGTATTGCTCCAAAGTTGCCTTTTAAATAGAGTTGTAAATGTACTTAGTCTTAGGGTGCACCATTTAATGTCATGACAGCTGTCTAAAACCTAAAATGCTTTTTGGTATCTGCCTTGTTATTATGTAGATATTTTGCATTTGTCTAGTCTAGATTGTAACTGATTGCCTATCTTAGCTAGGAATCATTTGTCTAGGTAGACTTTGCATGTTTACCATGCCATGGGTAATCTTTTAATGGTGCCAGGTCCCTGGTATGGACATGGCATGGATGCCAAGTGTTTAGGTAGGGGAGAGTGTAACCCCCTCATGGGTGGGGCTTACCGTGTCTGCCTTGTGGCTACCTGGTCCACCGGTCCTGGTCCTGGTCCACCCTCTCTAGAACTCTTGCCAGCCCTCAGTGTTCTGTATTGCTGTGGGGAATGGAAGAGCTTGGAGTAAGTTAAATCACTCACTCATGGGTTCACTGATAGCCTCACAGCTCGGTCAACACATATTTGAGCTGGATCCTGCTTGAATGTGCGAGCCAGTGGATCAGCTCGCAGACTGGAACAGCGCTACAGAATTCATAGTTAAAGCCACTGTGGAGGCTCTCTTAAGTGCCTCTGGTGTGCCAGCCCACAGTGACAGCAGTAACATATTAGGGGTCTGGAGGCACACTGGGGAAAAAACTAAAACGTTGTTAAAAGTGCTTTTAAGCAATATATCTTTAAAGGGAGCACTGTTTCTTTAACAGCCGCCAAGACTGCTGTGTGTATGTATAGTCTGCCGGCTACCTGGGGAGTCAGTGCTACAGTGCTCATGACAGGCAGGGGGAGTCCCTCCCAAGCCCCACTCTGCTACAGACAGTAGGGCAGAGGGACAGCGACTGGATCATGAGGCAGTTATTTATCAAAACTGTCAAGTTTGCCTGCAGGAGAAACTTAAAGATGGAACTCTATAACCTGTGCTATGGCAGAAATATTTGTAACCCCTGAACCCTGTCTCCACCAATCAGCAATTGGGGATCCCAGAGGATTGCAGCAATGGCTCCTGGGTAGGGGGATATGGACAATGTTCTTGGCCCTTAAACAGCCATTCAATCAGGTGTTGAATGGGCCTCATACATATTAAGTCTGAAGACAGACAGCTGTTTCATCCAGTGGGAAGCTGCCATTCTCTCTTCAGCCCCAGGGATAGATTCAGCTTGAGGCAGTTCTGCCTGAGGATCTCTGAGTGAAGCAGGGGTAGCGCAGAGTGAGACGGAAAAAGTTTGGAAGTCAGCCTAAGGCTTCCACATCCGAACTCCCAGAGACTTGCCAAAAGCATTCTGCCATCTGGAAAGCAGAGTGAATTTTTGAAGAGCTATTTGTAGCTAAAACTGCAGCTTCTGAAAGAAGCACTCCGTCTGTAAGGAGGGTTGAACGGGTATCCTATCAAACGCCTGAAGTTTGTTTGGGTCCAGCAACCAGATCCCAGAGATGTCTGCAGAAGATTCTCATGGTCTGAAAAATCCAGTTTGAAATGAAGAAGTTGTTTGTGGTTTGAACCTGCAGTTTTGGAACCACCTGAGAGACTGTTTTCCACCTCTAGTCCTGAGAGGCCAGACTTGTGTCCAGAGGCCTTAATGTCTGCTAGCCGCAGTGAGGAAAAGACTGTATGATTCCAGATTGACAGAATAGGAGTCACTATCCTTAAGGACGATCTGTGGAATTGGGCAGGTAATGCTATAGCCAGGCACCACCCATTGTCTTCCCCTAGAGCTAGAAGCCTGGGCATGTGGGGTAGGTGTGCTACCCTGGCCCCCAGTACTGGCCTGTTCCAGCAAGGGAACAAGCTGCCAGAAGGTGACAGGCTGCCAGAATTATGGCGCCATCAACTAAGCTGCCAACCTGCTTGTACAGCTCAAGACCCCCAGCTTGACTGGCTTACCCTGCTGCTGTTTATCAGACCCTGTGATATTTTCCTACAGAACTGGGAGTAAACACAGGGACTGTCCTGACCTGGGGAGTTATGTAGAGTTCCAGGGCTGGCCTATGGTATGTGGTGCCCCTAGGCGAACTTGCCAACAGCACCTACTTTGAATTTTATTTGTAAATATTCACCCCAAAAACATGATATTTCTAATGGCAGTTAACTTCCTTAGGAAAAAATACTGAATGATTTACCTGAGGGGTGGGGGTGTGAAACTGCATGAAATCCCTTGGGGCAGAGAAGGTGTTTCTCCAATAAGTTAACAGATAGTTTTTCAAAATATTTGAGAGCTGTCCTGAGTAAATACTGTTCATCTAATCTTCCTAGAATTTGTTAAACAAAGATTATTATCTGCATCTATGTCTTGTCTTCTTTCTTTTGATGGTATAATAAATATTTGCCAAATTCACACAAATGCAGTCAATGGTTACTTTCCCAAAAATCTATTTCAGCAAAATACATTACACTGAAAAGACAATGGGCTGGATATTCAAACTGTGCCCAAAAAGTGAGCAATAGCAGAAGCAAGCACAAGTCCATTGCACCCATGCGAAAGAGACGCGATATTCAAAAAAGGAGCAAGCCAAATTGAGCCAACAGCTAACGTCTGAATATCGCACAAGCTGTGCCATAGAGCAACTAGGAAGGGGAAGCTGAGCAGATACGATGCGCTATGGCGCAACAAGGTCTGCCCAGCTGAGCAGCCAGAGGCGCCATAGCGCAAGCAAGGACCCCCCCAGCAGCAGAGCAATGTAACTGCACAACAGGGAGGTAGGTAGGGGCCCACCACCCATGCCACAGACGGGCACAGGAACACACAGCAGAACTGACAATGCGCCCCCACACCCTAAGCACAGCACAACTGGGGAGGGCTGGAATATCCACCGGCCCATGGGGACAAGCAAACAAAGCACAGCTGGGCCATGGTGCCCCAGCACACCCACCGGCAAGCTGTGACTGCCACACAAGGAGGGCGGACCACCCCATGACACACCAGCCCCCCTAGTGCACAGCACACCCTGCACCGTGACCCCCAGACACCCCCATGAGCAGTGACCACCACTGCAGAAAACCCCATGCATACCACCACCCCCACTGTCACACTGCAACCTCGTGTACCACAGAACCATACAAGCCAGACCCACCACGAGCACCCAGCAGTGGGTGGCAGCACATGGCAATGCAACAACAGCAGACACAGTGCCAACACGCACAATCCCCCTGAGGCACAGCTGAGAGAATGACCATGTGTCGGGACAAGAGGTACCCCACACGGGAAGGGGCATGCCCCTGATACCACCACCATTGAGACAGCACCCTGCACAGTAGACAAGTGTCACATCCCGACCCACCACGAGCCACAGCAGCCAGCACAGACACCCACAGTGGTGCGTGGAAGCATGCAGCACACCAGATGCAACACAGTGCAGGGGCAAACACACACCCATACCCACGGGGACACTAACACAGGGACGCAGTAGTGTGGCAACCAAGCCCCCAGTGTGGGCCCATGAAAACTGAGCACACACAGCCTGCAGTCCTCCATGGCACAGGGGTGACACCCACCCTGTGCATGAACTGTGGTCCTGTACACCACCAGCATATGCCTGGAGCACAAGTCACAGACAGTGGTGCACAGCCCCTGCAACACACACAAGCCACAGCATGGAGGTGGGACAGCAACTGCGGAGGCCACAGTGTCACCCGAGGCAAACATGCACCACACCAGTGACAGGAGGCAACCCAGCATTGTGACGGTCACAGTGGATGACCTGCGGGGACAGCCTCCACTGACAAGGCAGCAGACATTGCAGGCCACAGACATGCAAGGGTGTCAGCTGCACAGGCCAAGGACAGGTTGACAGGGGCATAACGGACACAGAGCATGCACCATGGACCACTGCACACAGTAATGCAATGCACAGGGAACAACACACACACCACAGACACCGACTGATAGCCACTCCCACACCAGAGACACTTCCCCATGCACACACACACATACCCATGACTGAACCACCCCAGATGCCATGCACACCACTGCAGCTGAGCAGCTATAGCCAGCTACAAATCAGAGACCACCACAGTATTCATATCAAAATATGTCTATTGTAAAATATAAAACAAAACTATATACAGTGAACTATGTACAAATGGGGGGGGAGGGACAGAAACAAGGTGGGGTGGGCAAGAGGCAGAGGTGAACATATGGGAGAGGGTAGGTGGGGTGTGAGGGTTGATCAAAGGGAAGTAGTTGCAGGCAGGTCTTGCAGATGTTATTGTCCAGCCTGGTCCTCCTCTGCCTGGGGCTGTCACCTGGGCCACCTCCTCCTCCTGATCCCATGCTGCTGTAAGTCCCTCAGTATGGACAGGGACTCTTGCGCCACCTGCAGCAGCTCCTGGACAGCCTGCTGGATCCGCAGGAGTATCCGTACACCTAGGACGAGGGATCAGAGTCAATAGGTGTGACTGTCCATCCCCCTGCAGCCCACCCATTATGCATGGCATACAGCCATGTGCCACACTCCTGTGATGGTGTGCGCCCACCCACAGTGACCGTGTCCACAAGACATGCCCAACCAGGCAGCAACAGCCATGTGTACCACTGCACACACCCACTGCCCATGTCCAGCACAGCACAACCAAGGCCGTACAGTAACGTGGCTAGGCGGTGTGCAAGCAGTGCCACAGCCATGTGCCCCCTGCACGCATGGACCACCATTGACGCACTCCCAGACATGCAGTACCACTGGACAGTGCTGACTGTCACATGTCGCGTGCATGGCAGTGGTGTCCATGGATGGTGGCCATGCCCTGCTTCCTACCCTGTTACACAACATGCAATAGCAATCATGATTTCATGGCACTCACCCTCATTGGGACATTGTTGGCGTTGGTGTTGGTCCCCGACATGCCCGTGTACAGCGTCCTCCTCCCGCTGCTGCCGCTCCACCATCCGCCTCTGCTTGGCCACACCTGTGGGAGACAAAAGGAGAGAAATACATCAGTACAAACCCAAAGCAAAGTCCCCTGCCCCAATGTGTGTGCCCACCACCCAGTCAGACCCACCCACCCCATACCCTGTAAACACTGCCACAGCCAACCCTAGACCATCCCTCCCCTATGTGCTGGACACATAAGACAGTGTTACCCATATGGACGATACAAGTGTGTAGACGTATCACCCACCTGGAAGAGGCACCATGCCCCTCCTGGCATGCGACCGCAGATGGGCAAGTAGCTCCGGCTCCCTCCTCCTAAGGTCCCCGTACTGGTGCCTGCACTGTTCTGCTGTTCTCCTGTGGCCAGTGGCCGCCTCCAGGTCAGTGGCCACCTCCTGCCAAACCTGGGCCCTGGCCCTGTCCAGTGCCTCCTCGCCAAAGAGTGGGCCATAGTGTGGCTCCACAGTGGCCACAAGGTTGGCCAGCTCAAGGGCACTCCATTGAGGGGTTCTCCTGCATGCCATCTCCACTGCTATAGTAGGCAATATGGTGCTTTGCAGCGTGGCACACCACATGGAACTGCTGCACGGTACAGTGCCACCATTCCCTATTGCGCTGTTACTGAACAGTGTGATAGAGGTGCAGCTGTGCCGGACATATAGCGCCAAGGGGGCAAAGGTCAGGCACAGGGTCATGGGTCTCTGGCGTAAGGCCGCGCACAGGGTCATCGGACATCTATGCATCTAGCGTGATTGGTTGCCTGTGTGCCAGCGCCACAACGAACTATTGCACAGTTGTGCCACAGCACCATGTAGTGACCCTCGCCATAGCACCACTGGCACAATGGTGGCCATGCCCTGAATTGCCTACTGCGCACAGCACATCATCAGCGTGGCAGATGCCTGCGTAAGCTACCTGGGCATGCGTAGTGAGGTGTACTACGCATGCCACAGAACTGCGCCATTGGCTCAGCACGTTCAACACAATTGCGCAAAGTGTAAAAGCATGATATTCAGCCGTCATATGTTAATCATCCGATCAGCCATGCAATGGTGCAGCAGCACGATTTGCATCTCATTAAAGTTGCTCCTCACCTAATTTGCATGGATTGCACTATTAAACTGCGACACTGTTCTGTAGTGCCCATATTCGGTTACTGCAGTTTATTGGTGAGTTGCATGCTGTGTGGGGTTCTGGACTGTGGTATCAGGGACTTGCTTTGTACTGCACAGTCACAGGTAACCACTGTCATCCATACAGGCTGAATAATGACCGAGTGAGGTCTGGGTGAGGAGGACAACGATGGTGGACGGAAGAGGAGGCCCAATTTCACCAAGGCCGAGACGGAGGCACTCTTCAAGTCCTACATCGATCAGGAGCCACTGTTCAGTGGACGGCGGGGCACCCCTCAGGCCCGTGCTGCTGCATGGGAGGGGGTGGCATGTGCCGTCAACCTGCACGGCAGCCACCAGCGCTCCGTGCAGGAGTGTAAGAAGAAGTTGGGTACCGACAGGAGGAGGGTGAAGGAGAAGATGACTGCCATCAGGGCGGCACGTGCTGCAACAGGCGGGGGCCAGCCGGAGGTGGTGCAGCTGACACTGGCAGAGGACAGGCTCGCTGCAAGCATGCAGCGCAGTGCCATTGAGGGCATTCCAGGAGGTGGCTTCCAGAAAGGTGGTAGCCCATCACTGCATGGTACGTCATGGTCTGTCGGGGGGGAAGGTAGATCACATGCACTAACGTGACCTTACTTTCTGTTGCAGATCCTGCGCGTCTGCAGGGGTCAGTGGTGGAGGGCCTGTCCACTGCGCACAGTCATCTGGAGTTGGAGGAGGGATCATCCACCTCCTCAGGTATCCGGCGAGCATTGCAACAGTGGGTCCGCCTGACTGTCAACGCTGATGTCATTGAGACAGGTGTGGGGGAGGCCCTTCCTGTGTCTCAGCGTTCTGGCATCCAAGGATGCCAGCACGCTGTGGCTGTGGCACAGAGCTGTACCAATAATGATGACACGACCGTTATGGGCAGTGACATGTGTGTGCCACGGAATGGACACACAGCAGGCCAGCTCACGCCCATGGACCTGGCTGGTTCCGACATGTGTGCCAGGTGTCGGCACAGTCCCAGGCTGTGCCTGTCAGCACCAGTGGGGCAGCACCGGTGGCTGGTCAGGACAGTGGCACTGTTGCGGCCACAGCGGCAGAACAACCGATCCCTTGGGCACAGCAGGTTGAGAGGCAGCAGCAGCAGTCGACCACCGGGACTGGGGGTTCAGGTTTCAGCTGTGGCGTCTGTGCACTGCCTGTGGACTTGCCCATACCTGGTCCTGGTGAGCAGCACCCACCCTCAAGGGGTGCTGAACATCAGGCCCTTCCATACCCTGATGGACGGGATGCCGAGGTGGCAGACGACCTTTTTGACGAGCACACCCGCCTACTGCAGGCATCAGTACAGTAGCAGATGTGGCTTGCAATGTCCATGGAGGCACTGTGTGTGGCTCTGGAGTGGGTCGAGGAGCAACACAGCAGGGACACCGATAGGATCCTGTCACAGATTGTCCAGTTGCAGGAGGATGTAACTGCTGCCATTGACAGACAAACACAGGCGTTGATCACTGTCATGGCCACAATGGGCACACAGTCAGGTGGCCATGCGTCGCTCACACCGCGCAGTTCGCTATCCACTCCCCATTCCCGGTGTCGTGCGACACCCACCCTGTCGATGCCGGGTTCAGCTGTGGGCATCCCGAGCACTCCTGGTGCAGGTATGTTAGGTGTGCTGCAGACCCCTGTGCAAGCACAGTCGCGTTCACGCAGTGGAACCCCTGGTGGACCATCAGTGCCATCCCATGAGGCCCGTGGTCAGCCTGCCAGTGCTGCTGGGTCTTGGCGGGGCCGCCCATGCATCCGAGGTGGATGTGGCACTGTGCCACAAGACTGACCTGTCTCCCAGAGTGGGCACTGTCTGGTGCTGCCCTGTGTGCAATGTGTGTTTCCGTGGGCATTGCATGGGTGGGTGCCCGGCCCTGCACGCAGACACATGGTCCACCTGCACACCCTCCCGACTGCTGTCCACAGGTACGTGTGCATGATGATGCCTGCATTGTGCTGTACACCAAAGTGCGATGGTGCCCAGCATCTGACACACGCACATAGACAGTCAGTGGACATGGTGGCCTGTGGACATGTGTGTTGCTAGTGTTTGTGTTCCGGCTCTGTTTTGCACCTGGCCCCTGTGCACTTTGTGCCTACTGTGTGTGCGTGTGTGTGTGTCCGTCCATGTGGCGTGTTACTGTTCACCCCTCCTTGGTTGTATGTGTGTGCTTCTGTGCCCTGCCACATCCCTTGCCAGCATGCACCCCTGGTGTGTTTCCATGTGTGTATGCGGGTTGTGCCCTAGCCACTGGTGGTTACACATGGCCCCATGACTTACCTGTGTTGGCTGAAGTGCTCCTCTGTGATGGTGTCCCGGTGCAGCTGTGCCAGCCAGATCAGTCAGGGGTCCCGTCGGCCAAGGGGGGGCTGCCCATCCCCATCATCACCGGCGTCACTGTCATCCCTATCGCTGTCCCCCTCTTTGACCTGTACAGCTATCCCACAGTCTTTGGCCATGTTGTGCAGGATGCAACAGGCCAGGAATATCCCACAGGGCTTTGAGGAGCTATACTGTAGGGCACCACCAGAGGTGTCCAGGCAACGGAAACGTGCTTTCAGCATCCCAAACACCCGCTCAATGATGTTGCATGTGGTGGCATGTGCCTCATTGAAGCGTTGCTGTGATAGGGTCGTGGGCCGCCGGTAGGGTGTGAGCAGCCAGGGACGGAGTGGGTATCCACTGTCACCTGTGTGGAGATAGTGGAGGTTAGTGTCTTGTTCAGGCTCAGACTACCCCAAACCCTGTGGGCCACACCCATGGCACCTCTGGCTTACTCCCCCCTTGCCCACGATATGTCAGTTCTACATACATACTCACCCACTAGATGACCTGTGGGGATGTCCCCACTCTCGAATCGGTGGCACAGTGCCGACTGGTGCCAGATGAAGGAATCATGTGCTCCCCCAGGGTGCATGGCACAGACATTGATGATGCACCCACTGGCATCACACACCACCTGGCAGTTGACACTGGCATATCCCTTCCGATTCATGTAGGTGGTCCCATCGGGGCCAGGTGTTGTGCAGATGGCCACATGCGTGCAGTCTATCGCCCCTAGCACGCCAGGCATACGTGCTACCCTGTGGAACTCCTGTATGTTTGCTGTGCGCTCCGCCATGGTGCTGGGGACATGGATGTACTCCGCAGCATGTGGCAGCAGTGCGCTGAGGAATTGGGTGAGGATGCGTGATGTGGCCGACTGTGTTATGCCTGTGGTATCCCCTGTTGGTCTCTGGAAGGTACCCGTGGCAAGCAAGCACATGCAGGCTGTTACCTTTGTCTCCATTGACAAAGCATGACTCCATCTTGTGGGTGCCTGCATCACATCACTGCACAGCTCACAGAGCCGCCTCAGTATTGCCCTGTTCAGGTGGTACCGGCCCACAATCTCAACATCTGTGTACAGCTCAAAGCTGGTGCGGGCTCGGTACTGCCTGTTGGGGGCATACCGCCGACGGGCCCTTCCACGGCCACGTCCCCCTGCAGCATGCCTTCTCACCCCCCTCATTACAGCATCCATGTGGAAGGTGGCACTGTCCATGTCCCTGGCTTGTGTCCCCCCAGCTGATGTTGCTTGTTCCCCCCGCTGTCCTGACTGCTACCTCCCCTGCACCGGGTACACCTACTGGTCTCTGCACTCTGCGGCCCCACACACCTTCCCTTGCCCCTCTTCTGTGGTGTGGTTTCTCTGGCCTGCCCTCTTTCTCCCTGTTTCTCTGTGCCTGTCTCTGACTCATGTGGCTACTCCTGTAGCGTTCTTGCGCCTCTTCCTTGCTCCTTTTTATTTTGGCTCATTTCCGCTATGGCGCAACTTCCGCCTGCTCCACTGTTGCGCATTGCGCAAGTCTTTGAACACCGCACTGCACCCTTTATGCATGGTTCCACCCCCTTTGGTTGCACATGCCTTCATTATCATTGCGCTGTTGCACAGCATGTTTTCAGTGGCGCAACTGCCTCCTGCCGAATATTGCAGAATGGCGCATTTTCTGACTTGCGCTGGCGCAGCCCTATTGTGCATTGCGCAACCCTTTTGACTATCCAGCCCAATGTCTACAATACAGATGTCTAATACTCAACCCCCTTCCTGTCTATGTTGGATCTGTGACATTGCCACCAGCCAAATCTCCATTGGTAATGTCACTGAGCAGCCTAAAGATAAAGTCATCTGATTACGTCCATCAGCATATTACTTCTCAATGTTATTTTTTAATCATTGAATTTCTTTAAAGGAATTCCTGATAAGTCATCTAAATTGCAAGTATTATTTTTATACTTTTATTTTTTTGCTGTGAAGAGGGAGCCCATCTGTGCGTGTGCATCTCCTGCTAAAATTATAGTGATGTTTTGAAATCTGGCTTTTATAAAAATAAACACCTCTGTGAGAATATTTAGAGTATCCTCTGTGTAGTCAGCAATGTGAAATGGCAAAATATATATGTTTATTACAATTGCATGGTGTTTGTACAAAAACAATTGTATAATGAATATTGAGATCCCTCAGTTCAGGTTTCTTACAGTCAATACATTATTTTGTGGATTCCAAGGTATAGAGACCCTCTATTTGGTCTGCCAAATGTGTTTTTTTTTTTACTACTTTTAGCTACCAACATTGGTATCCTTCTAATGTAAAGCTGTCACTATTTGGTAGTCATGTTTCTTGAAAGACCGTTATGTCAAATTTTCTAATAAATTTTTACCAAGTCATTATCATTAGGTTTTGCTTAAATCTAGCCATGTTCCATCTAATAAGGTTCAGCCCTTCCCTAGCTATTTTTCCTCTATGTTTGCACCCTATAGTTGTCAGATAGAGCAATTCAAATGAAACAACCAGTGTTGCTGCTCCTGGTACACAGAAACGTGTGCATTTGCTCCCAATGTGGTAACACACTTAAACAAGCTGGGAGGCTCCAGACACCTGCTCCTCAATTTGACCTAGCACCTTTGGCACTGTGCAGAACCAAGTAACTTTCTACTTAAAAGCTTAAAGCATTATCATTTGATTATAGGGCATCTCAGATCCCAGGTCAGCACTAACACAGGAGCAGTCCAAACCAGAGGCATTGCTAGCATGAGATAGTATTCAGGGCCCGGGCCCCAAAACAATGGGCCGGGGGCTTGGGAGCCACTTAGGTCCCCAGAAGCTATTGAAATGTTGGTGTTCTCTGGTGCAAAATAACACATTCCTGGTACCTTTCCCTTGTTTTTTCAAACTACTTCTGTAACAGTATAATCCCAGAAAGTAGCTGTTGTCCTCATTCCCTCCTCCAATATACATAGCACCAGAACCATTTTTGGAGACTCTGGTGTACACAATGTAGGAGTGTAGGTCTGGCCTACCCAGATACCTGGAAATTTCAGGGTGCCCCCCATTGGGTTGCTGACTACTTTCTGAAATTTTCATTTTCATCTATTTTCTAATTAAATGGGATTGTTTGGGCACTACAAGTAAATTTAAGAAGCAAACATAAAGCTAAAATGGTAAATGTAAGTGGAATACTGATAAGAATGTGTCAACCTGACTCCTCCTTTATTGATTTTCCAGGTGTGCCACTGCATAAACTTTTCAGGTGGGCCCCCTGTACTCCAGTGCAGCCCTGACTGTACAGCATTATCTGAGCACTACACAGGGGACACTAATAATGAACAGTGTCATGCTGGTTACTGCTCATTTTTAGACTGCTTCAAGTTCTGCTTCACTTCACTGCACAGTTTAGTCCCGCACAATAGCTGCTGTCCTTATTCCCTTCCCCACACACACAACCCCACAAGCCTTTCTGGAGACTCCATACTTGGCACCAATATTTAATTCCCTCTGAGCAGCCTAGCTACTTACTGGTCCAGTGAATTTACCACCACTTTGAGCCGCTGCCTATTCTAGTAGTGTCTGTCCTGAGTCGGGAGGGAGTCTGGGCCCCTATCCTGATTGATGGCCACTGGACTGGCAAGAGAAACTAGCAGCGGTTCTAATTCAGATTTCAACAGGAGGGGCAACAACCAGTGGAAGCCTGGGGGCTGGGCCAGGTGCCAGTTAAAGTTAGGCCCCTAGAAGACCACTGTGTGCATGTTCGAGCAGCAGCCTGCCTGCTCGAACATGCGAGCTGATTTCCAGCTGGCAGCTGCTTGAATCAAATACTTTAAGTTCTGCACTTGACTGTGCAGACAAGCCCCTGGCCCACCAGGCCCACATCCGATCCACTCGCTAGTGCTACTAGTAGTAGTACAAACATACACTAACAGCCAGGTTACAGCACAACAATATTTTAGATCAGGCCATGTCTCAGAATACCACTTCCTTATCTACACTGAGCAATTAAATTAGCTTCCTGCAAGCAACACAACAACAGTGGCAGTGCATCAGATAGTTACATTAACCCACCCAGGAAGTGACCGTTTATTTAAACCCTATCTGAAGGGAAAGGCAAAGTCCCCAAAAGAATTATCTCATTCCAATCAAACTGGTGCCTTGTTGGCTTACTTTATGTACTATAAAGGTGCAGAAAACAAAGCAGTAGCATGTATCCGTCTCCACAACTTGCAACTAGTGGACTTGAGTGACAGCGACTTTACTTACCCGTCTGTACACCATCCAGAACCTGAGCTGCGGCCTGGCCTGCCTTCCTGCCTGCCTGCAAGCGTGTGCCAGTGCCACCACCCACCAGCCCACTTTGTGCAGCCCTTTTCTGCCTTGAAACTGAATCATTGCTGCGTTGCTGCTGCCTAGAACTGGAACTGTCCATCGCCCCCCCAACCACGACTGTCACCACTCACCATGGACCACCCACCTTCTCGAGTCCTTGACTGACCGCCGGTCACTGAAGCTGCTAAGCTCATTGAATGACTTCACTCACTGCTGGTGGTCTTGGTCTGGACTGGCTGGCTGGTGCTCTGCTAGTGCTTAAGGCTGCCGCACCCCTGATTTCTCCTGGTTCAAGCCTCAACCTCTCAGTCTCAAGGCCACCCTGTAGGTGAGGAAGGCCAACCAAGGCTATCAAAGTCCAATCCCCACTGCCATCATCCATAGCTGTCTTGTGAATGCACTTCCGCACCAGGCCCGGCTGCACCGCTTTCCAACCCCAATCAGAACCAACAACAACACTGTCCAGCACCAAGCGGGGACTTTGGCTGCAAACAAAAAATATGAATAAGTGCCATTGGGGTGCATCGTGCTGAGCTCCACATCTCTGCTTATACCACGACCACAACTCCTTCAAGCTGCTGTGCTGGAAGCCATTGTGGGAAGGCAGTGTTGCACAATCGCATGCTTGCCTCTCTCACATCTAAGGGCAGACATCTGACTCAGAAACAGGACTTGGGATAGGGCAGGTGTGTACTTAGCAAGAACACTCACTGCACGCACACACACACGGGCGGGTGGGGGCAGACACCTATTCTGCCAAGAAAAATAAAAAATTTGACAAAGGCGACACAAATGCAGGGGTGTGGGGGCAGGGGCATGAAATACAGGTCAGGATCGGGATGAAATGGAAGTTTACTTTAAAGCAAAAATTAAAAAAAAAAAAGCAGAGCTGTGCAAGATAAGATTTGGGGCCTCAGAAAAAAACATTCAGGGCCCTAGCCCCAGAAGCCCAGTCCTAACAATGCCCCTGGTCCAAACTAACTAGCAAAGTGATGTATAAACTAAATAAGCAATCACTTGACTCAAGATATGCAGCTTACCACTTGTAAGTGGGCAAAACTTTCATAATTCACCCATGGCTCTGCCACTTGTAAGTTATGGTTTTGTCCCTCCCTACCTACTTGAAAATAAAATGCATATTTTGAGTCAAGCTATTACAAATCCCCCCTCTTACGCACTTACTCACAGTGCCCTCAGGACTACTGAACCAACTGGCCCAGTTGTCAGATTCCCTTTCTCAATATAAGACAGACAAGCAGGAATAACTGTATGCTCCAAACACTCTAAACTTGTTCTCTAGTGTGCGGGGCCTCACTTGGTATTGTGTCCTCAGGAAGAATATACAAATTTTCAGTAAGTTACCTATTCCACTACACAAAAGTGGGTCACAGATGTATGTTAAATAGTTAATATTTACAAAATGTATACACATGATCTTAATGCATGAGCAGGGCAAGTGTATGCAGGATTATAAACCTCATGGAATGAGCAGCAGGAAATCATACGTTCTGATTGGTCCACTAGTGGTCCTTATTCTACTGGTAATGGGCAGCTAGTATGAACAGAATGCAGGACCCACTGCACAGGTGCAGCAATACAACTTTTTTTTTTTACATTAAATCTAGGCTTTTTTATCTTTATTTTAATTTAAAAAATTGTAGTTATTAATGCTGTAACAATAAGCCCTTTTCACAAGGGCTAACAGTTAGATAATGCCCTGGGTGGGATTTCCCTGGGCACTTCTATACCCAACATAGGCATTATAGGACTGATAAGACCTCTCTAGCATAGAAACATAGAAACATAGACTTTGATGGCAGGTAAGGACCGCTTGGCCCACCTAGTCTGCCCATTTCCCTACCTACCGGATAAGCTGCAGATCCTAGTTAACCAACAGCCTATTTCTTCCTACCCCCCCCCACAAGAATTGCCTTATGTCTGTCCCATGCATTCTTGAATTCTCCCACAGTTTTAGACCCCACACCCTCTTCAGGAAGGCTGTTTCATGTGTCCACCACCCTCTCTGTGAAAAAATACTTCCTCACATTGCCCCAAGCCGTCTTCCCTCTGTCTTCAAATTGTGTCCCCTTGTTCTTGCACATCTCTTTTTCTGAAAGATGCTACTGTCTTGGACATTGTTGATTCCACTGAAGTACTTAAAAGCTTCTATCATGTCCCCCCTCTCCCTCCTTTCCTCAAGGGTATACATATTAAGCTCATTTAGTCTATCCTCGTATGGCTTTTCTTGCAAACTCTGCACCATTTTAATTGCTCTCCTCTGGACTGCCTCCATCCTGTCTATGTCCTTGCAGAGATGGGGTCTCCAGAACTTGACACAGTACTCCAGATGGGGTCTCACCAACTGTCTGTTCAGAGAGATAACAACTTCCTGTTTTCTGCTGGAGATACCTCTCCCTATACTTCCCAGGATCCCCCAGCCCTCCCTCCTGCCTTCTCACATTGCTTGCCAACCTTAAGGTCATCTGATATGATTATCCCCAGGTCCCTTTCCATTTTTGTTGTTGTTACTACCTCACCCCACCCCCATTGTGTAATCTTTCCCTAGGTTTTTGTTTCCCAGGTGCATTATTTTGCACTTCTTTGCATTCAGTCCAAGCTGCCATACTTCTGACCATTCCTCCAACCTTGCAAAGTCCCTTCTCATCCTTTCCATGCCTCTTTATGTATCAACCCTGTTGCAGATCTTTGTGTCATCTGCAAAGAGGCATACTTTTCCTTCCAGTCCCTCTGCAATGTCACTTATAAAGACATTAAAAAGGACTGGACCCAGTACTGAACCCTGTGGTACCCCACTAGTAACCCCCCTTTCTTCAGAGTGGACTCTGTTTACAATTACCTTCTGTGTCCTGTTTTTCAGCCAATGTTTTACCCAGGCTACCAACCTGGGACCCACTCCCAGGCTGGTTAATTTGTTTATTAATCTTTTGTGTGGGACTGTGTCAAATGCCTTGCTAAAGTCTAGGTAGGCCACACCCACAGCCCCTCCCTGGTCTACTACTTTGGTCACCCAGTCAAAAATCAATTAGATTCATCTGATATGACCTTCCCACTGTGAACCCATGCTGCCTTGTGTCCTGTGCCCCACTGGCCTCTAGGTACTTAACAATTCTTTCCTTCAGAAGTGATTCCATCACTTTCCCTACCACACAGGTCAAACTGACAGGTCTGTAGTTTCCTGCCTCTGTCTTGCTCCCAATTTTGTGAAGGGGAATCATATCCATCTTCCTCCAGTCCTCAGGTACCACACCATCCTCCCACGATTTGTTAAAAATGGTAGCCAGTGGTGTCACTAGTTCTCCCCTTAATTCTTCTAGAATTCTGGGTTGAATCCCGTCAGGCCCCATTGCTTTGTCTGCCTTCAGTTTTAGGAGTTCTTTCAGAACCTTTTCTTCTGTGAAAGGACTGGGATCGACCCCCCTATCCAGAGTGCTTCTGCTAATTGGATCAGATACCTCCTCCTCCTCCTCTTTTGTGAATACTGAGCAGAAGTATTTATTCAGCATCCCTGCTTTTTCACTGTCCCTCTCTGCCCACCCACCGTCCATTCTGTTCAGCCTCACTATCCCTCCCTTTGTCTTTCTATGCTCCCTGACGTACCTATAAAAGGTTTCATCCCCCTTCTTAACTGAGTTGGCTATCTTTTCCTCAGTTTGGGCCTTTGCTATTCTGACTTCCCTCCCTGCTTCCTTCTGCCTTAACTGATACAGTTCTCTATCCTGCTTCTTCTGTGTTTCCTTATACTTCCTAAATGCTATCTTTTTCTCCCTAACCTTCCCTGCCACCTCTTTTTGAGAGCCATAGTGGCTTTTTCTTTCATTTGATTTGTTTATTTGCTTCACACAAAGGCTTGGACTCTGTGATGGCAGTTTTGATGTTTCCCCATTGTTGCTCCACCCCTCTTTCAAGCTTGTTTGCTAGTGCTTTTCTAAGGCACTCTCCCATCTTGCCAAAGTCATCCCTCCTGAATTCCAGTACCCTCACTTTTGTATGGCTTGACTCTGCAGCTGAGTTTATCGTGAACCACACTGTTTGGTGGTCACTTGTTCCCAGATGGCTACACACTTCTAGATCTGAGAGCCTCTCACTGTCCCAGGTCTTATTGCTTAGATATCACTTTGTACACCAGAAAAAAAGAAAGAAACCACAAACTGAAAATAAATCATCTCACCCCATGCAGCATAACCCTGTTGACTAGGGTCTAATGGTTTCATTCTAACAAGAACCACTGGCAATGACAGCTCTAAAAATAAGACTGAGAAATGGAAACATTTCTGATTCTTTTATTCCCTTCATCCACCCGCCATTTGTCCAGTGGCAGTGTGTCAAAAGAGCAGGAAGAAAGTATTATATTTGCTAGACATCCCTAATATTTTATCAATGAGAGGCAATATAATCAAGATGTTAGAGGACCAAGCTATGAACCTGGAGACCCAGTTAACCTGGGTTTGAACCCCACAACTATCACTTGCATGCTGTGCAACCCTGAGAAGTCACTTACAGGGACACTGCCAACCCTTTTTGCATCCTATATTATTTCTAGTTGAAATCACATTTTAGTTATTTATTTAGTTTTTGTTGACCGGGTAAGTGCACTAGACAAATCCTGCCTATTTTCAGGCACGACCCGGGGGAGGGGGATACAGATGAATGCCAACTGACCTTGAACCAGATTAAGCTGTTGGTGGTATTTTTAGTGAATGAGGGAAATTTGGCCAGGACACCGGGGAAATTCCCCTACTCTTTTCGATAAGTGCCATGAGATCTTTAACATCCACCTGAACTACCACCAATCCAGGCAGATGGGACCTCGGTTTTTAACGTCTCATCCGAAAGATGGCACCTCAGAAGTGCAGCACCCCTCCAATCATTTTATGATTGCTTACCTTCTCTAAAATTCATTGATTTTGCCATTTTTTTGATCTGCTTCTTTTTTAGTAGAACCATGCTAATAATGAAATAATACTCGACCTTGTTTGGTTTCAAATCCTTGATCTGTACTGCACATTTACTGAACAGTAGGAACACCCCCAAATAGTGTAGCCACTCATTCTGCAACAGTTTTCTCTCCTCCCACTGCATCATGAGTAGCCGGACTCTGCTGGGGTTGTTTCTAAGTCCAAGAAAGATGCCATGGAAGTTGATCAAAGACTGTAACCAAACACTTTTCTGTGGTAACATCAGGTTTTTCACTTTTAAAAAGGAAAAAAAGGAATCAGAATCAAACCACCAGCTACATCAGCAATCTCTACAGAATGTGACCAAACATGACATTTGTTTTTATGTTGGTTTGCACTTGCACGCCAGCCAACATATTACATTAGTAGCAGATTTGGAGGTGTGGTCACTGTTGGGCGAATGCAGGGCACGCATCAGTAGGTGCGTCCCTCATTCCCCAATAAGCCAGCATGCAGGCACCACACCAGGAATACATAATGTGGTGAGCACATCTAAGAAATGGTCCACTGCAATAAGAGCCAAGCTCGTCATGCAGAGGCACCAAAACACGTCTTCCCTACGTGCCTTTCCTGGTGAAGCCCTTCAATAAATATGGCATGTGCTGACTGCCGCCGCACACAGAGCCAGCTTCAGGGGTGCCCAGTCCCCCTGTCAGCATGCCCCAACCCACTTCATTTGCTGACAAGAGAGTCTACTCCCTGTCAGCAGTATGTAACCCCCCATTTAAAGTGTGTACTGAGGGGGTGCCCAATCCCCCTCGGCATCATGTCCCCCCTTCCCAGTTTAATTTGCCGAAGGGGCCCTCCTTGTCTGCATAATGTCCCCCATTTTATGTGCCAATGGGGATTGCCCAATCTCCATTGGCTACAGAACCCCCAAAAAATACTTTCATGTGACATGCTGGGAGCCACCCAGCATGCCAAATACCCTGTAAATGAAAATGGTCCCGTGTGTTTTGTTGTACAACCTGCAAACAAGACGGTCCCTCGTTGAGTCGGTGGCCATCCTCCAACCTCGCCCGCCCTCTGCGCACCCTGCCTCTCCACACCCCCCACCCCATACTTACCTCTGGAACATGGAGCAATGATCTTCGGTGCACCGGGAACACGTCTGCACTCTTCAAAGCTGACCGCAAACTGAAGAAATGCCGGTACGCTGTATAATGGCATAAGTAGGGTTTTTTCAACTTTGCAGCATATCTCAGGCATTTTTGGGAATTTTGGCACCAAATTTTCAACATGGTGTTATTGGGACCCTTCCTCATGAATTCAATCACTGTCATGGCATTTATTCAGTCCTGAAAGGCGATTTCGCGGTCACTGTGTGGAATCACTTTTCGGGACTGATTAACGAAACAACAGTGCAACTGCTCATGAGGGGGGCTCTCAAAAAGACTATCTTGCAAATTTGGTGAAAAAAAAATGGCTGTTTTACAAGGATGTGTTGCGCAGTTTCCACTGTAATATTTTCACTCCAGATTTTCAAAATAGCTATTTTTCCACACTTCCTTATGAACATTACAGCTGTCATTTTACATATCCTGGCCGAAATGTGTTTTTGCGCGTCCAGCGCAGAATAGCATGGTCGCTGTGTGAAATCAGTTTTTGGGACTGTTTGAGGACATGACAATGACACTGCTCATGAGCAGAGGTCCTAAAATGCCTATGTTGAACATTTGGTGCTGAAAGTCTATAAAATGACTGTGTTACAAGCATGCATTGCGCAGTTTCCATGCACACTTGTAACTTCAAAATTTGCAGTATTTTCATGCCAGATTTTCAACACTGGCATTTTCCACACTCCATTATGAACAGTACAGCTGTAATATTTCATAGTCTGCCCAAAATGTGTTTCCGCACCTGTGGCGCACGATGGCGGGGTAGCTGTGGGAAATCAACTTTTGGGACAGATTAACAAAATCACAGCACCACTGTTCATGAGGAGAGGTCCCAAAGTGCCTATGTTGAAAATGTGGCTAAAAAAATCCCAAAGATAATTGGGTTACGGAAGTGTGTTGCGCAGTTTCTATGCATGCTCATGACTTCACCAATTTTTCATATTTTCACTTCAGATTTTCAACTTTGCAATTTTCTATACCTCCTCATGAACAATACAGTTGTCATTTTTCACATCCTGCCCAAAATATGTTTTCGTCCCTGTGTCGCCAAATGGCACAGCCGCTGTGCAAAACCACCTTTCAGCTACCAAACTGATTGTGTCACACTTCATAAGGTAGGGTCACAAAAAGCCTATGTTGAAAATTTGGAGTGAAAATACCAACAGATGCCTACGACATTAGGGTTTCCAACTGTAACACTCCACCCTGTAGAGACTGACAGGCGTCAGGGATGTGACTTGGGATCATTGGCTGTAATGCTCATGCCATTCCACCCCCATCCTGCAGCCAGTGACAGGCATCGAGGTGTGCCTTGCAGTGTTCGGCCCTAAAGTTCACCCCATTCTCCTGTACTGCACCCGTCATAACGTATTTCCTTATGGAATGGTGCAAATACAAGGCTCAAAAACCCCAAAGCACACCATGACACTTGTCAGTGTCTATAGGGTAGGGTGAGCTAAAATGGCATGATCGTTATAGCTGACGACCCAAAGGCACAACCCAATGCCTGTCAGTCTCTTCAGGGTGAGGGTGGGGTTGGCGTCAGTTCAATAATTCACTGCCATTCCTATTATGCTTCTCTAACTCCTGCACTACCAATGCCAATGCCAGTGAGACAACATTCAGCATTGACAAATGCTTTTTTAAACTAGAGGCACTCTGAGACCTAAGGGGGTTGACAGTATCACTTAAACCCCCATGTGCTCTCAGGACTATCAGGAAACAGGTTTTAGCTTAGTGTAATGTCTTAAGAACTACAGTGTATGGTCAGGGATTGATGTGTATGGAAATCCTTACCACTCAAAATCCTGTTGTACCATAGTAGTGATGTAACTAATGTGGTACAATGACTTTTCGCTGTACTGCAGTACCTATGTCATAGAGCCGTGCATGCCCAGTAAAACTGTTCTGTGAAACTGAAACAACACCATGGGCAGCGTGAGTTTGTGTACTGTGTTTACTCTGTAAAGTGGTGAGGTGAGTAACTTAAAATATAGTCACAGTATTTAGTCAGGGCTTATTGTGTATGGAAAGCAGCCCCTTCGAAAATGTGCACGTCTGAAGTTGTGCACATTCTAAAGATGCTATGTACATGTTTTATCATTAACTCAGTTGCACTTCCTCCCTTGTGGTCACTCCCACAACTTTCAGTTTCTACACTCTGCTCGCTCACACACACGCAATTCTGCCCCCCTCCTCGTGTTCAAGGTCCGTATGCTGTTATTTCAATCCCTTGATGAAAACACTGGCTCACTGTGTATGGTCAATCATACATTATTCCTTATTTAAAGTATAGAAGACCTTATATGCTATTTCTGTATTAATTCATTTATTTTGCCTCCATTAGGATGCCTGTACTGCATCTCCTTGCTGTTCTTAATCCTCCTCCCAAGGTCGTAGCTGAAAACAAGCCCATCCAAACTCTGCTTACTTGGTAAAATGTTTTATGAATAAATAAATAAATAATATATGGTTAACCAGATCAACTCAGCCAGGCGTGCATCTCAAGAACTGTGATGATATCAAGGACCTCTCGAGCTTCGCTCTGGAGGTCCCTATCATGTCATCCCAACCCCTTGATGGAAACACAGTCTTGTTGTGCATGGTTGCCCATACATTATTCTATACATTTAGAATTTTTGGTCTGTACAGGCACAATGAGCATAATCTCATTTCTATGTGTGACCCATTAAGAGAAATTTAGCACAAGGAGGTTAAGTGACTTGTTCAGGATCACACAGTATGTAAGTGACAGCTGTGGGATTCAAACCTGAGTCTGCTTTGTCTCCAGGTTGACAGCTGTGCTCCCCTCAGAGCATTTTATCCACCAGTACCAGTCTGCCTGGGCTTTACATTAGGATTACCCAGGCTACCTCCCAAACTTGTCATCCACTTTCCTTTCCCATTCTCTGATGAGGTCCACGCAGAGCGGGACCTGACAGTGCCTATATAATTCATTTTGACATAGCACTGTAGGGTTTTCTCCATTTTTGTTTCTTTCCTTCAGAGAGTAAAATGACCATTACCAACTACCACACACATCACCTCCCCTCCAGTCCTATACTGCACCAACTCAAGTCCACCCCCAGTACATACCCACAGTAAACATCCCTAAACTCTGTTGTTAAAAGCCCCCATCCCTGCCACTGGGTTTCCAGAGCTCCCAGATCTATAGATGTATGTATTGTACAGTGAAATGGAGCTATCTACAAGAAAACTGGTCCCATAGTCCTGCTCTGGTGTACAGGAAAATGAATGCAATCTACAGGAAAAATACCAAATCTATCTAGGAGCACTGGGTCTCTAACTTAGGACTCCATTACTCCATCCCTACCTACATAACCCCTACAGTTTAAACACCCCTATATCTAGCTCCCTCCCCACTTACTGTAACTGTTTCATTTATACCACTCGTTCTCCCCATCTGTACCCTGCCACAACCCCCATTTGTGCTTCAGTTTCTGTCTTTCCACCCCATTCCCCAGATCGCACCCTTCCACATTTCTGCTCCTCTCCCTATTCATGCCTAATATCTTCCCCTCCCACCCAAGTCCTGCCCCTCCCCTCTTATATTATCTGAATAGATGATGAGCACGGGGCAGAGATGAGGGAAGCCACACCACCCGGGGGAGGGGGTAACTATCATTACTCTTCTCACAACCCCTTCCCCACTCACCAGCTTCACTCTCTTTCTTTTTGCCTTCTCTCTCTCTCTTTCACCGATGCCACCTCTCTCTGACATGAGGGAATGTGGAAATGAAAGAGAAGACAACATGTTTGATGCTGCCGCAGCTGCACTGCACCTTCTTTTCTGCACACCAACCCCTCGGCAATTCCCCCCCAAAATGTACACAAAAACCTCACAACACATCAAATAACCAAAAATAAATACAAATATTCCCTTCCTCAAACAGCACAATCATCTCTCTTGATGGAGCACCGCACTCGTTCTCCCGACCGTCCCTTCATTTACAGTCCTTCCTCTGTGTTTTGCTGCCGCATGCTGCTGCTGCCCCATCCCGATCCCCCCCAGCACTAATGGTATAGATATGAAGAGACTCACCTGACCCCCGACCCGCATACCCATGCCACGGGAAGAGAGACACAACCTGTCAGCTGCTGCTCTTTACTCCTCCAGTCCTCTCATGGTATCGCCTCTTCAATTTTGCTGACTTTCGCTGTTTTTTTTTTTTTTTTTCCCTCAACACCTGTTACCCAGCAAAACTGTCCAACTTGGCTTCGCCGTTTCTGACTCCCTCCTCAAATGCCCGCCTCACTAATGCTGTGCTGCCTGTCTCTCGGCTCAGTCCCTTGCTGTGACCTGCCAAAATCCTTCAACCATTCTACCACAGCGCATGCACCAATGGGGGGGGGGGCGTGGCAGGCAGCCAATAGCTGATTGTACAGGCGGAGCTGCAGAAATGAAGGTGGTGGCTGGCAGTGGACAAGTCTTCAAGTTCAATCCCCCCCCAAAGACAAAACATTTGGCCATGTAACTTTCACAGTCCAGGTGACTTTCATGTAAAAAGATGAAACATAAAAAAATGGAGCTCTGTTTCAAGATGCCCCCTATCACATGGCACCCTAGGCGGTCATCTAGTTGGCCTATCCTTAAGGCCAGCCCTGTGGAGTTCATTTAAAAGTTCTTCTCTAATTAAAAAGTGCACAGTTCAGGCCTGCACCATAAATCACTTGGGTACCCAGACTGACTTAAGGGGCACTGGTACGAGTGGGGAGGTGGGGAAACTACTGTGTGTTGCTGGTGGGGGTGGGCACCATTATTACTGTTGCAATTGGGGTTGATATTAATGTTGCACATTAAATATTCTGCTTTGTTGCTTTCCTACATGCCATTCTCCCTGCCCTATACCTACCTCATGAAAATAAATTGTTGGTTAACCTTTTTACAACTGTCCATGAGCATATTATTAGTGAGCATATTATTAACTATAGTCTTAAATTGCATGTGTATTGAAATATTGTTTAGGTTTATGGTAATCCATTTGTGGGGTGACTGCAAGGGGAGGTGGGTAGGTACAGCATCCCAGGGGGCTATGTGAGACAAACAGCTGGGCAACAAGGGGACCCATTTTCCAAAGGTTAGTGCGGCACAATCTGGGTTTGTGCCACACTAACCTGGAATAGTGCCAGCTGGCAGGGGCATGCCCATATTTAAAGGGTACCAATGCACTACACCCCTCCGACAGCACCGTCCTGCACAATATTGTGCTGTGCCTATGCACATGAGGGTTCCCCCATGCATATGCAGCACAGCACAATATTGAAAGTGTTCTGAAGTGCTAAACAGCTGCCAGCAGTGGTGCAGTTTAATGCTTCTGAAATCCAGCCCTTAACAGTGCGTAGACCCGTCTGCCCACTGTCAAGGGCTGGGTACCCTGGCGGTTCAGTGTCCCTCTCCTGCCCCAATCCCTGTCCCCATAGAAATATAACATCTCATTTCTGGTCCAACGGTCCCTCCCTAGCTCTGATCCCTTCCCTGATTATGCAGTTTTAATCCCTGGTGGTCCAGTGGTCCCTCCCCTTCCCCAGTCCCCATCCCCATAAAAATATAGCATCTCATTGATGGGCCAGCAGTCCCTCACTAGTTCCAATCCCTTTCCCAGTTATCCATTTTCCATCCCTAGTGTTTCAATAGTCCCTCCCCCTCCCCCATTCCCCATTTGCCATTCCAACCTAAAGAAGTAACTTCTCTGGTAGTCTAGTGACCCCCCAACCCCCATCCTGGCAGGTAGTAACCCACCACCCCACTCCTCTGCCAACCCAACCCATTTCTGTGACTGGCACAGCCCTCCTCACACCACCATGGCCAGCCACCGACTGAACTGTCAAGTGAGCGTGTACAGTACATAATACATGCTCGTAGGTTGACTGGTTAACCTTTTTACTTCTGTCACATGAGCATGTTATTAGTGCACATATTATTAGGTATAGTCTATTATTGCATGTGTATTGAAATATTGGGCTCTGTGCATGAATGGGATGCATGGCACGCAGCCATGTGTTGGGCCCAATGCACATGCCACAAGCCCATGGCATGCACAAAGGGTGAGTAGCGGGCACGCAGAATGATCTATGTGGGGGCAGTGCTATGTACCACAGCACATAAGCAATGACTACGCTTATGCACAAAGCAATGTACGATGGAATGCTGCATGGGTGGCGCTGCATAAAGTATGCCATGGCCAGGGGTGGTGTGGTGGTGCAAGGACCACCGACACCACACCAGCACTGGCATGGGGGCTGTGCCATGTTGCAGGCCACCTGGCCCAGTACAAGCCAGGGACAGTCACAGTCACACAGGGACGGATCCAAATAGTGGCGGCCATGCATGGCCATGTGAGCCAGAGCGGCATTGCAGTGGCAATGACCCAAGATCACATCTGGCACATGGCACCACCCATGGCGGAGGGCACACATGGCAGCAACATGTTCCTGGGCCAGGGAACTGCATCCATGCCACTGGCCAAGTAGTACAGAGCAAGTGCGGCAAAATGGGCCTGTAGGGACTGGGCAATATGTACCACCGCCACAGCGGCATCCTGGGTACTGCGCCATGCCTGCCTGGACATGCCTCCGGGCATAGTCACAGGCCGACACCATGCCACAAATGGGCACACCCCCACGGGCCACACGGCCGCCTCTGCCTGACAGGCCCCCAACCCCACACCTCTGGACATGAAGCCCCCCCCGAGACAATGACCACACAGGTGTTAATGGATAACAGGCTTTAATAGGTGTTTACTAGTATACACTACTAGCTGCATGGCAATCAACCCCCAAGCATATGGCAGTGGAACAGACCCCCCCAACCCACATTTCTATGACCTCAGGTAGTCTGCACCTGTGCCGCTCCAACAGCCTGTGCCAGGGGCCAAGGTCTGGTAAGTGTAGAGCCTCCGCTGTCAGCCTCCTGCTCCTCCTACTCTACCTCCACCTCTGGTAGGTTCCTCCCTGTGTACCGGAGCATCATTCACCTCACCGGTCCCCTGTAGCACAGTGAGGCAAAGGTACAGACATTAGGACACTTGTACAGCCCCTCCTGGCGTGGCTGGCCCCATGTACCTACCAGTGATGGCACATAGATCACCCATGCCCCGTAGGATATGTTCTCGTAGTACACCTCCGGGACTGCCCCTTCAGAATCATGTAGTCAGGGAAATGCCTCCTTGTACCTCCTGCGCCATCCCAGTGGTGTCCACACATGGCAGTTCACCCCGTCGGGCTGAATCTGCCAGCTGAGCTCCATCCTCATGGCCCTCCAATGCTGGTCCTGTGGAGAGCAATGGGCACACATCATTGGGCATCGTACTGTGCACATACGCTAACACCCAACCAGCACTGGTGGCCTTGCATCCAGGCAACAGGATACCCACCTTGTCATATCCCCTGATCCATCACAGGTTGCTGTGCCCCCAGTCATTCATGTAGTCCCCTTCAGACACCCACCACAGATGCTGGGGGAACATCACCATTCTGTTCACCATCATGCCCACCATCTCACTCTGCATGTGCCACCTGCCTCAGCACAGTACCGTTACCTTGCAGACATGAGGCGCCATCACATACGCGGGTGGGGCACAATACCACATGGCCACGCCCCTTTAAGAGTATACACAGTGCACAGCAGCAGAAGGGACGATGGGTGGGGAGGCCATGCCTGGCAGCCCTGGTGTGTGCTGCACATCGTGTTCAAGTGTGTGGCACTCATACAGTGCTGGCAGCGGTGTGGGGATGGGGGGTTGCCATGACATGTGTGAGGGGGGTGGTGGTGGTATTTGGTGCACCAGATATCTGATCCCATTGCCATCAGGCTTGCCCAGTAGCCATGCTGATGACCTGGTCTGTAGCCATCTACCCAGCGCCCATTGCTGTGCCGCCGGCTGGCCCCTGCATGCAACTGTGGACCAGTCCGTGCTGGTGTCATCCGTATTCACACCAGCCAACTTGTCCTGGTACCCACTGCGCTCTGCAGTACTGCCCTCATCCCTGCCACCTGGTGATGCATGCATGGATGGTGTCATAGGTCCTTCACTAGCATCCTGGCACGATGCTTCTGGTGGGGTGTGTGCCACAGGGGGGTGCTCGCCACTGTATGCCAGACTGGGCATGGGGATGGTGGTGCCCACTGTGTGCCCATGTCTGTCACTCACCTGTGCATGCACTACAGAGCCTATGCATGCTGGTGGTGACTGCATCAGTTCCTGTATGCCCTTGAATGCCACAGCACAAGGCTGGATGGCCGTGTGCATGTCCCTGGCCACCTCCATGTGGGCCCTTCAATGTGGCAGTGTTACAGCATTGCAAGTCCAGATGGATCCACTCCAGCTGCTGCAGTATATGGTACTGCCTCTCCATGTAGCTGTGTGCCCTTGCTGCACAGCGGCATCTCATGTGTTGGGTGGGCGGTCCGTCATCGCCACTATCCATACTGAGTTGGTGTGCTGCCCCACTGGGGGTGTGATGGAGTGTGTCGGTACCATCCCTGCAACTGCCACCCGCTGCAGACTGCCTGCACGGCGGTGCTGTCACTGAGGCACCTGCGCCTGTGACATGTGCAGGCAGGGCACCAGTACCTGCTGCTGTCTCTCTCCCCCTGACAATGTGTCCTCCTCCCATGGCACATTGGTGCTGTCCTCATTGCTCTCCATCTCCGCCTGGGTCTCCATCTCTGGCTCTGCACCTGTTGGTAAACAATGGGCAGGTTACAGGGACGTGCTCCTGACACGGGTCTGCCCCAACCTCTCCCCCACTCTCAGGGTGTGCATAGGTACTAGCTGGCTCCGTTAGGGAGTGGCTGTCATGGGTTACTGCTGGGCCATGGTCACAGATGGGGGGGGCCCTGTTGGACACTGCAACCCCCTGGGCCGTGCCTGCGCCACCTGTGGGTGCAAAGCAACAGGATTAGTGCAGACACGGTGCATTCAGCCAGTTCATTGCCACATGTTTGGTGGCCCTACCTGCCATGGTGTTCACTCAGTCCACCTTCCCATGGACCACCACATCAGTGAGCGTCTCTGCAACCAGATGCTCCAGGGGCATCAACTGTGTGTCTGTGCTGGGTGGTCCCCCTCCCATGCCTTGCAGTGCCCTGGTGCTGGCGGTGACCTTCTTCTTCACTGCTGCCCTCAGGTCCTGCCACTTATGTTTGATGGCCATGAGGGTTCTTGCATTGGGACTGGAGGCGTTGACACCCACCTGTATCTTCAGCCACAGCCTGGCCTTCACCCTGGGGGGGGCGTGTTGTCAGAGCCTGGGCACGTATAGGTAGCTGTAGTTTTGCATTATGTCTATTACCATGGCTGCCACCTGGCCGCCTGAGAGGTTGGGTGCCCATGGGCACCCTCCGCCCCATGTGTGGACCAGTCCACATCCCCCTCTGCCTGCTCCCCCTTCACCTCCTTCCTCTCACTGTAAACTGCCCTCCGCACTATCCTCCTGGTCTGCCATCACTCACTCTGCACCCAGCCCTGATCTCTTCCTTGGTTATGTGGTTTTAATTCCTGATGGTCCAGTGGTCCCTTCCTAGCTCCGATCCCGTCCCCAGTTATTCATTTCCCATTCCTGGTGGTCCAGTGGTCCCTCCCTAGCCCTGATCCCTTCCTTGGTTCTTCATTTTCCTTCCCTGGTGGTCCAGTGGTTCCTTTCTAGCCCCGATCCCTTCCCCGGTTCTTCCTACTCTCTGGTAGCGCTGCACCAATCATGGTAACTGCTTGCTGTGAGCCTCGTTACCAGAGTCTGATATTCAAACATATAGTGCGGTCAGTTCGGATTGCGCTGTCTATTTGAATATGGTGCCAGAGCCAGACTGCCCTATTTTTGCATGCAGAGCACCTGTTTGCAGGCACAGCCAGCCGACTCTGAAAATGGGTCCCTATATTTTAACTCTGGTTGGAGGCACCGTGCTGTTTTACTATTTTCTGGAAACAAACCCCCAAAACTACCAACAACAGTGCCCAGGCCCCTCAGCCTTGCTTGAACCCACAAGGCAGGGGCAGTAACTGTAAATTACACAGTGACACGGTTACAAATGAATACATTTTGCATATCCTCAATTAAAGTTTAAGCATGGTTAGAATAAACATATCCCTAGAGTTGTTAGTATTTTTGGCACTCAAAATCAGTAGCTCTGAACATTAACCAGGTCATAATTAGTCAGACTGTCAAATTATGCAAATTACTGAGATCTTGTAAGGATAGATAAAGTGTGTACAATAATATAATGAACTTGATTTTGCCACCATATATAAATACAATAATGGATAGGTTTCTGTTCATTACCAAGGAGTAATACCATCGAGAAGTTCTGGACACATAGGAACCTCGAGAGCGAAGCTTGAGAGGTTCATGTGTTCAGAACCTCGAGATGGTATCAGTCACTGGTAATGAACAGAAACCTATCCATAATTTTTTTTAATATGTGGATCCTATTTTTATTTTCCTGTAACAGTTGGTCTATCACTGCACTGAATGAATCTGATGATCATGTCTGACCACCACTGCACTGTGTCCGTTGTCGGTCTGGTCTTCCCCTGCCCACCTGCCCTCCCACAAGAGGCAGTTGGTAGCTGGTCCTACCTTTTTGTTCTTTGTGAAGGCAGGATCAGACAGTTAAGTCCATTTTTGGTGTAAAACGAAAAATAAATTGAGGAAATACCGAGGAGCGGACACATTTCTGTCTTGCTAAGCGAGAGATGCCCGCCATGTTTTAAAACTTCTTCTGCTTGCCCACAGATGAAAAGTGGCCAATCAGAAGGCATGCTTGCAAAATGTCACGTCGCCTGTCAAGGAAGGGGGGTTGTCACCATGGCAACCAGGTTTGTGCCGGAGGCAGACTTGTGTTTACACTGTTGTGTTTCAGTGATAATACTATCGTTCAGAGCACCGAACTATAGTATTATGGGCTCAGATTGATAGTATAATTACTGCTGACCATAAATATCAACCAGATTACTGTTTTGTTAAAAATGCATATCAACTGGATTTCTGGTTATTATGCTACAAAGGCAATAATAACCTGAAATCCGATTGATATGGCATTCCCCAAAGAAACTGTTGCATTCCATTGTTTCACAAAAAGTATTCCAACTGCAGTATTTTCAATTGTGTTTTATTCGTGTATAGTTCAATTGCTTCAAAAATAAAACTGCACTCTAGCTAAAATGAAAGTCTTTTTCTTTCACGCTGCTAGAAATACAGTCTAAACCACCACAACAGCAATTATAAAAAATAATGGATAGGTAAGTTTGATGTTATGACTTTTTTTAAAATACTCTCGGTGTGTGTTGACCACATATACCTCTCGAGCTTCACTCTCGAGGTTTATGGGTCATCACACACCTCAGGTGTGTGAAAAAAATCCATAACACACACTCTTACCTATCCATTATTCTCTATATTATCACTTTTGAGTAATAGTATTATCACTTGTGGTGCAATACATTACCAGGAATTTTTTGTATGCTTTAAAGTAGTATTAATTTCACAATCCATATATTAAATTACATTACTTGAGCATTTGGAGCCACACTTAGCTGCTTTTTTGGGTGCTACTACAGTATATCCTGTCACCTATTTCCTCTATCCATTGGTATTAGGATTGATATGGCTATGAAACATTTCTGTGCACCATGGAATATACTGTAAAACAAATTAATTTTGCATTTGTTTTATTTCATGCTTACAAGGTCCAGAGCATAATTAATTTTTGTGAAAAAGAACATACGGCTGTACAGTGATTGTGATACTGTTGATACAGCAAGTGACACTGAAACCAGGAAATGTACAGTATTCTTTTCATGATTCGCACTTTAACCCATTTTTCACACACTGTGCCTTTAGTAACAGTTGGTTGTTATTTATTTTACTGTTTTCAACACTTCCCCATTTGCATCTCCAGAACAGCCAGAAATGGAAGCAGGCATCCATGTTATGTTTGTTCCACATCACTGGGCTTAGAAAATCGGGATTTTTTCATTTGTTTATACTTGTAGGGCCCAATATTCAAAAGTCCCAGGCTGCATCACGCAAGTGCCTGTGCTATGCAACTGAGGTGTGCCGGCACAAAATAATGGTATATTCAGAAGATGCACCGTGGGATGCAATAGTGCATGTCCAGCTGAATATCCTGATGGGGCAGAGGGAGATGCGTAGCACGGCATGTGATCTAAGCCAAATGTGGAGCATAGAGAAATGCATGAAAGGCAGCCACATGCGCGGTCCACAAAATTGCAATATTCATCTGGGATATGCAAATTGCCTCATTGCACATTCCGAGCCCATTCCCCACATGTGCAGTTCATTACTGGAATGTATTCAGGCCATTTGCATACCACAGGCATGCACAGTTCCAGCTTTGCAGGGCTGCCCCACCACCCCACAAAGGTGAACAGGAGGTACTGCAGCCTAGCAGGCAGGTGTGATGGAAAGTTTGAGTGTTGGTGGGTGGACTGCATTGGCCTGGATACAGTGCTATTATCCACTATTACTCATAGCCATGAACAGAGTCAGACTGGGGTACAGGGGACCCACCTGGACAGTGGCCACAGGGGCCCACCTGGACAAGCAACAGGGGAGGGCACAGGGTGACACAGTCTGATTAGTATACCACATGCATGTGATACACCAGTTCTGTATGCAGTGTACAGTCACCTGCAGTGCCCCACACACCCTGTATGAGAGGAACATGGTGATAACTGCAAGGAATGGCAGTGTGCAGAGGGTGTCCAGGTACCTGAGTGGGTGGGTCCCACCTGTGTGCACCTACAGTGTACCACCATGGGTGTGTGCCACAGGTCAGTCCCTGGCCCATGCCAGGCTGGCACTCATACAACCTAGCTACCTGGGCACCACTGCCCCAGACGTCACCCTGGGTACATACCACAACCTGCAGGTCACATGGGTTCAGGCCACGGTCCCTGGCACATGTGCTGCAGTGTGGCCATCTGCTCCGCTGGTGTGCTGGGGGACACCTGACAGCACTGGCATGTGGCAGCTGGGTGTCTATGTCCTGGGTGCAGTGTGGAGGATGGCTCTGTGGGTAGTGCCCATGGTGTGCCAGCACCTGTAGCTTTAGGTACTTCCATCCTGGCATGAATGCTGTGTATGTATGCCTGGTGCACATCCTGGTGCACCTCCAAGGGCTTTCTCAGGATGGTCTGTCTGCAGTTCCATGGCCTTCCTGTGGGTGGCTGGCCAATTTAGGCCATCCTTTTGTCTGCCTATCTTTGTGCGGCAGACTTCTGGGATGCGCGAGAGATGCGCCACACAGTTTGGCTGAATATACGGATGCGCGGCATATTCATGTACCCACCCCTTTTTTTTTGTGCTGCATACATTATTTCTGAGCGATTGTACATTCGGAAATTAGCGATGCATCTCTCCCTTTCGAATATCACAGTTCCATGCATTTACTGAGCTGCACCGCACATCTCCGTTTTGGGCAGCACATCTCCTTTGAATATATGGGCTGTAGTGTTTAATAATATGGCCCACCACCATGCTGAGCCGGACTGTAACCAGTGTTGGATAAGTTACTTTTGAAAAGTAATCAGTTACAGTTACTTATTATTTTTATATAAAAAGTAATTAGTAACTAACTGTAATGCATATTACTTTTCATACTACTTTATATTACTTTTGATAACGTGGTTGTGTTACTCACTGAATATAGCTATGTGCTCATGAAACCCCAAGAAGTGTATACAAGAAATGAAAGAGACTCTGAAGACGATGAATATGTTAGTTTATAATGCAGTGCCCATCTGACTTTGCCAGCCACAACAATCCCTTAACATTTCTATAAATAAGAGCTCTATTAATTAAAAAAATAAAAAAAAACTCACACACCCTGCATCTACTGCTGCCCTCTGCAATCTTGCCCCCCAGAGTTGAATCCCAAATTTGCCTGCCACTGCTGTCCTTGACCTTTTTTCATTTCCATAACACCCACCTTCACCCTCCAACACACACACACACACACACACACACACACACACACACACACACACACACACATACACCCTGTATCTACTGCCAGTGCCCTTGGCGATCTTTCCCACACAGCTGTATAGCCTGACAATACTAGCCACAACTACCCCTTTACATCCCACACTTATCCGACTGACACAAATACCCTGCTGCATCTTCTGTACTTGGTGATCTTTCCCACATCTAGCCTGCATTCTCCTCCTAACTATGCAAGAGCCATAACTAATCCTTTAAATTTCCAAAATAAAATCCCACCCTCACATAGCTCCCCCTACATTCACACACACATATCCTGCAGATCTACTGCCTTTCTTTGCTTTGGTGACCTTTTCTCATTTCCTACCAGCAGTCTGAATCCTAACTTTGCCATTGCCAGCCACAGATCCACCCACATCACATACAATAAATTCCACCAGCACACACCTGCTCTCCTCAACACACAATTTAAACACTATTTCCCACAGCTGAGCCTCAACTTATCACTGCCACTGAGACATAGTTAGAATTAAAAGTCTGCCATGACTATTATGCCACTGCCAGTATGCCACGACTGAAGTCGGTGTAACTTACATTAAAATTATCACACAGTGTAACACACTTGTTGCACTGCAGTACATACCCTTTGACGAGGATTTTCTTTGAGATGGGTCGGGTGATGGTGATAGACCTGGAAGGTGGGCGGGCAGATGGCTGATCAAGCAGCCTGCAGTGGCAGTTTGGCACATGTGGTGTTGGTGGAAATAGGCCCTGAGCCCTGCCTGCAGATTGACTACTTGCCTTTTTCTCTACAACAGCTAGGCTGTCCCCAATTCCCTCGGCATTCACAATTGGTACTATAGAGGGCCACAACTAACGACATGCAGGGGTGTAGCTAGCTATCTATAAATTGTACATTATTGGCCAATCTGTTGCCCCCTCAAACAAATGTCATCAATTCCTGCAGTGATTCTTAGCTGTACCATGTAACAGTGCGTAAACAGTATATTTTGTATATCAAATGTTGCAAAGTGAGATATTTAAAAATAAACCGACAAATAAAATGGTGTTTTCTGATTTTTATTTGCACAGCACATGTTACGGATATTGAACAAAATGGTAATATTAAATGCACGATGAAAATAGAAAGAGTTAGAATCAATGTTTCAACCATAGGTCTTCTTCATGAATTATCTAAAAGAGAAGAAAGCAGGTTAGGGAAATAAGAGAAATATACATGAGGAAAGAAACTAGGGCAGGCTATAGGGCAAAAAGTGATAATAGGTAAGGTAAGATTAGAATCTGGAAAAGGAAAAGGTGATGATAGGTATGAAAAGGCATAGTAGAGGTGAATGAGCTGAGGAGTCCTTAAGTGGAGACTAATTAACAGGATCTAGTAAGAAGGCTGAAAGGTGAAAGCTATATGTGCACACTCATTTTCATTTTATACAGATTAAAGAAATATTCAAACTGGAGGGGCCAGTTTACACCAGATCTGTGACAACTGGTACAAGGACACCCAGTGCAATGACACCTCACCAGAGCCATTCAGCCTAACAACATTTTCCGTAATGAGACAACTGGTGAAAACAACCCCAACACTCACCAGCAGTGGGCCTGTAACCACGTAGAAAGCAGTGATGTGATAAATGAGGCTACCTTCTAGTTGCAGCCACCGTGTTAGAGCAAAGATCTCATAGGGCAAACCAGTATTAAGTCAAAATTCCTAGGCTAAATGTCGCAAGGCTGCATGTCTGCTCCAGTTGTTGTGCTACGGGTTTATATCACCCCATAGCTCTGGCAGCTTGTAATACCTAAACACTATGACTATGCAAGCCTGAATATCAGCAAGGCAACACAAAATGGCACCTCATAGCCATGAAGTGTTCCCTAAACTTTTTCTTGTGAAAAATGAAAACAAAATGGGTGCTCACGCAATGCTTGTCAGAAGGCAGTTTTTTTAGCCTGATGTTGTAATAAACTGAGCATGCAGTCCGCTAAGCAGCCATTGTTTACAATGAAACCTGAATATCAAAAGATGCCTGCACAATCTCTGGATTCCTGTGATGTCATAAACCTCTTGAGTTTCGCTCTTGAGGTTTATAAAGTCACAGGAACCCCTTGATGGACTACAGCAACTATAATAGATGCCTATCTGTTATTCTGTTTATATACGAACATACAAACATAGGAAGAAGCCAGCAGTAGAAGGTCATTTGGTCTATCTAGTCTGCTCATATTGCAGGGTCCACAGCTTGAACTACTCTCCCTAACCCCCTCCCCACTCGTATCCTCCCTACCCATGATCTTTACCTTCCTTTATACCTATCCAGCCTCTCTTGAAGCTCATCACTGTCTTCAATAAGACCACCTGTTCCGGCAGTGCATTTCAAGTGTCCACCACCCTCTCTGTGAAGAAATGCTTCCTGACCTCCCTTCTAACCCACACCCAGCTTAAAACTGTGCCCCCTTGTGCTATGATTGCCACTCAGCTTAAAGAGCCCCTCCTTATCCACCTTACTTATCCCTTTCAAGTACCTGAAGGTCCCAGTCATGTCCCCTCTCTCCCTCTCTCTCCTGTCCTCCAGGGAGTACATGTTCAGTGCCCTCAACCTCTCCTCATATGCCTTACCCTGCTGCCTCACTATCTTATTTATAGCCCTCCTCTGGACCTTCTCCAGCAGGTTAATTTCCTTTTTTGAGGTGTGGGCACCAGTACTGAACTCCATACTCTAGATGTGGCCTCACCAGTGACCTATACAAGGGCAGTATAACCTTCACTCTCCTACTACTGATCCCCCTAGCTATGTACCCAAGCATCTTGTTTGCCCTTGCTGATGCTTTTGTGCACTGAGTGGTGTGCTTCAGGTCACTATATTACATTAAATTACATTAACTAGTTACTTTTAGGGAAAAGTAATATCATTACAGTTACTTATTACTTTATTTTAAAAGTAACCCATTACTAGTTACCTAGAAAAGTAATCAGATTACAGTTACTAGTTACAAATAACTAATTACTCCCCAACACTGACTGTAACCACCATGCTGAGCTGGACTGTATTGAAGGAATGGGTTTCCTCAAGTTGGCAGTGGTACTCTGGCAGCAATCTGTGGGAAACCCCATGGGCTGGAGTTCTGCTTTGTGTCTGGTGAAGTACAGTACAGTTTTTTAAAACATTTAATAACATCTCAAAATACGTCAAGAGTTTTGTAAGTGAATCAGTGCAGGTGAACCTCATAGTAGGTGTCTGTGTCCGTGGCTCACATAATTTATCTGGTGGTTCCATAGTGGAGAGGGACACTATTCTCTATTTCAGGATTTAAAAAAAATACTCACTGTGTAGATTTATTTACGTAGGTGAATAGCGACCGGTGAATATAGCGAAAATACATTTTCAGTGAATATTTTGAGCTCTACAAGAATATTTTATTATTTTTTTATTTTATTTAAACAGCAGTTTGGAAAACCTTCGAGCCATAGGCTCATTTACAAAGGTACCTTGTCACAGTAAGACAAACCAAAATACACAGTATAGCAGTACAACACATAAGTATAACAGTAAAATTAAGACATAGATACAAACAAGCTGGTACAGGTAGGATGGATGCAAATAATATGATAGAAGGCATCCTTAAGATGGCAGAGAAAGGGGAGATACTGTTGATGGGGGACCTGAATATGCCAGATGTTAACTGGAGCACCTTTGCTGCAGCCACATCCAAGAGGAGGGTCATTCTTGATGCCCTACGGGGGCATGCCTCAGACAGCTAGTTTTTGGAACCCACTCATGAGGGAGCAATCTTAGACCTCATACTCTCAAATGGGGACAGTGAGAGGACCTCAGATCTAGAAGTGAGTAGCCATCTGGGAACAAGTGACCACCAAACAGTGTGGTTCACGATAAACTCAGCTACAGTGTCAAGCCATACAACAGTGAGGGTACTGGACTTCAGGAGGGCTGACTTTGGCAAGATGGGAGAGTGCCTTAGAAAAGCACTAGCAAACAGGCTTGAAGGAGGGGTGGAGCAACAATGGGGAAACAGAACTGCCATCACAGAGGCAACAAACCTTTGTGTGAAGCAAATAAACAAACCAAAATGAAAGAAAAAGCCACTATGATTCTCAAAAGAGGTGGTGGGGAAGGTTAGGGAGAAAAAGATAACATTTAAGAAGTATAAGGAAACACAGAAGGAGCAGGACAGAGAACTGTACCAGGTAAGGCAGAAGTAAGCAGGAAAGGAAGTCAGAATAGCAAAGGCCCAAACTGAGGAAAAGATAGCCAACTCAGTTAAGAAGGGGGATGAAACCTTTTATAGGTATGTCAGGGAGCGTAGGAAGGCAAAGGGAGGGATAGTGAGGCTGAATAGAATGGACGGTGGGTGGGCAGAGAGGGACAGTGAAAAAGCAGGGATACCAAATGAATACTTCTGCTCAGTATTCACAAAAGAGGAGCAGGTGGAGGTGCCTAATCCAATTAACAGAAGCACTCTGGATAGGGGGATCAATCCCAGTCCTTTCACAAAAGAAAGGGTTTTGAAAGAACTCCTAAAACTGAAGGTGGACAAAGTAATGGGGCCTGATGGGATTCACCCCAGAATTCTAAAAAAATTAAAGGGAGAACTAGTGACACCACTGACTACCCTTTTTAACAAATCATGGGAAGATGGTGTGGTATCTGAGGACTGGAGGAAGGCAGATGTGATTCCCCTTCACATAAGTAGGAGCAAGACATAGGCAGGAAACTACAGACATGTCAGTTTGACCCCTGTGGTAGGGAAAGTGATGGAATCACTTCTGAAGGAAAGAATTGTTGAGAACCTAGAGGTCGGTGGGACACAGAACCCAAGGCAGCATGAGTTCACAGTGGGAAGGTCATGTCAGACAAATCTAATTGATTTCTTTGACTGGGTGACCAAAGTAGTAGACCAGGGAAGGGCTGTGGACATGGCCTACCTAGACTTTAGCAAGGCATTTGACACAGTCCCACACAAAAGATTAATAAACAAATTAACCAGCCTGGGAGTGGGTCCCAGGGTGGTAGCCTGGGTAAAACATTGGCTGGACAACAGGACACAGAAAGTAATTGTAAACGAAGTCCACTCTGAAGAAAGGGAGGTTACTAGTGGGGTACCACAGGGTTCAGTACTGCATCCAGTCCTTTTTAATATCTTTATAAGTGATAGTGCAGAGGGACTAGAAGGAAAAGTATGCCTCTTTGCAGATGACACAAAGATCTACAACAGGGTTGATACACAAGGAGGTGTGGAAAGGATGAGAAAGGACTTGGCAAGGTTGGAGGAATGGTCAGAAGTATGGCAGCTTGGATTCATTGAAAAAAAGTGCAGAATAACGAACCTGGGAAACAAAAACCCAAGGGAAGATTACATAATGGGGGGGGGGAGTTAGTAACAACAACAGAAAAGGAAAGGGACATGGGGTAATCATATCAGATTACCTTAAGGTTGGCAAGCAATGTGAGAAGGCAGTAGGGAGGGCTGGGGTGATATTGGGATGTATAGGGAGAGACATCACCAGCAGAAAACAGGAAGTTGTTATCCCTCTGTACAGACAGTTGGTGAGACCCCATCTGGAGTACTGCGTCCAGTTCTGGAGACCCCATCTCCACAAGGACATAGACAGCATGGAGGCAGTCCACAGGAGGGCAACTAAAATGGTGCAGGGTCTGCAAAAGAAGCCACATGAGGAGAGACTAAAGGAGCTTAATATGTATACCCTTGAGGAAAGGAGGGAGATGGGGGACATGATAGAAACTTTTAAGTACCTCAGTGGAATCAACAAAGTCCAAGAGGGTAGCATCTTTCAGAAAAAGAGATGTGCAAGAACAAGGGGACACAATTTGAAGACAGAGGGGGGACGGCTCAGGGGAAATGTGAGGAAGTATTTTTTCACAGAGAGGGTGGTGGATGCATGGAACAGCCTTCCTGAGGAGGTTGTGGGGTCTAAAACAGGTCTAAAACTGTGGGAGAATTCAAGAATGCATGGGACAGACTTAAGGCAATTCTTGTGGGGGGTGGGAAGAAATAGACTGCTGGTTAACTAGGATCTGCAGCTTATCCTGTAGGTAGGGAAATGGGCAGACTAGGTGGGCCAAGTGGTCCTTTTCTGCTGTGAAAGTCTATGTTTCTATGTTTCTATGTTACAATACCATATATTTTCTAACCCACCACCACCACTATTCCTGACACAGCACTTTCTCTGTATGCAGTAAAGGGCTGTACTTATTATACTGTATGTGTGACTCCTTCAGAAAATGTAGTCTGCATAAGTCTGTAACTTAATGAATACATATGCATCCCAGTATTTCCCCCAGCCCTCCTTATTGCCTTCTCGCATTGCTTGCCTACCTTTAGGTCATCTGATATGACTACCCCCAGGTCCCTTTCCATTTTTGTTGTTGTTAGTACCTCTCCCCAATTTTGTACTCTTCCCCTGAGTTTTTGT